>CM040129.1:211591441-212178970 GCA_022559845.1 Amorphophallus konjac
GGTAGTGTGCAAAGTGGTGGAGGGTCGTCTCGACGAGCCGCTCCCCGGGATGATTCACCTTGGACTTCAGGTGGTTTGGAGGCTGATGAGTGTTCAGTTTTCTCCATCAGCTGTTTCTTCAGGGAATCTATTTCCCGTTGATATCTTTGCAGCAGCATCAAGACTGATGGGTCTATAGTGGTGGGGACACCTTCTGTCGTTTCCCCGGACGTACCCTCGGGCAGGATATCGAGGAGTACGTCGTCTTCTTCTTCTTCCGTCGTTACCACATTAGCGGTCAAGACGGGGGCTTTGTCATCCCAGTGGAGGTATGACTGGGGCTGTTTCTCTTTCATCGCTGTCAGAAGCCCTCTTGCTGCTTCTGTCCTGCGGGTAGCTGGTCCCGGCCGTACGGCCAACTGAGCCAGTTCTTGGGAGTTTTCAGGAAGCTTCCCATATCGGCTGGACACGCCAGCCATGTTGCAAGTGAAAACCTGCATCCTCCTTCTTTGTCGATGGACCCTCCGCCTTGCTTGTTGCGGGAAGGTCAGCCTCTCGAACACAGAAATTCTTCTTCTTTCTTCCCGCTCGGGGAAGGCTTCATCGGCTTTGATCTCAGAGCCGTCATTGTGTCCGTTGTCATCGACCGACGACATCCTTATTATATCCTCCATTTCTTCTTCATCTGCCGTTGATGGGCAGCAATTTTCTTCAGTGGCGACTGTCTGCATCAGCCGCTGCTGTCCGAGTGAGGTGTTACCCAATCCTCGGAAATAGCTTCTGACCAGGCAGGCCATTTCTTCTTGACCCCGTTCTTGATGTAGCATGGGGGAGAGTGGTCGACCTCCAGCAGGAGGAATGTAGGCCAGTCGAGCTCTGTCAGCTGGCTGTTGGAACCTTCGCCCCGTGGCAGGGACGTTGGCTTGACGGGCCACAGCCCGGAAACTTCTGTGACGCGGAGGATCCGCAACCACCTCTTCTTCATTCATCAGGGACAAGCCCCTTTCTCTTCTCGCTCTCGCCTCGTCGTTCATAGGACGATGGCGGGTGGGCGTTGGATGGTAGGCAGGTTGGGTCCGCTTGGGAACCCACACCTGTTTGAATTTCCTCGGCCTGAGCGCCGGGTTTTCTTGGCCATGGTGGCCGGCTTCTTCTCTTTCTGCCCTCCTTCCAGCGAGAGCTTGATAGTTGTTGTAGACAGGGACGTTTGGGATGACGCGATCTGGGGTCACCCGTGCCGTGCGCCCGTTGAGGAAGACACGCATACCTCCCACCAGCATTGATTTTCCGGACTGAGAGACAGTTCCGGTGATCACGGCAGTGTTCTTGCGAGCCTGGCGACGCTGACGTCCTCCAGGGGGCTTGTTGATATCAGTGGGATGCATCACCCGTACAAGGTGGTGCACCAGGCAGCTAGCGGCCGGAACCGGGTTCTTGAGCGAATCACCGCGGCAGGGGGCCTTCAGAGGCTCCATTTCCTTCACATGTTCCTTGACGGGTTCCATGGCCTCGACTTCCAGCATGTCGACAAAGGCCAACCCCAAGAAGTTGGGGAAGCCCACAGCAGGAGGAAAGCTACCAAATTCCATGGGCACCGCCAGGTACCCTTGCGCGTGTCCGGCGACTATCGATTGGTCGAAATCGACGCCAGCTATTCCATGAGTCGTCATTGTTTGCACTAGAAAGATAGACAGGAAAACAATCAGTAGTCTTTGAAAGGGCCTCGAAGCCCGAATATCTCGGCAAAGAGATGAAAGGTGACACCAGTCCCACCGGGCGTGCCAGACTTGTTCAGCGTATCTTTTTCTTTCGTTTCTTTTCGTTGGTATTTTTCATTCATTTCTTTTGCGTATCGATCAATCAATTGACTAACTAGTAATCAACTGACTGATTGACGACGCGGGCATGCCAGTCACATGCGTGACGATTTATGATGCGCTCATTCTGACCCATGTAGGGCGAATGTGAGGTTCGGTCGGGACCAGCAGTCCGCCATACCATAAAGGCTATGGCGTTAATTACATCCCCCACGAGGAGGGAACACCTTTGATTAATTGCCGAGATATCGGGCCGTCGAAGCCGGAAAAAGGAACTACGTGATGATTATTAGTTGAGGGACTTGCATCCTTCTGTGATTAGCATAAGAAATCATCCCATGATTGGGAAAGGAGTTAGAATGATGCGACGATACGATCCGGAACGAACCCGGTGCAGTGCGTGCGAAGACAGGGATCAAAACGCTTGAAACGGCGCCCTGAAACGTAGGTAAAAAGTTTAAAACGGCGCCATAACCATAGGTAAAGGGGCAGGCCGTTAAAACGGTGCCGGAAATCGGGGCGCGCCGGGAAGACCGCGCCGGGAAGGGCGCGCCGGGAAGGGCGCGCCGGGAAGACCGCGCCGGGAAGGGCGCGCCGTTTTAAAGCGTGATCGCGCACGAACGCGCCGAATTAACCCGACTTCAAGGAGACATGAGTCTCGTTAGTTTATTCATGGATTTATTAAGATTTTGAATGGCTTTGAGAATTTATTAAGTCAATTGTTCGTGGAATCGGTGCCGAGTCATTTAAAGGCCGAGTCACGGGCTCGCGTGAGGCGATTGTTCCGAGCTTAACTCGTTCGAGCCGAAATTTCGGCAGCATCTCCCCATCCCAAAGGATGGTCGGGGAGACGCAGGGAGTACTCACGTGGCGGAGTAAACCCCTAAAGAGCCGGGTGGCACAACGGCGGCCGGCAGACCCGAACGGATAGGGAGACCCCGAGGGCTAGCCTGCTAGGGGTACCGAGTCCGTGGGTAACGATGAGTGAGTGAGGTGACTCGATACGGGAGCGAAAACCCCGAGGGCTAGCCTACGAGGGGCATGCGACCCGAATCACCACACTACTCGAATCGGGACGACCGAGTAGAGAAGGGAACCCCGAGGGCCAGCCTACGAGGGGCACACGCGTCTCACGGCCACCACAAAGTCCCTTAGAGACTGTGGATTTGAGATGTCGGGACTAACCCGTTTATTATTCACTCATTAGTCCATGGGAGATTCATCAATGCTGGACGGTCCCCAGTGGACAGAGTGCTATCAAAACTGAACAGTGGGGGATGTTCCCCCTCCCCGGGTTACTGATCCACCCTAATGAAGCAGTAGAACGGAGCTGTGAAATCATTCGCGTAACCAACAGGCCAGAACTAATGCCTGTGGATATACGTACGTTCATGCATATGCATGTTCACAAATCGAAGAAATATCCATCAAGGAATGTTCAGAAAATAATACGGGAATGTGGGGACGCCTTTATTTCCCTCTGTTCATAGTCGAGAACAGACAGGGCATTACGAGGGCGGCCCAAACAGGTTGGAGGAATCCATGTATTGACCCGCCTTACACGGTGAATACTCCTAGCATCCGATCGGAAGAGAAAACCCCCGGGGAGGGGAATCAATGTAGCCCTTGCCATAGCAGGGCATAAAACGTCGAGAAGACGGAACAGGAATGAAATCGTTCGGCCGAAGGAATGCACAATGCTTTGCGTTCATTCTCCATGGCGCCGGCATCATCGCACGGCATCGTTTCACCGGCTGTGAGAAGAAAAGGGGAAACTAATAGGGAAGAAAGAGAAACGCGGCATTGGCCAGAGGCTCACATTCCATCCCATTCATTCATATAAAAAAGGAATACAGACAAACAAGTAGAGAATATGCATTCCGGCGCCGGCGTTGTCGCTCGGCCGCCGTTTCCATTAACAGAAGAATTCCATTACAACGAGAAGGGGGAAAGAAAATCACCGTGAGGGAGGGGAGGTGAGGCTCATATCATCGCCCCTCCCCTCCTTCACTTACATTCTGACAGGAAGAAGAGACTCCAAACGGAGCAGAGGGATTCGCCGGATATAACGCGGACAAACCCACCTCGATAGATAAGAACGGGCGTTCTTCTTCTCCGATTCCGGGAGACTCCGGTGGAGCGGGATGAGGGCCGCCGAGAGCTCGGGCAGAGAACCCGTCCGATCGAAGACACTCCTGGACCTCCCCCCTTTTTTTCTAATTCCCTTTTCTTTTCTTTTTGATTCCGCTCCCTCTTTTGATCGGATCCCCCTTGATCTCCTCTCTTTTCTCTTTTTTCCAATCCCCCCTTATCTCTTCTGTCGACAGGCTATATATAGCCTTGGAGTTAAAACGGCGCCCCAGGAAGCGCGCCGGGTTGACGGCGCCGGGGAAGGCCCCTATTTGGTCTTTGCACGTCGGATAGACGGCGCCGGGGAAGGCCCCCATTTGATCTTTGCGCGCCGGTTTGACGGCGCCGGGGAAGGCCCCCATTTGGTCTTTGCGCGCCGGTTTGACGGCGCCGGGGAAGGCCCCCATTTGATCTTTGCGCGCCGGTTTGACGGCGCCGGGGAACATTCCCTTTTGATCTTGACGTGCCGGTTTGACGGCGCCGTTTTAACTTGCTCACTTGGCGTGTGGTCCGGTGGGCCCGGAGATGATTCCGGAAGCTCCCGTCGACTGTTCCTCTCACCCTGGCCATCGAAGGGCCTTGATGGGGTGTTCACGAAGCTCCTGATAGGACGAATGGCCTTTAAATAAGACTTCGTGTGTGTCCGGTCCGAGCACACGGGTGTCCTACTGACACAGTCTTCGGCACTGTGATTTATGCTTCTGGCTGAGACGGACTCGTGCTCGAAGCTTCCTTATAGGATGACGTTACATCCCGGACAATTCCACCTTGAATTGGTGATCAATCGGCCACTAACGGGCCCACTATGGCGAGAAGCCGAACCCGTGCCGGGTAATCGGGGTCTTCTGCTGACAGAACCCTTGGCCCCCCTTGTTACGGATGGCCGAGGACATTCTTCCTCCTTAGGAGAGTAATTGGGCAGACCGTCGTCCTTGGTCGGGCGACGGATGTGGGGTAGCGGCACGACAGAGTCGATGCCGGATCATTGGGCAGGCTTGATCGCACTGCCGGTTGGTTGCGGGTTGACTTTGACTCTCCTGAGGTGAGGTCCCCGGTGTTCCCTTCAAGGTGGCTTGGGGCTTCGTCAGCTCGAGGGACCCTCGATAAGTTGATTTTCATCGGCTTCTGTGCTTCAGTGGGCCGTATCATTCGTCTTTGCGGCTTGGTCGCCAGGGATCGTATTTTGAGTGCCAACAGGCGTCCAGGCTCCTGGACGCTCCCATAAATAAAACAAATAAAAAAATAATAAAAAAAATCAAAATAGGGGCGTCCAGGACCCTGGACGCCCCCAAAAATAAATTGTCAAAAAAAATAAAAAAATAAAAATAAAACTTAGGGGCGTCCAGGCCCCTGGACGCCCCCATAATAAAAATATATATATATATATAATAAAAGAAAAAAAGATAAGAATATAATCCAAACAAAATAAAAAACACAAAGAAAAAGAAAAACCACAAAAAAGATAATAATTAACGGAGGTCCAAAACATCCATGCCAGATTTTATTCCATCAGAAAAGCAGAGTGAACTACATCAGGGGTTTAGGCACCTTAGGCCTTAACTTCCCCAGTTCCGTTACATAAGCCCTCCACGGCTCGCATTCTTCCACCACGTGCGCTAAGGCCTTTCCCGCAACACTTGTCTTCCAGGGAGCTTTAATGGCCTTCGCTTCCTTCGCGTCCGCTTCAGTGCCCAACTCCCTTTTCTTCAAAGGAACAATGCCAGTCGGTGGCGGGAACGAATGGTGTGGGATGCCAATCTGGAGGCAGCACCGATGCGCATTATAAAGGACGAACTCGGTCGCGCCGATCAGTTGAAGATCAACTTCGGGAGAAGACCTCATGAGGAGATCTAGCGAAAGCAAACATGCCGGTGCGCAAGTAAAGAAGCCTTGTGTCACGGTGCGAAAGTGAGACCGCCAGTCTTCACGTTTCTTCAGCCACGGAACGCGGTTCACTACGGTACCACCGAAGCCTAACACGTCGGCTATGTGATGAAGAGCGCTTTGTTGGAAGAGCTTCGAAGCGGTTGGCATTCCCTCGCGGTGGTCGAATTTGAAATGCAAATCCAGCCAGCAATTCAAGACAAGTGCACAACCAAATGGAGGCTTACCCATGCTCGAGGCAGTAAGACCGCTGTAAAGATAGGCAAGGACGGCGGGTCCCACCCTCTTTCCACGCCAGATCCCGCAGATAGCACCCAGTTGGTCTTCCTCCACCATGTTGTCGGTATAAGGGAACAAGAGAGCACCCGCCAGACAAATGGTGAACCCCTTCATGATTCCCTCCAAATAGTCATCGTCTGGTGACCCTCTCAGGGCGTCCATGACCCACTCCGCAAGCTTTTGGAGATCGATCCCCTTTTGAGTACGGACCTTTCTGACTGCGTCGGGCGGCATGAAGCTTCCAAGGACGCTTTCAGAAGTCCCCCGTGTCCGCATAGCCTTCACCTTCCCGTCACTCTTGAATTTCTTCAATCCGAGCAGAAGTTCCACCTCCTCAAGGAGGATGGTCACCTCGAAGGTCGGGAAGATAAAAGTGTGGGTCTGGGGATGCCAGATCTCCACTAGTGCGCCCATAGCCGCCCAGTCCATACGAATCTTCTCGTAATGCTTGGCGTGAATAAGGAGCCCCTGCAGATGCCACTTCGAGAGTATGGCCCTCATGCCAATGGAGATATTGGAAGTCAGCTTTGAAAGCCATGGCAGCTTGGAAAACTTCCTCGGGCCTGGGAAGAGTGGATATGGCTGGAAGAGGAAAGAAGAAGAAATGAAGGAAGTAAGAAGAAGGTTCACGTGGAGAAATTTGAAAAGAGTCAGCTTACCATATGCGACATGATCGTCCCACTCAGATGACCCTCGAGGTCGGAAAGTCGCCTAATCTCGCTGCTAGGCTTGCTCCTCTTCATAACGCGGGAAGACTCTCCTTCCATCCTGAAATCTCTAGATTCTCCTCTCCTTCCTCTCCTGAGCTTCCAAAACCCACCTTGGTGCATTTGAATGAACTAGCCTAAGGGGAGTTCTTATAGGAAGGGAAGATCGCCACAGGACAGAACATGTCACATCAACGGTCGCTATCAGGATTTTGTCTGGATCTCCTTTGAACTGTGGTGCGATTCTGCTATGATTCTGCTACTTTATGATGTTGCTAACCTTTGCTGGCCTGTGCAGGTTTTACTAATGGACGTCTTTGTCCTATCTCCTATCCCACCTTTCATTGGTTGGTCCCACCATGTCATGCATCGTAGTATATGATACGTACGCTACTAGAACATGCCGAGGACCGTGCGGCCCGAACGAATCTGGGATCTGAGTTCCCCTTCAACAAAAACGGTGATGATCCCGGAAGAATTTGGGTTGTACAGATAGGCCGTCAATTTGTGATAGAATGGGGACGACAGTTCCATTCAGTGAGTTGATGCGCGGATAAACGGGCCCCAGCCTAGTATCAGCTCACCGGGTCGGTATCCTGACCCGTCCTTCATAAGTTGACAATATTATCCTTGGCTATTTTCTATTTTAGTTTGTTTTGAATTTTTCTTTAAACCCAGCATGCATTCATATAGGACTTTGATTTATTGCGGAAGATCATTCAAGTGATTCGATTGTGAAAGCCGTTGTGTTTCAATTCCCACAAATATGAGATATTCCACTCCGAATGAAATATCGAGTTTCCTTGAGACAGCCTCGACGCTGCTCTTCCAAAGGAGACCCTTGTTTGGACAGACCCTCAGATATTCCTTTACCTTTTTCGACCCACCTTGGCCGCAGCACTTCCACATTGGCTGGTAACCGCTCCCCAAAGGTGAAACCTCCGGTTTATGATCCAGGTACTTCCACACCGAGAAGAGTGGATATGCCTGAGCGCACATCTCACCCTCCCTTATTTGATCTCCGTCCAAGCAATCGTCAATATTTGAAAGACCTTCTTCAAGGTCGCCTCATTGAAACTCCAGGAAAGATTCCAAACAGTAACGTCAAAAGCGTGTCTCATCACACCTTGGCATCAACTTATCAGTCCGCTCCCACTTCACTCCACTCCACTTCGATACCATTCCACTACGTGTCGCTCCCTTGCAAAGCAGACGCCAAGGCGGGGCAGCTGTAGACACGCCATTCCTGACGTCTCCTGAGAAAGTCTCATATTACTATACGACGCCCCGCGACGGCTTACGCATTTCGAATCACTTGAGTACTTCCTTTTCTTGAGTCTTCTTCCGCCCTTTTCGGCATCCGGAATCGTCTCGTCACGGCATTCGGACGGCATCAACACCAGTCAGACGAATCAAGAGGTTCCGGAACCAAGAAGGGTGTCTGCCGGGCGCCCGCCGACGCCTGATCTAAGGACCCGGGTGGGTCTTAATGGGGGCGTCCAGGCCCCTGGACGCCCCCATGATTTTAATTTATTTTATTATTTTCTCGGGGCCCAAAATAAAATAAACAATATATATATTAATGGAGGCGTCCAGGCCCCTGGACGCCTTCATAAAAACAAAAATAAAAAATATTTGTAGAATGCCACTTGGCATAAAAAAGATAAAAAATAATTAAAAATATATATATATTAATGGAGGCGTCCAGGCCCCTGGACGCCTCCATAAAAATAAACATAAAAAAATTAAAATGCCAGCCTTGGCATAAAAGACAAAATCACAATAAAAATAACACATTTTTGGAGGCGTCCAGGCCCCTGGACGCCTCCATCACATCCATCACGGGCGCCGGCCACCGAACGACGGTTTGTCGTGTGTTGAAAAATCCAAATTTTAGAGACGTCCAGTCAGCTGGACGCGCCCATTTCTGAATCACGAGGCGCAGCTCACAAAACCACGCGTTGTGCCAAACCGCGTGCGGCCGTCGTCGGTTTTCGGTGGACCTGTTTGAGACGTCCGGGACCCTGGACGCCTCCATAAAAATATTCCAAAAAAATAAATAAAAATAGAATAAAATATTATTTCGGCCCTGATGGAGGTGTCCAGGGTCCTGGACGCCTCCACCCTCCGGAGCCCTATAAATAGAGGCCCACCCCCTCAGTTCTGGAAGAGCTTTGAAGTGATCCGATAGGCTGCCGGAGCACAGAGGCTACGGAGTCATTTTCTAACCCGTGGGTTCTTTTGTAGGTGGAGGTTCTGCCGGCTTCTCGGGTGTTCACGCTCGCGAGAGGAAGGTCGTCTTCATCCACCGCGCTTCCACGTCGTCCCCACGCTGCCGGAGCTCCGCCGGATTTCACCCTCGGCTCATCCAATAAGCCTTTTCTTCCCCTTTTTCTCCATAGTTCTTTACATTCATCATATTGCACCCTCTATCCCCCTTCACAAGGGCGCCTCTTCTCTTATACTTCTTGCATCCATCATCTCATTTTCCTCCTACTCGAGTCCGAGAGGGGTTTAAAAGATAACACCAACCAGATGTGTGTCTTGCCATCATTTCGTTATTTTTACCGCAAGGATTTGAATACTACACCTTCATCTTTCTAATCCACTTGTTACTTGTTTGTCGTTGTTTTGCAAGGGTACCCGAGGAAAGCCCTCTCCGTCGGCCGGCCGGAAGGAGAGGAAGAAGCAACCCGCCATCTCCCGCTCTTGAGGTAGGCGCGATCACTTTCTTATTCTGGGGTCTTTCGCCCCCTGGCGATCACATCTTTTCATCGAGACCGCGGCGAGTCACTTCCCCAATGGCCGTTTAAATTTCTGTTCTCATATTCTCTTTATATCCTGTTATATTCTGCTCATATCATCGAGGCCGCGGTGAGTCACTTCCCCAATGGCCGTTTAAATTTCCGTTCTTATATTCTCTCTATATTCTGTTATATTCTGCTCATATCATCGAGGCCGTGGCGAGTCACTTCCGCAATGGCCGTTTAAATTTCTGTTCTCATATTCTCTTTATATCATGTTATATTCTGCTCATATCATCGAGGCCGCGGCGAGTCACTTCCCCAATGGCCGTTTAAATTTTCGTTCTTATATTCTCTCTATATTCTGTTATATTCTGCTCATATCATCGAGGCCGCGGCGAGTCACTTCCCCAATAGCCGTTTAAATTTCTGTTCTCATATTCTCTTTATATCATGTTATATTCTGCTCATATCATCGAGGCCGCGGCGAGTCACTTCCCCAATGGCCGTTTAAATTTCTGTTCTTATATTCTCTCTATATTCTGCTATATTCTGCTCATATTCTCGAGGCCGCGGCGAGTCACTTCCCCAATGGCCGTTTCAATTCTTGTTATTTAATTTCTGCACCATTCCCGTCCCCCCGAGGTCGCGGCGAGTCTCTTCCCGCTATGGCCGTTTGAACTCCATATCTTGCTATATTATACTTGTCCCGCTCGCCCCGCCGGAGCAATCTCCCGTGGTGGCCCCTTCTCTTTCTCTATCATCTCTGTGTTGCAGCAAAACAATAAAACAAATAAAAAGAGGAGCTCGCGCGCTCCGCGTCCTCTCTCCGCTTCCCGGAATCGCGTGACGTCGCTCACACCCCGATCACTGATTGCATAAAGAAGGGGGCATTCGTATGGACTAAGGCTGCAGCCACGTCTTTTCAAGATATTAAGGAGTGCATGACCCAGACACCTATCCTTGCTTTACCCGATTTTTCTAAGGTGTTTGAGGTCACGTGTGATGCTTCTGGTGTGGGTATTGGTGGCGTTTTGAGTCAGGAGTCTCACCCTATTGCATTCTTTAGCGAGAAGCTTAATGATGCCAAACTGCGATATTCCACATACGACAAAGAATTTTACGCAGTTGTCCAGGCATTGAGGTATTGGAGGCACTATTTGTTGCACCAGGAGTTTGTCCTCTTCTCTGAGCATGAGGCCTTACGATTCCTCCATACCCAAAAGAAGCTGAATGCTCGCCATAGTCGTTGGGTGGAGTATCTCCAAGAGTACACCTTTGTGCTCAAGCACAAAGCAGGGGCAGAGAACAAGGTCGCCGATGCACTGAGTCGTCGGGTGATGATCTTGACCACCATGAGTGTTGAGGTGGTAGGGCTAGAGAGGCTGAAGGATGCCTATGTTGACTGTCCGGACTTTGGTCCGATCTATGCCATCCTTCAGGCCGGTCCCTCGCGCGATTATAGCGAGTTTGTACTACAGGGGGGTCACCTATTCCGGGGTGACAAGTTGTGCATCCCACGGACTTCTGTTCGTGACTTTCTTACATGGGAGATGCACGCGGGAGGTCTTGCTGGTCACTTTGGCCGGAACAAGACCATAGAGGCGGTTGAGCACCGATTCTACTGGCCTAGCCTAAAGAGGGATGTTGCTCGTATTGTAGCCCAGTGTCGCACTTTTGCTATGGCCAAACAAAGGAAGCAAAGTACCGGCCTCTATACTCCCCTTCCCGTCCCAGATAGTCCATGGCAGGACATTAGCATGGACTTTGTGTTAGTATTACCCCGCACCCTTCGAAAGCATGACTCGATCTTTGTGGTTGTCGACCGATTCTCTAAGATGGCATTATTCACCCCATGCTCCAAAACCTCGGATGCCTCTAGAGTTGCCCGTCTATTTTTTTCACATTGTGTCTCCAGGTTCTGACTCCCACGCACTATAGTGTCCGATAGGGATGTGCGCTTCACTAGCTATTTATGGAAGACCCTATGGCACATGATGGGTACCCAATTGAAATTCTCCACTGCATATCACCCCCAAACCGATGGTCAGACTGAGGTTGTCAATAGGAGTTTGGGGGATCTTCTTAGGTGTCTTGTCCGAGATCGAGTCAGGGATTGGGATTTGATATTACCCTTGGCTGAGTTCGCCTATAATGATTCAGTCAATAGGTCTACAGGTATGAGCCCCTTCGAGATTGTCACTGGCCGTAGACCTTGGAGACCCATAGACCTAGTCCCATCTCCCATCCAGTCCCGTGTGTCTGATTCAGCCGAGTCTTTTGCTAGCCATATTAGACAGTTGCATGAGCATATTCATCGTCATATTGAGTCCAACAACGCACGATACAAAGAATTTACTGACGCCCATAGGCACCACCGTGAGTTTCAGGGGGGCGATTCTGTCATGATCAGGGTCAGACCTGAACGGTTTCCCTCAGGAGCCGTGAAGAAGTTGCATGCTCGCGGTGCCGGTCCCTTTCGAGTAGTGAGGCGAGTCGGATCGAACGCATATGTTGTGGACTTGCCAGAGGATTACGGGATCAGCTCGACTTTCAACGTCTCGGACCTCGTCGCTTATAGGGACCCAGCGGTGATACCCAGTGAGCCCTTTGAGCCGTCTCCACCCATTGTGAGTGACACCACCCTAGAGTGTCTACCTCCAGCCTTGTTACCTCAGCAGCGAGAGCAGATAGAATGTATACTAGACGAGCAGGTGACGACTACTCGAGGCGGAGTGTACCAGCGCTACTTGGTGCGTTGGAGGGGACGGCCCGCGTCCGATGACACCTGGATCACCCGGGCAGAACTACAGAGGATAGATCCAGATCTGCTGGATCGGTACCAGAGCGACCCGGACCCCTACTCGACGGGGTCGAGCTTCTCCCTCCCGGGAAGAATTGGTGAGGACACTAGAGCACGAGTAAGGCCCGACTCAGCAAGCCGTCGGTACCGGACCCGCAGCACGACTCGGTCGACATCGACATCCTTGTGGCTGGGCGACAGTATGGAGTCCCTACCAGAGTGTTGATACTTTCCTATGTTTATTGTGAGTGTATTAGCATGTATTTGCTTATTGTGAGTGTATTAGTGTGTATTTTGTATTTTAGCTTCTAGTTGGGTCAAGATTGTAATATGGGCTACACTTCATGTAAGGGGTCCAATTTCTAAATTGGGCCTCAAGATCATTAGGAGCCCAAGTCCAAGGTGGGCTTCTAGAAGACTTGGACTATTAGACTAAGAAGACAAAGGTGGAGGATGCCACATCCTTGTCCCCCATGCTTGTCTCCCACCTACCATTGACCAATGTTAGTGGATGTCCTTTAGAGTTAGTGGATGTCCTTTGATGTTAGTGGATGTCCTTTGATCTAGATCTAGGGTTTCCATATTTATAGTCTCTTGTTGTATTTTGTGGAGAACTAATGAAGAAATTGAAGTGAAATGCATTTTGTCACCCCCTCTCCCTCTTGTGTTCTTGAAGTTCTTCCATCTCCCACCTCCAATCCCTCCAGATCTGAGTGTTAGATCCAATATCTCCCCCACAAATCCCTTATTCTTCTCTTCTACTACCTTCTATGATCATCCACTGCCGCCGCCGTCGCCATCGGAGCCGCCAGCAAGCCGCCACCCTCGCTTCTCCGACCTGCTGTCCTGAACTGCGACCTGCAGACCTGAAGCTTGAAGATGAGGGCGTATCTCCTGCTCCAACCGTTGGATCGATCGGATCTTTTGAGGGTTTGTTCCCCCACGTCTCCCCTAGTTCCAGTTAAAATTTCGTGCCGATCAGAGTCCGTTTGCCCCCCTTTCCAGCCACTTGTTCCCCCCCTCTCAGTCTGCCCTGATTGCAGCCTGCGGGATAGATCTTGGAAGAGGATTTTTCCCACCCATCAAACGAAGTCCAAATCCAGCAAAAGACATATGTACGTTTTCCTATCCCTCCCATCTACCCATCATAAAAATCTCAGGTCCTAGATATTTCATTTGAACCGCGTTCAAGGCTGAAAAATAGGGAGATCCACTTCTGTCCCTGAGATCGGTCTGTCCGAACCAGAAAAGGGGTCATGCTGCAGAAGTTTTCATTTCAGATCTGACCGTTGGATGAAGCTGCATTTCCAGTATGTCGAAGAGCTCTGAGTCCTCTATCCAACGGCGCTAATCTCACTTCGATCCGACTGCGGATCTGATCGTGGAGACCGTTTTCGTGGAGGCGCGCTGGTCTGGCCTGAAAGGGGGCTGCGAGACAGCCTTGGGGGTTAATTCCCAATAAACCCCCAGCTCACCGTCGGCGACCACCGCTCCCGGGGACCGACCCGGGGCACTCCAGCGACGACCCCCCCCCGGTCACCGCCGCCAGAAGACGAGCGGAAGCCGCTGCCCCAGCAGCCGGGCCCACTTGGAGCCTTGTGGGCCCCGCGTTGAGCGCCACCACCGTGCTGCCCGCCACCGCCTGGAACCACAAATCGCGGCCCGCCAACCCCTGGAACGGCGCTCCCGGATCGCTGTTGTGGTCTTTTACCTCCCTGCGTGGAGTGGACCGAGTATTTACTGCTGTAAATTAATTATTACTTTGTACCGGGAGTGACGGTTCACGGCCGGGAAGTCTTCGCCACGCCGCGAGCGTGGAGGTACACCCGCCGCCCATTAGTCTAGTTTACTTATTTAGTATGTATTCTACTGCCGCTGCATGTGCGTAGTTATTTTCCTAGCTAGTTAATTTATTAATCACCGTTGTGAGTTGTGAGAGCGAGAACCCGTCCCGTGACTCATTCCGAGCACGAGAGTGAGTTGACTACCCCAGTCTCAAAGCATGTTTCTCAACCGTGCACGATCGTCGCGTTTCCCTCGATAGGACCGACTGTGAGTAGCGCTTCTTGTTTGGGGCTAGTTCGCCTCTTCTGGAGCTCGTTCGGTGCCGCGTCTTAGTGTGTGTTGCTGGTCGCGTCGTCTGTCTAGCCGAGTCTCGTAGTCGTCCCGCATCACTAACACAAGTCACTTTTAAATAGGTCTAGTAATTATCCGTTTAAAATTCGAATCGAATTCGAATTCGTATTTATTCAATCATTATTCGAATAAAGTATCCGATGAATAATTAGATTATTAATCGAATATGAATTCGAATATCACACTATCCGCTCTGTATCCGATCCATTTACATGTCTAAATGACAACATATATGTTGATACATGCAGTACTGCCGTTGCTGTGCTCGATCTGGCGGTGACATGGATGTAAAGTGCAACATCATGTATGCACGAATATTGAGATGGACAAGAGAAGAAAGAAGCATGCTACTTGCTGACCACATGTACAGCAAGAATGCAACTTGCAAAGAGCTAGATGATGGCACGGAGAGGCCGATCGATATCTGCATCTAACACCGATCGAGCAGGGTATGTAGTGTAACGAAGAAAAACAAACAGAGATGGAAGAAGAAGCTGACATCAAGCTCTCTCTCTCCCTCTCTCTCTCTCTAACAAGTTGTATGTAATTCCCTTTGTGACTGCTCTTTCATGTATAGCGAGTTATCCGACTTACGATAGATGATCTCCATTTATATGGAATCATCGAATATATTAATGTCGAAAATCAATTTTTATTTTTTTATAATGTCATAGTCAATTTGTGAGTTTTTTTATTTCAATAAATTATAATTTATCAAATTGGGTGAGATTGAGTCTATTTTATTTTATTATATATTTTTATTTATTTTAAAAGTAAATATGCTTTACTGTTGGAGTAAAAAAATTATTTATATATATTTTTTATAAATAAAAATATACCAACCTTAATTACAGTTAAACAATAATTAAATCAAATTTACAATGACTTTGCATGCCCTTCTTCCGGACGAGATGTCTCAGTCCCCTCTGATTCTCCTTCTTGCACGAGGTCGAACCCCCTCATCTCTACTGTTCTGGTATTCCCGTCGTTGTTATTTCCCACCGTAGCACCTCCCCCATCCACTGCCATCTATGTTACTTTTTGTTTTCTTTCTCTCTCTCTCGCTCTTCCCTTCCTCCCACCGTTTTCTTCCCTCTCCCCCGTTCTTCTCTGAGCAACAGAAGCAGCACCCGAAGGCAGTCCCCCCCCCCCACCCCGTTGCTGGCCGCGCCTACATCCTACGAACCCCATCTCCCCTATCTTCCTCCTCTCTTCTTTTCTTCCTCTTCCTCACATCTACTGAGTACTCTCCTCCACCGTAACCCCATCACTATTCCTTTATTTGATTTCATTTCCCTAAGTTTCCTTCCTCAAGCACTGTACATCTCCCCCAGGGTTCTTCTTCCTTCTCTGTGGCAAGTGACGTACCGCCCACAGTCGGCCACCTCCGGCGGCCCACCTGGCACCGGTGTCGTCGCCTCGGTAGCCGACTGTCGACGAACGGTGGTGGCTCGATCGCCCTTGCGGCCCCTCGCCACCACCGCTGACTGTCCTCTCTGTCCTCCGCGGCCCCCTGTGCGTGGCGTGAGCCACCTGCGAATAGCCCGTCGTGGCCTCGCCGGCCAACCGAGACCACGCCGGCATCCTTGCTAGCCACTGCATGCGTCTGCGTTCCCACCACACCGACCGCCTGTCCGCCCTCTCACCGGGGCCACTCGCGAGCAGGCCCCAACCCGCCGGCCCTTCCATCGTGAGGCCCCTGTGACGCCAGGGAGGCAGCCCCTCTACACCCCTACAGGACCCTCGCCGAAGCAGGCCTCCCACCACCATTGGCTTCCCTCGGAACCAGACCCGCAGCAGCCCCTCCCACTGAGCTTCACTGCCACCAGCCGTGGCGGTCACGCTGCCCTCCTCCACTGCCAAACGGGCCACCGGTGCCGCCGTCGTCCAAGTCCATCATAGCCTTGGCCTGCAGGAGCCGCAGCCGCCCGCCAGCCTGCGTCTGCTGCCGTCTGCAGGGCGTCCACCGCGCCCCACCCTGCGCCGAGACCCAACGCCAGCAGTCTAGCTGGCCTGGGAGTCCTCCGCGCTGCACCGCCACTGTGCCTGCTTCTACCCTGGCACTCCCCTGTGTACCGCCCATGCACCGTTGCATGCCAGCAGTCCTGTGATGTTAACCAGCCCAAGCCCATTTGGCCCAGTACAGTTTCACGCCATGGCTCTCGTGTGGTATTATGCTACCCCAGTCCTACCACTGATAAGGTATCTACTCCAACTCTCAATACTCAACTGGTCGGCCGTGAAACAGAGTCCAGATTATCAGCTGTGCCAGGTTAATCCGGTTGTTTGGACACGGATATCTACGGTGATATTTGTACTGAGAAAAAATGCATCTTCATTAAATCTATAGTTTCACGATCTACAAACACATAGTCTTCTTGGCCTGTCCTACAATATCACTCTCTCAGCTGATAGTAACGTTACTCATAATTAAAAGGAGATAAATTAAGAAGAACGTACTACTTGGAATAATTACAACAAGGGATCGAGCCAGGAAACTTAAATACTCAATCCCCATACGTCTGACTTGTACATACCCTATATACTTGCTTTCTAACTTTTAAAACATGAAGAGATGTGGCTGTAATCATGCACGTTGATAATAATATGCCATAAAAAGGTCATATATATATATATAAATATATATATGCACAAGGAGTAGGAGAGACCTCTCCG
Source organism: Amorphophallus konjac (assembly GCA_022559845.1). NCBI lineage: Eukaryota > Viridiplantae > Streptophyta > Magnoliopsida > Alismatales > Araceae > Amorphophallus > Amorphophallus konjac. Next base: position 211,608,597 of record CM040129.1, read on the forward strand.
CTAGCTTCATCCCCCGTTGTATGTACTTAATTATCTTTAAGTGGCATGCATGCAACGGGCATAATTAAGCTTTTCGTAGGAGCGAGCGATGTAGTCTTTGGACCAACCATGGAAATCAATTAACCTGCAACACTACCTGTAGACCCGCCAATGGATTAATGAAAAAGGTGGCAGCAACTAGTAACTGTACTACGTAGTAATGGTAGTATAGATATATGTATAGTCGCATCCTCATGATTCTTCACATCCTTGTGCATGGTGGTGGCCTCGTTAATTAATTATCCCCCAGTCATTAATCAATTGACGTCGGCGGTGGGAACAGTACTACGCAGTAAGGCAGCACGTACGTACTATCCTCATTGCAATATTGCACGAACCAGCTGGTTCCAATGTAGTTGCATGTCATGGGGCTGGAATTAACGAATAGGGACGGGGGATTTAATATTTAGGGGCTGGCCTAATTAATTAATTAGTACTCCCCCAACCAATATTCACATATGTATAGCTGGGCTCAGGATCGGCCCAACATCCATACATATGGACTACACCCAAGTGTCTCTTCGAACAGTACGCACACAGAGTCCTGTTTTTGTGACTCAATATATATAGAGAGAGAGAGCGTGGTTCATTGGAATAATATACGTACCGCTTGGGCATCGAATTGGTCAACCAGTAAATTGACATGCATGCATGGTAACAATGGAATAATAATTACGTGCCAATCATGCATGCGATATTGTGATCGATCGAGTGACACATGTATAATGTCCTCTGTCAGATTATTTAATCCAACAGCTTTTTAAATATATACATATATATAGTAAAAAAGAGTAACAAAATTAATAAATGTAGCATATGGTAGCATCCTTTCTAGAGAAATTAAATGCACGCATGTCTCCATATTGCCCTGAAATGTACGTAGAATATATATATATATATATATATGCTCGTCCACACGGCCGAAAAAATTAACTTGGGGATCACCGGGCCAGCTAGCTCCTCCATCGGCCCCATTGTGGCAATCTGATTAAACTTTTTACGTAAAAACCGTCACAGTCTGGTCAATGTGAACAAAATTTTAATATATATGTTCTAATTTCTACACCAGCAATCACATTAATATCGTAAGTCCCATCAGGATTAAACTCTTAATAGAAGAAAGAAACCGCTCGTAAGTGGTCAGGTGTCTTCTCATAAATATATACGTTTATATTGTTAACATGGATCTAGCTAGACAATATATATCGCAGAGCAGTTGGCGCCGTGTCTATCGTTAAGTTGGCGCCGTGTCTATCGTTAACGTGGATACGTACTTCACGCCTCTCCTCACACTCCTTTGCTGGCTCCCTCACTCTAGAAATAGTATTTAGATTTGACAGCTCTTCTCACCCCCATTTTGTTGGCTCACCCGCTCAAGCAATCTTGTCTTGCTTGACGACGGTGCAGATGCAGTACTCGATGGGCCACGCCGTGCATGCACGCAGTACTTGCTTTCCCCGAAGCATCCACCACGGTCTTGTTACCCCCCACCTAATCTAAACACTAATAAGACTCCCTTTACTAACTGAGCACGGTTAACGTGTTCGACTCTATTAGGTGGAGCACGTTAACCGCTCTTGATTAATGACTTTTATACGAGGGGGAGATGTGATCTATCGCGTTCTCTTATCTCTCATCGGTTACGGTATTCACCTAATAACTCCGAAAACAAAGCGGCCGTAAAACACCCACTTCTCCGACTTCTTCCTTCATGGTCACCTTTGCACCCTCTCGAGTGACTAGAAGCTGTCTTGCCTTCCATTTTCTTCTCCTCTTCCAGACGTGGATGGCATCACCCACCTCCCCCACCGCAAGACAAGCCCCGAGAAACGGATCTAATCCCCACCGATGTTGACTTTTCAAACCCGGGCCCTTCGACGACGAAGGGACCTACTGTTTTGACATGTTGCGAGCGCACCCCACCGGCCGTACGTGGCACCTGCTAGATCTGTCTCCTATATAACAATGCCACGTGCTGCCGCCGATAGTCCCGTCTACGAGTCGGGTGCAGACACCGGGCGGGCCGCAGCCATGGGCGTCTTCTGCCCCATCTCCCCTTCCTCCTCCGGCGCCACCACCCGCCACCACCTCCTCCTCCTCCTCGTACTACTCCTCCCCTCCGCACCAGCCTCCTCCCTCGCACAGCTCGAAGTAGCGGAGGCCGGGGCCGAGCCCGTGGGCACTGCCGCCGAGGCCACCACCAATGTCCTCCCCAAGTCCGACGTGACGCTGCTGGAATTCCCCCTTAACCTGGAGTACCTGGAGTGCGAGTTCTTCTTGTGGGGTTCCATGGGCAGGGGGATGGACGTGGTGGCCCCGGAGCTGGTCGGTGGAGGGCCGCCTCCCGTCGGCGCCATGGAGGCCAACCTGGACCCCTTCACCAGGGACGTCATCAAGCAGTTCGCGTTGCAGGAAGTCGGCCACATCAGGTCGCTCCATATATCATATACAATATTTCTCCTGCTTCATCTCTCCGGGGCTCAACTGGCTCAGGATGGTCTTTAGTTTTATCCTGCTGTTGTTCCCACGCGCTAACTCGATCCACCAACATGTATGTCTGTATGTATCTATCTATGAATCTTAATTTTGACATATGAACATATATGTACATATACATATATATATATCCGCGCAGGGCGATAAAGAACACGGTGAAGGGGGCCGGGTTCCCGAGGCCGCAGCTGGACCTGAGCCGGCGCAACTTCGCCAAGCTCATCGACAGCGCGTTCGGCCGGCGGCTGCAGCCACCCTTCGACCCCTACGCCAGTACCATCAACTACCTCATCGCCTCCTATATCATCCCATACGTCGGCCTCACCGGCTACGTCGGGACCAACCCCCTCCTCCATAGCTACCTCTCCAAGCGGGTAATGATAAATAGTATATATATACCCTAACCAACTTTTTAACTCTTTTGTTATTTTACTGAATTACTTTGATCAGCTACTCTAGCTCTGATGCTATATATATATATATATAGATAATATATATATATAGACTGTTCTGAGCTTGGATTATGAGATGTGACCACCACCTAGGCATGCTGTGTGGACAGTGTAATATGAAGGGCAGATATTTATAACTAAGCACATATATATAATTACAGTTTTTCGATTCACCGGCTGTACTCCTTTAACGTATGTATATGATCATATACATGTCTTAAAGCATTTTATCTCATGTATCATCGCGATCCACATGAATGGATAGGTAACAATGAAGGGATCATTTGATCATAAGATGCGTCATTTTTTCGTTGTGATTTAAGAATGTCCATATAAATTAGCTAGCGGCCGGGGAGTAGCTCATGCACGTATGTACAAACTAACTAGGAGGGAGACTTAAATTAGTTACCGTTTGTAAATTGTCATACAGAATATTCTAGCTATATGATCATCGATCAGGATCCTGGCTCGATCAATTAATTAACTTGTGCGATATATATATTTATATAAATATATATGATAATATGTTCATCATCGATCAAATATATATTACTGCAGCTGGTTGCGGGGCTTCTGGCAGTGGAGTCCGGACAGGACGCCATCATCCGGGTGTTACTGTATGAGCACGCGAAGATGAAGGTGCCGCCGTACAACATCACCGTCGCGGAGTTCACCAGCCGCATCTCGGAGCTGCGGAACAAGCTGGACGGCGACGGCATAAAGGACGAGGGCATCATCGTGCCGCCGGCGTTGGGCGCCGAAGGAGAGATCGAAGGCAACGTCATCGCCGGTGACCGCTACTCGCTGGCCTACATGAGGACGCCGCAGGAGATACTGAGGATCGTGTACGGGACGGGGTCCGAGAGGACGCCAGGCGGCTTCTACCCCAAGGGCGCCAGCGGCCGCATCGCCAGGTCTTATCTGCGCTCATGATCGATCCATCTCTCTCACTACTCTTATATGCATGCATGCATGCATGCAGCTCGATCATCTGGGGTAATTAATTAATGGACGTACGTACGTGAATATATATGGCCGGCCCGGTATCAGAAGAATTGAAGATGCATGATCATATATATATATATATATATATATATATATATATATATATATATATATATGTATGTATACACACTAATTATTTGTAGTTCCCTTAAATATAGTTAGTTAATTAATTAGCTGGTTCAAGCTAGCTTGATTGTTGGGGTGATATGTCGATCCTTAGCTAGCTTGATTAAATTGATCGATCGGCCGCAGTTTGGCATGGCAAGAATTCGAACTTCTCATGAATAAACTATGTATATATTGAGAGTAGCGTATTAAGTGTGGTTTTGTTGGTATCCTTGAGTTCTGCTCATTAACTAGACATGTAATGATGTAACATGCTCTCTCTCCTACGTAGAAATCTTACATGCAGTATGCAATTAGATTACTCCTTCAATGATGGTCTCCTAATTAATTCGAAAAAGTTACCTCCGTATATATATATATATATATATATATATATATATATATATGCATGGGATTGTCATGATTTGTGCAGAAATGTCCTCGATGTGTGGGGGAAGTGGGGTGTAGTAGAAATATATACCGAAATAGTTCGAATTAGAAAGGACATGTAAATATTTAACCAAATTAATGTACGTACTTTGTTATCGAAAAAAACAAATGGAAAAAATACGAGAGTTTGCACGGTGCAACATAAGTGGATTACTTAGCTAGGCATCTTAGATGAGTCGGGGTAGGCCGGAGGCTAGCCAGCCCAATCCAACAGATCAGTAGGCCATACGTTCACTTCAGGCTATTATCGTCTTCATCATCTACGTCCGGGGGTGAATATGTGATGGGGATGTATATATAGTTCCAAACCCCAGAGACTCTGATCGGACCAAAGTCCAAACTTAATTGACTACGTTCCGATTTTACCCCAAACTATGATCATCATCGTGCACATTGACCGGGTAACCGCATAAATTGAATGATTTAAAAATAAGGATGATTGCAAAAAACCTTATTAAAAACTATCGTTAGATGTACATTATGTAGTATATATACTTTTACTATATATATATAGATAGATATAAACACAAAAAATCACTTGCTGTCTAAGAACAATTGACGGCACATATATAGGGGCAATACTGCATCTGTACTTACGCAACGGGGGATATCTTTAATTATACTAACCAATCAGGATATTATTACTATTTTTTTTTTACAAATTTTAGTTAGATGTAAGTTAACTCGAGTATCCAGAGAGTATGAACATATTAATTAATAGGTCTGTACGTACGTAAGTGTGGCATTGCTACAGTTATGCATGCAATAGGTTATTTTTATAGTTACTCCTTAAAAAAATGCTTTACAAAATCAGATTGGGTTGGGTTTGGATGAGTTAACCAAAATTCAGAAGTGCAGCAATTTCAGCCACTCCATCCCAATTCAAATTCATTAAATTGAATTTAAGCTAATTAAAATCAATAGAAGAGCTATATACGTGTCAAGTTTAATTAGGGTGGGCTGAATCTGGATTTGAAACATATATATATATAGTTAATTTTGATTAATTAAGTTTACTATATCAACCCAGCCCGCAAAGGGTTTTTTTATGAAAATTATTGTTAAACGAGAATTTGTAAAAAATTTATTTCTGCAAATGCATTATTAAACATATCACTGTGTAAATCTAAATCATATAAAAATATCATATTTATTTATTGACATGTCACTTTTTTATCAAAAGTTTATAAAAAATTTAATTATGCTTAAATAGTATTTATGTATTATTTGAATTAATCTAGTGATATATATTTCAAAGGATTTTTTGCACCCCTAAAATGGCTCAACAAATGGTCCCACAAGGATAACATGGAATGAAACTATGAAACTATGAAAGCTGATAAGATAGAAAAGAATGTGTTTAAAGCTATCTAGAGAGGGAGAGATTTGTGGCCCAATATTTTAAGGCCCAAAGGTTCATAAAGACTTATACGTTGTATTAAGTGACAGCTCAATTCCACATTGAGGACTCGTTTGACCGAAGGTCAATAGTCTAAAAGAGGACTCATTTACTATAAGACCGAAGGCCTCCCCTACGCTCGAGAGAAACTCCGGCACGCCATCGACCGAATCAGGAGAAGGCGGGCAACCTACACGTATCAAGTTGGTCACATTTCGAACCGTTCTAATATGCAACAGACCGTGCAATATAGTGTGACCCGATCACGTCTCACAATCCACCCGTCTCACTCATCAACTGGGACGATCTGATATGGACGATTCATCTTGTACGGGGTAACTTGGTAGACTCTAATTTCACAAGGACGTTCGTATCATTTAAATTCACGACCTCCTCCAAGCAAAAGTTAAAATTGAACAATCAAACTATAAGCTAGGATTATGTGATGCTTTAATTTATTCGTCACTAATCTTCTACACGCTCACTCTCTTCTTTCTCTCGGTCACCGGTTTTGCGTACAAGATAAGTAGTGGGGACGCTGGAGAAGTTACATATGGCCCGTGGGTACCCTGTCGAGGACCGGAAAACAACAGCACGATGAAGTGACAGCCATCGAGTGTCATTAGCTGGCCTGTCCGGCCGCCACGTGCGACCAACCATGTGCTCTTATTATGTGTGGATCCCACACATATTATATATATATAGCAGGATGAGACTGAAAATATATAAAAAAGATCTTACGTTCCTTCAGACAATGGGAAGTTAGGTTGTGTAACAGTGCGCGCACCCGCTTTCGAAGCTTCAAGATTTGCTGTAGACCCACAGTTTCTAGCCATGCACGCACAGGGCTTTCAACGTGTCGGGGCTAGGTTAGGTTTAGGTCTTTTCGATTCTACTCGATTCTGAATATTAAAATTTGAGTCTGACTCGGATCTGAACTATGTCGAGTCAGGTCGAGATTGACTCGACATTATTAAAAAATTATAAAATCTAACTAAAATTCAGTTCTAGACAACTTAAATAAAATATATAATATATAATATATTTAAAAATATAAAATTTATAATCTCATTAAATTAATTAAAAATTTGATATTAATTACATAATTTATATGAAAAAGAATTTTGATTTTTTATTAAGTAAAATAATATAATTTTAAGTAAGTAAATTTTAAAATTTGAAGGAAAGAAAAAAAAAGAACGAGTCGTGCCGGTCTACGGGCCGAACTTAAAGCCCGAGCTCGACCCGTAAGTCTACTCAGATTGATCTTTTTGGCCCGACTAAGATTCTACGGGTTGAAAAAAATCTTACGACTTAACCCGAAATCGGATGGTGATGTGGAAGTGTATGTTTCAGCCAGCATTATCCAACATGAATCTACATCTATACAATAATATATATATATATATATAGTATAGACGTCTGTAACGTAATTACAATAAGAATTTCTCCTTTTAGTCTCATTTTATAAAGTTTTTTATTTTTTATTTTTTTTAATTTTAAGTGGGATCTAAAATTTTCTAACTTTGAGTGAGAACTAAATCATATATTTTATTTGAAGTGCATGAAATTAAAAAAAATAAGTGTAAATAGTAGTTAATGTTCACATGAACAATAATGTGAATGCTCTAATCTTTATAAAACATTCATCTTTAATTATAAACTAGTGATAATGTTAAAATCTTTATAAAATATTCATCTTTAGTAGGCCTAAGTTAATTGCGGTGACATTTTATAATATTTTTATAAAAATACATTTTTTATAATTTAAAATTAAAGATCTAATAAGATCACTAATTAACGTATTATCTTTTAACAACCAATGTGTCAATAAATCAGAGATGTACAGATTAATCAAATTTGATAATCTGCCCGAATTAGAATAAACAATCTCTAAACTATGTGAGAAGATGCATAACCAAAATTAAAAATATCTTTAACAATATATGTTCAGATGTGATATATTTATAATTAAATATTTACTAATAATTTAAACATAAAAAATATTAATATTAATATTAGAATATTTAAAATTATAATATTTATATTTTTTATCTGGAATCGTGGGATAAGTAACGGAGAGCTTGAGCACACCATAAACCATAAAAGACTCTGAATCTAACTTAAAAAATAAACAATCTCCACCGGTCGCCGGTGCAGATAATTCCTGCACTTCGGGGATGCGGCGAGCATTACTCCTTCCTTTTGTTGAGTCGCTGCGCCGCACGGGAGGGGGAGGGGGAGGGGGAGGGGAGGCGGGCAGCAGAGAGAGAGAGAGGACGGGCAAACTGTCCGGGCAGCCGTGGACGCCCTATAAATTTCCAGGCTTGGCCAGTGGAAACGCAATTTGCCGCTTCGGCAATTTAAAAATCACCCCGCATTATTATTCCCCCCCCCCCTCTTCTTCTTCTTCTTCTTTCCTCTTTTTCTTTTTAATAATCTAATTAAATCTTTGTAACAGGAGGTTCCCAAGAACGTCAACTTTGTCCCCCTTCTCACTTTCTCGGGACAAATCGAAGAAGAATAGAAGGGAGGAGAGGACAACGAAATCTGAATCCGAGTAGCTCAGCTCCGATCGATCCGCCGCAGGAGGCTCTGCTGTTTCGGCGCACGTGGTGAACTACTACTACTTCTTCTTCTTCCCTTCTTTCATCTTCCTTCCTTGTTCTTGCGTGTTTCCTTTTCTTTCTTTCTTTTTTTTAGTCCTTCCTATATTATGTAGTTAAGTGTGTCGTTCTCGGGAGTTCTTTGCCGTTTGGTGTTCCTCGCTGTTACCTGCGTCTGTTTTTTTTTTTTTTTACTCCGAGGGAGGAATTTAAACTTGGTGGAGTGTTCCGTGGATCTGCTCAACGGATCAATCCGGACGCTTGCCAGATCTGTTGTTTCTCTTCTTATTTGAATGACAGGAGTTAAAGAGGGATGGGACGGGGTCTTTTCGTTTCACTCATTGAGGAACATGTTTTTTTTATTATTTTCTTTGCTTTTCTTTCTGGCTTCTTTCTTCTCCAATTTATGTTTTGGTGGCTGCTGCGGTTCGTCTGTTTATCGATCTGCTCGGCAAAAGGTGAAGATGTATATGGAGAGGAAAGGACGCCTATGTCCTCGTTTTACGTGCTTAAATTTACAGATGGGAGGTCGGGAAAAAAAAGCTTGGTTGGTTTAAATTTGAATTCATTGTAGAATCATTTCCGGTATAAAAGATTAATAAGGATCTCTCTCTTTTACTCTTTGCTCTCCGTAAATTTTAATTTATTTGTCGGTAACCTCTTGTGTTTACCAAGGCACCAGCAGTGTGGGCTGTCGATGTTAGAGGAGCATGGCCTCCACGTTCGTTGCCACTGGCGGCAAGGACCACACCCCCCGACATCATCACCAGATATCGCCGCGGAGCAGCTTTAATGAAAAGGGCTGGCCTGCCAACCCCCAGCCGCCTACGCCGTCGTGCGCTCAAGGTCATCACCATCCCGGCGGCGGAGGGCAACTGCCCAAGTGTGTCTGCGCCCCCTCGACCCACGCTGGTTCCTTCAAGTGCAGGCTGCACAGGGTAAACTCCCACGGCCATTCTACTCCCACGGCGCCTCCGAGTCCGTCCTCGAGCTCCACCACCACCTCACCCGCCGGGACCATCGAGGCCCAGTAAGTTGGATACGATGCAGTACAGCTCGTAGTGGCGGTGCCAGGAATGAGATCATGTGATGGATAGTAAAGAGGACAGGAAAATAATGGAACCGTTGGGAATGATAATAATAAAAAAAGCAGCAGCAGAAGCAGCTGCTTATGATTGTGTCTTATTTTTTAACAGGGGCAGGGGGAAGTGAAGAAGTGGAGGAAGCTAATAATGGGTTCGATGGCTATGGATGTGTCTCCCCTCATCCCATCCTCCTATTCCCTTTTTGTTATCCCATCTGGATATGTCCATCTCTATCTTTTTGGCCTATTATCTAAAGTTTGTGAAATCGGATCGGTACAGGATGTACCGTTTATATCAGATCGTATCAATATGATACGTAATCGATATGTAATATGTATTTTTTAAATATTATATATATTATTTTATATTAAATATGATTTTATAGATAATTTGATTAAGAATTTTTATTTGGAAAGTTAAGATTTGGGTCTAAAATATATTAGTGACATTATTTTCTTATTTTTTTATCGTAGAAAAATAATCTAAAAAATACATAACATTTATGAGAGTTGAATCTTATTTATTGACAATTAATTATTAAATAACACATAATATTTTATTATATTTTATAATAATATATATTTATTAAATAATTTTAATGTTGACACGTTACGGTACGAACTAGTACAGTGTCATATTGTATTGATAAAAAATTGATACGTCCGATACGATCGAGTTCACAAATCTTACTTTGATCTATCAAAAGAATTTTAATTTCCTATGTGTGATGCAATTAATTAATTGTCAAAATGCGGATGCCATCTTACTTTAAGCGATGAATTCGTGAACGAGAGTTTTTGGTGAAATTGTCGCCCAATATTTGTATTGTCCATCGTGGGCTCCCCCTCCTCCTCCTCCTCCTCCTCGTCCTAGTGCCGAATGCACTTTTTAAGTGGTATTTTACGTGTGGTGGATGGATGGACGAGACTCTGTGAATCGTATTGGCGCGTGTGTGTGTGTATTGTTTAACGAGAAAAGGGTGACAACCAATGTCAGTTCACCTTAGGTGGATTTTTTCTCTATTTGATTCGGGAAAAAAAAATCAAGGAAAACCTTTTAGCGTGAGAAATCTACCATGTTTTGCAGCAACTTCATATGGTTGCTACAAAAACACACTTCCTAATGGATGTACTTCGATGCCCCTCCAATTGTGTTCTCCTACTAGTGAGGTCAACAGGTGGTTGGCTAGTTCTTACCTGTTCGCATGTTAATTTCAGGCGGTCAACAAATTGTAAACTTTGCGGGCACACTCGTTCGTGTCGTTCTCATTCATTTGGGCAGCGAAAACCAAATTGTGGAATGTGGTGTAAGTTCGTCTTGCCTTCCATTAAGTTTCCTTCGTTTATTTTACGACGGTGAAACTGAGTTTTATCTTTTTTACACGTACTCATCGTACCGGGGGCTCTCATAAATATACAATTCGTTAGGGGTCTATTTGTCAAAAAAAAATCTCAATTTCATAAAATCAAGCTTTGCCTACGCGCGTTACTCGGCCGACCCGGTCTCGGCTTGGGTCGGGTCGAGTCGCTCTCGACTCGGTCCGTCTCGATCCGTGCCGCCCCATATCTAAATAAAAAAGATTTTATATATAATATATATATATATATAATAGAATAAAATAGAAAAATATACTATATATATAATATATTATTAAATTAATGGGACGACTCGGTGAGGACCCACGACCGGGTCGTCCCGCAAACGACCTGGGTCGGGTTGAGTCGTGCGGGTCGGGGTGACCCGCACCGGGTCGACAAACGATGCATAAAACTCAGACATATGGTCTGCCTTCCGTGAATTTCAGCTCATGATCTTCTGTATCTTAGAATGTACTACCATCTGTAGTTCTAGCTTCAAAGTTGAGCCTTCTGGTAGTGCTTGATCCTTCTCTGCCTTCTCTGTTTTTCCCTCACCCCGACTCCTCAGCGTATGGGATGAAGTTACCCTCGTGTCATAAACCTTTTGCCAGTTTGCCCATTCGGATGGGGTTGTTGTGGTTCCTCTCGCCCAATTTCTCCACCAAATGTCCATGCATAGTGCCTACTAAGTGAGCAATAGAATCTCTACAGATAATAGCTCATGCGGGAGACCTAAGCACCCTAAGGAGTCAACTGACTGATGATTCACCATCACTTACTGCTCACCATCCTTGGTCAAGTGCCACATTTGAATGTGAGGCTTGCTTTATTATTGGATTTGGATGTGTCATGCATTTCCACTTCACAGTTGTTGTAGGGCAACGGTCAATCTCGTTGCAAGTATCTGCCGATATATATTACTCATGAAGATGCTGTGGCTAGTGAAGACTACCATATGAAGCCAACAATCAGTGCTAATTGTTTCCTGCTGAAGAGCTTCGAGATTTGTTGAAGACCAGAAGAAAGAAACAACGTGATAGATTTACTTTCTTAGTGTGTATTCTCAGCATGAAGCCTGCACTCTGAGCCGAGACAGATGGCAGAGTTCTTAACAAGGAAGGTGGAATCGGAGATCGGGATCGGATCAATCGGTCTCAAAATAATTCGGATCGGTGGAATCGACCGATCCGGCTAATCCCGGTCGAGTCAGGTCAACTAACTCAACTAGGGATACAAATGTTCGAAAAAATAAAAAAAACTTTCAAAAAACTGAAAAATGGAAAAACTGTTATAACATACTTCTATGTCAAATTTAATGTGAAATATTTGACATATGCTCGTCGTTTCATAAAATAGGTGATATACTCAAATGGTACAAAGATTTCATGAGATAGCTACCTTTCATTCATTGAAGGCGAGGATTGAATAATTTTTCTATATATTGTACGTAGTAGATTGGTAGCCAATGGATATAGAAACAGCTAATACAATTTTAAATTTGATTTCTTAATAAGAAAAAAGAAATTAAAAAGATTAGATTATTTTTAACTTACTATCTGATGATGACAGAATAATTCGTATTCATATTAACATATGAATCCTTAAATCTTAATCTGAAGAATATGGAGTGAAGAGTTGAATTGCCTTAACTTAGGCTGAATTTGTGTATGCAACTGTTGTTCGAGCTTGATGTAATTACACTGGTGTTTTCGTTCTACGTCTTTACTTGAAACAAGTATACAATTAAGTATACTGATGTTTCTGTTAAGGAATTGCTATTTCTTTTGAAATTTTAGGTTTATCTTTAATTGGAGATGTTGGAAAAACACCTTTACCTATGTGATCTAATATTCAGAAGGAAAAGAACCCTCAAGATATGTATGCGGTGCAAGTCTGAATTTATTATTATACTTGGAGAGGAAGAATCTTAAGAGAGAGAAAGAGAAGAGAAGAAAGTGAAAGTGAAAGTGAAAGGGTGTGTGTGTGTGAGAGAGAGTGAAATCCTGGTCAAAATATATCAAGAACCAAAGACCCTTGGTTGACATCCCCCCTCCCAAATTTTTTTTGAAATTCAAATAGGACCATCCGATCCGGCCTGATCTCACTATTGGATCGGTCCACTTTGACTCGAGATCGGGTCGATTCGCCTGGAAACCAATCGAATCGGCTCGGATCGGCCGATCCGATCAGACGAACCCTAGTTGTTAGAAGTTATATTGTGATGAATAGAAGCACACGTTGTGCGCCAGGTAACCTGGGCTGGAATTAGGGGTTTTGTGCAACGCATATCACTAAGATGACACTAGAAAAATATTATTTGAATTTCTAAGAAAAAAAAGAGACGAATTTGCAGCAAATTTCACAGTTAGTTGCCCAAATCAAATATACAAAATCTTCACAATCAGAGGACTGCAATCTGCCTAGCGTCCTAGGAATTAATGGGTGAATAAGTGCATTAGTCAGCCACATCCTGAGCTTACTGATTAAAAACACATGGAGCACATTGGGTTCGCTGGAAACACATTGAAGGGAGGGGGGTATCAAAGTGCATGAAGCAAGAAAAATGAACATCTTGTACCAGTTTTGTAAACTCGCTGCCACGTAGAGTAGGTTCTCATGGTAGGGGATTCTTCCATGAAATCTATTTACATTCGGGTCGGTCAAAAGCATCTACTTAACCTGATCTTCTGGAACTGCTTGTTTACGTTTCTCATTAGCAAGCATATGCATACATCAACGTGGGATGAGATGATCCGATGTGAGCGAACCATGGCCTTGGCTTCTTCAATTCTGCCACTGCCAGGCCTTGTTATCCTCTTCCTTTCTTCCCCTCCCCGCCATGTAGAAAATTTTTCATTATATTCTCTGCATTTCTGTGTATGTATCTCTCAAACATCTCTTATTTGTGTTTTTTTCATACTTCTCAAAGTCGTCATGTCATCACCATCTGATTCCCTTGGGATCAAGCAGAAAACCTGTAAACATCATGTTTGAGGAAAATTGTAGGGTTGTAATGAACGTTATTTTATTAATAATAATATCAACCAATCACCATCGGCATCATCATCAAATGAAAAGAAAGGCCTGGGGAATATAATACACAGAAATGCATTTGTGTGTGTGTGTGGGTGTATATGTATTCGTCAAAAAGCCGCCGCCTCCGCTTTGCTGTCGGGAGTAGGGTTATAAACCGTTCTTCAGATTTCTTTTCCTTTTTGTAAAAAAAAAAAAAAATCCTGATGTGTTTCGAAGATTTCACCACTCCTTCCCACCCACCTCTTTTTGACACTCCAGAGTTTCCAAACCGAAAATTTTCTAGAAGAAATTGGATGCAAAATATATCTGCATTTGTCTTTTGATATATGCTCTTAAAATCTTTATTATTATTATTATTATTATTATTATTATTAGTATTAGTATTATCTAATAACCGTTAACTTTTAATCAAATGATGCGGCCACTTACGATTTGGTTGGGTGAGGAATGATGTTTCTCTTGGATGCATGTATCAATGAGACGGGCATCGTATTGTATGCATCGGTGTATTACATGTGTGATGCACACCATATGATTGGGTGATAATGCATGATGTGCAACTCGCAAGGGCCGGCCACCGCACGTGAGAGAACCAAAAAAATAGATATTTCATTGTCCTTTCCAACCATCCTCCTCCTAGTGTAGTCTCATAACATCTCAATTTTAAGAAGCTCAAGAAATATATGCTGTTAGATTTTCATCGGGAGAGTTCCAAGTTACAAAACTTAGTATACAATCTGTAACAGGGAATCTGTCTGAGTAGAACTTCATCAGAATGAAACATATGTTAGAACAATTTGAGTACATGATGCCGTGTATGTCGTAGCCTACACATGATGAGTGAGAGGTGATCGATAGCCACACTCCTTTGCAGGCAAGGAGTTTTAACATACAAACTCAGCTACAGCTCCACCACCACTACTAACACGTACACAAACCAAAGAAAGCCTCATTGCAAGAAAGCCCCCGCCGCCAAGCCGGGATGATTCAGATTCTTACCAAGCAACTGAACTTGAAACCTGTGAGTGCGTAATTTTTACCCAGTTTGGCGCCACCGGATTAACAAACCCAACTGTGCAGGAAGCAAGGGACCGCCATGCAACGCTAGCCGAGGAAGAATGGCCACATCGTCATAGCTGCAGTAGTTGGGGAGGGGGGCGTGTTTCCCGTATAACAAAGAAAATGGGAAACGAATTGGGGGGGGGGGGGGGGCGCCAGGTATGGTCTTTCCACCGTGCACGATGAGGCCAAGAATAGCCAACCTGAGACAGGAGCCGAGCTGTTCACATCTACACAGCCCCGAGGAGTGATGACTACTAAAATCTAGGACGGCTGCCCTTCTGGTTCGTCAAGCACAGGCACCTTCTTTCTTTACTAGTCTCTCCTTGCATCTTCACATCTTCTAGCCTGCAGGGGTAGAGCTCCCCGGAATGGCAGTCAAGCCAGCAAAGAAATGTGATATTGATTGGGGTGGATGATAACAAGGCGAGCTTCCACTCCCTGCAGTGGACCCTCGAACACATTCTCGCTCCCTATGGGGCCATCTCCCCCTTCAAGCATGTATTGATCCATGTCAAGATTCCTGTCGTCTCTGTCGTCCGCATTCCAGGACCCGATGAGGCCTCGTATCCTCCATGACAGGGGATTAGGCAGTACAATGAATGTTCATATGCGTCACCGGTAGTATAATGGTCTCCGAGAAATGGAAAACAGGGACTGCAGAAATCCTTCCAATAATCGAGAGGAATCTGAAGAACATCGACACAGCTGTCATTGAACGTGCAAAGGAGCTCTGCCAGGAGAAATCAGTGAGCATCTATACAGTATCTAATGTGTTGAAAGTCATTGAAGTGTAACATCCATCATGAAGAGAATAGCAGCTTCTCGTATTAGCAGTTGAAATAACATCCATCCCAACGAGATTTGTAGCTTCGTGTGTTAGCCATCTATCCAAGTCAAAGCAGCTTAAGGACTAATTTGAGCTGGCTGGGTATCAGATAATGTTCCTGCTGACCTCGCCAAAATTCTTACTGCCATTACTTCCAACATAACCAAAGAACTAAACTTCATCCATCACCTGTTCACAAAGTTTCCTACTTTTTTTCTTCCCTCATTGCTTCTGCAAAAGAAACCACAATGGTTCCTCATATATATTAGCCATCTATCCGAGTCAAGCAGTTCAAGGACTAATTCGAGCTTGCTTATTTGACCGTGACACTTGGCATCAGATGTTCCTGCTTAGCGGTTGATCTCCACAAAATTCTTACCGCCAATGCTTCCAACATAACAAATGAACTAAGCTTCAACAGACCTGTTCACAAAGTTTCCCACTTTTCCCCCTCATTGCTTGTGAAAAAGAAACCAGAATGTAACCTTATATGTAGCCTCTTCGTGTTTCATTTTGAATGACATGATCCTCAAGGTCGTTGATCTCTTCATGATGCTCGTACAACACAAACATCCTAATAATCACTGTTTGTCTGTTGAAGTTACCTGACTTCGACATCCAAGTGGTCGAGGGTGATGCACGGAGTGTGCCATGCAAGGCGGTAGAAAAGCACAATGCTAATATGCTGGTTATTGGTAGTCATGGTTATGGGGCTTTCAAAAGGCACCGTACATTCTTAGCTTCCTCTCATCACATCAGCAGCATCTGAGGTTATGTGAGAATTACTAATCTTGAAGTACTTTCACATTCATAATTTGCTCAGCCACACAAATTAATTGTTCACTTAGCCGCAGGGCCATCCTAGGCAGTGTGAGTGACTACCATGCACATCATGCTCACTGTAGCATGCTCATTGTGAAGAAACCAAAGGACAAGGCCAAGCACTAAGCACGCAAAGCCGCCAGCTGCCACAGCCCCTCACGATGCTAGCAGCTGTTTCTATCTAATTACCTGAGGGGGGAACCAGTGGGATTTGGTTGCATTCACATAATTGAATTTTGTTTTCCTCGACGTGTTCACAGGATCAGTTAATAAGTTATCTCTTTATCTCATGGCACCTTCACTTGGACACATTAACAACAGTGGCGGGCAGTAATAAATCACTGCCACTACAAATATCTTGTACCAGCACTTACCTGCGAAGTTATTATGATGAAATCAGGTTTCACTGAAGATAACATTTTCATGATTGTGTACACTAAGTCGGCCTGCCAATATTCATTCTGAATTGGTAATACTCTTTTGGATAAAAAGGAAAAGGTAGTAATCAATGAACTCAATGTAAGAGCATTTGGTATCAAGAACAAAAAAAATGCAACAGTAAGTACATTGATTGGATCTGTGATAAAAGGCATCAAACAAATGGAGCCTCCAGAAGTCGCCATTTGTTTAAGGGCTTTTTTGCAAAAAAACCACGCTTAGAGACAAATTTTCAGATTTATCATGCCTGGAAACATATTAGCAAGCATATCACTGCTTTTGGCAAAAACTTTCAAATATGCCACTGTGGTTAACTTCCATCTACGGGGCGACGAATATTCCTCAAAATTTTCAATATTCCCGTTAAATGGTCATGAAATGATCAAAATTCCCATGTCCTCTTCACAACTTGGAGAGAGAGAGAGAGAGAACCCACTAGAGTCCCCCTCCCGCCGGAGTCCCCCGCCCCGCTGGAGCCCCCCCCCCCCCTCGGAACCCTCCCACCTCCCCGCCAGAGTGTGACAGAGATGGCAATGATCCTCCTCGGCGCTGGCTGCAGCAGTGGCAGTGGCAGTGTGGCACTGGCAGCGGCGGTGGGTCACTGCCTTCTCGCTGCCGTCCCACGACATCGTGCTTAGCATCTTAATGAAGCCGAAGGCTAACCCCCTTGACTGGGCGCACCTCACCTGCATCTCCGCGCACTTCTCGACCCTCGTCCACAGCGTCTGCTACGGCGTCAAGTGCACTCGCTCCATTCCCTCCATGGTCTCCAACCTCCTCTCCCCTCACTTTTCCTCTGCCCTGGTTGCCCCTTCTCCCCCCTCCTCCTCCTCCGTCACCGGTCCCGCCGCCGATCCCCCCCCCCCCCCGGCTGGGCTGCTGTCCACAAGCTCTCCATCTGCTGCCCCCCCTCCCCTGCCTCGGCCGTCCTTCTCCTCGTCCTCTGCCTCCCCTTCTTCTTCCTCCTCCGACTCGACGGTGGCTGGCCCCATCATCTCTTTCACCCCGCCACCTGATCGCAGTTGGGCGACGGTGCCATTGGGGTTTGTAGGGACTTCACCACCAGGAAGAGGAGGAAGCAGTGCTAGGGCCCCATGGGCATCCACCTAGCCTCCAGCAGGACCTGGAATTTGAGCAGGGAGCAGGGTAACAAGCTCCTGGCCAGCCGCTTCCCCGCCAGAGTCAGATGCTCGCGCTCTCCAGATTGGGAGCGCAGACTTCCGATGGAGGTCAAGTTCTACAGTTAAAATGACAAAAGGGTACCCAGGATCCGGGGAAACCCAAGTTGTTCTCATCTCCCATCCCAGACTTTTGTAGTGGAGATTTCGAAATGAACAAGATCAGGATTATTCTTTGTTGCAATTTCCGATCTTGGAGAGGAAGAAGACAAAGGACCTTCAAGATGGGTTCAGGAGAGGAGGTGATGGGGGTGGGAGGAATTAGAGAAAAAAACTGAGTAACGACAAAAAGAAGACAAAGCGTACTAGCTTCCATTCTGCGCACCTGGATTGTTTCTCCAAAGAAGTCCCAGTCATCTCACAAGGGCAAGCTCTTGGAAGTAGAGCTGGCGGTGAGCGCCCGGAAGTGGTCGGAGGGGGTGAAGTCCTGCGGGAGGTTCGCTCAGCGTGCAATCCTCCGCATGTGGTGCTGCAGGCTCTGCTTCACCACCCTGCTCTCCTCACTCATGCTGGCGTCGTCTTCGCCGCCGTCCGGTTCCCTCTCCTCTGGCCCAACGCTGCACAGGGGCACTGACACAGCCGGTGCGTGGGAGGCACTGCCACCACCGCCTTCTAGCCCCTCCACCCACTCTCTCTCTCTCTCTCTTCAGATGCTCAGGCGCCCATCGCCAGCGCACAAATCATGTGGTCCCCACTGGCAACCCAGACCTCTCTTTCAAACCCCAAGAGAGATAACCAGGGTATTATTGTCTTTTTCCATCTCTAGTTAAGGCTAACCACAGTTAAGTTGACGGGTGGTAACAGGGGTTACGGCGATGGCATATTTGAAAGTTTTTGACAAAAGCAGTAATATGTTTGCTAATATGTTTTCAGGAATGATAAATCTGCAGGTTCATCTCTAAGTGTAATTTTTTTGCAAAAAAACCCTAAAGTAGCGTCACAAATTGTTATTAACATTGTTTGCCAGTAGACCATGCGACGGTTTTCAGCCAGCAATAGTTGACATGGTCCACCATGATTCTCTCCCTCTAAGCAGTACAGGATAGAACTATTGACTGCATAAAAACTAATGATGACAAAGGTATTAACGATGTTCTTAATTTAAAAGTCTTGGCGAGAATAGGAAGCCCAGGCTAGAGCGGAACCTGCCAAATTAGTGCTTCACGTTCCTTATGGATCCGGTTGATTTGTAGAAATTTCATGATTTCATTGCTTTCTCACAGGATTTTGCATTTGTAAAGCTCATGGACACCAAGAACATGAGAAATAAGGATGAATATGATTTAATGTTTATATTTGTGGCATTAGCAGTAGCCAAAAAAGGCAGACTGTTGTTGCTTTTGACATGTAAAGGTATGAAGTATGATTAGCTTCCCTTTTGATGGGCATCAAACCATGTACAATGAGAATGAACAGAGAAGAACCATCTCAGTGAAATAGAAATTATCCTTACAAAAGAAACCAGAAAGGAAAACTAAGATGGTAATTTGCTATGTGGGAGCAGCAGAATGCAAGAGCTTGAGCTTCATAGGTTATACTAAGTTACTAACTAATATGCTAAAAGAAGCAAAGTTGGGAATCCAATGGAGTAGAGTGAATGGAAAATCATGGACTCAATCATATGAAAAGAATCCTTGGAACCATTCAAGTGACCATTTAGCACCAGTAGGAGTCACATGAGATTTAGGCTCTAAAGACGTACAAATTTTGGGTGTATCCTTTGAGATATTGTCCCCGCTACGCCCGGAGGCGGCTAGGGTTTTGTCCTTTTTTGCTGGTAAAAGGGATCTCAAAGGAGAAGACTTGGGTCTTACTTATAAGCACATGCCCATCTTTGTAGTTTCCAATATGGGATCTTTTAAGCCCTGTTCTTAGACCTCTACACTAGCCCCCCCTCCCCCCCCCCCCAGCAAAGGTGGGCTTTGTGCTTATTGGGCCGGGGTTCCCACAGACGGCGCCAATGAAGACATACAAATTTGGAGTGTCTCCTTTGAGGTATTGTCCTCGCTACGTCCGGAAGCTGCTAGGGTTTTGTCCTTTTTTGCTGATAAAAGGGCCCTCAAAGGAGAAGACTTGGGTCTTGCTTGAGCTTCGTGCTTATTGGGCTGAGGTTCTCACGGACGGCGCCAATGAAGACGTACAAATTTGGGGTGTCTCCTTTAAGGTATTGTCCCCGATAAGTCCGGAGGCGGCTAGGGTTTTGTCCTTTTTTACTGGTAAAAGGGCCCTCAAAGGAGAAGACTTGGGTCTTGCTTATAAGCACATGCCCATTTTTGTAGTTTCCAATATGGGATCTTTTGAACCCCCTTCTTAGGCCTCTACGGGCTCAATGATCCATCCCATGTATTACTTGTCTCAAATGCCAGAGGCATAGAAGTCATTTATGCAAAAGGCACATTTACATGCACAGGGGGGGGGGGAAAGAAAAAGATAGAGAATTAAGATAGAAGCAGTTCAGTGGAGGTGAATATGAATAACAACCTTATTGACTGATGGATAATTTGATAAAAAGTTGTTTGAAGAAGATCTAAATATCACATAAGAAGATTGATTAGAACAGACAAAAGCATTTAGCATACCTAGGGAAATGTCATATATCTTTAGGGGCAAAAAGGAATGCTTGTACCTCTTTTTAGTGGGAGCATGCACAGCTTAGCCAGAAAAGGCAAAAGAAAATTGTCAAACAAAAATCAAATTCCAGAATCCCAAGTTGAGAGGCATGTAACAGCAAAAGCTGCACCTCTGCTAGCAGGAGGGAAGTTATATGCTCATGTTGTAAGATACGTGTGATTAAGAGCACAGCTCCTACCTCATAAAACATGAACATGCTGCGCAAGTCCGAGATAGAGATGAAAATTTACATATGCCATGCTGATTTGGTCAAAAAAAAGGAAGAGATTATATCATAATCATACTTGAGAAAGTAGAACTTTCCATATGAGCAAGAACAAATAATTAGATGATCCATACTTTCCACTCAAATTGGCTCTAGCATGTCAAATCAAAGAGCATACTCAAAAATAATGTTATCTCAACTGTGTCTTCCGTATCCATTCTAGAATGTGAAAACAATCTTCTTCCCTAACAAAGAGTTTATTCCAAGGACGATAAGCTTTTAGTTCATAGCTCTCCCGGTGACCAGAAACATCCTTGTTCATTGCAAGAAAATTTGGCACCACCAAATTTGCAGATAAATGATGGTACGAATCATATATAAAGCTGAGCACTTCTTCCAAGGGTTTTGAAGCATCAAGCCACTTATAAAGGTCCTCATTGCGGAACCATGTAATCTGCCTCTTTGCAAAATTCCTAGAAGACTTCTGAAACTCCGACAGAAAAGCATAGAAATCCCCTGGAGAACACTGGCCTCCTATATGCCTACAATGAAGGAGGTACTCCATAGCTTGCCGATACCCAATTGCACGAGTCGCAGAGCTAGTATTTGGAAGTAGACCTATGTCAAGAAGCCACGATGCTTCTGATAGGATTCCTGGGTTGCCCATGAGCATTTCCTCGCATCTGAAATCAATTGACCTGTAGAGATCCACCCGTGGGGTTGAAAGGAAAAAACAGATGAAGTTATAGTCCAGACCTTGTGAGAAATTGACTCCACGGCCATCAGTCATCTGGGTTGACAATTTAGACTCCATTTGTTCTTTGAAAGAATCATATGGTATGGCAAAAGCAGATGGAGGTGATCCAGTAGATTTAATGATCTCCAGGCTACGTCTCAATCTGTACCAATCATTGGTGGCCAGAGAACGAGCTCTAGGATCACCAGCTGCTGCTACCAATTCAACGGCTGCATCCCATTGCCCGGTCTTCTGCAAGAGCAAGAGCTCCGAGAATGCTTCACCAGATATCTGCTTAGTTGCTACTGGAACATCAGGTTTTCCATAGATGTACCACCGCAGATACAATCCTGTCCCTCCGACAACAATGGGTACTCGATGACGTCCAAGAATCTCATCAGTGGCTTTCCTTGCATCCTCAAAGAACTGTCCAACAGAGTATTCATCTGATGGATGTAGGATGTCAATCAAGTGATGGGTCACTTCTTTCCTGTCGTCGGCCGAAGGCTTCGCAGACCCAATGTCAAGTCCACGGTAAACCTGCACAGAATCAGCACTTACGATTTCCCCATCAATTCTCTTGGCCAGCTCCAAGGCAAGCTTGCTCTTTCCTGCTCCAGTTGGGCCAGATATTACAATGACCTTATTTCTCTTCCTGTCAGAATTTACGCAGGAAGCCACTGGCCTCCACTGGTAGTGGCAGGTAAGAGAGAACACGGGCCTTGGCCTCTTGACGGTGGAACGAAATGGTGCCAATCCTGTGCTCGATGCAAATCTGAAGCTCCATGCACGTAGGCCAACAGCACCACTCATCGGGGGATGCCTGTCGACAAAAATCGACACATGAAATCTGCAAAAGTTTTGAGTTTTTTTTTTATATTCATAAAACATGTCATCAAAGATCTTCATTTGACTGAGTCGTATGCCCTACCAACAGCAAGCATAGTTTAGCCAATGCGTAGAGGGAGGGAGGGAGGGAGAGATAGAGAGAGGGGGGGCGCAAGTTCTTGCAGTGGCATTATAACAGACAGATTGCCGACACTTTAACAGGTTTACTTGACAAGGATAAGAAGCTATGAAACTGCGGGGGTAAGAGACAGAGAGGCAGGATGCTCTCCGCTCTCTCTTCCTTCCACTATGTTTCATTACCCCGACATGCCGCGGAGGCCATATTAGATGCTTACACCATCGAAAAATATATTCAGTAAGCATCCGGCCCACGACAAAAGAAACTTCAACTTCGAATAAGGGCCAAAATAGCAACTTCCTTTTTCTTCTTCTTCTTCTTCTTACTGGGAAGACTGCACTTTCGTGACAGTTCGGCGGACATTATTGGCGTCTTTACAGCCAGGGAACCCGGTAAATTTGGAAAGAGACAGCACACAAAGATAAAGAGGCGATTTTTGCGTGTGATGTGGCGAACGAACTCCCCAAAATCTTCAGTTGACTTGACCTCAAGAAACCAAGAGCCCGCACCACCGCCCCAACCCACAGGGCAGGGCATCTTGTCTCAAGATCAAAAGTATCCTCCGTAGCGTCGGAATGATAAATAATGCAGTCACATGCATGGGCCGGCAAGAAGAGAGAGGATGAGATAAAGAGGCGGGCTACTGAAGGGAAAGAGACCCACCTGAGGGGAGAAGGAGAAGGAAGAGTGTACTCGTGCACTCCCTGGGAAGGGAACGAAGCAGAAGCCGGACTCGACCGAGGGAAGGCGCTCAGAAAAGTCGGGCAACATACCATCTGAAGCAGCCGATGCAAAGCAGAGAGAGAGAGAGAGAGAGAGAGAGAGATGAGGGCTGTGACCGGGACGCCCGGGTGATTGGATCGTCACCGAGTCGTTATATTAATTTAATATTATATTATATATATAATATTTTTTATTTTATTATTTTATATTATATATATATAAAGTTTTTTTATCCACGTTTAGATCGAGATGGATTGAGACGGACCGAGTCGGAATCGATCAGACCCGTCCCAACCCGTGACCGGGACAGACGGGTCAGTCGAGACGATAAACTCTGTTGGAGACTCGGGACCAGGGTTTGACAAACCGGTACAGGACAGGCCGAACCACCCGTCCCGTCCTGTCCAGTCATAGACCGAGACAATCGATCGATGGGACGCAACTGTGACACATCATATATTATATGTATTATTTTTTTAATAAATAAATAGAATAGGCGGGTTGGTAACGTTGGTTAGGGATGTCGTTTTCAAATGTGACGTTTACGGCATAACAAATTAAGCTACTATTTTTTTAAAATTATTTAACATAAACTATATATATAAAGTCTATGTTTTCATCGCTCGAGACTTCTCCAATCTCCACTTGTGCTTGTATTTTTTTAAAGACCCGGAGCGAAAGCATGTTGTATATATGCCCTTATTTTGCATGTATGTCCTGCGGCCTGGGGCGCATGTTTATGTAATTTTTTCTTAGATTAATAAAAAATTACAAGAACCCTTGAATTTATGAGAAAATTCTTACAATATTTTACAATTATAAAATATCTTATAATTTTTAAAAATTGTAAATATATCTTATATCTTTACATAAATGTTCTTAAAATCTACGATTTTATGTATTTTACGGTCAAATCTTGTAATTGTAAAAGTATATTTTATCTTTTTTTATAAATGTTCAAAGATTATAAAAATACCCTGCATTTTTTAAAATTATGTAAAGATCACTTCAAAGATTTGAGTCACTCTAGAGCAGGGTTTGCCGACCCGGTGCGTCTCGCACCGACTCGCACGACCCGACCCGACCCAGGCCGGGATCGGGTCGACCGGGCTGTGGGTCGCCACCGGGTCGGCCTATTATTTTAATATTATATTATATTATATTTTATATATAATGTGTGTTTTTTTATTTTATTATATTATTTTATAATATATATATATAAAGTTGTGTTTTAAAACGGAACGGACCGGGTCATACCGAGACGGGAGCGACTCGACCCGACCCAAACCAAGACCGGGTCGACCGAGTCGACCGGGCCAACAAACCCTGCTTCAGAGTGCAACTTCCCTTGGTAAAGGCGAATTCTGATGGCCATTAAAATTACACACGCGATGTATGGGAATTATCCATATATCCTAAATTTCTCAAATTTTGTTAGCAAGTCTATTGAAGGGTCCAAAAATCCTATGCTAATTAATGCCTCCTCCTCTAAGACATCGGTAAACCCAACCCTCCTCTCGGGGATGTCTGAGTGTTACAATTACAAAGTACTCTCAATATCATAACCGATATTATAGAGATTGTTAGTTCTCTTTGACAGTTAATTAAAGATTTTCAAATTTTAATCAGATGTGAATAAGCATCGACTATAATATCGATAGAGAATTGTCGAGCACCCAAATCTTAATTACCTGATAAATAAATTTACAAAATTTATCTACATTTTTCTAATATATATAGTTTATACCCCATGTATATTCCTACACATTTCTTTTTATATATATGCTCCTAATTCCACATGTGAAAATATATATATAAACGTTTGTATATATTTCATTATGAATTTTTCTGAATCCCTTTATTTAAAATATATATATATATATCAAAGTTTGATGTTACTTTTTGCCATCCCATTCCAATTTGCCGGCGAATTGACGAAATTCGCTTGTTGGAAGATCGGTGAAACTCCAACAATAAACACTTTTCTTCCGGCTTAGGTGGCGTTTTATCCATGAACACACCAATGGATGCGAGTGGAAATCCCTAATACCCAATTCCAAGAAAGTCTGCAAGTAAACTCGTAGTCATGGTGTACTTCATGTGCAATCATGTATCGTTCCCATTGATTCTATGAACCCGTCGATCATGCACCCTTCGAAGACGAAGAATAGATTCAGGGATTCAGCGCAAGTGTATTACTACGCATGAAACAGATGAGACTGATACAAGAATGAGTGGATCATTTACATCACTAATTATGGAAGATATTCCTGTACTAAAATACAAACACTCACAACACATGGGGGAAAATTGCCTCGGGGAGCTGTTTGCCCACAAAATGCAATGAGCTTTACATCATAGTGTTAATAGAAAAGGCTCAGAGGAGCTATCAATTTTCTCTCCATCACTGACGACTGATGGCTGCACTTCGTTCTTCAAACATCATGCAGAGAGCTGTACACCAAATCCGTACTGTCAATCCTCAAGGGGCCCCAGTGACTGAATAATGCCATTTGAAATCTTGGCAGATGATCAAAATTGACCTGTTTGGCATCATGAGGATGATTTTTGTGGTTAGAATCCAAGACCCTATGGAGGTATCTTGATTGGCATCATGTGAATGACTTTCATACTCTTGGTTATCTTATTTGTGAACCAAATTTGTTGTATTGGCAGAACTGAGTCAGCTGCTGAATTCCAAGACTTAACCGTAATGAGAGCCTCCCATGTACAATCACGTTACAAAAGAAGTTTGCAACGACTCAATCCTAGGTTCATCAGATGGTCTGCTTGAAAGGTTAGAAAATCATGTGGGATGTGATGCATTTCGGTGTGTATCCGCAAAATCTCTAATGATACGCTTTAGAGCCCTACCACCTTTCCCTTGCATGTGACCATGATCATCTTTACCAGGAACAGAAGTCTTGCTGGTTATGTAATCTGAGGCTGCAGTTGCAAGGGCTTTCAGCCACAGGGGCACTAAAGTTTCTGCTTCTCCCTTCTTCAAGTACTCGGCAGGCAGAGTTTGCACCTAATTAATGAAGTCAGTATTTAACATGAAAACACGAGTATTGACTATAGTACAATAGTAAAGACAGCAAGTCCATGGTCAAATATGTGCGCATTTCAAGGCTTATTCACGTATTATCAAATGCTTCAATCTAGTGAGTAGGATGAACATCCCACTACACAACTAAGCTCCCTCATCAGCATAGCCACATAAAACCCACGAGTTCAACCCTCATGTGCACAAGGCCTCTTCAGCCCCAAGATTAATCGTTTCTAAGATTTCACCTGTTTCTCACGGTTGCAGATTTCTTACCTCCAGTAACCTAAAGTTTTCAAGTTCTCCATCAACAAGGCCACAGATACTCCAGCCAGACTATTTCACTGCAAACTAGCCGGACTATGATCAAACCCATGGGAAATCATGAATGCGTTTGGTAGCTACATCTTCTAAGGGAATGCTTTGGGTTTGCTGATCAGGATATCATCTTGAATTTGCAGAGATTCATGTGTTATAAGATACCTCTTCTTATCTGGTGCATATAGATTGTCTTCCTGCTGTCACCACTAAAGAGCTACTATCAACTCCTATACTCTGGACCTCCATCCTAGATTGCGACACCATCTCTACATATATTCACGGGCTTGTCATGCTCCAATAACAATTACTTGCTATAATGTTCTAGATCATAAAGCTGCAGTGATGGTGTATGAATATAATCAACTAAAGCCTTGGCTCACAACGTAGACAATAGATTTGGCGTGTGAACTAATGACAAGCCTTTCCATCGAACAAAAGAAATAACAGTGATATTCACACAGAGGAGAACAACTAATACTGGAAAGAACAAAGAAATGTTCTACTACAAGATGATATATTAGTCATAGGAATGGAGAGGAGGTTAGGTGCTGACCATTGAAACAAGCCATCTGTGTAAAGATTCCCAGCTTAAGAAAGCTTTCCAAGTGGTTTGTTCACAGAGACTGCAAACTGCTGCCAACTGCTGCAATATTGTTGCAGATTTGTGAACCTGTGTGAAAATTGAGATGATTTAGCCAATGACTTGAACACAAAATGCAAACTGATTACATTAAAGACAGAAATATAAAATAGTAGCAAGCATAGCAATAATCACCTTCATGACAGGTTATCAAATAATAACATCAAATACATTGGCACATAATTTCCTCCATTTCACTTAAATGAAGCAGATTAAACATAAAGGACACAGAACATATCCCTATATCAAACCTGGTTCCAACCCCCTCGTTTGGATTCTAGACAAGTTCTAGAGAAATTCTAGAGAATTGCTTCATGCATGAGCTTAAGCTGCTGTGACCAGTAAAGCAGTTCTGTTACATATAAAACAGTTTCTTGGGACTCTCAACCACTTTATGTGATGAGGCAAGCGCACTGCACTGATAGTCTGGTATTCGACAGTGTGTTTTTCCTCCCATTCTTCAAGAACATGTTTGAGAAGGTTGACTTGTTTGCATGGCAGCAGGATGCTTCAATCGTGTCTCTGCTCAGGCTTGATATGGGCCACTCTTCAAGGCAGTTGAGCTTGGGAATAACAGCTTTAAGTAATGGTTTAAGCCTGATTTTGTTTACTTACCTGTAGGTTAGTCTATTTGCATACAGTGAAGCTGTGGGTCTGAGCATGGAACAGGTTCCATGGTGGAGTTTACAGGATTCTATATGTGCTGGCCTAGTTGGGTCCAGTTTTCAAAATATAAGCTTGTCAAAGAGTATGGGTAAAAGGTCTGGAAAAAGGCTCTGAAGCCCTGTCAGAACAGTGTTTCACACAGGAGGGAGAAACAAGGGTTGTACCAGTACCAGAATCAATGAGGTTTTCCTGTCAACCAGGTACCCCACAAAATTGAAGTGGGAGGGTCATATAGAAAGTGGCGCTACCTGTGACCACAAGACTGAGGCAAGAATATGGGGAAGGAGGGGCAATGTACAAAAGGAGGAAGATGGGATGAATGGTGAGAAACATGAAGGAAAGAGGTGTGTTTGCACCTAGCATGCGTCCAGATATTTAAAATAAAAAAGAAGCAGCATTTGACTCTTTGACCCATCCCACATCAAGATAAGATTAACGTATGGGACAGAAGAGTGTTACCAGATCTACAGCAGAGAGTAGTTAAAAAGATTTAAATCAGTCCCAATCAGAAAATTTAGACGGGTTCCAGTGAATCCAATAGCTGGATGTAGCAGCCCAACAGGGGCACTAAGCAACTCATCATCAACATGTTGATACAGAACGGGCCAGCTGACATTCACAGCAAGTTACAGCCCAGACTGACCACTGAATCATGGAAGGCAGTATCGGCCGAAACCGATACGTTTCGGATATCAGTTTCGGCCGGTACCGATCCGAAACCGCACCTAAATACTGTAGCAGGGCCGAAACTATTAAAAAAATATTTTTTTAATGGTTTCGGACGAAACCGTCAAGGGTTTCGGCCGAAACTGACCTGTTTCGGTCCGAAACTGGACGGTTTCGGCCGAAACCAGACAAGATCATATATATTTTTTAATTTTTTAAAGGGTTTCAACCGGTTTCGGCCGAAACCGATACGGTACCGAAACCGGTACGTATCGGTTTCGGAACCGGCCGAAACCGGTACCGAAACCGATACTGCCTTCCCTGCACTGAATAGGGTTTGTCATGTGGAAAAGAGACAGATGATATACTGGATGGTAAGACTAGATGGTCAGATGATAGCCTATCATCGCCTCAACCAATTTGGACAGCTATTATTAACACCGTGGTTAGTGGTAATAGCATCCATTCAATGTCACTTTCCACAGGTTTCAACTGCAGCTTAGTCTCATATCTGAGTGCAAAAGATTCAACTAGTTACAATATTTACCTGGCCCATATGGAAGAATAAAGGGACAAAAGGTTAGAACAATCGGAAGAAGAAAAAGTAGGAGTGGGAGATAGTGTTGCATACCAGGAGGATGGGAGATAGCCCTCTCACTGGTTTGATGGCTGGTCCAGTTTTTAAAACATTGCTTAACAGTCAAAAGCAGATTCTGTGCTAAACTCAAATGGCAAGATTGAATAAATAGGTATGGCCCGTGGAATAATGAATTGATAGGGCTGACAAGCGTGCTCCAAAACATCGGGTAAAAGGTAGCACTTCTTACGGGATTTTTATATCACAAGGCTGCAATTAACATTGTCAATTAACCCTGCTCACCATGACTGAACAAAGCGCATTCAAATTCATTGACACTCCACTAGGGCAAGATTTGGATGCAAGAAACTTTTGTATATTCATTTGGGAGACAGTCACGTGTCTTTCTTCCTTCTACCTCTCTCTCTACATATTTCCTCAATACATTTCATAAATTGTTACAAAAGATATACACAATTTACCATTTGATAGAAATGATTCAGAAAATATAAATCCAGGTCTTTTTCATGGAAAAAGCTACAGTTTCAAAAAAACAACAGCAAGACACATAAATGCTAAAATAATCAAGTCAAGAATAAGATGAAAGTTCATCTGACAACTTAATCAGAAAGAAGGATTATAAGATTGTACCCATATTTCCATAATATTATGCTATGATATAGATGGAGATAGTAATTTTTGTTGAATTATATATAACACATCTTTGTGACTGAAGAGGGTATGTGCAGGGAAAGGACATATTATCTTTGTTTGGACAAGGAAAAAAACAATGCCCTATAGTTTATTCATCTCAAAAAAATATTTGCATGTATCCAAAAGCAGTGATTAAAAAACGTTGAACAATAAACTGGATATAAAAAGGCTAACAATTCTAAAAGAAGAATGAGATCATGCAACTGAATCCATCAATTGTCAAATCATCTGTAATTTAAAGTTCTAATGATATTTAGTACCCTTGACATTGCTGATACACCCAGTAGAGCATACACCAGATTAGATATGAGCCCTTCACCACTACGAGCTATAACGTGAACCATGACTGTGATAAACGATCCTTCTGTGATGCATGCCATGCATTCCAGCAAAGAAGTAACGGTAACATCCAAGAAACCTGCAGGCAAATAATATCATCAAACTTCAAGGAACACATACATGGTTTCAAGGATTGGTAAGCTAAAGCAGATAAGTGAAGACTATGTCTGACATCTCTAGTGATCCTTTATCGTGGCTTGGACAAAAGAACTGGAACAGGAATCAGAACAGGAAATGATCAGTTCTCATTTCGGCCACATTTGGCCCATATTGGCCAGTTCCGTCCAGTTACCCATGCGGGAGGAAGAGACAAACAAGAACACAAATATGAAGAAAAGAACAGGAGGAGCTGGGGAGCTGAAGAAGGAACAGGATGGCACAGGCTTGCAGCAGCAGCAGATGCAACTCACCCAACAGCAGTGGGTTAGCTTAAAGGTAGCAATTTTCATTCTTGAATGATGCAATCATCAAGTAAGACTCATCAAGTTTATTTAAATGTTTTTACAGGCAAAGGATCACCACATACAAGAGTACTAACAGTACCAGTCACCAATTTCAGTCTCAAGCAATCACTGGTAGAGTTTATACTTTCTTTTCATGTAGTTTCCTTTTGCAATGTACTTGTACTCATATGATATACCATTCCTCATTGGTATTATGGACATGTGTACTTATTAGTGAAATATCAGTTGTGGTATGGCTTCCATGTAAATTTAAGGAAATGAATGTCATCCCTTATTTGTTTATCTGCACTACCGAGCTATCCAAGATATCCCTTGATCTAGGTAACAGATCTCCCCTCTCAGGGATCCCAGGTTAACAGATCCACCATAGATGGTAGGGCTGTTAACATGGTGATGCATCTTCGTAAACTCTCCTCTATCCTACACCACACCTTCATTCTGCAATGCCATGATCCCTCTCCACTCCTCTAGTAAGCTTGTTATCTGCTAGTGATGCTTAGGTGATGCGGTTGAATAGTGTGTGGGGTGCACCTAGTTCATATGCCAGGGTTATATTTCTCAGTTTTTATGTTTTAAGTGATGTGGCTGTAAACTCCTCTCTATCCTACACCACATCTTCATTCTGCAATGCCATGATCCCTCTCCACTTCTCTAGTCAGCTTGTTATCCCCCACCTCTTAGATCCTACCTATCCCCCAAGCTCTGCACTTTGTTGGCATGACAGATCAATCTTGCACATCCCTGCTAATTCTCAAACATTCCACTCTTTGACCCATCACATCATCCCCCAACGTTCCAAGATACAATTCACATCCTTCACCAATCCACCACCACCCTTTTCTCGCACTCTCTACCTTCCAACTCCCTCCCTACATCTCCCCACCCTCTCTCCCGTTCCTTTTTCTTTGCCCACTGTTTTCACCCCTTTTCACACTCTCTTGCAATCCTCAATTTTCATTTTCCCTTGACGCCGAAGAATATTGTTTTGACATCCGCATTCATCCCTGGGTGCAAGTTCTGATTTTTGTGGCTAATTCCCCAATCTACTATTCAGTAATCTTCTCCACCTTGTCAATACTTCTTCATCTAACTCCTCCCTTATAGGGTGTTTGGTTGCTCTTTTTTACCTCTTTTTTCTCTCAATTTTAAAAAAAAAGAGTAAGAGATCTTATAACCATGTTTGGTATGCCTCTCCTAAATTTTAGGGAGAAAATCTACTCCCGTGTAAACCTTCCTCAAAAAAAAAAACAACACTGGACCAATTTTTTAAAAAAAAACAATCACGACGTCTCGAACTTCTCCCTCTCTCCCACTCGCGACCCCCTCTCCCTCCCCTCCCCTTCTCTCCCTTCCCTCTCCCTCCCGCCGGCTGTCCCTCCCCCCCTACGTAGCCCCCTCCCCCTCCCTCCGGTTCCCCCCCCCCCTCCGGCTCCCCCCTGCGCAGCCCCCTCCCCCCCAGCGCGCAACCCCTCGCACCGCGCCCCTCCAGTCTCCGACGTGGACGGATCGAGGGTCCTTCCCCTTGACGACGACGACAACGGCGACGTAGAAGAAGAGGACACAGAAGTCGCCGCCGCCGACGACGACGACATGGAGGATGGGCCGGGGGCGGGCTGCCGGTGATGGATCCCCCGGGGGCCACCGACCCCTCGACCTTGGGGGTGCTGGTGGTGGCGGGGATCTCTGTGGCCGGCGCTGCTACCTGCGCGACGGCGACATAGAAGAAGAGGACACAGAAGTCGCCGCCGCCGCCGCCGCCGACGACGAGGATGGGCCGGGGGCGGGCTGCCGGTGATGGATCCCCCAGTGATAGATCCTCCTTTCCCTTAATTTCCATGCGTGGTGTGTACAGAGTTACCGATCTCCCTGTTTGTTCGATGCCTGTAATTTTGCCACAATTTAGCTACCATTCGTGATCTTGCTCCTGTGAACATGCATAGTAGATATGGCACCCTTGATTGTACAAAGTTTCTTGTCAAGTAGGAGGGAATACTTTTGTGTCCTCGACTATTTGTTCTGCAAGAAGTACACGGAGATTTGATCCCGATGACTACTCTGATGTATGATATATTTTGCGGATCAACTTCAGATTAAAATACATGTGTTCTGTTGTCGACCAAACAGGTCTACATAAATTTTAAAATTTATGATGATTCTGCCAAACAGGAAGTGTCAATTTTCATCAATTTTAAATTTTAAGTCAAAAATTATGTTGACACAATTTTTTAGATAGAAATAGTTTTAAAAAAAAATGGTTCCCAAACACCCTATTAGCATATTACTCTCCCTTCCAGCTCCCTTCATCGCCTAGTGTCTCCATCTCTTCCACATCTGCCAACATCCCCTTCCTGTTAGTCAACCTCACCAAAGTTAATAGATATGATTTGATCTGATTGATCCTGTCATCCAGTTGACATTGAGTTGCTGCCTTCATGTGCGACCCATCACGTATGTCAAACTAGTTGTCTGAATAAAATGCAGCTACTTTCTAAGAAAATAGTAAGAAACTAGATCACTAACAAATATGTAAAATAAGGTTGATCTGACTCAATTCTATTGATGCTGGCATCCAGCTGACTTTAAGCCACCTTCTTTAAGTGCAACCCATCACCCATGTAAATTATGCTCATCTAGACTTTAGTAAAAGTTGGAATGAGTTATCTCCCTTCTCATCCCCGTTTTCACCCATTTTGATTCCCTTCCACCCCCCTTCTGTTTTCTCCTTCGCGATGAGATCTGCCCTTCCCCTTTCACCTCACTGGAACCCTAGCTCCGGAGCGGATCCATCTCCTCCTCCGATCATCGCCAACGGCAACACAACTGTAGCGGATTTCCATCTCGACGATATCCTTCCCTATCAGCAACTCTCCTACAGCTAGTGGCTCCTTCCCTTTCACCTCGCTGGAACCCGGACCCCCATGGCAGATCTCCATCTCGACAAACCGATCGTCGGCAACACACTAACGAGTAGCTCTCCCTCCTTTTCACCTTGCTGGAGCCCTAGGGAGCCCTGTGTGGCTGATCTCCGTCTCCTTTCCGTGGTGGATCTGCATCTCGTCCTTGTCCGATCGTCGGCGTCAGCGTCGGCAACATGCCAGCAGATGGAGGGAACATTGACCATGCTTTGGTTATCCGGTGACGTCATCTATAGCAGGTCCGAAACTAATTATCCGGTTATCCGGTTTCGGCCGATACTATCATCTATGGCCCCGTCATGATTGTGAAAAAAACAAGAGTCTCATTAGTGCTAATCATGATTGTTAAAAAAAATTTAAAACAAGGGTCTCATTGGTGCGAATCATGATGGTTAAAAAAAAAATTGTATACATGGAGGACCTTACATAAAATCCCACACGTCCATTATGTTGAAGATAGGAAAAATGCCTAAGTCCCCTTAATCCCAACCAAACAGAGATTAATGTCAAGCCCATTAACCCAAGGTAAGAATGGCGAAATGGTCCTTTTCCTACACTTATTCACATTCGTATCCCTTTTTTTTAACCAAATGAGCAACAGGAACAACGCCATTCTTATCCCCTCGTATACCAAAGTAAGTACAAATAAAAATAGGGATAAACCATCCTAGAATGACTTATGCCTATTCTCATCAAAAGTTATCCCGATACCAAACGAGAGCTAGAGGAACAGCTACTTCTTGTTCATTGTCAGTCACTTGCTATATTGTCCTTGAGGTGATTTATTTGTTTTTGTGAAAATTTTATTCCCAGTATTTTCCCCGAGTTTCATCCGAAATGTATCTTGATTCATGTTGAGCACACCCAAACTGTTTATCATCATCATAGTCCTTGCCTCATCAATAAGGGGCCAGTTAGATCTAATGAAGGATTCAAAGCTTACGCGAAGTTTCCTGACCAGCATCCTACCTGACATTGACCTTTTACAAGGGCAAAATACCTAGCTAAGATAACTTTAAGACAGAAGAGGGTTTGTTAGAAGTCCCATGAGGTCTCAGTTGGCAGGTAGAAAACCACCTTCATGGATATACAGGTTAAATTCATGCAACCAGGGAGCAACCCTGAAAAGCTCCCCTAGACTTTGGAAGCACCTAAACAAAGAGGGAAAGAGGAAAGTGCCACATATTCTACTGGGTAACTATGGGCCAAATAGTAAATTGAACACTAACCCAGCCCAAATTTCTCATTGTTATCAACCAATAATCAACATAAAGTTTTAATATATTATTGTAAAAGTAATAACTCTAGTTTTAAATCCATTGTTGTAATAGTCATAAGTTTAATACATCAATCAACAGTTATAAAAACAACATTTGACTAGGAATTACTGGCTTTCCTGATGATAACAGAAGCATTTCTCAGCAAATTGACCTTAAATGAGAACCAGCTCAGAGAAAACAAAACGTCATTCAAATGTGAAGAATAATACAGAGAAATAAGCTTTTGAAGAAAGAGCTAATTAGTTGCATCTGGCTAAAGAGGATTTCCATGATTTTCTAACCATGTAAAAAATATATAAATCAGGTTAAGACTGGACAAGTACACAGTTTAATTGATGATGTGGCTTCAAGAAGAATGTAGAGCACAAAAAGACATTTTGCTTGGGAGTTCTAAAAAAAATGGACCAGTAAATGAAGCTGCAACATTTTGCTTACAGGACATGTAAGACATTGCTGACAGTGCTGCTCCACGATGCATCGCTGTGCAGCATATAGCTGCCTTTTGGAAGGATAGTTCAAGAAGTGAGGCAGATGCTGCAACAACTTCCTGAGAAAAAAAACTTGCTAGTATTTAGGTAACATTGTCCTTTTCTTTGGCTGCTTCAGAATATAAACTGCTTGAAATTTAATATACATTGAGCATATTTAACATATTGTCAAACCTTGGGGCAGCAGCGAACAAATGCTGTTGTGAAGTTAGTATAAGTTTCTACCAAATCAGGCTCTTGATCACATATATAAGAAGAATTAAGAGCCATCACTGAAGCAGCTGACGTAAATCTCTCAAATGTGCTGACATATAAAGGTCCATATTCCTCTCTATGACCAAATTCTTCGATGACAACAGTAGCTGAGAGGGATTTGAGCATGTTCAGAAAAAGATGATAAGTGATTAAAGCACTTGTCGAAAGTGTTAGGCAGAACAAGTCAGAGTTGGGAAGTCAGAACCAATGCCATGTAAAATTAAAATTAATCATTATAATCTACAAAAATATTTTGGTCATCCCCAAGCAGCATCCCATTTATGTTGATAGTACCAGAAACAAACATGTTTGCCATTTTGGCTCTCTCTGAGCTAAGAAGAATCTACAGGGCAATATTCAAGCCAAAGTTGATAGATATTTCACTGTCATGCTCATGGTCTTTTCTGTAGACCTGTCCAAGACCTGACATGGTGGTAAATCTCTCACAAATTGCTCAGCTGCTGAAAGATCACCTTTTAAGCACTCGGAATCTCCATGCCAGCCTTGTTACAGATTCAGCATCACCATCCCAATGTCACTCAGTTGACAAAGGCATACACTTTTCATCTTCTGTGATTTTCACAAATAAATCACAAGTTTTAAAATTTGTTAAAATTATCATTTCAATTGAAAGTGAAAATGTCATAAAATTATGATAGATAGAAAATATCTGGTTTATTGCTCATTTGATCATACATTTTTCTGAAGTCATGATTTTATAAAAAATAATTAATTTTGCATATATAGCATACACACATTTTAAAACTAGACATCTCTCATACTTACGTTTTTTTTCTGATTCACATTTTTTCCTTGGTCCATTTTTTATTGAATACTGACTCAGTGATAATGCATAGACCTAAATGTTCCCTCAGATATCTGAATGATATCCTCCAAGAATAAGCAATCTCAGCTTTACTTCTAAAATTTTGGAGCTGCAAAAGAATCCCAAATAAATATCTTAGTGAGCCGTAAGTCACTGTTTCACGTGAAAAAATAACGAAAAGATTTGCATTCATTTATTGAACAAAGATGCACATTTGTTTAGCTATTTGATTAGCAAGTGCATGGTATTAATTCAGAGGGTTTAGTTTATCAGATGATTTAAGTTCGTGTGCTGGACCTTTCCCCACCAACCGTAGTTGATGTTTATTTACATCGGCGTAACATCTGAACACCTTTGATTACTGTCAAAGAATATCTTTTGCCTCGATATCCGTTGTGATATTTAGGATTTTATCTAATGGTCATGATCTAAATGATCACCCATTAAAGATGCATAGTCTTGCAAAGAACTTTGAACACTTTCATTCCTTGAACATATGTAATTTGAATTACAATCAGCATCTTAAGACTTTTATATTTGACCCCGATTATATAATCGGGTCTTCTGGTTTACATCTGGTCACAGTCTGACCGTTGAATATACTTCAGTCTACAGTTGCACCTTTGAATTTGCTTTCGACCACATTTGAACCGTTGGAATTTGAATCCCATTACGATCAGATCGTCAAATTTGCTTGTCCCCGATCAGATGGTTGAATTTGAATTTCATCACGATCAAACGATTGAATTTGAATTTTATCACGATCAGACTGTTGGATCGCCAATATGATCACTATCGGTCCATCGGATTTGTTCTCATTTGAGACTTGACTGTTGAATTTGCTTTGGATCAAGATCAGACCGTTGGCTTGGTTCCTGATCTTAATGCAGCCACTAAATTTGAATATGATCAAAATTCGACCGTAGGATTCCAAATTTCATTACGATCAATTAATTGGATCGTCAAGATGATCACTATCGGACCGTCAAATTGACTCATGATCATGATGACTCTTTCGCTCATGATCGGATCATTAAATTGAGTTGATGTCCACAGGTGAGATTCATGCCTAGGGTAGGGTATATTTGGAATTTCTGACCATTTCTAGGTATTTTTGCAGTCTATGACCCTTTTTGGATATTTCTACAATTTCTTAACAACTTGGATTCTGTCATTTCTTGGCTCTCCAAGACATTTCTGTCATTTCTTAAATTTCCTGGGCATTTTTGTCATGTCATGACAATCTAGGGCATTTATGTGATTAACAGACTTTTCTGATCACAAGGCACATGCATAAGTCTTCATGCTTAAATCTCCTTGGCAGCCCCTTGATGCTTGATATGTATTTATTTTCTTGATTTGTTTCCTAAAATATCCCTTAGGACTTCGGAATAATTCACATAAGGGAATATATGTAACATATCCCCTCTCATGTATTTTTGTAGATGCATAAGTGCAACAACGCTTCCCAAGGAAAGGACACTTGGATGATCCTTCCTTGGGAGCTTGGTTCCTCCCTCCTTCATGCTTGATCCTTGGTAGATGCCTTTCAAGGGTCTTTCTGTAATTTTCCCACAAATAGGGACATTTCTATAATTTCTACATCTTCCAGGATTTTTTCTGCAACCTCCCACCAGCAGGGGGTATTTCTATAATTTTTTGAAACTTCAGTGTTTTTCTGTAATTTCCCACCGACAGGGGTATTTCTGTAATTTATGGACCTTCCAAGGTCTTTTCTGCAATTTTCCTAAACATCAGAGTTTTCTGTAATTTTTCTGAATATCAGGATTTTTCTGCCATTTCCTGAGAAATCAAGGTTTTTCTGCAATTTTCTTGAAAGATCAGGATTTTCTCAATTGTCTTGGTCATTTCAACATTTTTGCAATGTTGCAGGCAGGGTTTGCCGACCTGGTGCGTCTCGCACCGACTCGCACGACCCGACCCGACCCAGGCCGGGATCGGGTCGACCGGGCTGTGGGTCGCCACTGGGTCGGCCTATTATTTTAATATTATATTATATTATATTTTATATATAATGTGTGTTTTTCTATTTTATTATATTATTTTATATTATGTATATATATATAAAGTGGTGTTTTAGAACGGGACGGACCGGGTCGTACCGAGAGGGGAGCGACCCGACCCGACGAGTCGGCCGGGTCGACCGGGCCGGCAAACCCTGGTTGCAGGGTATGTCTGCAATTTCTGCACGTAACGTGATTCTTCCCGTGATTTCCAAGGTTTTTCCACGGACTTTGACTATTTATGAAATTCATATGATTTCTCCATCATTTCAGCAACTTTGCATAACCATAAGAGCATATCCCCAATGTCAGGGGCATATACGCAACATACCCTTTTTAGGTTTTTGGAAACAACAAAAATCTTCAAGTCTTCAAATTTCAAGTCTTCCTTGCTCCGTGCGCCAAGCTCTCCAAGTGCTCCAAGGAGGAGGTGGCCAGCACAAGAGCTCACTCGGACTTGGACACACACACTTGGAAGCTTGCAAGCTCGAAGCCAAGAAGTCGTCTTGGAGTTGTTTTGTTTTTTGTTCCCTTGAAGCCTTGAAGCCCTGCAAGCTTGCGCAAGAAGTGGGAAGCGCCCTGCTCAAATTCAAGTTCTCTTGAGAATTTTTATAAAAGACTCTCTTTAGGGGTATGTTCAAAAAAATACCCGCACATGAGGAAATTTGATGTATGTGTTATGAAGAGAAAGATCACGTAAAAACACATGAACTCTTAGTTCTGGGATTTTGGATGTCAAATTATGGGGAGAACCCTGCAGAAATTCAAAATAGCAGTTTTACCCCGAAGTTGTGTAAATGTACAAGAATCCATATAATTCAGGAAAAATCCTAAAAATTCTGAAATGCAAGGAAAATAGGCCAGTTTGCAGAAATAATGGCCAGAATTAAAGAAAAGGCCTTACTTTGCTCAGAAATTCAAAATTGCAGTTGTACCCTGAAGCTTTGGAAAATTGCATGAATACCCATGTAATTCAGAAAAAAATTCCTGAAAATGCTGAAATTCAAGGAAAAATTCAAGTTTGCAGAAATGCTATTCAAAACTGAAGAAATGTCCTGGTTTGTCCCGAAGAGCCAAAAATTGCAGTTTTACCTCGAATCTTTGCAAAATTGCACAAAGGCCCAAAAAATACAGGAAAATGCAGAAAAATCAGAAAGAAAAAAATCAAAGGCTATGCAAGGATGCCCTGCTTGTGTTGAAAATTGCAAATAAACCCTCACATAATGAAAATTTGCAAATAAACCCTCACATGAGGAAAAAATGCAAATAAATCCTCACATAAGAGAAAAATATAAATATACGTCCGTCTCAGGGCATGGGAGTCTCTCCCAGAGTAAACCCTCAATATCGTAACGAATATTGTAAGGGCAAGGGAATCTTTAGTAGTTAATCAAAGACATTCGGACTTGTTCCGATGTAAATTAATACCGACTCCGATCGGTGGGGAAAAGTCCAATATACGAATCTTAAATTGTCTGATAAATCAAGCATGCAGAATCAACAATATGCCAAAATATATGCATATTTATCCAACAATATTAATGTTTTCCGCGTGTTAAACACTTCCCCACTACAACATGTAGACAGAAATTCCTCAGTTCATATTCCCCACTTTACTCTAGATGCACATATTTCCTCCAATGCAGACCAGCTTGATGAACCCTCTATTTGTTGTTTTCATGTGGATTTTCACATTTGTTGGTTAGTTTTCCATATATCTTGACATAGCAAGTAGGTTACATCTCTCACGTGAGTATCGACACTAAATGTTCCATTGGCCGACATTCCTGCTGAAGTTATCTAGATATGGCAACTTCTCTTTCATCTTGGCATCACTTCCCCAACTCCTACACCTTTATAGTGATCGTGATCAATCCAATCTTCCATATAAAAAAACCAATATTGAGCTTGATTGCCACTTCATCCATCAATACAATCTCTCAGCACTCGTACTCATCCTCCTATCTCCTCCATTGAGCAAGTTGCTGACCCCGTCACCAAGCCTCTAATGACACCACTCTTCAAGGAATTGGTTGGAAAGCTCTTGGTTTATTGTTCGTCATGAATTTACAAGGGGTCCAAGAGATAGTGCATATGTGCGCTTTATATTAATCGTTCTATTGTATGTCGCTATGTCCAAGAGGATGCCCTGATCACGCTTGTACTTATTTGGCATTGCCCTGACAATGATTAGAAATCTTTCATTAATCACATCCGCATGTCATACAATGATGATGATGATGACGATGATGATCATGTGGAATAGGTGGGGAAGGATATGATACAAGTGTCAAGGAAGCGACATGAGTGGATATTTATTGCAAAAAGAGGAAGTGGGTTTTGGCCGTGAACAGAGGTGGAAGGGCTGGAACTCAATATATCAGAGAAGCAGGAGATATTGCCAGGCCAACTTGGTCTCGTTTGACATTTACAGTGATATTTGGAGGGTTGTGACGACAGAGAGGGATATGGGTTTCAGGTGGTGGTTGATGGGCTGCAGTAGCCAGGGCATCTGCCACAACCAATACTTCTATTCCTTTTCAGAAGACAACAGGATGACAAACCACAAGCAGAACACAAGTAGAATAAGATTTTATGGGTCATTAATTGATGAGAGAATAAGAGGAAAACAAGAAGAGGAAAATAATAAACCTCAGAAGAGATGAAACTATGGCCTCCCACCTAATGGTCTCACAACAGACATGGTCCCGTGCATGGAAGGCGGAATCGGATCGGATCGGCCCGGATCGGCCAATCCAATCGGTTTTGGGCCAAACCGATCCGATCCCGAGCCGTCCGAACCCGATTCATATTGAGTATCGGCCAGATCGGGTGGATCGGCCTCGGATCGGGCCAGATCGGCGATTCCCGCACTGGGATCGGCCGATCCAGAGGCATGTCTCGGCCAGTCCCACCCGTCCGAAAAAAATGAAAAGAAAAAGAAACTAAAGAAGAACAAGAAGAAGAATCGAAGGAACCGAAGATGAAGAAGAAGAAGAAGAAGAAGAAGAAGAAGAAGAAGAAGAACAGAAGAAGATGAAAAAAAAATTGAAACAGATACTTACCTGCCGGCGGCACCGTCGCCGTCGCTCCCTCCCACCAGCATCGTCGCCGTCACCACCTGCCTCCAGCTCTGTCGCCGTTGCCACCTGCCATCGGTGCCGTTCCCCCCCATCTCTTCCTCCGTCCGTCCGTCGTTCCTGCGACACAGTCGAGCCGCAACCTGCACACGAAAGGAAAGGGGGGAGATGACAACACAACAGAATAAAGTGGGGTGGACATTTGTATAAAAACCCTGAAACCTTGTATACATACAACTTAACCTTTAAATATTTGAAAACTAGACTCGGTCAGGATCGGTTCGGGATCGGTCCGGGATCGGCCAATCCCACCGATCTAGATCGGTTTGGGACCGGGCGATCCGATCCCGATCCCCGAGTCTGCCTTCCTTGGTCCCGTGCCATGGAGTTGGTCAACCTCA
Organism: Amorphophallus konjac; assembly: GCA_022559845.1. NCBI lineage: Eukaryota > Viridiplantae > Streptophyta > Magnoliopsida > Alismatales > Araceae > Amorphophallus > Amorphophallus konjac. The sequence goes on from CM040129.1 coordinate 211,650,915, forward strand.
CATTCTCATATAAGCCAGGATCTAGGGCGTCAGTCAAGGACACATTTCAAACCACCATCTGTAAGTTCTTTCTAGAGCTTCACATTATTTCTTGTGTTTAGTAAGCATGACAAGAAAATGTTAACCATAATAATACAAAAAAAAAGAATATGGCATTTTAATACCACTAAAATATAAAATACAAGACAATTTATTTAATAGTCCATACATAAAATGAAAAAATGGAACCACATTGAATTGCACAACACTGAGTTCCACCTACAATAACATATCAATCTCATATCTCTGCCCACTATAACAACTGCATTATCTGCTCCCATGCACTTGATGCAGAAACAATATACAGAGCCCCAGTAGTCTCCGGTGCTTTGGCTTGAAAATTGATCTGGGACTGGCTGAAGAGCAAATAATAGGGCCATGGATGGAGTGCTGGTAGAAAGTAGAGGGCCAAATTGGGTTTTATGACTCAGCTTTCTGGGCTAAGAATATGTGTCCCTGCTTGAGATGCTCAGGCTGTGAACCTGGACTTGGATCAGCTGGGGACCTGGGGTTCGTTTGGTCTGTTCAAGTGGGTCGAGTGTAGATTCTAAGTTCAGTTCATGAACTTTCATGTAAGGTTCCCAGAGTAATACGTAAGCAGAACTGATGTGGGGAAATGGGATTTGTCTGAGGAATTAACAGGTTCAGAGTCTTGGGTTTGAAAAAAGCAAAAGAATGTGGATACAATTGTGAAGAAATTTGCTCACTTAAGGCTTATTTATTTTCACTTGAAATAGGAGGTTGGCAGCTGCTGGGATGATAGAGTTCCCATTACCGCAAGGACTCAACGTTCTAATGGTAACTGAAGAACTGAAAGGAAGCAGGTGAAGAAACAAAGGGTTCAAATGGACAGAGATGAAGGAGGCAGCAGAAGTCTTAGCATAGTGAGTTACTGGTTGTGGGATTTCTAGTGCAGAAACATAACGAATGGGAGAAATAATGGAGAGGTTGTTAGGTATCTTTTTCTTTCTTAATAAAGAGCACTAGGTATCTTCTTCTTTCTTAATAGAGAGCAGGGCTACAAGCAGTGTTTTTAAAAAAAGCTACTGCCCGCATCGATGGTTAAGCTGTAGACAACAATGAATATGATGCATGGAATGTCAAATTTCTTTTATTATTTCCCCTCCAGGACAAGTAAAGGATGAAGGAAGCATCTCCTGCTATGGGTTCTGATGAACCCAAAAAAGGCAATTGATGATTGGTCAATAGGATTGAAAAGATGTCTATCCTTTACATCAAAATAGGACTTGCAGTGGCTACATGATTGATGGGATAAGGATTTTGATTAGTCGTCACTTATTAACATCTTTTTGCAAATAATGGAGTCTTTACATGAATAAATGAGATGCAATATGAAAGGGTAACAATAAAATAATCTAGAAAATGTAATCAAACATGGCTCACAAGCCAAAACAAACAACAGAAAAGCATGCATGTTGTACCAAATAGCCACATTTCTTAATTATACAAAATGGATCATTCTACTGAAAATAGATATTACCAAAACAATCAGATAACACACCTGTCCTTATGTAACACTCATGGCTTTGGAACAATAAAAAATTAGAAGATAAACAGTCCAGCACCGTAGGCAACAACAAGAGGAAGTGTTGGCCTGCAAAGAGGATTTTCAAAGTTCAGATCACAAGGAAATTCTCTGATTAGGAATTAGAAGAAACAACTGAAGACATAATTAACATATAAAACCTGAGGACTGAAGTGCCTGTGAAAGAGTCCGACATGCAGCTGTAGATAAGCTAGCACTCTCCATATTCACTGATCTGAAAAGCTTCTCCAGGAGCGGCCAAATTACACCCAGTAAGACAAGCACAGCATCATCTTCAACCACATCAGCTGAAGGTGGATTCCGTAGGTGACAAAATACAGCTCCCATCCTGAAGGAACTTGATTACTATTTCAGACGAAATAAATAACTCCTTGCAAATGTTTGACCAGGACATGCAATACAAAATTTGTTACCATAAGAATGAATAATAAATTAAAGAAAGACATGAAGCAAATATCCTTATTATGTCAATGTTATACCGGCTGCATTAAACCTTAAGTAGCTGTTGAATCATTAAATAAGTCCTTAAAATATTATAGATATATATACTATGAATATAGTGCAGAAAAGGGCTTTGTTTTCCTTAAGATTATTTGGCATATCTAGTTAAGTGGCAGTTGATAGGAGGCAGTCAATAGACATCAATTGATGAGTGTCAGGACATAAGTCCAAGTTGATGAGTTCAAAAGGGTATAGCTGAAGAATATCAAATGATGAGGAACAGTCGTTGAGCGCTAGTCATTGCCAGTCGATGAGAACCAGTTGACATCGGAACCCTTTCGCCTATTGTCAGTCGGAATCCTTTCCACCTATTAAACTAGTTGATAGCCAAAAGGCGAAGCCAGCAGCCAGGGTTAGCATCTCATAGTAGCAGGCAATGTGTAGCAGCTGATAGCAGTAGGCAATGCGAAGCAGCTGATAGCATTAGGCGAAGTTAACAGGTGATGGCCAACAGGTGGAGTATTAGGTGGAAGCTAGTACGCAAAGTTAACAATTGATGGCCAATAGACAGAGTATCAGGCAGAAGCCAGTAGGCGGAGTTAATAGTTGATAGAAGGCGAATCTAGCAGCTGATGTAGTCAGTTGGAAAAGTTGGCAATCGATGCATTCAGTTGAAAGGTAATAGGCGGAACCATTAGTTTTTTTTTTTCGGTCTAGAGACCACAATTCATTAAAGAAGCAGAAAGTACACAGGATGAAAACCATAAAAGACTGAAAGAGAAAAAGAGGCCATCTTCCAAAACGGTAGTGCCTCATCCAAAAACAAAAACCTTACAAAATGAATTTAGCCTAATCTCCTAAGCTAGGTAGAAGAGAAGATTGCTGAAAATATGACCCTACTGCTCTAAAGTGCCATTCATGTAGACATTTGATACAGTTCAGTTTGATATAAAAGAAGTGTTCAAATTGTTCTCTGAACACTCTGTCATTTCTCTCTCTCCAGATTGACCAGAGCACAGCTGCAAGATATTGCCACCATCGGTCCTCTTCATGAACTGGGTTGAATTTCATCCAGTCTTCCATGCGAGACTCTCTCATCCTGGAAAGAGTTAATGCCTTGACAATTGATGCCAAATAGACTCTCTCAAAATAATTGATTATATTCATTGGGTTGTTCCCACTGCCACGTGCCCTAGTCTGATGTGAGTCGGAGGGAGTGAACCACATCAGGGGGTGTGACAGTCAAGGGCACATGCCAACATGTAAAAGATCATAATAGATTATAATGCATGGCCTCTTGAGACTCACTATGTGTGATCTCACAAATCAAGCATTACGCATTGCTTTCAAAAGGTGTACACATTCAAAAGTATGCCAGTAGATAGCCTTGGCATCATCATGTCCACATTCTAAGTTTAATATGAAAAAAGATTCAACGTTTACTTAGTTCTTTTTCTTTTTGCTTTCTTTTCAACAACCAATCTATGATAATTCAAAACTGAAGTGGCAGCAAATAAACTAACCTATACAGACCCCTGACAGCAGAATTCAAGGCTAGTGTGTAGGCAGCAGGATTCTGTCTCAGAGATTGCTCACTGTCTCCCTCAATCTGAAGAAATAAAACATCAATCGACTAAGATGTCAACCTCAATCTGAAAAATAAAACATCAATCGCCTAAGATAGTTAAAAGAAAGTTGTCCAATCAAAAATGAAAAATAACATCCACACTATTGAGCTCCCAGGTAATCAAAGCCTAGATAACGTGAGCCTGTGTCAACAATATGGGTTGAACAAGATCATCATGATGCACATTTACATGTTTGATGTTAGACTTCATGCATAATGAAACGCATCAGGCATAGTTAACTAGTCTGAACAATCAAGATTGGATAATGTAATAAAAATCACACAAAAAAGGGGAAGGGGCATGTGTCTTCAAAGTTTCATATTTTAGGCAAACATGATCTGAACAAAAAGATATGGCCCAATATGAATCTAAAATTCTGCCACAAAATTAAAAAGAATTACAATACTTAGCTACCTTTACTCTTCTAATTGTCCTTGCATGAAAAGTAATGATTTTAGTCATGACTCTAGTGGAAGTGGATGAAACCAAAAAAGAGAAAATGACTTTTCAAAGTGATTTTTATAAGATACACGGGTTGTGCTCAGAGAAGGCTCACAAGTTTCTCAATGGCACTGTAGCCAGAAGATAGAAGCCTTGCCAATGTATTGTTCTTCAGTTCTTTGTTCGGAACAGAACTAAAGACAAATGTTATTGCACTGACAACTTCTTCCTCTTCTTCCAGAGGCAGATGCATTTTATCCAATCCCTAAAAGACAAGATGTCATTATACATGAGTCCTTAATAGCACAAATCATTACTACAAAAAATGATAAACTAAAACCACGTGCAGTAAAACACATCTCACAGGCAGCACGTGAGTTCATAGTTTCACACATCAATAGAGCAGCCTATGAGCATGATCTGATGAGCACACATCTTTTTTATTTTCTGAAGAAAGGTAGAAGACCTGAAAAAAAATCCATGAACTATGGTGGAAAGCTAAAACTTTGAAGTAGTGGAGCCTATTGACCTTCTATCACAGATAAGAAGTAAATCCACAAGATAAAGCTGCATAATGCACAAAGAGGTCAAAGTGCAATCTACAAATTCTTCAAGAAAGAATCCTGCTGATTAACAATATCCTGTCCTAGGCATAGACAAAATGGATGTACTAGAACTGTTGCAATCACTGGCTGGTATTGGGTAGTGACTAGCGACATGCTTTTCCACAATGAACTCAAACAATGGCTGTCACAGCTCTAATTCTAGCTCAAAATATTCACTGCCATCATATTCTTCTTGTGCCACTATAACAACCATTGACAATATGGAAATCAGAATGACTGAATGAGAAACAATGTCCCAAAGGATTAGCAACTATGGTTGGGAGAGGCCTAAATTTGGTATATGAACCCTCAACACAGATCTAAGAGGCATGTAAGCATCTCCAAGGACTTTCTTGTTTGAAGGGAGCTACATAGTTGACAACCTCAACATGAAGCCCATCGGCTAAGATATGGATTGAAGTTGACATGCTTGACACCAAATGTATCAGTTTCGACATGTGATATCAAGAGGAACCACAAAAGACTGGGGATACAAGACTACAAGTAACAACATTTAGCAGGCATATTTTAAGGACATCTTCCACATCATTACATCCATGTAGCCGAATGACATAAAGCTCTCAATTCACTACTGCAAGCTACAGCCTCAAAAGTTCCGTGGTTCATCACTGAACTAAGTTTCTGTCATTTCTACCAATGTACTTACTTTATTAGACAACATATTTCAAAATCAGTGAAGAATAATAATAGCTGGAAATCAGTGAAGAATAATCATAGATGTCAAATGTAACACAAATGGTAAGGGAGAAGACTATGAAAAGAATCTAAAGGTTAGTCCAAGAAAATGGCATGTTTTACAAGAAAGAATGCATGCACTTGGGTTGTGAACTTGTGATAGGAAAAACATACTTCACCAATCCAGATTAGAATATCCAAGTTTGAAGGGACATGAATAGCTGAAGAAGCATCTTCACAAATTTTCCGAAATGCTAAGGAGCAAGCATTTGAGGATATAGATTCCGTTATCCCAGATGCACAAAATAATCTGAAAGAACAGATGTTTACAGCTAAAACATACAAGTTGCAATGTATTGATGAAACGTGATTTGGAAGCAGCGAGTCTTACAGTAGCTGTCCAATACTATTCTGAAAGGAAGACATCCATTTGGAATATGAACCAATAACATCAGCTACTGACTTGTATACCTAGAAGTTGCAAAAGGAAAACTTCATAAATAGAACATAAAACTGAGGTGCCTAACACAAAATGCAGCTATGCCAGCTCAGAATTGAAGAAACAGGCAGGGTTGGGAACATTAAAGCATTCAACTTACAAAGCACATGAAGCCTGTAAGTTGGTCAGGTGGTCTACTTGATAAAGCCGTGGCCAACTGTATAATCACAGAGAAATCAAACAGTTGCCCATCCTGTAGTATTATATCTGCAACCTGAATCGTGGATTATGGGCATTTTCAAAAGAAGAATCAGAAAGGTAAAAAGGCAAAATAGTGGCTAAGCCAAGAGTCTCTGCATCAAAAGAACATAAATAACACACCTCAAAGATTTGAATTTAAAAGATTGAAATGAAAGCCAACTACTTTCAATTAAGTGAACTTCATTTTACTATCCTTTCTGAAACTGGATGGTACCACGAATTCATTAAATAAGAGAAAAGGAGATGTAGAAGTAGAAGTAGGGATGCAAATAGAATCCAACAATCCAAATTTTTTACCTGATTTTGATTATTTAAATACATTTTGGATGCAGAAAATTATCACTGTTAAGTTGACAGAAAAGGAATGAGATATTCCAATAAGATATTGGAAATGGAAACTGCAGTTCTCGAATCCTATTTCCAATTTCTGATTATATTATTTTTTATTACTGTCAAATGTTAACAGCCTTAGATCAAGGCCCACACAATGGCCATCCTGCTGGGTATATATAACATCAAGACAATGAAGTAAACCCCAACCCTAACCCAGCCATTTCCCCTCCCCCCCTCTCATTCTCTCAAAGCAGCCGCTGTGCGCAGACCTCTCATGGCTTCTCATCTGTGGTCACCAAGATTCTCTTTTCTGGTGAGCAATTCAAAGTTCAAACCTCCTCCCACAGATCCACTTGATTCTCCATTGCCACAGACCACTCTCTCTTATTTGACAATCCAGAAGATTTGCAATAGCCTCTCACAATTGCTGCACCACTAAACTATTTTTCCCCTCATCTCTTCCTCACTTGTTCGTAATGGAAGGATCTTGCAAGCTGTCCCCCTGTCTGTCGCATTGTAGATCCATCAAAGCTTTTTCACATATCTTACTCTACGCTTGATGTTCCTGACAGTTTCTTCAAGATTTTGCCCCATCTTCAAGATCTGACCCCCACTTTCATTGGTTCACCTAACCCTACATGATCTTCAACACCTTCAGATCCATCCCCTTCTCTTCCTTATCTCTCCCAGTTTATCCATAAGAACATTCTGATAGCATTTGAAAATAGTTCTGTTTCCAGTAATTGAATCAAAAATGGAACGAAATCAGAAACTATGTATTTCAACTTTAACAGAATTGGAATCAGGACCCTAACTTTCCTGTCGGAATCAGGAAGTGTTGATTACATATTTGCCTCCAACCTGTTTGCAGCCCTATGCAGTAGTATCAGTATGATCTAAAACATCCCTCTGTACAAACGAGTAACTCACATCACAGCAGTGTTAAGCACTGTACATAACCAATAGACCCAAAATAGAAGAATGAAGACCCTCCTCAATTGTAGAAGTTTATCTCAGTTCCATACTTTCCCCCCTAAAAGTAGGTGTGATGTATCACCAATTTATAAAGAAATAGATAGAGGTAAGGCAACACAACAGGAGAAAGGAGGAAGCTTCCTCCCAAGCTTGTCCTCTCAAATACCTCATACAATAGACCCAAACACAAACAGACAAAATGCGAAGGCAAGAACACAACCACCATTATAAAAAGAAAAACTGCACTGATCAATGCATCTACACAACCTACTGTCAGACCACGATAGAGCATGGAAGGAAGGATCGGATTGGATAGGCAAATCCGATCGGATTTGGGTCGGGCGAACCTGATCCCGATCCCCCCCGGTCCCGATTCACGGACCGGATCGGCCGGGATCGGTCAGGATCGACTAGGATCGTCCCCGGATCGGCCAATTTGGCATGATCCCCACCATGTAAATTATATGTTAAAAAATGAACAGTATCTGTACCCAATACTGTTCATTCCTCTCCGATGAATAGTAAAAGTAAGGAATGAGTAGTACATGATGCTGTTCATTCCTCAATTTTACTATTCCTTCAAGAATAGTACTCGGTAGAAGAAGAAGAGAAAAATACTTACCTGCTCGTGTCACTGTCGCCATAGCCACTAGTCGCCGGTGCCTCCATTTCCTCATCCTCCATCGCGATTGGCCTACAGTGGAGTGGGGGTCGAGGAGTGGGGGAAGAAACGAGAAAGACCCCTCAGACTCTTGACGAAGGAAACAGGTTAGAGTTTTGCACAAAACCGTTGTAAAACTTAAAAAAACATATTCACCTCTAAACTAAAAAAAATACCTAGATCGGACTGGGATTGGATCAAGATCGGCCGATCCGGCCAACCCAGATCGGGTTGGCACCGGCCGAGCTGATCCCGATTCCCGATCCTTCCTTCCTTGCTATAGAGTAAGGACCCATCAAAAACGGGGAGGGGAAGTTGAGCTATAGATGACAGTTTCGACCGAAACCGAAACGTTTCGATCCGAAACTACCTGACCGAAATCGGGCCAAAACCAAAACCCTGCAGTTTGACAAAAAAATAATAATTTCTTTGGTTTCAGACCGAAATCGAAATCGAAACGGTTTCAATTTCGGACCCGGCCAAAATCGACACCGAAACCGACACTGCCATCTATGAGCTGAGCAGTTCAACAGTATCTTTGGAACTAGTCCCAGCCCACACAGCTTTAAGAAATCAAAACAAAACTTTTCTTGTAGATCTTAGGATCATAGAAGGCGGAATCAAATCGGATCGGCCCGGATCGACCAATCTGATCGGTTTTGGGCCAAACCGATCCGATCCCGAGCCATCCGACCCCGATTCATATTGAGTATCGGCCAGATCGGGTGGATCGACCTCAGATCGGGTTGGATCGGCGATTCCCGCACTGGGATCGGCCGATCCAGAGGCATGTCTCGGCCAGTCCCACACGTCTGAAAAAAATGAAAAGAAAAAGAAACAGAACAAGAAGAAGAATCGAAGGAACCGAAGACGAAGAAGAAGAAGAAGGAGAAGAAGAAGAAGAAGAACGGAAGAAGATGAAAAAAAATTGAAACAGATACTTACCTAGCGTCGTCGCCGTCGCTCCCTGCCACCAGCATCGTCGCCGTCACCACCTGCCTCCGGCTCTGTCACCGTTGCCACCTGCCACCGGTGCCGTTCCCCGCCATCTCTTCCTCCGTTCGTCCGTCGTTCCTGCGACACAGTCGAGCCGCTACCAGCACACGAAAGGAAAGGGGGGAGATGACAGCACAACAGAGTAAAGTGGGGTGGACATTTGTATAAAAACCCCGAAACCTTGTATACATAAAACTTAACCTTTAAATATTTGAAAACTAGACTCGGTCAGGATCGGTTCGGGATCGGTCCGGGATCGGCCGATCCCACCAATCTGGATCGGTTTGGGACCGGGTGATCTGATCCCGATCCCCGAGTCTACCTTCCTTGCTTAGGATGCCTATGATTTTTAAGGGGTCATACTACAGCATTAAGCATAGTAATGGTATTTAAAAAAAAAATCAAAAGAAATACCAAGTTGCCTTTTGGGGCTTGAAATTCATGTTTGCAAAAGAGTTTTTAGTGGACTCGAGAACTCTCACTAATTGGTGATGATTCAGATAATTCCATTAGCGAATGGCAGTTTGGATGCCTTTGAGGAAAAGAGCACTCATGTTATTAAACTCCCCCTACCAAGAGATCAAGAAGAATTCAATGGTGATCATTGAACATTTTTCTTGAAAGCACTAACGATTCATTGGTATAACAAGAAACCAAAGAATTATGGAAAAAAACAAACAATGCAATGAGAAATCTTGAGATAATCAAATCAATAATGTACGATAGTTTGTTAACTTGTGAAATAAATGGTGCATCTGACAAACTGTTCAACTGGGGAGAAAATAGAGTACATCTGCTCACCGTGTTGAGTGCAAACATTCTAGTTTCTACCTCCATCCATGGAATTTGCACATCTGCAGTAGCCCATTCGCCACAAAAGAGCTATAGCAGACAACAGCAAACATGAATAGTTTTGATGAGCTAAAGAATAACAAGATGCAAAGCAAAGACGATTTGTAGATTGAGAAATCAATACCTTAACGTAAGATAACACTAGAAAAAAATAAAGATAATAGCAACAAAAGATGTATAAAATACAATGGCGGTTAGAAAATCCACTATCATTCGGAAGACTAATTTTCGTTATCTGAATTAGTTTTAGACAAGGAGAAAGTGATTTCTTTTCTCAAGTGTCTTTGAGCCCTCTGGGGAAAAAAAAACAAAAGTGACATATTTCCAATAGCCTTGTTATGAACATAGAGAAGGGAAGAACTAAAGGGTGCACCCTCCAAGATATACAAGTACAAGAGGCCCTAAATAGGGCAAGGGCAGCAGGCCGATTTCCTACTCCTAACATGATACACATTACAGAAATGTAAAGCTGTACATGGGTACACCAGATCTACAAGATCCCTCTCAACAGCCATGAATTAATATGGTTTATAAAAAGACCTAGACTTCAGCACCTTGTGTCTTGGGGATGGTCACAGATATGGAGCGTTAAAATATCCAGTCAGTGCAATGATTGGACAGAGGCTAACTCTGATCTAGATCAGGAATTCAGAACAAAGACAGTCAATACCAATCCAACTTCTTTTTCATTTGTTTTTTTTTTACGGGGAGGCACAAAAAAAACAAGACCAAAAAAAAAATACCAATCAGTTTAAATCAGCTGGAATTGATCTGAAATCCACCGATCTATGACTCCTTGTCCAGATCAGATCAGGCTAGGCCGAACAACAGGACCTGATCCAATATTGTAATCTTGGTCAGTGCCAGATTTTTTTTTCTTTTTTGAAAGCGGATGGTACCACCATTGTATTAAATGTAAAAAGAAGGGACATACAAGTATAGTCAATGTGCTCCCAAAAGACCCCTGTACAGCAAAAAATACACACCAATGCAGTGTGATCCACACTAATTCCCCAGCAAAACAAAAGCAGAGGAGTTGTGTGAATCCACCTTACATAGATGTTCAGCCCACTCTCTCTCTCTCCCCCAAATGAAAGAAACAACCCTATCCATGGTTCTTGCTTCTCTTTTGACAATTCTGTTGTTCCTTACATAGCTCTTGGTCAGTGCCAGATGATAAGGGCTGACACATTGCTATGATTATCAGAAGTTGCATTCGCTTCAGATTGGCTATTCAGTTACTTGGGCAGCAGAAGCACAGAGTTAGTTTTGATTGACAAACTTTGCAAACGGAAGGTTTTGGTTATCTAATGATGGGTCCATAAGGGTCCTCTTCATGGAAGGCAGTATCGGCCGAAACGCGGTAGGGTTTCGGCCGAAACCGATACCGGTACCGAAACCGGTACGTATCGGTTTCGGAACCGGCCGAAACCGGTACCAAAACCGATACTGCCTTCCCTGGTCCTCTTTACTGTAAATTGTCCTTTTCTGCTGGGTTTTCTTTACCACTTTGGTGAAGTTGGCTTATTTTGTGATGGACTAAATGTCCTTGTTGCTTTTTCATTAATAGTGACCATTTGGCCAACTTCTAGAAACGAACATCTCCTTGTACAACAGAAGGGTTTGATGATGAATTCTTATCCAGTAAGTCCTAGACCTTCACTTCACTAAAAGCTTCTTTGCTATTAGCACCTTAAAAACCTTGTTCCTAGAAGGGTCCCCCTACCCTATACTCTGTGTACAATTTTTTTTTGAAAGTTGATGGTACCACCATTGTATTAAATGAAAAAGAAGGGATAAACAAGTATAATCAGTTTGCTCCGAAAAACTCCCTATACAAGCAAAAAACACACCAAGGCAGTGTGATTCACCCTAACCCCCTAACAAAACAAAGACAGGAGTTATGTGAATCAATTTTACATAGATGCTCAGCCCACTTCTTAGTTTCTCACAAAAAAAAACCCTATCCAATGCTCTTCTCTTCTGAAGATTATGTTGTTCCTTCTCCACATAATGCTCAATGGGTGGCATGGAGGATAAGCCACCAGAGAACTCTATCACCCTTAAGGGCCCACTTCATGTACCAATGTTCAATCAGGTCTACCACACTAACTGGGGCGCGAATGGCACACTGAATCCTACTGGTGAGCTTAGTTCATATCTCCTGAGAGTAAGAGCACCTTGTGAATAGGTGGTCCAAGGTCTCCTCTTCATCCTAACATAAGCAGTAGCTGGTAGGTATGTCTCACAAAAAAGGTTCAAGTCTATTACAAGTCAGCAGTCGTTCGTGCGAGATCCTCCAGATCAAGAGCTTCACTTTCAAAAGACTCTTTGGCTTTGAAACTTGCAATGCAAAGTAGTGGCGCACTCCTCCGTCAAAGATGAAGGTATATGCTAACTCGACTGAGAAGTCCCCATTCTTCTCCCACCACCACCACTGATCCACTCTATCTAGTTGTAGAGTGAAGTCCAAAAGGAAAGGAATATCATGTAGCTGATCTATCTCCTCTTGCCTAAGATTCCTTCTAAAAGAGAGAGTCCACATTCCCGTTGAGAGCTCTGGGTCAAAATTCTGGAAGACCAATGCCAAAGGTGCAGCTACAACTGCAAAATGCTAACGGAAAGCTTCCTCAGAGAGAAGTCACAGCATCATCTGTCCTTCCAAAATCGACACTTCAAACCGCTACCCAACCAGACTCGGACACTAGTGGAGATGATATCTCTACATTGCAAAATACCTCTCCAGATGGGAGAGATATTACGCTGAGAGGCTGGGGACAATTTCTAGTCCCTAGATCTGTCATGATACCTCTGTTTGATGACTTCTAACTAAAGACCACTCTCATCAGTCCCCAGTTTTCACAACCACATGCACAAGAGAGCTAGGTTGAAGTCCATGATATTCTTGATACCCAATTCTCCCATGTCCTTCCTCTTACAAACTCTACCCCAAGAAACATCATGCCAGCCATTACACCTGTCCCCGTTGTCATGTTAAAAGAATCTTTCTTGAATAGGCTCTATCTTCTTGGTGACCCGTTTTTAGGATACAAAAGATGAACAGGTAGTAGATCAATAAGCTCTCCAACACTGATTTGCACAATACCATTCTCCCCCCATAAAAGATGAGTTTCGCCTTCCATCTTACTAACCTGAATTCATATCTTTACACCACACTTTGCCACTCATCGCAGTGTAGAAGCCCTAAAGACTGCGGCAAGCCCAAATAGGAGAAAGAAAAGTCTTCTATTCAACACCCTATGATGAAAGTTGCTCTCATGAGAGCTTCTCTTCAATATTCACTCCCACTAGATGGCTCTTATTAAAGTTCACCGGCTAACTTCCTCCAACAATTCTAGCAGGTGACGAATAGCTGATTTTCATCCTTAACTAGAAATAAGATAGCACCATCAGTATACTGTAGGTGGGTAATACAGGCACCACCTAGTCCGGCCTAGAATCCTCTAATCAAGTCTCAAGCCTCAGCCATCAACCACATCCCTTTTTTTTTTTGATGACGGGGCACCTAGCACAGTGGTACTCGGGACTACACGGAGTGTGAGAGACCTGGGTTCAAATCCAGCAATGCAACTCACGTGTATCCCTTTTTCCCAAGGCTAGCAAACCTCGGGCTCAAATGTGAGCTAGGTAACCCCCCTCTCGAGAGTTGAACCTAAGACCTCCCTACCACAAGACAAGGTCCTTACCAATCGACCCACTAGGGGTCCCCTCAACCACATGTTGCTCAATATATGTGCCACTAAGACATGGGATCTCCCTACCTGAGTCCTCTGCCACTATGACAAGAAGAAGAGAGATGTCCATTAACTAAGACTACAAAGGAGGCCGATGCAACATAAGCATGAATCCATCTGATCCATCTGTCATTAAATCCCATCTTCGCAAAGACATTAAACAAACACTACTAGTTAACACGATCATAGACTTTCTCAAAATCCAACTTCAGGACCACCCCTTTCTTCCTCTGGGTTTTCATAGCATATAAACATTCATGTGCCACCATAAAGTTTTATTGAGTGTGTCATCCCCTGATAAAGGCCCCTTGGAATCCACTAATCAACCTATCATCACTGTGTCTAGTCTCAGCCAACAACTTGGTGATAATCTTATAAATACCATTCAGAAGGCAAATGGATCTGAAATCCAAAAAACATTGGGCACTTTACCTCTAGGTGACGAGGACTAGAAGGGTATTGTTGATATCACTTAAGTGTGCCCTACCTTCCTGGAATTCCCATATTGCATGCATGAAGTCAATGTTGATGATTGTCCATCATTTTTGAAATAAGGCTAGAGGGAAGCCATTCAATCCTAGAGCCCTGTCACTTGCAAAAGAGAAGACCGCCTTTTGGACCTCCTCCTCCACGAAGGGACGGGAGAGAGGCTCCCTTTCCTCCAAAGAGAGACAAGGTAGGAGTCCATAAACTATCACCGCTCTTGATATATCATCCTCAGTGAAGACTGAAGAGGTTGGAGTAGAAGTCCATGGCCTGGATCCTGATGTCCTCATCCTTAGTAAAGAGCTACTCACCCACTTTGATGCAAGAAATGCAGTTGACCCTCCTCCTGGCAAAAGCAACTCGCTAAAAATAGGAAGTGTTCATATCCCCTTCCTTAAGCCATTTCTCCATTATTCTCTACATCCATTAACTTCCTCCCTTATAAGGAGCTCATCAAATTCTGCTTTGAGTGTGCCATTGAACCTTTTGTCTTCTTCATGCAACAACCCTGCCTCCTCCAACCTATCGAATCCCTCGATTTGTTGAACAATTCTATCCTTTGCAACTTTACCTAGTAGGATTTTGCCAGCGCCCCACTCCTTCAACACTTGTGCCACATGCTTCGATTTATCCACTAATGTAGCCATAGCTGACCCTTCATGTCTCTAAGCATTCCATGCCCACCTAACAACGTCCATAAAATCAGCCTCTAAGCCAGAACCTTTCTGGTCTAAAGTTCTGTCTCCCCGCATACTGACAGCTAGTCTTCAACAAAATGGTCTGTGGTCCAAGATTGGCCTAGCCAAAGAGGTTGCCAACACATGAGGATAGTGATCCTCCTAGTCAACAGAAACAAGAAATTTGTCCAGTCTTGAGCAAGTGGGGTCTACCTTCATATTCGACCAAGTAAACTAAGCATTTGACATTCTGATGTCAATCAGTGCAGCCTCGTGTATGAACTCAATGAAATCTTCCATGTCCCACGAAAGAGAGTGATCACTTCACCTCCCCCATGGTGCAACAACTGCATGGAAATCACTGCTTATACACCAGGGCCAACCTGAGTTGTGATGATATAGGGGCAACTCTTCCCAAAGAAGCCTCTTCTCTTCTTTATCTTGAGGGCTATAAACTCCCGAGAAATCCCAAGAGAAGTTGTCCCTCACATTGCGAAAATGTAGAGAAATAATCCCTTGGCTAATCTTTCTATCTATCTCCATCTCTTCCACCTCAAACTGATTCCAAGAATCAAAATGCCCCTAGACCTCCCCTCCGTCAAGGAAGCCATGGCACGTAGATCTTTTAATTTCAATAGAGAATTTCATAGAGGCTAGCAATTGCTATTTTGAAACAAAGCATTGCCAAATTTGTTAACTTTAGATATTTTAGCATCACATCACTCCATCAGCAGAGTCAATATTCTAATGTTTTAGATTCAAGATAGACTAGTATTGGGTAATGTATTTCTTGGGTGCAACTGCATTCAAGGATATGTAACAACTAAAAGCTGGATTCCTGGTCAAAAACAAAATTGTGTGCTTCACTAATCACATTCACAGTGAAGAGATATGATGAAGAAGAAATATATTGTTGCTGCCATTATCGATAATCTTAAATACCCGAGGTTATTTCGCTATTAAAGAAAATAGAGAGAGAAAATGTGAACCTTCTGCACAAAGGTTGAAGGCCCTAAAAGCTGGCAAATGTCTCCCAAAAGTTCTTCTAAATTTGTTCTGAACTGGATGAGACCATCTGGCACTTCAGCACATCGGATTATATTGCTGACACTAGGATCATTAACCTGCAAAATGTTTAGTTAGGCAACAATAGCCAACGCAAGTATTTGTCAGAAGCCTGTAAGAAAGACCAAGAAACACTATTGTTAGTATGGTGGCCAAGAAGGAAGTTAGCATGGTGGCCAAGAAGGAAGAGATTATCACTAGGAAATCTTTGTGGTTCACTATAAATGACAGAGTAGAAACTCAACGGTCTTATCCCTCCTTTTTCCACAGTAAAGAGATAAAAATAAGAAGGCTGATAAAAGAGAATAGCATTTGTTCACACTGAGCGAAGAATTGGAAGCAAAACACATGTAACTATGGACGTTGACTAAGAAATTAGCACGGTGCCATGTGATTGCTCTTTTGTTGTCCATATATGATATATCTTATGATGCTATCAAGTGCCACCAATATAGATTAGTTATTGGTGGACATTCTGAGGCCATCAATTCATTAAAGATGTACGCCAAAGTAAAGGTGTAAATGAGCCAATTGATCTGAGATTCAATCTAGTTAGGCTCAGAGCATTTACTAATCAAGACAAGTATTTTTGAGCTCAACTCATCTAAATATTAAACAAAACATGATTTGCTCAGTTTGAGCTCAACTCATTTAACAATCAAGCCTCGTTCCAGCTCCTTAAATACTAAAGAGCCCACCT
The DNA here is from genome assembly GCA_022559845.1 of Amorphophallus konjac. Classification (NCBI taxonomy): domain Eukaryota; kingdom Viridiplantae; phylum Streptophyta; class Magnoliopsida; order Alismatales; family Araceae; genus Amorphophallus; species Amorphophallus konjac. Next base: position 211,667,532 of record CM040129.1, read on the forward strand.
TTTCTAAAGTTTAAAGCTTGCTCAAGCTACTAATGAGTCAAAAGCAAGGAAGAAAGGATCAGGATTGGCCCCCGAATCAGTTGGCCCAAATCAATTCAGGTCAGTCAATCCTAATCTGAGCCAGACTATTTAGGATTGAATCAGACCATCAAAACCTGACACTGATCTGCTGATCCATGCCCAGTTTTTGAAACCATAGTTGTCAAGGCAACCCAAGGTGGTCTCAAGAGCCTAAGCACTTAGATGCTTAGGTGTAAGTGTATAGGCATCCGCCTAGCGATGACTAAGCGGCACCTTTGGTAACCCACTGCAACCATCTGCTCAGCCCCAAGCTCCTTCAAACAGTCCCCTTCAGTCTTTCTCTGGCTAATGCCAATACTTTGCGACTGTTGGTCCTTATGACCCCAACAGCCATCCTGGCATCCACCCATCCCTCCCCTCACCCCTCCTGCAGCAAATTCCCCCTCCCTCCAAAGATCTCTTTTAACCCTTACAATCTCAGTTGTGGTATCAAGGATTTAGTCCAAGAGGTTCTTCCATGCCCTAAGGCAGGGGTACATTTGCGATAGTTGACATCCTTAGTGGACTCAAGAGGATGCACTTAATTTCCCATGCCTAGGGTACTTTTGTAATTTTCCCATAAGGTAGGGTTTATTTGTAATTTGTCCTAAACTAGAGTTTATTCATAATTTTCCCTTATATGAGGATAAAATCACAATTTCAGGATAATCAAAACTCTCTTGTGCAATTCCTATGCTTTCTGAATTTTCCTGCAGTTTTTCTAGGCATTTATGCAATTTTGTGAAGGTCCAAGGTAAAACTGTAATTTTTTTGGATTTCTGGAATAAACAAAGACTTTTCCCAAATTTGGACGTCATTTCTGCAAACTTGAGCATTCAATTTCGGAATTTTCAGGATTTTCCCTGAATTACATGGGTATTCATACAATTTGACGAAACCACGGGGTAAAAGTGCAATTTTTGAACTTAGCAGGGTTTTTCCCATAATTCAACATCAAAAATCCCAGAACGTAGGGTTTCTAGGTTTTACATAATTTTTCTTTCATTCATAACAGATAAAAGAAATTTCCCTCGTGCTGGGAGTATTTCTTTAAACATACCCTAACTTGAGGGCTTTTATACAATTTCAGGCTCTAACAAACTCTCCAAATCTTGTGCAGGGCGCACCAACTCAAAGAGCTCCAAAGGCTTCAAGGGATTCAAAGACTTCAAGCTCCTCTTGCTCCAAGGATTTTTCCTCTCCAAGTGAAGTCCCCTTCTCCCTTGGCCTAGGACTCTTTTTATAGGAGTTTGAGGTGTGGAGAGGAGGGACCTCCCTCCGGATCATCTTTTTGGTGCGCCTCCAGTGAAAGGTAAGGACCTCCCTCCAATAGTCTTTTTTTTTCTTTTCCTTTCTTTTATTGTGTGAGAGAAGGAAGACCGGAGAAGGTCTCCCTCCACCTACGCACAACCGGAGGGGCTCCCTCCAGTGCTTGCGCAACCAGAGGGAGTCCCTTCGATGCTGTGCAGACTGGAAGGAGTCCCTCCAGTGTCGTGCGGACTAGAGGGAGTCCCTCCGACACTGTGCAAACCGGAGGGGATCCTTCGATGCTTGCACAACCGGAGAGGCCCCCTCCAGTATTGGCAACTGGAGGGACCCCTCTTCGATGCCTAGGCCACCGGAGGAAAGTCCCTCTGATGCTGCATGAGATCGGGAGAGAGAGACAGAGAGGGACGGAGGAGAGATCTCTCTCTGGTTTTGTTGGCCTCAAAAGAGCTATAAAAAACCCTGACTTTCCCTTTCAAGTAATTTATTATTATTATTATTAAGAGCCCAGAGTTGCAGCACGTGGAGATTTTTTTGTTTGGCCTAGGCCACCAGAAGAAAGTCCCTCTGATGCTGCATGAGATCGGGAGAGAGAGAAAGATCTCCGGTTTTGTTGGCCTCCAAAGAGCTATAAAAAGCCCAGACTTTCCCTTTCAAGTAATTTTTTATTATTATTAGGAGCCCAAGGTTGCAGCACATGGAGATTTTTTTGTTTGGTTTTTTCTAACGACACAGTTGGAACCTAAAAAAATTTGAAAGAAAAAACAAAAGATGGGAGAGATCTGCCCTCATATGAGTCACCCAGCAAGGACAAGCTCCAACGGGAGCCTACCCAAGTCAGGTAAGGCTCCTGTGGAGCCAACCTGAAACAGACAAGCTTGTCCGGGCCACATGGGATCCCACAGGAGCGTACCCAGTCCGAGTAAGCCCCGCGAGAGGCCACCGCCTGGCCTTGTCCAGGCCAGATTGGCCTCCGCGGGAGGCCACCTAGCCCGAGAAGGCATGGGCGGCCTTATCTGGGCCAGGTTCCCCAGCCCGGACAAGCTCGGGTGGCCTTGTCTAGGCCGAGTTGGCCTCCGCGTCCGAGCTGGGAGGCCGCCCGTGGGTGCTCACCTGGCCCGAGTAAGCTCCCAAGGGAGCCTATCTGACCCGGTTAAGCATCTTTGTACCCCCCTAGGGTCCTCATTTTAAAAAAAGGGGATGGAAGCCCATGGAAGCGAGAGGAGGAGAAGCAATGTCCTAGTTTTTTGTGCCTTATGTTATATTTTAAGTCCAACAAAAGTGTGTTGTATATAGCCCATTGGATTTGCATAGATGACCTTATGACTATGCCCCCTTGAAAATTTTCTTCCGAGGCGGTGCGCTAACGGAGGCATAGAGAGACCGCGGTCCATGGGAGCACGAGAAGGAGAAACAATCTCCTAAGTGTTTTTGTCTTGTGCGTCAAGGAGGGGCTTATGTCTTGTATTAAAATTACACAAAAATCCCCGTTTAGTCCGGATGTTATAAAATATCCCTAGCCTATCCAAAATTACAAAAAAGTCCATGTTTAGTCCAAAAATTACAAAATATTCTGAAATTATAGAAAAACCCATGTGTTTTATTGAAAATTACACAAATACCCTTGTTGTATTCAAAAATTATCAAAATACCTCTAAACCTTCCAAAAATTACCAAAATACCTCTACAGTTCAGAAATTATCAAAATATCCCATGAACCTTCAAGAAATTACCAAAATACCTCTGGAATTCAGAAATTATCAAAATGCCCCCAGAGTTCCAAAATTATCAAAATCCCCCTGAACTTCCTAGAAATTGCAAACAAACCCTGGCTCGTCCAAAATTGCATAAAAAATCTTGGACTTCGCAAAAATTGCATAGAGCTCATGTTTTGTCCTGAAGTTCCCAAAAATACTATTGTCCAGGGTCACGCCTCCTGCACGACTCCATGGAGCAGGACCATGTCACTTCCCTGAAACAGTATGCGCTCTCCTGAACTGTGCTTAAGGCTGATCAGGAACTATCGAATCTAAGAACCCTGATGCTCAGGAAAATTACGTGAATACTCTTGCTGGCAAAAATTTGCAAATAAACTCTGGAAAGCTAAGAAACAGCAGATAAACCCAGAGAAATCTTAAAATTGTAAATAAACTCTAGAAGGCCAAGAAATGGCAGATAAGCCCATGAAAATCTTGAAACTGTAAATAGACCCTGGAAAAGCCAAGAAATAACAGATAAGCCCAAAGAAATCTTAAACTGCAAATAGACCATGGAAAGCCAAGACATGGCAAATAAGCCCAAGAAAATCTAGCAATTACAAACAAATCCTAGACAGTCAAGAAATGATAAGAATGTCCAAGAAATCTAAAAAAGTTACAAATATATACTAGGAAGTCAACAAATGACAAAAATGCCCAGAATAAACAAATGATAAAAAGATCTAAAAAAGTCAACAAAAATTATAAAAATACCATGGAAAGTCAAGAAATGATAGAGCAGTCCAGGAAAGCCAAGAAACTACAACTGTCTCGAAAAGTTGAGAAATCACGGAAATACTCCAGAATGTCAAGAAATGACAAGAATGTCCTAGAAAGTCAAGATATGACAAGGATACCCCAGAATGTCAATAAATGACATAAATACCCCCAAAATGTCAATAAATGACGAAAATACCCCCAAAATGTCAATAAATGACGAAAATATCCCGAAATGTCAAGGAGTGATAGAAATGTCTTGGAGAGTCAAAAAGTGACAAAAGCACCCCGGCTTATCAAGAAATGATAACGATGTCCAAAGAATTAAGAAATTACAAATATATCCTGGATCAAGAAATGACAGTTACGTCTAGGAGAACAAAAAACTATAGAAATACCCAAAAAGGGTCAAAAATTGCAGAAATAACCAAGAAAAGTCAGAAAGTGTAGATATATCAAGAAAGGTCAAAAATTGCAAAGATACCTAAGAAAGGTTATAAATTACATAAATACCCAAACGGGTTTGATGTCGATGAAATTCAAATCCAATAGTCAAATCTTGACTAGAAGCCAATTCAATGGTATGATCGTTGACATAAACAAATAAAGAGATCCACGTATAAGCAGAAACTCATCCAACGATCAGAATGTGGCTAGATGTAAACTCAAAAACCCTATTTCATAATCGGGACCAAATGTAAAAGTCTCAAAACACCGTTTATAATCCAAATTGCATATATTCAAAAAAATGAAAATCTTCAAGTTTCTTGCAAGAGTATGTATCTCTAATGGGCGATCATCAAGATCATATCCCCTAGACAAAACCCACAATATCACAACAGATATTGCAAAGGTTAAAAAGATATCTTTGACAGTTAATCAAGAGTATTCAGACTTTATGCCGATGTAAATAAACACTGACTGCGGTCGGTGGGGAAATATCTCGTACCCGAACCTTAAGTCGTTTGATAAACTCAATTCACAGAATTAAAAATGTGCATGCTATTTAAATAGCAAATAAATATGCATTTATGTTCAACAAATGAACAATATTGCTGTCCACCCTTGTCACAGTGCAAAGACCATTTTCCCGGACATCGAGGACAATTCGGATTGACTTATTTGTTGTTGATTTGTTACGTGAGCACGTGGCTTCATGAAGCCCACAAGCTGTTTGACATAGTTGTTAAGGCGCCCGCCTAGGCGCCACTTAAGCGACGCCTAGGCGGGCAAGCGGTTTTTTGGGAGCAAGGCACCCCCACGCCTTGTTGCCCCTGAAAAAGGCGCCGCTTGGGCGGCCTAGGCGCCCAAAGCGGCGCCTAGGCACCCCCCTACTACCTTCGTCTCCCTCTTCTCCCTTATTATAAATAGAAATTTTCTTCCGGAGGCTCCGTCCCCGGAAACCCCCACAAGGGGCGCTGCCCCCTTGACCCCCGCGACCTGACCGCGCAGGTCGATCCGCGTGCGAGGGCGTACGATGGCGAGTTCGGACTTCACACTCTAACACTCTCTCTCTATTTCTCTCTCACACTCATAGTGAGACCCACCCTCTCTCTCTCCTACCCCCTCTCTCTCTTTCCTCCACCCTTCCTCCTCTCTCTCTCTCTCACACACACAGTTCGCAACTATCTCTCTCAGTCCCTCTCTCTATATCCTGCCTTCCCCCCTTTCAATTAATAATGGAATTAATTTGTTAATAAAATATTTTAAATTTTAATTAGAATTTTGTATGTCTTAATTGTTAATTTTAACTCAAAATAAATTTTGATATTTTATTACAATGTCATTTCTATTAATTTTTATTTCTATATTCATACTAGTGTTGTTTCCCATATTTGTAATAATCATGATTAATTTATATATAAAAATTATGTGTATATTAATGATAATATTTTTTATGAACTTGACGCCTAAGCGCCACTTAGGCAGGCGTCTAAACGCTTAGGCACTCCAGCTCGCCTTAGTCGCCTTGACAACTATGTTGTTTGATGAAATTCACGTGCATGAAAGCATGTAGGGTTTATGTAAATAGCCCCGCCCAACGGAATTATACATAAGGGAAGATGGTCCAATAAAATATGCTATTTTCATATGTAGAATATTTTATATGTAATATATTTATTTAGATTGTGAAATTTGAACTGTGTTCGTTTCCAATGCGCGTTGGGGGACTTAATTAGGATTCAAGACGCAATAGCACATCATATCACCTTTTAGATATTTTGTGTCGAAGGATGTAAAATCCACAGTATATAGATTTACATTATGAGGGGCACCTAGTCGCCGACTTTCAGGAGGGACGTCAAGATCGCCGAGATGGAGCAACTTCAGGATCTCTTACTCCTCCTCGACTTCTCCCAGCACTCCCACAGGGGGGATGCGTGATCTTGGAGGTGGGGCAAGGAGGGGTCCTTCTCTATTAAGTCTACCTACACCTTCATCGCTCATGAGGGATGCACCACAACCTTGCCCCACAGATCTGGAGGCCGAGGAGTCTGTTGATGAAGCTCCTTACTTGGAAGGTTTCCTATGGGAGGCTTCCCACTCGAGACAGGCTACTTTAGTTCATCCTGGGCATACAGCCGATCTCTTGTTTGTGCAGGTAGGAGGACGAGACCCTAGACCAATTATTTGTAGGGTGCTCCTATTCGCGGGAGGTGTGTGAGGGGTTGGCTACAAGAGCCCACTGTTCGCTTGGCCGCCAGAGAGAGGTGCAGCACTTCATCAGGTCTTAGGGCAGGAGGTGGCCCCTCAAAGGAAACAGGATCGTGTGGTGGCTGATCTCACATGCCACTCTTTGGTCCTCTTAGGGTGAAAGGAAAAATAGGATCTTCAGAAGGGAGGCTAGAGTTGAGAACTCTCTTGTATCTTTCATTTGTCAGAGTGAGGGAATGGGTAAAGTTGCTTTGTGTTATAAATTCCCTCTAACTCCCCTCTTTTGTTTTGCTTGGAGATTAGTGTGATCCTCACCGTCTTCGTGTGACCTTTTGTATGAGGATTTTTGGGGAGTTTATTGACCATACTTGTACATCCCTTCTCTTTTTCATTTAATACTTCTTTTTCATTTAATATAATTGTGGTACTACTCACTTTCAAAAAAATATAGATTAACATTATGAAAAATCATGTGTTAAATAATTGCCTTTTTTTAAGTGGATGATACCACGCCATTTATAAAAGTGAAGAATATACAAGTAAGGAGTACTCCCAAACACTCCTCTATACGAAAGAAAACACAGTGTAGCGGTCGAGAAAGGGTTGCCCAAATCACGAACCACACCTCCAAAGTTTTGTTTAGTTTAGGGAAGAAGGAACGCTCGCCGGAGAAGGATCTACAGCCCCAAACGAATGGTCAGAAGGAGCCGTGGGAGTTATCCCAGAGGACAACCCTCCAATGGTCAAGTCAGACAACTGAGGGGGGAAGGTGGCGAGCACTCGAGGAGAGCGAGAGAGAGGGAGACGAGAGAGAGCGAAGACTTGAAGGGGGTTGATCTCGTACCTCCCTGGCCGTTGGGCCAGGTCTCCATTTATACCGTTGTCGTGGAGTTGACCCTTGGGTTGCCGTAGCCGAAGGAGACATGAGTCACCCAACTCGCGTGCCTGATGAGACAGAGAGGCGTGGGGGCTAGCTCGCCGTCTCTTCGCCGGAGGGGCAGCTCCGCCATTAATGCTGCAGGGCGTGCCGGCCATTAATACGGCAGGGCTCCTCGGAGGGGGCGTGGGACTGCTTTGTCATGGAGGGCGGCATGGGCGGTGTCCTCCCTTCCCGTCGCCAGACTGGTGCGCCTTCCGCCATTAATGCACTGCTGGGACGTGCGTCGTGGCCGCTGACAAGAAAGGCGCACACGAGTATGACACCTATGCCGGGCCTATGATGAAGTAGGAAGGGTGCTGGGCTAACGCGCGGGGTAGCGGGCCTGGAGGGTTGGGCCTCCATGGTGGGCCAACCAGGCGGGCCCTAATGGGCCAACGAGATACACCGTCCTCACAAAGTTCAGCCTACCCTTGAAGCAAGGCTAAAATAGAATAATTACATTTGTCCGCTCTACACCAACACCCCAAGCTTCAATCTTCACCTCCAACACAGACACTTGCTCCTGCCGCTGCTTTCCCGCAGGCCTCTTATGATCTTGTCCACCACAGCTAGGTTTCTTTACCCACCTAATGCCCTGCCGTAGTTGAAGAATCACTTCCCGCTAGCTCCGACACCGCCCACCACGAGGTCAACGAAGATGACGAGGAGAGAGATTAGGGGCGGAGCTGCACCCAGTGATGCTACACTGATCCGAGAATGCCTTCAAGAATTTGATCTTCCCCGAGATAGTGGATTTGGTACATGGGCGCAGGCTGTTGTTTGAGGACTGATGCATCCAGGCCTGCAGGAAGTGCAAGACGGCGTGGCCATGGCAATGGGCCTGGAGCGCTTGGAGATGACAATGGGGATCGATGACAGGCTCTACACCAGCCACCAGGTCACCCCCCCTTATCAGGCACAACAGTCCCATGCAGGCTCTCTCTCCCACATAATAAATACTAGTTCTTTCGAACATCTAAAAGTGTTATCATATTAATTTTAATATTAATATTCCAAAAATATTAATATTGAACTAATACTATTTTAAATTCTATACTCAAAACAAATAAGGCATTAACTTTTGTATTTGTAAATATGTTGGACCACCACTAACACACCGAATCTCATCAGAACTCTAAAGTTAAGCGTGCTTGAGCGAGAGTAGTACTAAGATGGGTGACCTATTAGAAAATCCTCGTTTTGCACCTCTTTTAGACTTTTTCTAGATAGAGAAACTCTGAGTATTTTTCGTGAGAGGGACATGCTATAGTGATGCAGTGGGGGGCGGCCCTACCTGGGGATGTCGGAAACCCCCTTCGGTCACCTCTCACCAGTCAGGGGGGCGGTAGGAGCCTTCCCCTAGGATTTAATCGTGGGCCAATCGGAGTGGCTTAACAAGTGTCTCTTCTTCTCCCCGCTGGAGGGTAAGGTGGAGCAAGATAGTCTAACGGATTTCTTGAACAGCAGGTGGAGGGAGTGGGGGTTTTGAAATTCAAATGCCCCGCCCATGAAGAGCGGGTGGGCCCCGCGACATTCAAAATTCAAATGCCCCGCCCAAGGGTGAACCAGCTGGGCCGTTGGGCCGGGGTCTTCATGGTCGGGTTGCCCACTAGGTGCTTTAGTGGGAAGCCCATCCCGACCCGCTTACCTAAATCCGGATGCGGGGACCTGGGACTTACCCACTAGATCCATCGGATGGTTTGGTAACGGGTCTCACGGACCAGTTTCGAATGTCCTGCCCAAGGGTGAACCAGTTTCGAATGACTTACCCACTAGATCCATCCTGTTACCCAATACCCTATCGGACAGCCAAGGAGGGACTGTTGGGGCTGCCCAATACCCTGCCGATCAGAACGTGGTGATGGAGCCTCTGTCTGAGGAGGTGACAACTTCAAAGGTGCTTCCGTGGGGGCCGATAGCTTTGATTACTGTAGGGGACAAGTCGAAGGGAAAGCATCTATTGGGGAGCAAGGAAGTGAGAGAGTTATTGGCGAAGGTAGAAAAAATCACAAAGAAGCATACGAGGGAGGTGGCTAATGAGGGAGGGCTCTCTTTTAAAGCCGGGGCAGATGAAGACGTGAGATGGGTCTTCACCAATATCAGGAAGAGGTGGGGGACTACCATCTGTTAGAGAGAGAGAGAACGTAGCAGAAAGGAGAGAGGGTAGTGGAGGGGGGAGGGGAGGAGAGGGCTATCCCCTTGTCTTAATAAGGATAGTCTCATGGAATGTTAGGGGGTTAGGGAGATGGGAGAAAAGGAGCGCAGTGAAGGAGTTAATAACGAGTTGTAGGATTGATATTCTATGTATCCAAGAGACTAAATATGTAGGTGAGGGTGAGTCTCTTATGAGGGAGTTAGGGGGTGCCAGACTTTCTAGGGAGTGGTGTCCCCGGCAGAGGGTAGGTCTGGGGGGATTATGATCCTCTAAAACCCTTTAAAGAGTGTGCGCCGGATAGGCATGTGAGTAGACGGGCCATCTCCCTTCATTTCTTTAATGTGAGAGATGACTTCTCTTGAGACTTCACCGGTGTGTATGGACCGCAAAGCAGGGAGGAGAAGCGATTTCTGTAGGAGGATCTAGTTAGCTATCACCCCTCTTCGGGGAGGTCTTGGTGTGTTGGTGGGGATTTCAATGCGGTGGTTGTCCCTGGGAGAGGACAGGGGATTATGTACACGGGGGAGATGGAGGACTTTACCGCCTTCATTGAGGAGACGGCTTTGCTGGATATCGGCATGGCTCGGAGTCAATTCACATGATCTAACATGCGTGTTGATGCTTCGTGTTCAGGGCTAGACAGATTCTTGATGTTTGTTGATTGGGAGGGCCATTACCCTCATGTGCTGGTGTTGCCTTTAGTCAAATCGGTGCCAGACCACAAGCCCACCCTTTTGAAGACTAGCCACATACATGAGAGGAGGTTCACTTTCAGAATGAAGCAGTATTGGTTCAAGGAGGCAGATTTCATGGACACTGTCAGGAGAGCTTGGTCTTCTCGAGTTGCAAGTACTTCGACTATGACTTCTCTGGTCTTAAAGTTGAGGGATACTGCTTAGGTTCTTAAGTATTGGGGGGCAGAGAAAACTCTCTCGGGGAGGGCAGCCAAGGACAGGATACCACAGCAGATTGAGGGACTAGATTGCTTGGAGGAGGCAGGGCTTATAGATGCTGATGACAGGAGTCTTAGCCAATCTCTCAGGGGTCAATTTGACGAGATCCTTGCGAGGGAGAAAATCTATTGGAAGCAGAGGTGCAGAGACAGATGGATCAAAGAGGGGGACGGGAATACTACCTACTTTCAGCATATTGCCTCAGAAAAAAGAAGAGTCAACACTATCACCTCCATCAGGGTGGGTGAGCTTTCTGTGTCTTCAGATGAGCATATCAAGAACTTGGCGAGAGACTTCTGCTCTAGGTTGTTTGCTAAGGATGACCATTTCAAACCCATGATTGTAAGTGATCTACTCCCCCGACTTTCCCCTAAGGACAAGGTGGCCTTTTCTCAGGCTTTTACTGAGGAGCAGGTGCGCTACACAGTTTTCTCTCTTGTTGAGGATAGAGCTCCAGAGACGAATGGTTTCCTTTTGACTTTTTACCAGAAGTGTTGAGATATCAAGGGTAAGCTTTTGGCTGTTGTGAGAGAGTTCCAGGAGGGGAGGGTACACCCAGGGGGTATCAACAAAACCCTTATAGTGCTTAGTCTCAAGAAGCAAGGAGCATAGGACTTCAAGGATTTCAGACCCATTAGCCTGCTAAATGGAACCTAAAAGATCATCGCTAAGATGTTGGCAAGAAGGCTAGTCAGTCTTATGGACAGGATGGTCAGCTACTTTTAGAGAGCCTTCATCAGGGGTAGACATATCTAGGATGATTTTTTTGGTGCACATGATTGTTTATTTGCCATGAAGACCCAAGGTAGGAAAGGACTAGTGCTCAAGCTAGAATTTGAGAAAACCTATGATAGAGTGAATTAGCAATGTTTATTTGATGCGATAGAGTAGATGGGCTTTGAAGATAGGTTGATTTCATGGACTAGGGCTTACATATCTTCTGCTTCCTCTGTTGTGATTATCAATGTAAAGCCGACCTCTTTCTTCCATAGTGGTAGGGGGCTGCGGTAGGGGGACCCCATGTCCCCCTTCTCTTTATGTTGACGGCTCATGTGTTGAGTAGAGTGTGGCAGAGAACAGAGACGGCTGGTCAGATTTGGGGTTTTCAAGTAGGGAGAGGTAGGCCCTCCATCACGCACCTATAGTATGCTAATGATACAATCCTTTTCTTGACTGAGGCTAAACAGTAGTTATATGATGCTAGAGTCTTACTAGAATTGTTAGAGGAGGCCAGTGCGCTGAAGGTTAACTTCAACAAAAGTCTACTTGTTGGGTTAATATAAAGAATAAGGGTCTTCATAGGGTTGCTCATATTTTGGGCTACAATGTAGGTGCTTTTTCTATCTCATATCTAGGTCTCCCTCTGTCCCCAGGCGCTCTACGGCGTGTAGACTAACTCTCTATTATTCGGAGATTTGAGGCTAAACTGGTTGGATGGAAGACGAGTTATGTCAGTTGGCAGCAGGCTAGATTTGTGCAGATCTGTCTTGGACAGTTTACCTACCTACTTCCTCTCTGCGTTCTAAATTCCGAAGATTGTGGCAAAGAAGCTAGAGTCCATTCAGGAGAGATTCTTTTGACATGGGAGTGAAGAGAGATGTAGGGGTTGGAACGATATCAAGTGGGGTAGGATGGCTTCTAATAAAAAAGAGGGAGGCCTGGGGATCACGAATGTTAGAGATTTTAAATTGACTCTCTTGTCCAAGTGGCTGTGGAGGTTGAGAGGAGGTGACGATGGTTTGTGGGCACAGGTTATCAGACAGAGATACTTTGGTAGGAGTCATCTATGGATTTGGACTACCAGTGTAGCATCAGTCCTCACCGATCTGGCATGACATTTGGAATTCTAGGGACATTATCTCTTCTAGCATGTAAGTCCGGCTAGGGAAAGGCGATCATTGCCTTTTCTAGAAGGACAGATAGTGCAGTGACTTCACGTTGGAGGACTCCTTCCCCAACATTTTTGCAATTTCTACTGCCCCTTTGGGGTCGGTCACCCAAACTTCTGACTCCCAGCTTTCAGGAGGCACTTGGGCACCGACCTTCAGAAGGGATCTCAGGATTGACGAGCTGATGCAGCTTGAGGACCTTCTACACCTCCTCCTTGCCTATACTCCTCAGCCCGACAGGGAGGACACTTGGACATGGAGGTGGGGCAATGAGGGGACCTTCTCAGTGAGGTCAGCTTACTCCATCATCTCAGATGGAAGTATGCGCCATAGTCTCGTCTCTTAGGTTTGGAAGCCGCGGACCTCGTTGAAGGTGAAACTCCTCTCCTAAAGGATCTCCCATGGGAGACTGCCCACTTGTGACAAGTTGCTCCAATTCCTCCCAAGGATTCAGCCGACTTGCTACCTGTGTGGTCAGTAGGATGAGACCATGCACCACCTCTTTATTGATTGAACCTACTCTCAAAAGTTCTAGGATGGGCTGGCTAGGAGAGCCCGTTGTGTTCTTCACTGGCAGTGCAACGTGCACCACTTCGTTGCAATATGGGGGGAGAGGTGGCCTATCAGAGAAGACTGCATCGTGTGGTGGTTGATTTTGCACACCACTCTTTGGTCGTTGTGGGGTGAAAGGAATAGTAGGATCTTCAGGAGAGAAGCCAGAGCTGAGACTTCTCTTATTTCTTTCATTTGTAGTAAAGTGAGAGAATGGGTTGAGTTGCTTTGTAATGTGAATTCCCTCAACTCCCCTCTTGTTGTTTTGCTGGGGGCCTAGTGTGTCCTACACCTCCTTGGTGTGTTTTGTACAAGGATTTTTAGGAAGCACATTGCCTATACTTGTACATCCCTTTTTTCATTTTAATACAATCGTGGCACAATCCACTTGCAAAAAAATATTATGTTAGATTTTAATTTTTCAGTACAACACGTGCATAAATTAAGTGTGACAAATAATGATCCTTGTCATTGGACGTGTAAAAGCATTGGCATCAATGTTCCTCAAGTTCTAATCCAACATCTCCAGCATTCTACCATGTAACCAATAGCATCTCCCCCTCAAAACAAAAACAGATATCAGAACAGAAACAGTTAGATAACTAAGCAATAAAGAATAACATTACTATTTACCTACAGGCAAAGAAAGTTCCTGGACTCTTAAATATGATCATCATCCTCGACAAAATGCCAAACGCAGGTGACCCTTCTCTCTTTCCTTTTTGGTAGAAAAATACCAAAAGGAACAGCTAGACTTTCCTTTTTACCATTAGTGGATTTCCACTTTCAAAATATCAAAAAATAGGCACTTCTTAGTTTTCGTTCCAAGGAATTAAATATAAACATCACACTAAATAATTATGGGTCAATATGAAAACTCATATCAGTCTTTTACCAACTGTTCTGATATCCAGGAAATGCAGCCTAAATTAGGCTGCCTAATAGCTGTTGAGTACTTTCACATACCATAAAAGGCATTGCCTGACTTGCAAATATGTGTCAGACTTTGAGGTTGACATGACCACAAAGTCAAGTATGAACATAGGGTACACATTACACATTTGGTACACAGTTGCAGAAGTTCCAGAACTGTCATTAAAATCACATTTCTACCATCTCGCATGTGCCCATTCTCATAAAAGAAGCACAAGTTTACATTTAGGAAGTAAAAGAAGATGAGTAAACCTGGGCACATAAGAGAAGAGCATCTAGCAATGCCAAGAACACGGGAGAAAACACGTCCTTCACAGTTTTTTTATTGCTTTCTGTGTCTGAATCTACTCCGAGAAGATAACTTGCCAGACTGCACCTGCAGGAAAGTGTTAACAGATACATTTTTCATCAAATAATGTAAAGATCTTTTTGTTTTTTTTCTTGATGACGGGTAACCTAACAAAGCTAGCAAACCCCGGGCTCACATCCCTCGAGGAGTAAATATGAGCCAGGTAAGCCCCCCCCCCCCCCCGGGAGTCGAACTCGGGACCTCCCTACCATGAGGCTAGGCCCTTTACCATTCGACCCATTCGGGGCCCTCAAATAATGTAAAGATCATCAGTGTCTTATACCATGTTCTTGGGGGTTGGCTACAGCTAAATAATGTAAAGACATTTCAGCAAAATGTTAGGTTGCTGAAAAAAAGAGTTCAAATGATATGTTCAAAACGGATAACAAACTCAAAGATTTAGTTATTAAAGCAACAGAAGGATACTCAAAAACTGACATCAAAATGCAAATTTGCAAGTGGAAGCTCAGCATCTAAACAGTTCAAATCACAGGAAACATTTCTGGGCAATACAACGGACGGTTTAATGGACATTGACATACACTACATGGTTAACAGAAGTGTACAGAACTGCCATCATTTATAGAAGTGTCTATTGTTGATTTTCATAGATTAAAACTCAATTTGTAGCTTTGACAGATAACTAACAAGAAGATAAATCCTAAGACATAAACAAGAATTTGGAAAACTAAGCGCTTAAATCTGATGCAAAATATATGAAAAGGTGTTGATGCCCAGTACAAAAGCAGCAATCATTTTCCACAATTAAAGAAAAGGTGAAACCTATTTTAGATTTAAAATGTAACTATTGACCGCAGACAAATTCAGTTCTGATACACGACTTTTCTAGGTTTTTCTGAAAGCACTTGACAGAATAAAGTGCCTGGGCAGGATTCATGCAGTCGATTCCAAAAATAATGGGATAAGGTTCTGATGCTGGTCAAAGAGAGGTATAAAAGGACAACATAGTAAAGAAATGATGGCCATTCAAGACAAGGACAACTTTAATCCAATGTGTATAGGTATATTATTGTTACTATTTCAAACATATAATGATGTATTGGGAGGCTAGGTGTGTCAGTGAGCTGGGCCAGCACAGAGGCCATGCTAACTCACCCCAATTGAAAAAGGGCCTTGGCAAGCAAAAATTGCAACCCAGCACAGTACATATATATGGGTTATCAAATTGTTCACATACTTGACCTACTCCATAAGTCCAGTTTAAGGGCCACATATATCATCTCCAGTAAACCCAACGTAACCCTAACAATTCCTGTAAACCCTCCCTCTAGGCTTACACTTATTGTCTCCATCTTCCCAGGTCTTCCTCGGCAGTCCATTACCTGCCCTTCCTTCGACAGCCACCATCTGCCTCTCCCCTGTCCTTATCTTCCCCATCTCCATCTCCGAAAGCATCAACCAGCAGCATTCCCCCTCCCACTTGCAATGCAGTCCTCGTTGCAGCTCTAGCTGACAGTGAGACACTAATTATAGTTGCAGTGGTGGTAAATGCAGCAGTTCGGATTTTCCGGGCCTTCCGGAGCCAGCGTCAAGTGAATGAACTTGTCCCAGGCCTTGGACCAAGCCAAGACCACTTAAAAATAGGTAGGCTGAACCCAGGCTTCCACCAGCCCACGCCTGTCCATTCATGTCCCTGTTTGAACCTAATGTACAAATTGATGGTTGTATAGATTATTCACAGATCACAAACTTTACATCTATCAATTGGTTTTGTGGCTTTCGGATATATTTTGGCAAATACCTCAAAATTCAATATGAAATTTAATGTTGGCATGCCACAGTACTGTAAATGGAAAGAGTTCCTACACCGTGGGTGGCCACATGGTAAAATACTTGGGGCAACTCCGTCCAACAAACCAGAGGTCCCAAGTGTTGGGGTTGTCCTGCATGCAGATCTCAGGGTTTACTGGTAGTCATCCAAATAAAATAAAAAAGAGGAGTTATTATACCATTTAAGAATAGATGTCTCAAATAATTTGCCTGGTCTCTATTGTGGTGGGACCAACCGACCAAGCAATTATCTCATGTAGATGTATATAAATTTTCATGAAAAATAATCACATAAATTGGTAGCAGTTCAAGACCAAAATATTATAGACCTGTATGAAGGCAGGTTGCTATTAACAAATTTCAGAATCTGATACTGTCCTTGGATTTTATGTAGTTTACAGTGTGCTTACCCTGAACCTAGAGATTGTGTAGTCAAATAATTTTCTAGCAAGAATGGACTCCAGCAGTTCTTTAAATCACAGCACCCCATCATATAGGTGCAAGATTACATAAAGACAAACAAAAGTGAAGTAAACTTTCTAACATCTCTATATGATTGTAAGTGCTAGAGTGAGTTTACACCTCAAGTACATGGTTAAGGAACAATGTCATCAAAGAGTTGCCACGTGTCAACCAATACTAGTTAGCTCCACAAGACCATAACTGGTTGTACAGAACTCCCCCCCCCCTTTTGGTCAGGAAGGGGAGGAAAGAGGCAGCAGCACAGAATGGGTCACACTACAACAGGACTGCCTAACTTCGACATGAATTGGAACCATCAACTTTCTGAAGCCCTGATTTAGGTCACTCCTAAAAACAGATTTATGCATACAGGCGCTTCGAAGGCAGAGATGCATATATGGCCAAAAACATCTATTATCAGTTTCCTGAAAGAACGGCCCACAAAATTTATTCAGAATTTAATAAAAAAACATTTTACTATGGTGCTAGGCAGGATGTAGTAAATTACCAAAATTGCAGTGTTGAATCTGCAATGTCCCAATCTTCACTTGGGTAAGCAACACAACTGTAAATTCAAAAGCATCTCTGTTAAACGACATGATCTGACACAGTTAAAGTTGGCTAAATGAACAGATGAAGAAAGATAATAGTTTTATGAGTTATCAATAAACTAAGAAAGCAAATGATGAAAGCTCCAACAGGTTCTCTTGCCTGTGGAAGCTTTCGAGGCAGTGGAAAATGGTGATTATGTGGGGATGAAGTCGTCATTACAGTGAAAGCCATATCTTGAGTCATTTGAATTTGAACACCAGGGCCACATTTTGTCATTATCCTTCTGGGAATTACATCAAGGATAAAACGATTATAGGCAGATATGACTGACTAGAAAATATAAGTTATAATTTATAGACGATCGTCCTTTTAATAGTTTGAGGATTGTGCTGATGAGAGGATACCAGAGCTCTTAAAGAGATGGCTTTCAATCTCAACTTTCTTTGTTGTTGGAGCTACTTGTACATGGTGCATTGATCCACAATATTCTCTTGTTATCAAAGGCACTTGAGGCACTCCCCTAGGCGATGAGGCGACGCAAGCATTTTGACCCATCTTGAGGCACTCGCCATATCGATGCGCGATGTGAGGCAGGTCTATGTGAATTTGATAGGTTCTTAATTTTATTTCTCACATCTAAATGGATGAATTTACAAATCTGATTGATTTTATATATGCATTGTTGGCATATTTAATCATATATGGTACATATCTATTTTATTTAATATATTTAAAAAATGTCGCCTCAAATGCCTAGGCCATCGCCTAGCCATTTGAGGCTAAGGAGATCCCCTGATCGCCATGGGCACCTCTCGCCTCAGACCACATAGCCCCCACCCCCCATCCCCCCCACACACAGTTTAACAATATCATAAAATCAATCTCTGCTTTCTAAACCCCTGCAGGATGTGTATGTACAAATAATTCACCTCCTATAGTCTAACAGTACCATAAAATCAATACCTGTAGTCTATTGAATTAAGTGCCACGTGATATCATCAGCCCCTTTGCTATGTTTGTCCTCTCCCCCCACACAAAAAAAAGCATGGGAAGGTGTTGCCCTAGCCCTGGCTATGCTCAACTGCAAGGGACCGAAGGCCCTGTTCTGCTGTTCCTAGTTCCCTCCATCCCCAGCCCCTAGGTGTGGCAGTGGGGAGGCAGGGGCACCAAAATCCATTAGTTGGATGCTATTAACACCGGTTGGAACAGGGAGAGGAACTTGCTGCAGCATTTTTTTTATTTCTTCTTTTTTTCCCTTTTTTCCCTTTCTCTTTGAGAGCAGCAGCAAAAGGCCATCCATCTGCTGCCAGAGATCCAGCTACTGCCGACTATAATGATGGAGGAGATCCATCTGATGCCAGCTGCAGCGGGTGTTTTCAATGAGGGGAAAGTTGCAATGGAAGCAACAACTGATTTATCTTTACTTTTCTCTCTTTTAACAGTTCCACAGAACCTTTAAAGCATTTTCTTTTTCATATGGAACTGTAATGGTAGAGATTTTTGCTAATAAGCATGATAATGCATTTTTTAAATATGTGACTGATGAGGGGACTTTGGCAAATACATTCTGCTTCAGAAGTTGATTGCAGCCCCCTTCTTTTGACACGGATACAAATGGACAGGTCACAAAGCAGATGTAGAGTTGTCTCCAAATCCATATCTGATGAGGTCAGAAAGTATCTGCAACCTGTCCAATATCAACAACGCATTCATGTATCTGAATCCATAACCTGATCTGATAATGTTATTGGCAGGTAAATATCAGATAATCAGATTATATGTAACTTACTATCATACTTCTTAATATCTAGCTGGCCTGTGGATCCGTACTTTCTCTCTCTAGCTCAGTTCTAGGGTGAGAAGCTCTGAGGAGGGCATGCTGCAGGGTGGTCCACCTGGGCATGTCTCCGGTGCGACCCACCAGAATGCGGCTGGGGGGTCTTCGGGGATCAGTGTTTCTCGCGAGGGCCGATGCTGCTACAGGTGCGGGCGTCCGGGCAGCCTGTTCCGTTTCTGTACAGCGCCAACAGCGAGCTGCAGGAGTCCTTCCCGGTAGGCCGTTCGCGAAAGCTGTTAGGGGAAGCTCGGGGCATGCGCTGCCGGTGAAGGGTGGTAGGTCGTGTGTGGAGCCGAATCCTTCGCCGCCGGAGGTACTGCAGGGAAGGATCCAATGGCTGAGGCGTTGTCTGAGGGTGGATATGATGGCAGGGGAGAGCTGGGACGGCGCGAGTTAAGGGGGTCCTGGATGGTGGGCCTAGTAGTGAAGGCAGGTGGACAGTGGTGCAGATGGGGCTCCAGTGCTTCCTGGCGGTGAGTCGGAGGGAAGAGGCTGCAGCGTGGGCAAAGGCAGGCTATGGGGTGGCGAAGGGAGCCCTGCTCCATTTATGGCGATGTGGCGATGGACCAAACAAATGGGCACCTTACTCGACCCCAGGTTGAGATGAACCCGGAGCCGGCTTGTGGGGGTACCACTCGTGCTTTGCGATGAGGTTGGGGTGGCGGCACTTGTGCATCAGTTCAGTAGATTGGTGTTGAGGTCAGTGGGCTTCACCGAGGGGGATGAGCTTACGGTGATGAAGGCCGTCATCCTGGTGTGCGCTCTACAAGAGATCCCCGCCGTCATCAACATGGAGCTGACTGGAGAAGTCTTCCCAATGCGAGTCTCTACCCTACCGAAGCCAAGTCAGATGGTAGCGGTCGTGGGGCGGCCAGATGGGAGAAAGGCGCAGACGTTAGGGCAACCATCGCCGGTTCAAGAGGTGGTAGATGACCCTACCCTTGGGGTACGTGGAGGCCTCACGGTCAATAGTTTGAATTTCAAAGGCTTGGATCTGGCAGGTTTGGGAGTGGGGATCCGAGCTAGTGCGAAGCCTTTCCAGGCCAGCAAACGGACCTAGGCGTCGAATCCGGGAAAGCAGGTGCAACGTGCAGGTACAACTTACCCGAATGCGCACCCGATCAGCATATCGGGTCACCTAGACCCAATTATGTTCTTCCCTGCCGCCCGAACATCTCTGGTTCATGCTTTGCCAACTCACAGTGCAAGGTGGTGATCGGCAACGCTGGCTCTGTATCCGGTTCCCATTTCGATCACCGACCGTCGATAGCTGCCCCGTCACCGATCACAAGGCATGGTGGTCTCTCCGGCTGCGGCGAGCGTAGGGAAAAGGCATCCAGTGATCCCTAACCCTCTGACACAGCTGACCCACCAGGAGATCGGCCACACTGAGCAACAGTCTCTCGTTGTGGAGCTCCCCCTCTTCTACATGGCCAATAAGGAGCCGCCCCCCTAAGGGATGTGTCGCCGATGGACTTGCTCCCCCGATTGCAAGGCGTCTACAAGAGACGGCGATGACATAGTCTCGGTTCGCCCTGCTTTAGATCCTCTGTTGGACCTATGGAGGCCTAGCTCACCTACCTCGCTGCCAACCGCTTAGGTATCGAGCTCTACTGAGGAGAAGCAGCAGAGGTCGTCGGGGGCTGCTCCACCAACGTCAGCCACGAGAGGAGATGCAGGTTAGGCTCTGGAAGACAACGAGGACTTGCAGTCCTCTCTAATGTCAGTGCCCGTCAATATGGAGGATAAGGAGGTGATCCCGGAGACACTGGGAAGGGGAGCAGGATTGCGTCTTGATGGGGAGGACCTGATAGACAAAAATGTTCGAGGAAGGGAGGAAGTAAGAGAGCTGGTGGGGGTGGTGTTAAAAATGATAGGAGAGCAGGTGAGGTAGCTGGTGGCCAAGGTGGGCATCTCATTTGCTAGTGTGGAGGACTTAAAAGGGGTGTTCCCTAAATTAAGGTGTGCGAGTATTCTGCAAGGAAAAAGATCTCAACTGAGGGAGGATAGGGAGGATGAGGGTGGCAAGGAGGAGAGGGATATCCCACTTTCTTTATGAGGATCCTCTCATAGAATTTAAGAGGGATGAGAGGTAGAGAAGAAGAGAGCGGTGAAGGAGGTGATTACGAGATGTAAGATAGGCATCATGTGTATCCAAGAATCCAAATGTGAAGGGATAGAGAGTCTATCTGGAGAGACATTGGTGAAGGCAAACTACCTAAGGTGGTGGCTTCTCCAGTAGAAGGAAGGTCCGGGAGAATTATGATCCTCTGGAATCAGCTTGAAGTTGCAAAGGTGGAGCAAGACAGGCAAGTCAGCAAGTGGGCTATCTCTTTACATTTCTGTAATGTAAGGGATGACTTCTCTTGAGACTTCACGAGAGTGTATGGCCCTCAAAGTAGAGAGGATTTGGCGAGGCACCATTATACCTCTGGTCGTCCTTAGTGTGTAGAGGGGGCTTCAATGCAATGGTAGCACCTTGGGACAAGACAGGGGACTATTTCCAGACAGGGGAGATGGAGGACTTCACCAATTTCATTAAGGAAACAGCCATAGTAGACATCAACGTGGCAAATGGACAGTACACTTGGTCCAACCTAAGAGCTACTCCCTCGTACTCTAGGTTGGACAGGAATCTGGTTTTTGTTGATTGCGAGCATCATTATCCTCATGTGCAGGTACAGTCTTTGGCTAGATCTATCTCGGACCACAAACCCCTCCTGAAGATTAGTCGCCCATATGATAGGAGGAACAACTTCAAGCTTGAGAAGTCCTAGTTCAGGAAGGCAGAATTTATGGATACAGCCAAGAGAACATGGATTGGTCAGTGCACTGGCAGGTCAGCTATGGCTACTCTAGTTAAGAAGGTGAGGCACACGACTCAGACTCTCGGGACTTGGAGGGACAGACAAAAGCCTCTCGGGGAGGGCAACAAACGATAGAATTCTCCAACAAAGTGAGGGTCTCGACAACTTGGAGGAGACAGGACTCATGGATGATGCTAACAGTATTGGGATTGGTCAGCCCCATTTTTCTTTTTTTTTCTCTTTTTTTTTGGCTATTGTTGTCTATGTAGTTGAAAACGCGCCTAGGCGGTGAGGCGGGGCGAGGCACCCGTCGCCCGCCTCGCGCCGTCCCGGCTCGCCAAGGCGAGCGCCTCGCGCGCGTCGGCCGCCTCCGCGCGCCTCGCCCGCTCTGCCGCTCGCCGGATCCGCGTATCGGGTCTCAACGACCCGATATACGAGTCCGTCCGGTTAACTTCCCTCCCCCCCGAGGGTTTCGACTGTGGGTTTTTTTTTTTGCCTTCGCTGCTTCCACCTCCGCGGCAGCGGCGACTGCGAGTGTCCTCCCTCCGGCGTCCGACGAGCGGCAGCGGCGACAGCTTCCTCCGGCGTGCGGGAGCGACAGCAGCTTCCTCCGGCTTCATCCGACGTGCGGCAATCCGGCATGCGGCAGCGGCTCCGGCTTCCTCCATCTTCCTCCGGCTTCCTCCGGCCACTCTCACTCTCGGTATGTCCACTCTCTCACTCTCTCCGATCTCCCACTGTCTCTCCACTCTCTCCGATCTCTCTCTCTCACTCTCTCCACTCTCTCACTCTCACTCTCTCACTCTCTCCGATCTCTCTCTCTCTCTCTCCGATCTCTCATTCTCACTCTCTCCACTCTCTAACTCTCTCCGATCTCACTCTCTCACTCTCTCACTGTCTCTCACTCTCTCACTCTCTCCGATCTCTCACTCACTCTCTCCGATCTCTCACTGTCTCTGATCTCTCACTCTGTTTAGTGTATATGCAGTTTTATGATATTTCTTGTTTAGTGTATATGCAGTTTTATGATATTTACTGTTTAAAAATATATATTGTGGCATATAATTTTATTTTTATTTTTTTATTAATTTCTCGCCTCAAACGCCTCGGCCATCGCCTAGGCCTTTGAGGCGTGAGGCGCCCCCCTGGTCGCCTCGCTCGCCTCACGCCTCAGACTACATAGATTGTTGTTGCTGCCGCTATTGTTGTTAGTGTTGTTATTGTAGTTGGTTTTGGTGGTGGTGTTGTAGTTACTTGTTGCCGTCGTTGTTTGCTGCTTGCTGCTTGTTGTCCATCACTACTTGTTTGTTACTTGTTGCGGGTTGCTTACTGCCTGTTGTTGTAACTGCTCATTGTTGTTGGGACAGAATGTCTGGATTTCCATTGACCCTCCATCATAAGGAAGATGTGGGGCCAAAAGGGCTTGAAGACAAGGTTTAGGTTTCGGAATGGTACTGACTCGGACATCATGACTTTGGTTTTTTGTGGTTGTTGACTTGGAAAAGGGATTGGGTAACAAAGATTTGGTTTTATTTCGTGGTTGTTGACCTCGGAAGGGGTTTTGAACCAAAGATTTGAGTTGTGTTTTTTTTTTGTTGGTGATCCAAGGAAGACTTCGGTAATCAAAGAGTTGGTTTTGATCGTTACTGACCCGGAGGGGATTTTGAAGCAAGAATTTGGGTTTCGTTTTGGGTGGTTATTGACCAAAAGAGATCTCGAACCGAGGATTTGGGTTGTAGTCCTCTTCTTCCTTTTTGAGTGAGTGGTCACTTCTCCCTTTCGAACTACGGTAGGGCAGGATTTTCGAGTGAAGGATAATCGCGATGTTGATTTATGATGATTGATGAAAATATTTTATTTTTTTCTTATTTTTTTACCTTACCAACCTTGACGCCCTTTCGGATTTTCGGCAAAACTGACCACCTTTAGCTTTTTCTGATGTGCCCTTGCAAGTTTTCACATCGAGGGGTTCCTCATTTTTACCTGAGACGCCCTTTCGGGTTTTCACCTCAGTCGAGTTTTAGGCTTGTTTGCCCTTAACCACTCCTATGATGAGAGTGGCCAAGTCCACCGGAGCACATCTATTTTAAGCCCCCCTTTCTTTCTTCTTTTTTTTGAAGACCAACAAGCTTCGATAAAGGTGAACTTGTCACAATGAGTAGTGTCTAATAACTCGAGTTGATGTTGATTTTATTTGGCCATGAAGGTGGCATTGGATTGTAGATGTATAGGAGTTGAACGCCATGGAACCAAAGATGGTATGTTCATGGATGGTTTCAGACCCTGGGAGGTATGAGACCTAGGGATTGAATGTTTTGTGATCGCTAGCGATTTGAAACCAAAGTTCCTTTTTTTTCGGGGGGGGATTGCAAATCTTAGAGAGCATAGAACCAAAGGATTAAATGTTTTGAGGTTACTAACCCGAAAGGGGTTGGGAACCAATGATTTTTTTTGTGGATGCGAGCCCTGGAGGGCATGGAACCAAAGAATTGGATTTTAATGGTTGCGAACCCGGAAGGGGTTTGAAACCAAGGTTTGATTTTTGTGGTAAAGAGCCTTTGAGGACATGGAACCAAAGGATTGAATCTTTAGTGGTCACTAACCCAGAAGGGGTTTTGAACCAATGTTTGATTTTGTGTGTATGAGCTTTGAAGGCATGAGGGCAATGGTGTGGATTTGGGTAATTATCGACTATGAATGATATGTAGCTAGTGCGGATATGGGTTTTGAGGTATGGATTTAGCAAGGAACGAGTTTTGGTATGAGTTTTTGTGAACCCCTGAAAAAATATGGGGCCAAGGAGCTTGATGCTGATTTTTTTTGTTTTCTTTTTTTTTTCACATTACTAGCTTCACCGCCCTTTCGGGTTTTCGCCGAAGTTGACCCCCTTTAACTTTTTTCGGTGTGCCCTTACGGGTTTTCACAACGAGGGATAACACATTTTTACTTGAGACGCCCTTTCGAAATTTCACCTCAACCGAGTTTAAGATATTTTTATTCTTAGACATCCCCCTAATGGGAATGTCGAAATCCGTCGGGACACCTCTATTTTAAGTTCCATTTTTTCTTTTTCTTTTTTTTTGAACTCTGTACTTGAGCTTTGACAAAGTGGTGATCCAGCTAAGGTGAATTATGTAGCATATGTAGCTTCAACTTCACGTGGTTTTTCATTGAGTGGAAAGAAGGATTGTCCCCTCCTTTGCAATTCTTTGTAGATGGATTTCATTTTTTGGGGATTTCCATGTAAGCCGCCTATTCAGCTTTGCCTCTTTAAGTTTCTCTTCAAGCGCTTCTTTTGTTGTTCTTCTCCTCCTTAACATGTGCTTCATTTCAAAAGGACTGAATATTTGACAACCGGGCTACGTGGAACATGCCCCCTAAGTTGAAATTTTTGCTTTGAGATTTTGCATCAAAGGGTCTGGGTCAAGAGTGCTCCTCTCTTTCTTTCTTTCTTTCTCTCTTTTCTTCCTTTGGGATAAAATTTGGTAGGGAATTTTACAGTTTCCTTGTGAGCGATAAGGACATAAGTCGACATCCGAAGTTGGTTTGATACCACGGACACAGGTTTAGGCTCAAAACTACTTTTGTGTACCAGAGAATGAGTTTAATTGCAAAGGATGGCTTAGAGCTCGAAGTGGGTCAAAATCCAAAATTGTCCTATCAAGGGATAAGGTGGTGTTCAACACTAGTTCAGTGCCAAACCATGGGTTGGATCCCATGCATAGATGGCTCGATGTCAGAAAGACATGTTTAGAGCCACAAGAGATTTGAAACCTCAAGATTTTGAGGCAAAATCCACTGAGGGAGTGTCGAAATTGGAAGGGGAAAGAACAGAGTTCCTCCTCGGATTTGCCTTCTTAACTCTACTTGTGGTTTTACTTAGTCTTTTTCTCCTTCAAGTCTTTTTCTCCTCCAGGATTGCTTTTATGGCTTCGCCTAGAGCTTTGCTTGGAGCCTTCTTCCATGGACTTGTCTTTCCGACTTTGCCTGAGACTTGGCTTGAAGCCTTGCTTGTCAGAGTTATCTTGCTCGAGGCTTCGCCAAAGACTTTGTTCAGTGCATTATTTAGTGCTTTGCCCCTACCTTTTCTTGGAGTTTTCTTCGCTAGATACGCCCTTTTGACTTTCTGAGTTGGCGGCCTGGTTTTTTTTCAACAATTTTCTCTTCCTTCTTCTTTTTTCTTTTTTTTATTATTCTTCTTCCTCTTCTTGCCTCCTGTCATATCTTGAGGGAAAGGAGAATCTGGTTTGAGACTGATTGGAACATGCCCTCATGGTTGAAATTCTTGGCTTGAGTTCTTGCCTTAAAAGACTTAGATTCTTCGACACTTCTCTAACCCAATCGGCATCTTGTTGCTGCACTTGTATAATTTGTGTTGTTTCATTGTTGTTGACCTTTCTTGACAATTTCTTTGTCAGGATTGACTTTCTATATCTTTGGATCAGCAGCCTATGTGACATGACATGCCAGGCATGATGTTTAAAGGAGCAAGGAATCCCCCATGTCTGCTTCTGTGAGCGATTTTGAGACATGTTTTATCCTTTTCTTCTAGGGCTCTGAACTCGAGCAAGTGAGCGCCCCTAGTCGATTAAAACCCGACACTTGGGACGAGGAAGCCCCAAGGTTATCAGTCTCCTTGGTTCAAATTGCTTCTGAAGACTGAGGGACTTTATTAGGCCCCTTTTTCTTCTGCCCCCAATGATGGAGGGTTCATGAATCTTAGATGGTCTACTTCTTGGCTTGGTGCTGGCAACTAGGTAGGTTGAATTACCATTGTCCTTTTGATTGCATGGCCCCCACTTTTTAGAGACCCACATTTGTTTCATACGGAGTCGTTGACGCTCCACAAAATTGCCCCCTCGCTTGGGTTTAAGGGCTATGGCTTTCCGCCTGCACACCCCTTCTTTGTTTTCTTTCTTTTTTTGTTCATGAGGCTTGGATGCCAGTTTCCTTCATTTCCGCCTCAGTTTGATATAGACGGCAATAGGATTACCCCCTTGCTCAGGCTTAGAGGCCTTGGCTTTTCACCGGTGCTTAGACACGAAGCTCACACGCTAGTTTCTTTCATTTCCGCCTCAGCTTGATGTATTCGACAAAGTGTTGTTGTGAGATCGGCTCGTCTACATCTAGCCGCTCGTATTCTTCTTCTTTGTTTTGTTTGTCTCAACAAGAGCCAATCTTGCTAAACTTGGATATAGCCGCAGCAGATTTTCTACCTTAGCGGTGACATTGCCCTCAGTTAGCAGGAACAATACATGGCGCTAGTTGGCACTTAGTCTTCAAAAGGAAGCCTTCACTTTGATGCCCCCAGCGGCAACAATAACGACTAGGATGACGTTGCCCCCTGTTAGCAGGAGTAGCTTTAAATGTGTTTTGTGTCAACATTAGGCTTCAAAAAGAAACGCTTAACCTTGATGCCCCCAAGAGCCTTAATCTTGATGCCCCCAAGGAAAGCCTCAACGGTGGGAATCCTTTGAATTTCTTACAAGAGTGTGAAGGAGTCACAACCTTTATAGAGACGAGACTAGTCTTTGAGAAACAGATGAAAGGCAAGAAAAGTCTCACCAAGCATGCCAATCTGTTTCATACGCGAAAAATTGGATTTTAAAATCCATTTGTTAGATAAATATGCATATATTTTAACTAATTGATTAGCATGCATATTAATTCCGCGAGTTTGGTTTATCAGACGATTTAGATTTCGTGTGCTGGAACTTTCCCCACCGACCGTAGTTGGTATTAATTTACATCGACATAAAGTCCGAACAACTTTGATTCACTATCAAAGAACGTCGTGTCCCTCTATACGTTGTAATATAAATAATCTTGATGATCGCCCATTATGAGTACATACACTCGCAAGGAAATTTGAAGACTTCATTTCTTTGAACATATGTGATTTAAATTACAATCGGTCTTTTAAGACCTTTACATATGATCCCGACTATGTAATCAGATCATCAAGTTTACATCTGGTCGCAATCTGACCCTTTGAATTTGGTTCAATATACATTTTGACATTTGAATTTGCTTTTGTCCTGATCGGGTCATTGAATTTGCTTTTGCCCCCTGATCGGACGGTTGAATTTGAATTCCCTCATAATCGGACTGTTAGACCGCCAAGATGATCACTGTCGGTCCGTCGAGTTTGTTTCATGGTCATCTGACCATTGATTTCAAATTTCATCACGATCTGTCTGTCAGATCGCTAACACGATCGCTATCGAACCATCGGAGGTGCTTCATGGTCATGACCATGGTATGCATTCTCGCGAGATCTCAACGAGATCTCAGTCCCGACGCGTCCGCGAGACACGAAAATGTCGCGAGTTGGCCCGTCTCGGAGATATCGTGCGCGGGCAGGATCGACGGCCGCGAACGGGGTGAACTGGTCCCGTTAGGCGAACCGGTCGACCCTAAAAGCCTTAAACCCCTACCCCTCGACCCTCGTCGAGTCCTCACGCCTCACCTCGATCGCCCGACGCACTCTCTCTCTCCTTGACACTCTCGCACAGTCGCACGAGGTCATCGGAGCCGCGCTAGGTGGCTCTCCTCGCCGCCGATTGTGTCAATCACCGGCGATAGGTGTACGGCCGAGTTGGCCGGCGTTGAATCTCCGAGTGGACGAGCGATCGGCATCGATTGTCTCCCCCTCTCTCTGGTATGCCTTTCTTTCTCCCCCTCCACCCCCATCCCCACCCCCCCGTCTTCCTCCTTCCCCATCTATCTCCCCCCATCTCTTCGCAGGGATGTGTGAGTATGTGAGAGAGACAGACAGAGAGAAAGGGAGGGAGGGAGATCACATCCCCTCTCTCTCTCTCTTCCCCCCTATCTCTCTCCCGATCCCGAGTCTCCTTCGGCTCTGGCCCTCTCTGTCTCCCATCCTCTCTCTCTCTCCATCTCTCTTTCTTTCTTCCCCCCGTCTCTCCTCTCGCGCTCTCTGTCTCTCATCCTCTCTCTCTCTCCATCTCTCTTTCTTTCTTCCCCCCGTCTCTCCTCTCGCGCTCTCTGTCTCTCATCCTCTCTCTCTCTCTCTGTGTCCCTCTCTGTCTGTCTCTCCCCTTGGCCCCCAATCTCTCCTCCCGCCCTCGCTCTCTGTCTCCCACCCTCTCTCTCTGTGTCTCTCTCTCTCAGTCCCTCTATGTCTGTCTCCCTCTCTCTTTCTCAGTCTCTCAGTCGCCCCCCTCTCCGTCTGTCTCCCCCTCCCTCTGTCTCTCTCTCTCTGTCTCCCTCTGTCTCTCTCTCTCTCGCCTCTCTTTGACTCCACCGTCTCTTTCTCTCTCAATCTTCCCCGTCTCTGTCTCTGTCTCCCCCCCCCCCCGTCTCCCCCTTATCTGTCTAAGATAGAGGGAGACAAAGAGGAGGGAGACAGAGAGAGAGAGAGAGAGGGAGACAGATGTAGAGAGGGGGGGATAGAGACAGAGATGGGGGAGATTGAGAGAGAGAGAGAGAGAGAGAGAGAGAGAGAGGGGAGGCAAAGAGACTGAGAGAGAGAGAAGGAGACAGAGACGGAGAGGGTTTGAAATTTATTTTAATAATTTATAATTTAATAGTTTATCTCGTAACACCACCTATCTTCATTTGACTTTTTCATGTTAATTTTTTGTGTCAATTGTCTTAGTTTATTTCGTCGAGGCGATCAAGGTGGTAGCAATCTTGGGAAAATAGTGAATTCTTGAAAATTTGTTTAAATTTTAGAAGGTATAATTTTATATTTATGTAACTTTTAATGTATATTGATATTAATACATGTGAACGGATTTGTTATTGTTATCATTACTTTTTATTTGGTAAAATTGAGTTGTCAATTACAAAAACATGTTTATGAAATTGAGTGGTTAGTATAAAAGAATTAGAATTTTCTTAGAAATAGGCTAAACATATGAAAAAATGTTCTGAAATCCCCGAACCCGATCTCCCGAGATTTTTCTTAGATCTCTCCCACCCCCACCCCCGAGACGAAGCCGAGATCCGATATGACAAGCCATGGTCATGACCACTCTTTTGATTGTGATCGAACCCTTAGGCTGACTTGATGTCCATGAAGGGCATTTCTGCACGAGACAAGGGTATATATGTAGCTTCTGACCCTTTCTAGGTATTTCTGCCATTTCATGCCATTTCCGGGTATTTTTACGGTTTCTAACCCTTTATAGATCTTTTTACGGCATCTGACCCTTTCTGGGTATTTCTGCACTTTCTAACCCCTTTTAGGTATTTTTGGAATTTTTGACCCTTTCTAGCTATTTTTGCAGTTTATGGCTCTCCTGAACTTATCTGTCATTTCTTGACCTCCCCGAGCATTTTTGTCATTTCCTGACTTTTGGGGACATTTTCGTCATTCTTGACTTTCCAAGGGTGTTTCTGTCATTTCTTGTCATTCCCGAACACTTTCATCATTTCTTGACTGCTCCGGGTTTATTTGCGTGATTGGCCTTGGTCATTAAAAAGGGATATAGATTTGGATGACTAACCATAAGTCAAACTCAGGAGAACGCACACCGCTTTAGAGAAGTGGCGTGGTCCCGCTCCACCGAATCATGCAAACAACGTGAACCGGAACAAGGGTATTCTAGTAATTTCTGGACAAGCCAAGAGCTTTGCATAGTTTCTAAATTGAATAGAGACTTTTATGCAATTTTTCCACAAGCGGGGGTATTTTCACAATTTTCTGATATTTTAAGATTTTTGCAATTTTTGGACAGTAAAGGGTATTTCTACAATTTTTCACCATCAAAGGGTATTTCTGTAATTTCTGATCATCAGGCTTTTTCCCCAACTTTCTTGGACATTTCAACAATTTTGCAAAGTTGCGAGGTATTTCTGCACATAATTGGGTTCTTCCCATGATTTCCAAGGTTTTCTTCATGGACTTTGGTTATTTCTGAAATTTAAATGGTTTCTCTATCATTTCAGCAACTTTGTATAATCACAAGAGTTTTCAAGTCTCCAAACCTTCAAGCCTTCACAAGAAACTGAGCCTCCTTGCGCCTCCCTCCGTGGATGCTCAATTGGGGAAGTCTTCTCCAATATTTGCCCTCTACAGGGTATTTCTTGTGATGAGGCTATATTTGCAATTGTGATTTTTAAAAAATATCCCACGCAAGAGTATGTCTATAATTCTGACATTCATATCACACCAGCACGAGGGCAACGTATATTCAAAATTCTCAGATTTTTTGATCACACTGAGCACAAACATGGGCTAGTGTGTAATTCCACATATTTCTAAGAATAGCCAGACATTTCTTCCTTTATACACATGGGCAGGGAGGCACATGCCCTTTTTAAAGAAGTAACATTCACAAATGCTCCCTGGACCTCCTTGTGTATTCTCAATTTTCTTAATCCTTGATGGATGCTTGTGGGATCCTCTAAGATCTTCAAGAAACTCAAGTTCTTCAATAAACTTCAAGCTCTCCAAGACTCCAAGCTTCTTCAAGGCTCCCTTGCGCAGGCTTCCACTTGTGCTCATTGCGTTGTCTTCCTCCAAGGTGTGCGATGCCTTCTTCCTCCTCGGCTAAGGCCTCCTATTTATAAGAGGTGTCTATTTATAAGAGGTGGAGAAGGGAACACGGAGGTGAAATCTCCTAGTTTGCACCATTAATTGGCTTGGTGGAGAGACTTCCTCCTTGCATGTTCTTGCCCTCTTGTCTTCCCCCTTCTTTTCTCTTTGTTTTAGGAGAGAGAGCGCACAGCAAGAAGAGGCGGAGGGGGTTCCACCGAGTTTGCCGACCTGGGGGGGCTCCTCCCTAGTTTTTTTTTTTTTTCTTTTTGCTCCACCGCACAGCATAGAAGAGAGGGGGAGACCCAGTAGGCCCCCTCCCTGGGCTGCACAGCCGGAGGTGGTCCCCCCGGGTCTGCAGAACCCGGGGGTACCACCTCCGGGTCTGCATGACCCGGGGGTGTAGACCCGGGAGAGCCACCTCTGGGTCTGTATGACCCAGAGGTGGTCCCTCCGGGTCTGCAAAACCCGAAGGTGCTCCCTCTGAGTCTGCATGACCCAGGGGAGCCCCTCTCACGTCTTCTTGCATGCCTAAGAGAGGAAGTGAAAGGGGGAGGCAATGCCTCATGGTCTTTTCAATCCAAAAGGATATAAAAACCCATGGATTTGTCCTTTCAACATAATGCATTTTATTTTCTGAAAATATCAAAAGGATATTATGAATTTTGTGGGGTTTAACAATGTCCTACACTTCCTAATGGACTTTGTTCCTCAGCCAGACAAAGTGGATGAGTGCACTTGGAGGTGGGGGACGGAGGGTTCTTTCTCAGTTCGATCAGCTTACACCTTTATCTCCGATGGACGAGTTAGCAACAATCTCACCCCTCATATCTGGAGGCTCAGGAGTCCATTAAAGGTGAAGATTCTTACTTGGAGGATTTCCCATGGGAGACTGCCCACTCGGGACACGTTGCTACCTTTCCTTTCGAGAATTTCCCGGACTTGCTGCTTGTGTGGAGAGGAGAATGAGACCTTGGACCACTTGGTCATAGACTGCACCTACTCCCAGGGAGTGTGGGAAGAACTTGCTAGGACACAAGACACTATTGGCCGTCACAGTGATGTGCATCACCTTATCGGGAGATATGAGGCAGAAGCTAGACACTTCAAGGTGACAAAGTCGTCTGGTGGATGATTCTCCAAGCCACCTTGTGGACTTTATGGAGGGAAGGAAACAACATGACCTTTAGAAGGGAAGCAAGGGTTGGGGAGTCGGTGGCTTTGTTTATTTATGACAGAGTGAGGGCGTGGGCGGAACTCCTTTGCAATGTAAACTCCCAAAATTTGTCCCTTTTTGTTTTGTTGGGGGGTTAGAGTGGGCCACATTGGCTTCGTGTGCTCCACGCATGTACAAGGATTTTTTGGGAACATACGGTCTATACTTGTACATCCCCTTTTTATTTAAAACAATAGTGGTACCACCCACTTTCAAACAAAGAGTATCATACTTCTTAATACCAATTTATAATGATTAATGAATGAGTTATACATGACACTATTTAAAATTATATTTATAACAGATATTTGTTTTGAATAGATTATCAGTTGTCGGTTTTATTTCATGTACTATCCATTACCTTATCCTATATGAATACCAGCTAGATTATGCCATTCATGACCACATTCATTACGTTTTCAGTTTTGACTACTATGTCCAAAAAGTGTCTGAATGTTAATAGTCGCATTGACTATCAGATTATCGGTTACCATGTGCATCCTATTTTTATATCTCCATAGCATAGTGAGCATGTGAGGTAAAATCCTTAATAAATTTCTCTAGTACCTTAATTAATAAAATTACAAGAGAAACAAGGGAGAAAGAAGGCATTGCATAGTCATATCCATGGAGTGATGGAAGTTAAGATGCCACCTTAAAAGTGCATCAGCAAGCACAAGTGCTTCAGGGCTTGCATCTGCAATCAAAGCTGGTGCCTGCTACATGACAAAATAAATGAACAATCCAGTACTCTCTACTACTAACTGAGAAAAAAAAGAGCAAATTAACCCTTGAGAGATTTCATGTGATATAGCAATTTTGATACATACAGCTTGCCCAATTTCCACCATCAAGCATGCAAGGCCATTAATTACTTTTTCATCTCTATTCTTAACAGCGGGAAGTAGGAGATCATCTTTAAGGTACTGTATCCTAAATAACAAAACTTGAGGTAAGCCCTGCAAATGTGAGATGAGTTAAAATCAGCCAAGAAAAAAACACAATCAGCAAAAGTAGCAAGTAAAACAATAAGCTAACTAGAGAGATATACTCTATAAATGGTGCACCAAAGAAAATAAATTGTACATGGGAATTTTCTTTTCTTTCTTAATTCCATTTTTAATCTAACAAAGAACAACTTTTCCTCAGCTTACACCCTCATTTTTAATGTAGGACCCCTCCATAGTAGGCCATAGGTATATAAATAATTATTATATATAGGGAACTTTGACTTGCACCATCCTCCTTTCAAAAGTGTACAAAATGAGATAAATCAGTTATAGCACATCGTTGCCAAAAAAAGAGAGAAAAGACCCCAATATCAGGAATGGTTAACAGCACCCAAAGGTTAGGTAGAAATGCAAATTGCTCTGTATTCTAAGCAAAAAATAAAAAAGAAGCTGATTCCAAGGGCATCATCATCACAAAGCCCCATTCCATCAGACAGGGTCAGCTTATGGATGTAGGTCAGATCCATGGACAATTGCAACAAGGATTATTCCTGCTTTATGAAATGGCATGTTTCTATGAGTGAGCAATTCTCAGAATAAATAGTTAAAAAGAAAAATGACAAAAAAAAATCATATAGGTTGGCTCCATGCATACTACCTCATAGCGACTTACAAGCTCAATTAAGACTTCAATGGCCACATCAAACAGTGATGAAACCTTCATTTATACATAAAGATGCAAGGAGACAATACAGTCAGATTTTGTGAGGTAAAGAAGATCAGCAAAACAAAAATGTCAAAAGAATACCTGCAAAGACTTGAATACAAAATTAAGAAGTGGGTGCGTTGGTAGTGAAGAAGGGGGAATCTCTGAGAAGCAACCAGCCCTCACCTGTGATAACACAAAACAACATAATGAATGTGATGGTCTTACAAGGCAACTTGATTTGCTATTGAGGCAATTACGGAATCATCTACTATTTTTCATTATTTTGCTTTCATTTGACACCCATCAGATAGATAAGAATGTAGGGTGAGGCCATAGGATCATGATGGGTGAGGCCATAGGATCATGATGGAATATCAAAGTATCAACTTACATAAGGACATTAACAGTCAACCCCAACTTTAGGTCTCATTAAGGTTATTATGTCTTCAGGAGATGAAGATCTCAGATATTGATGATACTCTCATAATCTTATTAGATCTTTGGGGGCAGAAGATTTACAATGGGGGTTGCAAAGGATGCTGATGGCCAGAAGGGTGGTATTCTCTTTACGTGGGATGAGGAAAAGTGTCAGGTCAGAACTGCATGATGGCTGCTTCTATATCATAGTCTCTTTCAAAATGAAGCAGGGAGCTGAGTGGGTGGAGTGGGCTTTAGCTTCAGTTTATGTCCTCACGAAGATTCAGGCAGAACTAATTTCATTCAGCAATTGCTAAGTTATGCAAGTTATCTCTGGATGTCTGGTGTGTGCGTCGTGAGTTTAACTGTGTTTGAAATCCTGCAGAGAGAAAAGGGCACCAACAATGGGAGAAGCAATTGGATTCTTCTGAACAGTGGATAAGAGAAAGTGATATGATTGAAGTTAAGATTCCAAACAATTTGTATACATAGTCAAATAACAGAATAGGTGTCAGTAGCCAGTCAAAGCTGGACAGCTTTTCATTTCAGCAGAATGGCAGAAGATGTTCCCTTTGGTAAAGGCTAGACGAATTCCTAAATCAGGCTCAGATCATAATCCTAATATCATGTCCACCGAGCCGAACCTGAAACCAAAGAAAATCTTTAGATTTGAACAAGCTTGGGTCATAGTGGAAGGAATTAAGGAATTGGTGTATCAGTGGTGGTCAGAGGTTCAGCAAGAGAGTAGTGTTGGACTCACCTTCCAAAAAAAAGTTCGGGTGGCTAAGGCAGCGGCTTAAAAGCTGGAGCTTAGAGGTATTTGGGAATTCTGCACAACAAAGACAGGGAATCTTGAAGAGATTAGATAATGTAGAAGTGGCAGAAGAGCAAGGGTCTTTTTGTCGGAGAAAGAAAAAACCTTGCAGAGATCTCTTAGAGCAGAATACGGTAGATGGCTACTCAGATTTGAGATTAAATGGAGATGGAGAGCTAAAGAGAAATAGTTGAAAGAAGGGAACACTAACTCTGCTTTTTTTCCATGCAGTAGCTTCTGCGAGAAAAAGGCTTTGAAAAGTAACCATCTCTTGGAGGACGGTACAGTTACTGATAACAAGGCAGACATTTAAAAAAACTTCATTGAATTCTTCTCATCTTTCTAAAGAAGAGGAAATTTGGAGATCTTGAGTGACAGATGAGTTGTGATTTGTGAACATGCTGTTTTGGGCTTGCAAGTTTCATTCACAGAGGAGAAAATTAAGGCTTCTGTTTTCAGAATGGATGTGAACAAGTCTCCAGGTCCAGATGCCCTCCATCAGATCTTCTGGGATGTGATTAAACAGGATCTGCTAGCAGTGGTGGAGGAGTTTGAAGAGTTTGAAGACAAGTACACAACCCCTTCAGTTAAGATATTCAATGCCGCTCAATTTTAATTCCCAAGATGGAAGGGCTGAAGAATCAAAGCAGGTCAGCCATATCAGTCTACCAAATGGCTGCTACAAGATTATCACAACAACTATTGCTACAAAAACTCAAAGGAGTAGTTGATTAGTTCGTAGATGAACATCAAACAGCTTTTATCAAAGGAAGATTGATCCTTGTCAATTTTATCACTGCCCAAGAGTGTTTGCATGAACAGAGAATTAAGGAATGTAAGGTTACCATGGCGAAACTCAATTTGAAAAAACATATGATCGTGTCAGTTGGGATTGCATTCATAGAGTTTGTTACAGTATGGGCTCTAAGATAAGTAGGTAAGTCGGATTCATGCTTGTATTGGTACTGGTAGAGTTTCAATCCTCTTCAATGGAGAACCTCTTGGATTCTTCAACAGTTCGAGAGGAATCCAGCAAGGGAACCACATCTCCCCCTATATTTTTTATTTTGGTCAGCCAAGTATTAAGTTGTGGAGTCAACCTGTGGAGATAGGTTTGATTAAAAGGGATCAGGTGGGCCGTGAGAATCTCGATTACCCATCTGCAATATCGTCCTGAGACAATACTTTTACCATTGGGGAAGAAAAGTTTAGTAACTTGAGAAATCTGCTTATTCTTCTAGAGGCCACCACAGGTGTTAAAATCGACTATATTAAGTCTGAAATAATTGGTGTAGGTTTGCCAGAGGTGAACCTGAAAGCTGCTGCTGAATCCTCAGATGCAAAATCTCTAACTTTTTTTTTTGAAAGTGGGTGGTACGATCATTGCATTAAATGTAAAGAAGGGATATGCAAGTATAGTCAGTATGCTCCCAAAAGCTCCCTATACAATTAAAGTAAACACCAAGGCGATGTTATCCACCCTAACCCCCCAGCAAAACAAAAATAGAGCAGTTGTGTGAATCACCTTTACATAGATACTCAGCCCACTTTATCACTTTATCACAAGTGCAGGACACAACCCTATCTGTTGTTCTTACTTCTCTTCTGAAGATTTTGTTGTTCTTTTCTCCCCATATAGCCCAAACGGTTGGCGTAGAGGATGAGTCACCAAATAACTCTGTCACCCTTAAGGACCCACTTCATGCGCCAATGTCTAATCAGGTCCACCACACTATCTAAGGAGCCGATGGCACACTGAATCCTACTAACGAGTTGAGTCCATATCTCCTGAAAATAAGAGCAGCCTGGGAGGAGATGGTTCAAGGTCTCCTCCGCATCCCTACATAGGTAGCAGCAGGGAGGTATATCCTACAGGAAACATGCAAGTCTATCACAAGTCGGTAGCCATCCATGAAAGATCCTCCAAATCAAGAGGTTCACTTTCAAAGGACTCTTGGGCGCCCAAACCTGCGATGCAAAGAAGTGGCATACTCCTCTGTTGGAGATGAAAGAGTATGCTGATCTCACTGAGAAAACCCCTTCCTTCTCCTACCTCCACCACAACTGATCCACTCTATCTAGGTGTAGAGTGTAGTAGAGTAGGAGAAAAAGGAGACCATATAGTTGATCCATCTCCTCTGGCCTGAGATTCCTCCTAAAAGAGGGAGTTAGCGTTCTCCCTGAGAGCTCTGGATTAAAACTCTAGGAAAGCAATGCAAAAGGTACAGCTGCAACTGCAAAAAGTTGAGGGAAAGTTTCCTCCACCGCATGATATGTCCTTCCAAAATCAGCACTTCAGACCATTGCCCAACCAGACCCGGACACTTGTGTAGATAATATCGTTGCACTGCAAAATTCCTCTCTAGATAGAAATTATGTAGTCAGAGGCAAGAGGCGACCGAGGTAACCAAGCAGTCACCTCAGGCCTCAAACACCTATGCATTTGAGGCGATATTTTCTTAAATAATATATTTAGTTCAATTATATAAATATATGTCTAAATATCACAAAAAATATATACATCAAATCAATAAACCTCCTAAATTCATTCTTAAAATCAAACAAACTTAAATAATATTAACAAAATATCTAAACAAATTTAAACAAAAAATCAAACGGGCCTCAGCGTGCGGAGGTGGGTCGGGACCATAAGGTCAGATTGTGGTGATTGAGGCAGAGGCGAGGCGACTTGTTGCCGCCTCCATCACTTAGGTGATCACCTCCATCGCCTTTGATAACATAGGACCGGAGATATATAACTCTGAGAGGCTGGAGCAAGATCTCATTCCCTAGATTTGCCATAATACCTCTGCCGGATGACTTGTAGTCAAAGAGCACTCTCATCAGCCCCCAGTTTCCACAATCGCCAGCAAAAGAGAGCCAGATTGAAGTCTCTAATATTTTAGATGTCCAGCCCTACCATATCCTTACTATTACACACTCTATCCCAAGATACATCATGTCATCCCTTGCACATGTCTCTGCTGCCATGCCAAAAGAATCCTGCTTAGATAGTCTCTAGCTTCTTGGCAACCATCTTCGAGATGCGGAAGATGGATAGATAATATATGGGTAGACTATCCAACACTGATTTGCACAATGCCAATCTCCCCCCGTAAGATAGGAGTTACGCCTTCCATCTTACCAATCTAGATTCATATCTTTGCATCACACTTTGCCGGTCCATGCAACCTAAAACCCATGGAGATAGTGGCAGGTCCAACTAGGAGAAAAGAAACTCTACTATCCAGCACCCTGAGATGAAATTTGCTCTCCTTAGAGCTCTTATCAAAATTCACCTTAAAACCACTGACTTCCTCTAGTAATTCAAACATCAGCTTGGTGACAAACAGCTAGTTCTCATCCTCAGTTAGAAATAAGATGGTATCATCAGCATGCT
Organism: Amorphophallus konjac; assembly: GCA_022559845.1. Taxonomy (NCBI): domain Eukaryota; kingdom Viridiplantae; phylum Streptophyta; class Magnoliopsida; order Alismatales; family Araceae; genus Amorphophallus; species Amorphophallus konjac. The sequence continues at coordinate 211,706,197 of CM040129.1, forward strand.
ACAAGTGAGTAACATAGACACCCCCTGATCTAGCATGGAATCCTCTGATCAACCCTAGAGCTTCAACCTTCAACCACATCCTGCTCAATATATGTGCTACCAATACAAAGTGACGAGGAGACACGGGATCTCCCTGGTGGAAGCCTCTACACTATGAAAGGAAGAGGAGGGCTACCCATTGACTAACACTGCAAATGAGGCCGAAGCAAAACGAACACGAATCCATTCGATCCATCTATCACCCAATCCCATCTTTACAAGCATATCCAAGAAGCATTGCCACTTGCCATGGTCATAAACTTTCTCATAATCCAACTTCAGAACCATCATTTTCTTCTTCTCAGCATTCATGGCATATAAACATTCATGTGTCACCATGAAATTTTCCTGAATGTGTCATCCCTTAATAAAGGCACCTTGGAATCCACTAATCAACCTATTATCATTGTGTCTAGTCTCGTAGCCAACAACTTCGTAATAATCTTGTTATGTACCATTCAAAAAGTTGATGCGTTTGAAATCCAAGAAATATTGGGCACCTTGCTTCTTGGGATGAAAGTCATAGAGCATTGTTGATACCCCTCAAATGTGTCTTGCCCTCCTGGAATTCCCATACTACATGCATGAAGTATTGTTGATGATGCCCTAACATTTCTGAAAGAAAGTTAGAAGGAAGCCATCCGGATCTAGGGCTTCGTCACCTATAAGGGAGAAGACCACCTTTTGGACCTCCTCCTCCGTGAATGGACAAGAGAGAGCTTCCCTTTCCTTCGAGAAGAGAGAAGGTAGGAGTCCAACAACTATCACAAGTCATGGCAAATCATCCTCAGTGAAAAACTTGGAGTAGAAATCCCTAGCCTGCATCCCAACGTCCTTGTCCCTAGTAAAGAGCTGCTCCCGCATTTTGATGCAAAAAATGAGGTTGACTCTCCTCCTTGCAAATGTCACTCACTGAAAATAGGCAGTGTTCCTGTCCCCTTTTTAAGCCATTTCTCTCTTGATCTCTGCTTCTAATAAATTTTCTCCCTCGTAAGGACCTCATCAAATTCTGCTTTGAGTGTGCCCATGAGCCTTCTGTCTTCTTCATCTAGCAGCCCTACCTCCTCCAGCCTATTAAATCTCTCAATTTGTTGAAGAATTTTGTCCTCTGTAGTTCCTACCTGGTAGGGTTTTGTCCACACCCCACTTGTTCAACACTTGTGCCATATGCTTCAATTTACTCATTAGTCTTGCCATAGCTGACCATTCATGTCTTTGAACATTCCATGCCCACCTAACTGTGTCTATAAAATCAGCCTCTCTAAATCAATACCTCTCTAATTTGAAGTTCTACTTTCCCGCACGACAGCGGCTAGTCCTCAGCAAAATAGGTTTGTGGTCCAATATTGGTCTGGCTAGAGAGGATGCCTACACATGGGGATAGTGGTCCTCCCAGTCAATCAAAACAAAAAATTTGTCCAGCCTTAAGCAAGCGGGATCTGCCCTCATATTCGACCAAGTAACCTGAGCATGTGACATTCTGATGTCGATTAGTGCAACCTCGTGTATGAACTAAATGAAGTCATCCATCTCCTCCAAAAGAGGGTAGTCATCTGTCCTCTCCCACGGTGCAGCAACTGCATTGAAGTCATCACACACACACTAGGGCCTCCCTAAGCTATGATAGTACAGAAACAATTCTTCCCAAAGAAGCCTCTTCTCTTCTCTATCTTGAGGACCATATATGTCTAGAGATCCCAAGCAAGGATGGCAGTCACGGTTTCGGTTTCAGTTTCGGAGGGGTCCGAAACCAAAACCGATTTCGGTTTCGGTTTCGGACCAAAACGAATTAAATAACTATTTTTTCTTAATAGCCTACATTTGATTTCGGCCGAAACTGGGGCTTCGGTATCGGTTCGGTTCGGTCCGAAACCGAAACCGAAACGTTTCGGCCGAAACTGCCACCTATGATCCCAAGAGAAGTTGTCCCTCACATTGCAAAAATGGAAGAAATAGCCCCTCAATTAGTCTTTCTGTCTTGCTCCATCTCTTTCACCTCAAACTAATGTCAGAGAACCATAATGCCACCAAACCTCCGCTCTGCCAAGGAGGCCACACCCTTAGATAGTTTGGCTCCCCCAATCTCTCTCATAATAGATTCCCCACCCCCTCACATTTGTATTCTTGAAAGCAGAGGATGTCCATCTTGCATCTTCTGACTAGCTCCTTCACAGCCCTCCTCTTCTCACCCCCGCAAATCTCCCTCACGTTCCACAAGACAATCATCATGTAGACAGGGATATACACCCACCTCCTTCCTCCCCTAGCTCTCCCCTCCCTCTTTTCCTTCCTCCCTCACCCTTAACCCCTTGCTATGCGATTCCCCCCCCCCCCGCTTCCCTAGCCATGTTGATCATCCACATCTTCTACACTTTGATAAATACTCCTTTCAGGTCCCTATCCAAACCCACAAAGAAAATGCTCACCTTTTCCGCTAACTCCTTAACCTGAGCCCCCGTCAGCCTCTCCTTCACCCCGATCAACTCCTTCACCTCCTTCTTCCCCAAGCCATACCTATTTGTCTGCCCTTCCGCATCAGAGTGACTTTCCTCCAACTTCATGGCCTCCCCCGGTGTCACCGAGACGACACCCTTTTCCATAAATGGTAGGTCCTCTCCCACTATGTCCCGGCTGTCCCCATCCTCCTAGAGCTCCCTGACGTACATAGGGCTATTGAGTTGTTGGTTGGGAGGCTCCAGGAGGCCCAGTATTGTACCCAAAGGCACAGTCGGACGAAGGTGGGCCTGCTCTGACCCTTTTGGCTAAATCAGGACAAGCCTAGCTCCGGACTCCTCCTCAAGGTGTGTCACACCTTCAGACACCTATACGAAGTGCTCCACCGTCGACCGACCCAAATGACTGGTCGTCGGCGTAGCCTACGGGTGTCCACGCTTAACTATCGTAGGCCGTCCCTACTATTCACAGTCCTCATGGGATGGTCCAGTTATCGCCGGAGGCAACCCTTGCTGCTGGTAGGCCTGCCGGAAGAGGCTGAACGACTAAAGAGCAATCATCGACAGTGGCTAGTTGCTAGAATAGAGGTCCGCCGGACACTGGCTTGCATGAACGATGTCGTAGATCGAGTGGGGGAGGCGACCCCTGACGGGTTCATGGCATCCATTATGCTCATGACTCCCTGATTCGGCTAAGTCGGCATAATGGGTTAGGTCCGGGCATCCTTCTAGGGATGATTCAACCGTCGGCTTGTTAGAGGGGCCCATTCCCTGCCATGTACTATTTCGCGCACACACCCCGACCCAATAGCCAACCCACAGTCGAAGCCCATTCCAACAGGTCCCTCCAACCTGTGTCTCAAGTTCGGCCCATAACCGAAACCCGGTCCAACTCCCCTGCAAGCATTTGCAGAGCTTCCTGTCCCTCCTTCAACTGGCCCATTCAAAACCCACCTCCTAGCCCACGCCCGACTTCCAACCCATCAGACATGACCAAAACGGACCCCCATAAAATTTGAATCAGAGTCATCCCCAACCTTCAAACGGGTGAAGTGGCACCCTAGGCTTTTCTGTGTTGATGAGAGCCACCCCTGTAACATTTGCCAGACGACCCACACGAAGGTCTCCTCCCCCATGGAGAAGGAGAGGACTGGTGGCATTGCCACCGAGATAGGCATCCAAATGGTGGCTTCCAACATAGTCACCGTCCCATCCAGACGAAGTAGATGCTCCCCTATTCCACACGCCCGATGCCTAGTCAGGAGTGCAATCCCATCCTCATCACAAAGGATGAGAGGGACTCATGTTAGCCTGACACAAATGCCCACTTTGGCGAGATGGGATATGTCCCTCTTGCCAGCTCCCAACATCAAACGTGTAAGGTGGATGTGCCAGCGACCAAGACCCCCACTGCCACCACTGCATCTGCCACCTCTTCACTAGGACCTATGGCTAGAAGGCCTCCCAGATGGATTTGGCAAACCACCCAAAGACCCCTCCCACTCCATCATTAATTCAGCAAGTTTTTAACTCCCTTCAGGTCCATCCCTCCTTCTACCGACAACATCCAAAGACATCAGTGGAGCCATTTCCTCCAGTTGTGGAAGAACTCATGGGGGAGATCACCAGCGTCAAGGCACTCCGATCTTTCCCACTGGACTGGTGGAGCTTGGCCCCTCATGACATCCGCAAAGGATCTTGCCCCCAAAGAGCCGGTCGGACCCGTAACTCCCTGTGTCGCCCTGCAAAACCTCTACATGTGCCCCTGTATCTGGCAGTAAAAATAGACCGCATCGCTTCCCGAACCTCTCCCTCCTCCCTCCTTCCATCCCCTATCTTCCCTGCTCGACGGTATGTTGGGGAAGGCCTGTTGGGGACCGCCGCCGCCACTCCCCAATGGGACATGGTTCGTCCCTGACGCGAACTACGGCGGCCGCGACATGTCCCTTTTCCCGGGGCTTCTCTTTCTAGAAACAGCTAGAGAGAAAGCGTTGTAGAGTATCGACCAGCTGAAAAATCTCTAACTTCCCTGCTTGGTACCTCGGTCTACTTTTATCTGATGGACTTCTTAGGGTGCACGATTGGAATGATCTTTCAGAGATTTTATCAGGGATTGGAAGGCTGGAAGGCAAAGTTTTTATTAGCAGGGGGAGATGAATTTTATCCAAGACTGCCTTGTCTTCTCTAGCAACATAACATTTGTCTTTTTGGATGGCTCCAAAGATAGGAATGAATAAGATTGAAGTTATTATAAGAATCTTCTTTTGGAAAGGAGCGCATCCTCAGAATAAAGGGCTTCATCTACTTAGATGGGACAAGTTATGTAGAATCAAAGAGGAAGGAGGGGTGGGTTTCAATGTGGCAGACTTTAACAAGGCTCTACTAGCAAAATGGCTTAGAAAACTTGGTGAGGATAAAACAGCTCTGTAGCAGAAGATGTGAGAACCAAGTACCGTACAAATTCTTGTGGGTGGACTCTTTCACCAACTTTCTCATCCAGACTGTCCCAAGAATGTAGGAATATCTGCAGGACAACTCATTTCATGAACATCTCTATCACTTTCTCCTTTGGAGATGGTAGATGGATCAGATTCCGGGAGGACCCATGGGTGTCCTTTCAACCTTTTGCCACTCTTTACCCCCACTTATATTTTCTAGCCCCTTCTAAAGGGCAAGGGATCCAGTATTTTATCCTAAAGGAAGGAGAGATGCAGAGTTGGCAGCTGAAGTTCAGATGGGACTTGACAGAGTTAGAGATTGGAGCATTTGCTCTTCTATCTGACTGTTTGGACAGCATTCGAATGGTTAACAATAAGCAAGACTCTAGACAGTGGAGATGGGAGAAGAATGCACACTCTCTGTCAGATCATGTGTCAAACTTTTGCAAGATGGGGTTGCATAGTTACCAGGAACAACCTGATGTGGAAGAGGAAGATTCCTACTAAGGTGAAGATTTTTTCTTGGAAGCTTGTATAACCAGATGGAAAGTGAACAACACTCAAACGTTCCCCTCAATTTTGAAAAGAGTCCAGACAAAGAGTGAAAGATGTATGTTGAATATTGAGATTTTTATTTTTGAAAGCGGATGGTAACACTCTGTATATTGAATGAAAAAAAAAAGGATTTACATATGTATGTTGTGAGCTCTCAAAACATCCCTACACATCCCCATACAGAGAAAGGGGTCTCACCAAGAAGATGGGCCACCCTCTAGCCCCCCAACATTGGCAAAAGAGAAGAGTTGTGTGTATCAGCTTTACAAAAAAGAATAGCCCACTCTCTGACCCTATCCCCCAATAAAATCCCCAACTCTCTCTGGTATGGTGGCCTCCTTTCTGAAAATTCTATTGTTCCTCTCCCCCCAAATAGCCCAAAGGGTGGCATGGAGGATGAGCCACCAAGTCCGCTTGTCTCCTTTGAGTGGCCATTGCCTATGCCAGTCCCTCAGAAGTTGCTGGACTGTCTGTCTAGGCTGGAAGCCACGCTGAATCTTGTTCAACATATGCCGCCACACAACTTGGGAGAAGTGGCAGCCAATGAAGAGGTGGTCAATATTATCCTCTTCCCCACACAAGCAACAAAGGATTTGGATACTTTCCAAAAAGGTAGCAAGTCTCTCACAAGTTGGAAGCCTTCCATGTAGAGATACGTGACTTTCCTCAGAACAGCCATCAGTCGAAAAGTAAATGGAAACACAATTCCAGAAAGGTGAGCCCACTTAGTGAATGAGGCATTGCTTAGTGAAACAACTGGGTCTTCAATGGGAAGAGCAACTCTCAAGATGAATAGCACAATCTATATGTGATTATGAAATGGATTGTAGCTATGCTTGGGAAGAAGATCGACTTCTTAAGGCCGCTGTGTTGATTAGGGGACAGTGCATGCCGACGTCATGGCGTGAGTAGGAGTCTCTGCATCCATTTTGGGGTGGTGAGATAGGTTTGTTTTTTCCTTTTTTATTTAAATACCAAAAGTAAACCCACCCACCTAGAATCAAGCCCGAATCACCGGCAACCCGAGCTGCAAGCAGGCCAAAGAGTCCTAGGTGAGAAAATAGGTTTCATCAGGATACAAGACCCAAAGGGTCCTATGTGAGATTAAAGTATGACTTCAACTATTTGGAACCGGCTAGATCAGCTTCACAAACCGAATGAGAAGCAACATCAAAACTAGTGACACAAGGCAAGCCTGGCAATGTTATATTTGACAAATTATTACTTGTCAGATGTGTAACTAGAAAGTTATTTCCATAATAAAGTTAAACGATCCAAAGCGGCCACACGCTGAGGTTGATGGCGGGGGTGGGTTTCCCCCAGTCACCCAAAAACCAAAAAAAAGGTCTACGATCAAGCATATTTGAGCTACTTACCATGTCAAAAGTATAAAAACATGTATTAATTCTTTGGCAAATCAAGCAGATAAACATGGGCCGTGGGATAAAAGAGATGATTTTGGTCAATAATTACAGTGGCGACAGGGTGGAGACTGTTGCTGGAATGGATTGATAGACATGAGTAATGACTGCTTTTTTTCAAGGAAAGTATTCAAAGAAGCACTCTAATTTTTTGTATCTGCATAAGCAAAAATTTGAAACAAAAATTCACTCACCCAGCTCAGCAGGCATCTCAACACTTTCCGATTTCTCTCATAAAGTTGAATGCCCTCGTCTAGACTATGTTCCGACTGGAGCAACAGGAACTCTAAAACTTTGGGTGTATGAGAAAGAAGCTGAAAAAACAACAGCAAAGCAACTCTTCACCATTAAGGATGAAACATTTGTCAGGAGTAATCTTCCAGGGAAACAAAAAACAGCCGCATGTACCTCCCGGGTAAACTGTGCCCTGCTGTTGGGATCAATGCTCCGGTCAACATTCTGATCCTCCACTACCTCCTCTGGTAGCACCGTGAGTAACTCGAGCACTGCAATGTTTTCATTATCCTGGCTCTGCAGTTTGTGCAGGCTTGCAAAGAGCTGCTCAATTGGCTTCTTGTGCTCCACTGCCCGGAGCACAAGCCCCGACAAGGCCAGACAAATCTGCGTCAAGAGCTGCAGAACGAAACAAAAACAGCCGGCAAATGAGAAACATCACAAGAGTGAACAAATGGACAACGTACCAGTCCGGATGGAGACATCCCGAAGTGTCGATCAGTCCTAGACATCACTGCAGGGAGGCAGTGTCAGAAAAAGTACCTGAGGTGGGCCCACGCTAAATCTCTTTGCTGCAAGGAGAAGGGCGTTGAGCAAGGCATCTTTGGCTGCCAGCTGCAGGTAGTAGCCCTCGTTCTGGATCTGCCGGAGCGAACGAGGCAGCAAAGAAGATAAACAAACAAAACAATGGCCTACGACGGGGGTCGGGGGGGGAGGTCCATGGGCTATTGTTTGTACGGCATAATAACCAGAGACCAGTCAGTTGTACCTTGCGGCGGAGGATCTGAGCAGCAAAAAACTCGACCTCGAAACCCAGCTGGAGTGGGAAAGCCGAAGAGGCGGGAGAGGAAGAAGACGAAGGAGAGAGCAATTCGGCGGGCGGCGGGGCCACCGGGGACAAGGGCGGGGGCGGGGACAGGAGGAGGGAGGTGGCCACCTCCCAGGCAGCGTCGCTCTGCTGGAACTGGACGAGCCACTGGTTAGCCGCGACCCGGTTGCAGGACTGAGCGTCGTGGTTGAGCACCCGCACAGCCTCCGACACCTTCGCCCTCTGCTGCTCCAGCTCTGCCACCGCCGCATCCATGGTCCCCTCCTCCCACCAGCCCCCTGAAAACAGCAAATCCCGGGACAAGACGAGTAGACGAGAGGGGGGAAGACAGAGAGAGCGTCGAATTTGAGAGGAGGGAGACAGATAGAGACGGAGAGAGAGAGAGGAGGAGAGGCGGCGGCGGTGGTGGTGGCGGCTGAAAGCGAGGGACGGTGACAGCGACGCCTCTTCCCCTTCTTCTGCTGTGGAGAGAGAGCGAGACGAACGAACTTAACCGCCGAGGTGGAGATGGTGGTGGTGGGTGGTGATGGTCGTTTGAAATTGTGGAAGGACGGTGGCGGACGCGGAGGGAAGACAAGGAATGGGAGGCGACGAAGATCGAACGGCTGGGGAAGGGGGCAGGTGGTGGCGTGGAAGTGGAAAGCACAAAAAAACTGGCTGGTGTTGGGAGAGGTGGGGAGGGGGGGGGGAGCAGAAGAGAGAGAGAGAGAGAGATGAGCGCTCCGATTGGGGATGTGAGGGAGGTTTTTGTTCCTTCGTTTTACCTACCGAAAAAACTTTATTTTTTCTAGAGCGAGAAAAGAGAGTCTAAGACGCTGAGAGAGAGAGAGAGATTCTCCGCTGCGGCTCAATGCACCCAGGACCAGGATCTTAGTTCGCTTCTCTTTATGAGGAAACGGAGGGGTGGGGGGCACGTGTGCGTGTTTGAGGGACGGAGAGACTCTCTCTTTTTTCTTTTTTGCTTTGGACCGTAGTGAGAGAATGTTATTTTTAAAGGATCATCTTTTCCCCACTGGACCGTGGCATGTGCGTACGATTACTGACGAGTGATGACGCGGACGAGTATTGGTCCGTCCTCCAAACAAAACAAACAAACAACAGTATTGGTCTATTTTTGATAACGTTATGGTCAAATCGAAATGACCCAAAAAAGCGGAGTGTTATTTTCCGATGACCAAAGAAAATGGGAGTAGATCGATATTTATTAATATATTTTTGTAACTAGATTATATTAAATTATAAATTTATCATTCTTAAAAATATATTCGCATATATATCCTCATTATTTTAAAAAGATTGTAAAAATATCGTCGTCCTAATCTCCCATTGTCACCCGTCCAATCAACTATAATTAGAGTTAATTAGACATGAGAAAAGATAAAAATATCCATAATTATCACAATTTAAATATGAGTCGTTTGCAAAAAATCTTAAAGAAAATCTTAAATTAAAAATAACTCACTAAATATGAATATATATATATATAATAAAATCTTAAGGTAAAAAATCAAAAAAGACTCTTCTTCTTCTTCCGCTCTCCCAAACCCTAATGGAGGACGGCAGTGGTCTGCCACCCCTCCCCACTCCCCTAGCGTCGCCCTGCCCACCCCTTTCCACCTCCGGCGAATCCCCCCATGCCACTCTCCTCCCCCCCACCCCCCTTCCACATCCTGTGAATTCCCCCCCCCAATCCCTACTGCTCCGCCCTCCCATCACCTCCGGCGAATCCCACCCCCCTTCCCTACTACTCTGCCCCCCCACCCACCCTACTGCTCTGCCCTCCCACCCCTCGCCACCTTCGACGAATCCCCCCCCTACCACTTTGCCCCCCACCCCCTCCCACCTCCGACAAACACCCCCCCAATCCCTACTGCTTCGCCCTCCCACCCTCCACCACCTCCGACGAATCCCACACCCCTCCTTGCTACTTTGCCCCCCCCCCCACCTCCGGTGAACACCCCTCCAATCCCCGCTACTCCGCTCTCCCACCTCCCGCCACCTTTAACGAATCCCCCCTAATCCCTCAAGCTCTGCCCTCTCACCCCCCCCCTCTGGTCGGCGAAGCCCAATTCCCCTTCTCCTTGCTACTCTACCCTCTCACGTACGTTGAACCTGCCTCCCTTCTACTCTGTCCTCCCACCCCCCTGCCACCTCCGATGAAGCCCCCTCTGCATTCTCCCTGTCACTCTGCCTCCCCACCCCCTCTCACACCTGCCGACATACCCCTCTACTACTCTGCCCTCCCACACCCCGTCACCTCCGACAAAGTCTCCCCCCCCCTCTCCTTGCTACTCTACATTCCCACGTCCGTCAAACCTCCCCCCTTCTACTCTGCCCTCCCACCTCCGACGAACACCCCCCCAATCCATGTTGCTCTGCCCTCTCACCCCCCCACCTCCAACGAATCCCCCCCTTCTCACCTTCGGCGAACACCCTCCAATCCCCATTGCTCCACCCTCCTCCCCCCATCACCAGTGAAACCCCCCTCTCCCTACTACTTTACCCTCCCACCCCCTCCCAACTTTTTCAACCCCCGTCCCCTTATGCTCCACCCTCCTACCCCTTGCCACCTCCAGTGAAACCCCCCCTCCATTCTTCTTGTTGCTCTGCCACTCCACCCCCTCCCACACTTGTGGGTAGACCCCTCTATTGCTCCACCCTCCCACCCCCTGCCACCTACAGTGAAGCCCCCCTCCCTAATACTCTGCCCCCCCAACCCCCTTGCAACTATCGGCAAAGCCCTCCCCCCATTCTCCCCGCCGCTTTGTTGCCCCACCCTCCTCCCACACTCGTTGGTAGACCCCCCCGCTAGTCCACTCTCCTACCCTCGCCGTCTATGGCAAACCCCCCCCCTCTCACTGCTACTCTACCCCTCCCACCCCCTTCCCACCTCCGACAACCCCCCCAATTCCCTTCCCATGTCCATGCGCCCACCAACGGACCCCCCTAGCCCGTCGACGACTTGGTCTCCCCTTCCCTCTACTCGTCGGTGACTTGGAAACTCCCTCCCTTCGTCGCCAACTGATCTCTCTTTCTCTCTCTCTCTCTCTCTCACACACACACACACACACACACACTCACTCACACTCACGAGAGACCTTTTGGTTGTTTAAACGAGAGACATTTTGGTCGTTTAATTGTCACTTAACGAGAATATTAGAGTATTTGAGGAATATATGAGTCCCCATCGACAACATTTAACGACATTGATATTTCTGTATTTTTTTAAGACAAGGGATATATATGTGTTAATACATTTTTAAGAGTGACAAATTTATAATTTAATTTGTAACAAATGTTTATTTGTATCAACTTATTTATTAATTTTTGAGATGAGTCAACTAAGGTGTGTTTGGGAACGTATGCACTTTAAGATTTTGGGGATTCTAATAATTAGAATCCTCAGCAAATCAAATGATTGGAATCCTCGGCAAAAAATTAAGCGCAACCAAATCTACCACACCTATTAAGCTTTTGAATCCACTTGAAATTTTCTAAGTGAAGAGAGAAAGATACATCGAGAGGGCAGGGAAAAAAATCATTATAAGCTATAACAAAGGAGCTTGGGGAAGGATTTAGATGCACAATTATAATAATACCAATTTTAATGACCATAACCTACTAATCTCATTCCCTATGTTAATGACCATAATCTATTAATCTTGTTCCCTCTCCCGTTAATTTGACTGAGGGGAGAGAGGGAGAGTTATATTTTAAAAATTTATATTTTATTTTTAATACTTATAACTTTAATAATATATATATATTTAAAATTTATTAGAGTTCATATTTTTTCAAATAATCATTAGATCTAATAAACTCAATTAATATGAAAATGTCACGTACCCAATCACTATTCATCTTTAAAGTTTTTAATTATTGTTACTTATTTAAAATACGTTTTATAAAAATGCTATTAAAATATGTTTTTGATAAAATATTATTAATTCAAATAATTAAAATTTAAAAGCTACAAAACATTTTAAGTTAAGTAATAAGTTACTGTTTAATCAATATTCACTTTAAAGTAATTTACTTGTTTAGTTTATTGTTTTTTATCAATTCTATAAAATAAATATATCATCTAAATAATACGTTTTTGACAAAAATGTCATTAGTAATATTGATTATAACTTTGAATCGATAAAATATTTTACGGCACGAAGTAATTGACTTCTTCATCACAATTCACTTTTAACATTATTTTTTCAATTTTAATTGTTTTTAATCAAGTTTATAAAAATATACTATCAAGATGATATTTTTTGATAGAAACATATGTTTCAAACTCATTAATATCCTTAATTATAATACCTACTTATGTTACCGTTGATAATGAAACTAAGAATGGTAAACATTAGTTTTGTTGGTTTTATTCAGACTCTCTCCTTCACAATCTTAAATTGCTGCTCAACTCGTTCAAATATAATTTTGAATTTCGTCAAAATCCTCCTCTTGTCATGACCATTGTAAGGATGCGTACCATGGCAAGATTTTTGAATAATTCACGTAGGGAAAGTGTTCCCGGAGCTGGCGATATCGAGACGGAATGAAATTAAAATCATTCGCTAGTGAATTATATATGTTTAGTTAGAATTCGTATTTCATTTTAGAATTAAGATTAACACTGAGAGCCAAACTAAAGTAGAGTCATGGGATATTGAATTTATACATCGCAAAGGTGAGAATTCAATTCTCTCCATGCTAGACAACTTTTTAAAAATAAACTCGCGTTCAAATTTTAATGAATTCAATTCATAGTCAAAACTCTCGTTTAACTCATTAACTCAATGATTTAATCCATAAACAAAACCCGGCCAAAATTCAAAAAATATATATTCACCATTGAAATAAGATTCTCAAATTAAAATTAATTACACGCGTCACCAACGCTGATTAAAATCATTCGTGATATCATACGGATTAGGAGTGATTTAAAGTGAACCCTTAAAGGATTATGAATTCGTTTGATAATTCAGCAGAGATAGAAAAATTAAACTTAAGTAGATTTTGATGAGTTTTAAAATTTACTTTTTTATTTATTTTGATCTATCTCAATTTTATCATTTAAAAATTTGTCAGGATATTAACTTGTTTGGAAAGGATTATATGCGTAGAAATCCTAAAGGCTTAGAACCCCCCTAATCTTTTCCAATTTTACCTCAGACCAAATCAATTAATTGAATATATATATATATATATATTTATAAAATAACTCAAACTGATTTGTTACAGTATCACGTAGGAAATCGGACTCACACCGGTGCGTACGATCCGAAATCTTTGCGGTTGTCGGTACTCGGTAGACCATCATGGTGGGATGATTTTTATTATTTATTTTTTACTTTTTGGTAAGCAAGTAGTTGGCTGAAGCTTAAACACGAATTGTTGTTTCTATAAAATGTTAGAATGGAAGTAAGGACGGACTTTCGTATGAACGACAGATAAGTGTGTTGATGGACCGTGGCGGGTGATGACGGCGGCGAGGGTCTCCGTCGTCGTCGTGATCCACGCCGTTGGCCGACGTCCTCCCTCCCCCCCTCCTTTTCATCCGCTGCAGCAGGGAGGAGGCCCTCCTAGGGTTTGGTTCTAGGGTTAGGGTTGGAGGTTTTGGGGGAAGGCCAGGCGACGATGGGGCGGGAGCGGCCCTGAACAGGAGATTCGATCTCTCCGCGGGTTTTCCGCTTCACAAGCCCGGTGTCGGGGTGCCCCTGTCGCTCTTGGCCGACCCCGACATCAGGGGTTTCGGACGATGAACAGTGCCATGGCTCCTTCGCGGGCGGCGAGGAGGTCGAGCTCCCAACCCAACCTCACCACCGTGGCGGGGCAGTCGAATCACCGGGGCGGAGCCGCCCCGGTCGTTGGCGCTTCGGGGTCGAAGAAGCGACCCGATAGCGGGTCGGCATCGGGGGTCAGGGGCGGAGGCAAAGAACCCAAGCAGCACTATCACCAATTTCATGGGCAGTCCCCTCCCCCAGGTACACTGATGCTATCGGGTCTTCTCCCTCTCGGGGTGTCCGCGCGTCTCTCTCCCTCTCTCTCTCTCTCTCTAGCGAACAATACACTTTTTTCGGATATTGTTATTTTCTTCGTCCTCTGTGTTTCGTTTGAATGTAGAGCTGGATTCCTCAGCTTCTCGCTCGAATGTCGCATTAGCGGCATTGTGTATGATAAAATAAATACGTTGCGATAGTTGATGTGAGATAAAAGTAGGTAGAACAAAGACGGCGGAATAGTTTATGTGAAAGAAAAAGTGGGATAAATATGCGGAAACAGTGTCAACGAAAGGAAATTAGGCGTGTGTCTCCCATTATGGGACAACAGCAAGCACTGCCTTTATTACCCTATCGGCGCATTGTTCACGGAAGTGGGATCACCTACAAAAGGAAAGACAGTGGATGCTATCAAGGTAGTGTAGGAAGTGAAGTGAGATTATCCTCCTTGCAAACATGTAATGGTATGGTATAACATAGGCATTTGACTATGCTGCTTTACACCTCGGAAATCATGTAAAACTCGCCAATCCTGTCTCTGTTAATATTTGTTTTCTTTTTCCTATGCACGTCCTGCTAACTTTATTCCAACTTTTAACAACATGGAGATTGGAGAACAGTTTAATATACTTTTTGGGATTGGTTGGGACTCCCTTTCAGGGTTACTTGGTTTCACTGTCATCCCCCCAAAAAAGTTACCTATGTAGTTACCATGTCAATGTTCCCTTTCCTTCGTTTTCCTAAAGAGATTATAGTTTGTAGCATGGGCTGTTTATTGGCATTCTGGTATATACAAAAGTAAAATAATTTCAACTAGTATGCATGACATATTGGCATGGTATGTTGTGCGTCAAATTCCTTTTCTTTCTTCTTATTACAGTTTTCAAGTAATACACATTTCTTTTCCATACATATGTATTATGTGCACATATATAACTTAGGACCGGGAGCAGGAATTTGCGAGCTATTGTTCTGCATTGCTACGGATGTTGACCAGGCCTTTGTTTTTCTATAACACAACTTCAGGATTCAGGAGTGCTCATGCTTTATTAATTGTTTTTTTCTGTTGTTTTACACTATTTGTTGAGGTCATTGATCTCGGAACTTACACGTCTCACAAAGATTTGATGCCAGTATTTGAAGGAAGACAAATTTATACAGTGCAAAGCTAGGCATTCTGGCCAAGGTATTCATGTGATTTACAGAGGAAGGGGGAAAAAGATGTGTAGAAAATTTTTGGCCCTTCAACAAGGGAGCACTTTCTTTTCATTTAATACAATAGCAGTACCACCCACGTTCACAAAAAAAAGGGATCACTTTCTCATGCATTTATAAGAAGTATGATAGTGCTAAAGAATCACACTCAATAGTTTTCCAAGGTTCCTCGGTTTATATTCCTGCATCCCCGAAGCATTGAGGGTTGCCAGCATGCTGTTACTGCAAAGTGCAAACTAACCTTTATCTAAGATGAAGAGTTATTTATTACAGTTTTCTGTTTTAGTTGTATCATCAAGCTTTTTCAGTAGAAGCCTCTTCTTGAAATACTCTTTCACATGTCGATATGTCACACATTGATTATCTTATGCACATTGGATCCAATTTTTCACTCCCCCCCCACACCCCCCAAAGACGATGGAATATACCACCAATTTTATTCAGAATAAGTAGAGGTAGTACACTCAGGCCCGGTTTGATAACCGGTTGGTCGGGAGACGGTCGGCCGCTTCGTGGGGCGGGCCGTCTCCCCCCCTCACACTCAACGCCCGGTTAGGGCTTATTCGACCTTGTTGGTCGAATAAGGCCGCCCTAACCGGTTTTCAAAAGGGGCCTCAAGGTTGGAGATTCCCCACTCAGAAATGACAAACTACTAGCCCTAGGCTCCCTTGACACAGCATCACTATAAAACAAAAAATGCACCACCAAAAAATTGCAAAGGGGCAGATCTGAGACATCATGAAGACACACATGTCCTCTCTCTAGTAATCACACCTTCGCTCTGAACATCCTTCATCAAAGAACCAAGCTCCCTTTAGCCTCAAGGTGGTTTTTGCTGAGGGACATCACCAAGCATGAGTCTTCAAAAGTTTCCAAAACTGCCCTGATTGTAAATGAATTTGGACACCTAATGAACTTTTTTTTGAAGAGTGGGACACTAATAAACTTGCCTTCTGTATTAACTCCTTGTTACTCCAACTTGAGAGGAAATCTGTTGTAGCCAATTCTTCACCTTATGATCATTGTTAGGAACCTTTCTTAGCCATGCCAATGCAAAATTCTTCAAACTGAAACCCTACAAATTCTTTCGCTTTTTGGGCATGCAGCTAAATTGGAGGGGCTGATGCTGCAGTTTGACTCTGTTGTGCCACAAAGCTTTTGTTGGATATGATTTTCCATGTGCCTATATAATCTGCAACTTAGATGCATTGAAAATACTTGTGAGTTTTAGTTTTTCAAGCACACTGTCTAACATTGTACTCATTGCTGGTTGAATTGTGTACATCTATAAAATGTCATATTTGTTTCCGGCATTGACAAAATGCAGTTCCCTTGTGAGATTAACGTGTCTATGAAATACAAAATTTTGATGATTTTGCTTATAATTGATGAGCTTCGTTTTCTGATTTCTATTTTCATCAATCCCTGCAATGATAACATATTGTTCTGCTGCTGAAATTTGCATTTCTATGCCTACATCATGTTCCCATGCTAGCAACCGACATTTCTACATATGCAATTTCCCCCCAATGACATTTGCATACTAAAACAGTAAGGATGTTGGCTGCTATCTTCCATGATATTGGGTTGTCTGAAGGAGATGGTAATGAATGGCTTTGGTGCAGACCGTGCGTAGACCCCAATGACTGGGATATGGCTTTAGTGATGATATGTTTTATGCAATCAACAAATTGATCCTTCTTTCATTTTTATGCAAAATTATTTGATTGATAATGGCTGTTTATTTATTACTGTTTGAGTTTCAAATATTTTCTTGTCCAGAAAACTTCCACATCATGGTTTCTAACAAAATGTTGTATTACTTGTAGAGCTTTCCGATACTGGAAGTGAGGGAACTGAACTCAGCACTTCTGAGGGTGATGATTCATCATGGATCTCTTGGTTTTGTGGCTTAAGAGGAAATGAGCTGCTTTGTGAAGTTGATGAGGATTACATTCAGGATGATTTTAACTTGTGTGGGCTTCAGGGACAGGTTCCCTACTATGATTATGCATTGGACATGATTTTGGATAGTGATTCATATAGTGGTATGTCCTTTTAAAATATTTATAAACTTCTTACTCCACATTTCTTACTTCACTTTTTGGATGGTCATGGCTGCAAGTGTTTCAAATAGGAACAAGGTTTGATGATTATCTGCAAAGCATGACAGCGTCGTGCAAACTTTTTGTTCTGCATACATCAGTCTTTGTAGATAGTGTTAGGTCCTATCTAACCATGTAGGAGGGAAAGCACTGTGATTGGTTGATTAAATTATGGTCCGATGTTGTTCATGCCATTTTTAGGAATCCAAAACACATTGTTTTCTCTTTTTCCAGATTGTTAGCTTGTCTCCATCACTGTGGATGTCTTTCCATCTATTCTTTCTTCATGCTTTGTCTTCATTTTTTCAATTTGTTTTCTGCATGATTCATTAGTTCTAGTTGTATTTCTCTAGTTCTATTATAGCGAGTGATCTTTCAAAGTTGGTCTGATAAAAAAATTAAAATTGCATTTGTACTCCCAGGTGAGATAAATGGAGAAGAACACAGTGATATTCAATCAGCTGCAGAATTGTTGTATGGTCTTATACATGCACGCTACATCTTAACAGGCAAAGGACTAAATGCAATGGTAAAGTTTATCCAATGGCACAATATTGTTTTGCTATTCTGGTGTCTTGTGACGTAAATAATTTTCTTATTTATCTCTGCTTCAGCATGAAAAGTATCGGAGAGCAGATTTTGGCCGGTGCCCTCGAGTTTTTTGTGCAGGGCAGCCATGCTTGCCGGTGGGCAGTTCTGACATTCCTCGAAATGGTTCGGTGAAGATTTTCTGCCCAAAATGTGAAGACCTTTACCTACCAAGGTGCAAGTACCAAAGTAGTATCCTTTTATTTTATTCCTTTTTTATATCCTTTCTAGAACTGTTGTACAGCATATTGTTGTCTTCCTTGAACTGTTTCATCGTTAAAAAATGTGCTTAACAAGAAGAAGTGAGTAAAAGTCACTGTGATTTATGGTGTGGACCGTGTTGACACTTGCATGGATTGATTATTAGCTACTTCTGACTGGTCTAAATATATGGCAAAATGAAATAGATGTTCCCAGTCAAGGAGAACGTTCCTGATATGCTATTCTACACACAAATTTTGGGTTCTTCCATTCTCGACCCTTGTGTCAAAACTGACTGATTGTCTTGATTAGTAAATTTTTATGTGATCCATAATTGATCACCTGTTCACTGGCTGTCAATTTTCCCAAGAGGTTTGACTCCATATTTTCAACAAAGTTCAGCAAGGCTTTCAATCCGCAGGCACGGTCCACCAGTTGATGAGAGAGTGGCAGAAGGAGTGGTCCCTTAAGGGAGACAGGCATGTCTGGTGGCTGATTCTTCATGCCACATTGTGGGCCCTCTGGAGGAGATAAATAGTAGAATTTTCAGAATCGTGGCCAGGTTCCTAAGAGGTTAGGGGAGTTTGTCGCGGAAAGAGTCAGGGAGTGGGCTAAAAGACTTTGTTATGTAGATACACACAGTTCGTCTTCTCGGGTTTTGTTGGAATATAGTTTTGTGACACATCTTCTTGATGTGGCCTTTTGAACAGGGATGTTTTGTAAGTAGACAGTATACACTTGTAAATATCTACTTTTTTCATCAATATATTCAGTGGTATCACCCACTTTCAGAAAAAAATTAACATTGTTGGTGAATTGGAGACTATGTTCGAGACCATGGATACACACACTGACGCGGCGGAGACGTGGAAGACGGATCGTCGGCACTCCGGGACGCGAACGGGACGGGACGGATAATCGCTATCTCACACAGCTCGGCCTCACGCCGGACGGTCTCACACCGGGCGACACTCGAATCTCACAAAAATGAGAAAGAAGTGAAGGGAGATGAACAAAGGGGCAAAAGCTCCTTAAATTCAATTCTTTTCATTCATAACAACATATCTCGTAACAAGCCTTGGCCTCCTATTTATAGGAAATGCCTATTACATCCATACCTTCCTTACTTTTCTTATTTGCATATCTATCCTAGCCTAATAAAACAAAGGCCACCAACCCACTAAAGACTTTGTGGGTTTTAATCAAATTAAATATAGAATACACACATGCTTATTTGACTTAGACTAGCCTAATAAGACGAAAGGAAAATACATGTACTAATACATGTATGTTACACAAATACGTACGATACAAATACACACACATACGATACACACAAATAAATATTATGCTCAGGACGCTGAGTCGCCGAGCCATAAGCTCGGTACAGTGGCGGTGCGGCGTCGGCTCCGAGCATTGGGCCCAGTAGTGGACCCGGTGTCCCCACCAACCCTCCCGGGGCGGCTGGAACTCGACTCCGTCGAGTAAGGGGGAACACGGCTGTGGTAGTGCTCCAGCAGATCTGGATCGAGGCGCTGGAGATCTTCCCGGCTGATCCAGGAATCGTCAGAAGGTGGACGGTCCCGCCAGCGGACAAGGTAGCGCTGGTACACCCTGCTCCGTGTAGTGGTCACCTGCTCATCCAGTATCCTCTCAATGTGCTCGCGCGGTACTCTCGAGGCTGTGGGACGCACAGGGGTGGGCTCACTCTCAATGGGAGGAGAAGGCTCGAAAGGGTCACTAGGAATCGCTGTGGGTTCCTTGTAGGCCACTAGATCTGCCACATTAAAAGTCGAGCTAATCCCATATTCGGGAGGTAAGTCCACAACATAAGCATTGGAGCCAATCTTCCGCAGAATTGGGAAGGGTCCATCACTACGGGCTTGCAACTTTTTAACGGCTCCCGAGGGGAGTCGTTCGGGTCGGACCCGTACCATAACCAAGTCACCTTCTTGAAATTCATGGTGACGCTTATGCGAATCAGCCAATTTTTTATAAGTCTCATTACTGAGGTTTATTTGCTTGCTAATTGACTCATGCAGACTTTGGACATGCTGTGCAAACTCCTCAGCTGACTTGGACGATCTAGACTCGAGGGGAAGGGGAATGAGATCCACAGGTTTCCTAGGTTTGTATCCATGCACAACCTCAAATGGACTCATACCGATGGACCTATTGACCGAGCTATTATATGCAAACTCGGCCCTGGGCAAAAGAAGGTCCCAAGTGCCAGAATGATCCCCTACGAGACACCTCAAGAGATTCCCTAAACTTCTATTGACGACCTCGGTTTGCCCATCAGTTTGAGGGTGATAGGCAGTGGAAAATTTCAGCTTAGTGCCAACGAGGTGCCAAAGTGTCTTCCAGAAATAACTAGTGAACCGGACATCCCGGTCAGACACTATGGTTTGGGGAAGACCATGCAGACGGACGACTCCATCGAAGAATAAGTGGGCTACTCTAGATGCATCAGATGTTTTGGAACATGCAATGAAGTGGGCCATCTTAGAGAACCGATCAACTACCACAAAGATGGAGTCATGTTTATGAGCGGTACGAGGTAGACCAAGGATGAAGTCCATGCTGATGTCAACCCAAGGTCTATCAGGAATGGGGAGAGGAGTGTAGAGACCAGTGTTTTGTTTGACCTGTTTGGCCATAGTGCATGTCCGACACTGGGCTACAATCTTGGCCACATCCTTCTTCAGGCCAGGCCAATAAAAATACTCCTCCACAGAATGGATGGTTTTGTTGCGGCCAAAGTGACCAGCAAGACCTCCAGCATGTATTTCCCAAATCAAAAAGTCCCGAACAGAAGTCCTCGGGACACAGAGTTGCTGCCCTCGAAATAGAAAACCATCCTGGAGTAGATAGTCAGAAAAGGCTGCCGAGGGTCCAGCAGATAAGGCAGAGTGGGCAGGGCCAAAATCAGGACACTCTCCATAGAGCTCCTTCATGCGGTCGAATCCAGTGACCTCTACCCGAACAGTGGAAAGAAGGGAGACCCTTCGACTCAAGGCGTCGGCCACCCTATTTTCTTTTCCAGCCTTATGTTTTAGGACAAATGTGAAAGACTGGAGAAATTCTACCCACCGACCATGCCTTGGGTTTAAGCTCTTCTGAGAGCTAAGGAATTTCAGAGCCTCGTGGTCCGAATATAAGACAAACTCTTGAGGTAAGAGATAGTGTCTCCAGTGTTTGAGGGCTTGGACCACGGCATAGAACTCCTTATCATATGTGGAGTATCGAAGCTTTGCATCAGAAAGCTTCTCACTGAAATAAGCCACAGGGTGGCTTTCCTGGCTAAGTACTCCTCCTATTCCTACGCCCGATGCATCACAGGATATCTCGAAGACTTTGGAAAAGTCTGGCAGGCGGAGGACAGGGGCTTTGGTCATAAGCTCCTTTATGGCAAGAAAAGCATGTGAGGCCGCTTGGGTCCACTCAAAATTCCCTTTACAGATGCAGTCTGTAATGGGTGCCATAATGGTGCTAAAACTCTTTATGAAGCGTCTGTAAAAGGTGGCTAGCCCATGAAAACTTCGAACGTCGTGGACGTTTTGGGGCTCAGGCCAGTCGACCATAGCTTGGACCTTGGATTGGTCCACAGATACTCCGTGACTCGAAACCACAAATCCGAGGAAACTAACCCGGTCAGTCATGAATTCACATTTCCTAAGGTTGACATACAGGGTTTCTCTCCTCAAAGTTTGGCAGACTTCCCTCAAATGATGGATGTGGTCCTGAGGGTTGTGGCTATAGATGAGAATGTCGTCAAAGTAGACGACAACAAAGCGACCAATAAGGGGACGAAGGGCTTCTGTCATAAGTCTCATGAAAGTGCTGGGGGCATTGGATAGCCCGAACGACATGACGAGCCATTCATACAGACCTTCTTTTGTTTTGAAGGCCGTCTTCCACTCATCCCCTGGTCGGATTCGGACCTGGTGGTAGCCACTTTTCAAGTCAATCTTGGAAAAGATGGTGGCCCCACTCATCATGTCAAGCATGTCATCTAGGCGAGGAATGGGAAACCTATACTTGACAGTGATCTTGTTGATGGCGCGGCTGTCAACACACATCCGCCAGGTGCCATCTTTCTTGGGTGTGAGCAAAGCAGGGACAGCACACGGGCTCTTGCTCACCCTGAGGAAACCTTTTTGGATAAGGTCCTCGACAATCCTTTGGAGCTCAGCATGCTCCCTGGGGTTCAACCGGTAATGGGGGAGGTTGGGGAGGGTGGACCCGGGGACAAGGTCGATGGCGTGTTGCACATCACGCATGGGAGGGAGTTTAGAGGGCAAGTCCTCGGGGAAAATATCTTCGAAGTCCTGCAAGACTGTCTGGACTTCGGGTGGAACTGAGACTCGGGACTCCTCAGGTGTGATGGTGATGACAACAGCCCAAACAGGGGCACCCTCGGCAACCTCTCTATGCAGCTCACGGACACCTATGAAACTAAGACGCCTAACAGGGTCATGACTAACCTTGGGGGCCTTAGGAACGGGCGTGATAGGTGTAGGGGAATAGGGAATGAGAAGTTTCCCTTCATTGGGAGTTTGGGGACTCTCCGGAACCTTGGGGGTCCCGGTGGGGGTGGAGGAGGCGGAGCTCTTACCCGGAGTAGAAGTGGGACTCTTACCCGAGGTCACCTTTGGGGGTGTCGGGTACAACTGGATCTTCTTCCCATTGTGGGAGAAGGAACATTGGTTGGATCGACCGAAAGTTGTGAGGTCTACATCATAGATCCACGGTCGTCCTAGGATGATGCTTCCGACCTTCATAGGCACTACATCGCACAAAATCTGTCCTTGGTAGGACTGGAATTGGATGGGAATGACACATGTAGTGGTGACTGGGATCGAAGTGTCGTCAACCCAAGCCACGTTGTAGGGCCTAGGATGAGGGTGTGTAGGTAGACCTAGACGGGAGACAAAGTCTGAAGAGACCGCATTGATACAACTCCCATTGTCAAAGATCACCTTGCAGGGTTGGGTTTTCACCATGATGTAGGTTTGGAAGATGGAGCTTCGACGCCAGTCGTCCTCCTGGGGGTGTGTTAGGATGCAGCGAACTACACCTAGTCTACCCTGGCTAGATCTCTCGGCAATATCTCCCACTTGCATGTATTCGACATGCGTTTCATCAAACCCTGCATCCATTTCCTCAAACTGGGCTATGAGGTCAGGATCGGCCATATATCTCTCAGTGTCTTCTCCTTCCTGAGGTGGAGGCTCCATAGGCTGAGGGTCGGTGATGACCAAGGCTCGGGTGGGGCAGTTGGTGGCAATGTGCCCTAGGTTGTGGCACCTAAAGCAACGGACTCCTGAGATAGGGGCTGGTTGGGAAGTGCCAGGGGCGGGTCCCTTTCCTTTGTCATCCCTTTTATCAATCGGTGGAGTATACTCCAGCCTGGGTAATGCAGCGGGTGCAGGTAAGGGGTTCCTTGTGAAAGGAACGGTAGGGGCAACGACCCGTAGCGGGGTAGCCGCAGGGGCATAAGAAGTGGAGGGGCCAACTCTCTCGGTGTAACGGACCATGGGGTTCCGAGACTCAGGTTGGCGGTAGGTGGGAACCCGAGGTGGGGCCACTCTTTGAAATCGCTCAACATCTCGGGCAACCTGGTAGGCGTGCTCGAGGGTGTTGACCTCTCGCAAGAAAAGCTCCCGTTGGATGCTCTCGTGTAGGCCAGCCCTAAATCGAGAGAGGGTTACAGAGGCGTCTTCCATGACTTGGCTCCGAAGGAAGAAGTCATCGAATTTGGCAATGTACTCGTCCACGGACTTTCCATCTTGGGTGAGTTTCTGCCACTGGTCTAGAAGACGCTGATGGTAGGAGGGTGGCAGATATTTCTCTCTCAGTTTCTCCTTCATTTCTTCCCATGTATTTATGGGCTCCTCTCGTCTCCTGGCTAGGAGATTCTCCACATTACACCAGTAGGTTTTGGCTTGACCCAAGAGTTTCATTTTGGCAAACCTCACCCTAGTGGCAGGGGCCATGCGGTGATGCCAATCAAAATATTGATCCATCCCGGCCTCCCACTCAAGGTATTTGGCTGGAGTGAGGGACCCATCGAAACTGGGAGCGTCAATTTTGACGTTCCGTAGGATGATCTCCTCATCATCGTAGTCCCGCCTTCGAGGTGTACGATCCTCTTGTTCTCTACCTTGGGGAGCCTGATTCGGGCGGGCTTGCTCTCTATCCTCCCTAGAATTGGCTACGGGATTGCCGCGGCCATTCACTCGTCCTTCCTCTCCCTTTAGTCGATCCTCTAAGGCTCGGATCCTCTCATCTAGCTCTGCTCGTAGTTGGCCTATGGATTCTTCAAAATGGGTCAGAAGGTTATGCTCGAGCTGAGCCAACATAGCACTCACGCTCTTCTGATCCATCGTTGGTTGTAGTGTTGAAGGGCGCTCTAGACGGCCAGATGAATTCCTAGACCAACGTGGTATGCACGACCTCGGACCTAGATGATGCAGTCCTGGGACCGATAATTAGCAAACTATGACCCAAATTTTGTTGGCTAATTGGCAAAGGGCCAATTTGAAGGGACCGGTCAGGGGGAGTTGCTCACCCGTAGGCGAAGTAGTTGTGGAACTACCTCCTGACAATTAGGGTGCCCTAATGTGACAGTCTAGGGTCTAAAGGATAGGTGCAAGCAAGCACTCTCTCACCGTCCACAGCGATGCTCTCAGAAGACTGGCTGCATGGATCGGGATCTCTCTTACTTCGTCGCCCGGCAAGTGAAAAGATACTAAATGAGCAAGTTTGGAGCACGTACCTAGCTGACTGAAAAGTCTAGCTCTGACCGGAGACGAAGGCGAGCGGGGACGTGCGGGCCCGCACGGCGTCGACGAAGCTTGAGCGGTTACAAAAAAAAGTCACTCCACGCAGGGAGGATTGAATTATTACAAGACCACTTTAAAATTTCTCACGCAGGGGAACAAATCACTCCGGACTTTCTCCGTGCAAGGAGACTTAGGGACACCCTCTCCGTGAGTTACGGACTGTGTGTCAGCGATCAGACGACTCAGTCGTTGATCGAGCCGTGATTGTGGACTTCGGGTGCCACCTCAATAAGTTAGAAGATATATATAAATATATATATAGATATATATATAAGATTATATATATATCTCATATATATATATTATATATATTCAACTCTTTTTTTAATCAAATAATATATATAGATATATATAACAATATATATATTCCATATATATATTATATATATTTGACATTTTTTTTTCAACCGCCTTTTTTTTTCAACCCCTTTTTTTTTCAAACTACTCTTTTCAAACTTCACCCTTTTTTGACATTTTCAAACCTCCCTATTTTTCAAACTTTCTCTTTTTTTTTTTGACTTTTTCGAACTATTTTCTGTTTTTTTTTTCTTTCTTCAAACTTCAACTACCCTCTTTCCTGCGCAAGTCACGGCGGCTGGCAGGCGGTCAAGGTCGGCAGGTGACCAACGCTGGCAGGCGGCAGGGCTGGGCGCACGCGGGCTGGGCGGTAGCGAGCGGCCGGGCGCCGTTGGGCGCGTCGGGTGCGGGCCAGTTGGCGCAGGCGCGGGCGCGGCCGGGGCGCGGGCCTGGGTGCGGCCGGGGGAGGGCCGGACGGGCGCGTGCTGGCGCTGTGGGCGAGGGCCCGGGCGCGACGACGGGGCGGGCGCGCAGGGGCGCGTGCCGGACGGCCACGGGGCGCGCAGGTGGGGCGCGGTTGGGGCGAGCTCGGGCGCGGGCGGGCGCGTGCTCGGGGGCGCTCGGGTGCAGGCGGGCGCGCAGGCGGGCACGGGCCCGGGCGCGGGGCCGGGCGCGCAGGTGGGCGGGGCTGGGCGCCGGGCGGGGCGCGGTGCGGGCGGGGCCGGGCGCCGGGCGCGGCGGCGGAGCGGGCGGCCCTGGGCGGCGGCCTGCAGGGCGGGGCGCACGGCGGCGGGGTGGTTTGCAAGCAGCCGTTGCGGCCGCTGCCGCTTTTGAAAGTGGGCACGGGCGACGATGCCCGTGCCGCGAAAACCTCTTTTTTTTTTTTCTTTTTGTACCTGCTGTTCTCTGTACGAGAGAGAGAGAGAGAAAGAGAGAGAGAGAGAGAGAGAGAGAGAGAGAATAACAGAGAGAGAGAGAGAGAAACGTAGGGGGGGCTAAAAAAATTTTTTTCTCTTTTTTTTTTCTTCACTCCTTTCTCTCAACCAACAGAACTCATTCTTCGTTCTTTTTTTTTTCTTTTCTTTCACTTCTAACAACTTAGAGAGAGAAAGAGGGACAAAGTCGGGGACGTCGGGTCGTCGGAGACGCCGTTGTTGGGCTCTGATACCAATTTGACGCGGCGGAGACGTGGAAGACGGATCGTCGGCACTCCGGGACGCGAACGGGACGGGACGGATAACCGCTATCTCACACAGCTCGGCCTCACGCCGGACGGTCTCACACCGGGCGACACTCGAATCTCACAAAAATGAGAAAGAAGTGAAGGGAGATGAACAAAGGGGCAAAAGCTCCTTAAACTCAATTCTTTTCATTCATAACAACATATCTCGTAACAAGCCTTGGCCTCCTATTTATAGGAAATGCCTATTACATCCATACCTTCCTTACTTTTCTTATTTGCATATCTATCCTAGCCTAATAAAACAAAGGCCACCAACCCACTAAAGACTTTGTGGGTTTTAATCAAATTAAATATAGAATACACACATGCTTATTTGACTTAGACTAGCCTAATAAGACGAAAGGAAAATACATGTACTAATACATGTATGTTACACAAATACGTACGATACAAATACACACACATACGATACACACAAATAAATATTATGCTCAGGACGCTGAGTCGCCGAGCCATAAGCTCGGTACAGTGGCGGTGCGGCGTCGGCTCCGAGCATTGGGCCCAGTAGTGGTCCCGGTGTCCCCACCACACACGTTGTATACATACATGCACATGTATAAAGGTAGACAATGGTGCAAATTAACATGTGATTAGGAAGGATGATGTGCAGCTGGAAGATGTGATGAGATAGCCAAGGAGATTGTTAGCTTCTATTAGGATCTTTTTACTTCAGCACAATTATCAGAGTTAGTATGAAGATAGCCAAGGAGCTGAAATGATACCTCCTTGGTATAAGAGTGAAGTAGGGCAATTATCAGAGAAGTTAATACTTTTACAGTAGAGGTTACACCAGAAGAGTTGAGTGGGCAGTTTTCAGTCTGGGGATAAAGATCCTGAGCCTGGTCGTCATCCTATTTATTTTTTTCCGAGAAATTTCAGAGGATGTAATTTCACTATGGGTACTGTGAACAAAAAGTCTTATTCAAACATTATTTGGTCTCATTCCAAAGATGGAGGTGTTTCGCAACTGAAAGATATTAGACCCTCTAGTCTTCTAAGTGGGTCTTCAGAAATCATTTGCATAAGCGTTAGCTATCAGACTATCAAAGGTCTTGAATGGTCAGATTGAAGTTAATTAATGTGCATTTATACAAGGTCGAATATTAAAAGATGCTTCTTTTTTCTCTTTCCTTTGAAGAAGCAAAGGTGGCAAGGGTTGATTTGCAAGTTTGACTTCTATAAGGTCTATGATAGAGTCTCTTGGAATTGTTTGTGGAATGTGTTCAGGTTTCATGGATTTAATGAACATTGGATCAAGGGGATCAAATATTGTATTGCTACACCCAATTTTCGATTATTGACAACGGTAAAAAGGCATGATTTGGGAGAGTAGTGTAAGCACTTTGTGGGCAACTGCGATGTCACAGTATCAAATCCCACCACCAGACATAAATGGTGGGCGGGTACCAACGTGGGTTCACATGAGTTCTAACCTCACAGACTTTACCCGGGGGTGGGGGGGGTGCCACCGTCCAAGCGACATTTTCTTTTCAATAGCTCTTGTGGCTTGATACAGTTGGACCCCTTGTTCCCTTTGTTGTTTGTTTTGGTTGCAAACATACTGAGTACAATGTGCAAAAAGGCAGAACAGGAGGGATGGATCCGTAAAGTACAAGTCATGAGGCACATATGGGTTCATCTCATTGACAATGTGCAGATGACACTTATTTCTTTGGAAGGGAATATTGGATCAGCTGGGAATGCTTTGGTTCATTCTGGAGACTTTGAGTGTGTTTCGGTTTTCAAAATAAATTTTGATAAAAGTTTTTTGATTGGGAGGACAATATGGACGTGAAAGAGGTCGCAGCTGGTGCACAATTATTGGGTTGGAAAGTTGAGTCCTTTCCCTCTTTTATTTAGGATTGCCTTTGCACTACAGGAATATCAAGGCATCTGACTGTGGTACTTCATTGCTTGCATGCATAAGAAGTTGACTGCTTGGAAGTCTAGGAGTCTATCAGTTGGGAGCAGAATCACACTTTTTAGTGCAGTCTCTATATTCTGCAGCATTGTTTCTCCATTTTTGTAATGCTTCAGCTGGTCTGGAGAAAGATTGATAGGTTCCAAAGGAGATTTTTATGGGGTCATAGAAATACTAATTCAAACCTGGTCCCCATTGGATAGTGGGATAAGGTCTATACCTTGCCCCCCAAAAGGGAAAAAAGTGGGGTAAGGTCTACAAATCTGTCAGCAAGGGAGGTTTAGGAGTTAAGAATTTGCAAGCCATGAATCTGGTCAGCAAGGGAGGTTTAGGAGTTAAGAATCTGCAAGCCATGAATCTGGTCCTTCTAGGTAAATGGCTTTCGGAATTATGTGATGATGATAAGGCTCTTTGGAAGGTATCAGGACCAAGCATTATCAAAACAGCTATAAGTTCTATCTGGACACAGCAAATCAACAAATGAACAAAGTATGTCTTGCTCTGGTGGGGAATACTATAATCTGCACAATGGGTGGATAAGGGATTGATAATTAAAGTGGGCAATGGGGATGACACTTTATTCTCATGGGAGAGATGGGCTGGGAAATTTTATTTGAAGGATTGGCTGGCAACCATCTTCGGGATGGTTTTTGATCAATGGCTGGCAGTTTTTGACTGTTATTCTAATCATGGTAATCATTAGTACATAGTGCCGCACGAAGCCCTTAAAGATGACGGGTTGGAGGTTTTTATCTCTCTGTTGTCTTTTTTGTCGGCCTTTCAACTTGATCCACATACTTAAGATAGAGTGGCTTGGAATATAATGGAGGTGCTTTCTTAGTTAAATCTTTATACTAGGTTAAGTGTATCCACATCTTTCTTGAGG
The DNA here is from genome assembly GCA_022559845.1 of Amorphophallus konjac. NCBI lineage: Eukaryota > Viridiplantae > Streptophyta > Magnoliopsida > Alismatales > Araceae > Amorphophallus > Amorphophallus konjac. Next base: position 211,735,463 of record CM040129.1, read on the forward strand.
AAAAAAGAAAAGGCCTCTCCTTTACATGCTAATAGTTATGTTCCCTGTTAACATGCAACACCAATACACCAGGCTGCTGGATTTAATTTGATGGCCCAGTCCAGATTGAGGAGCTATGTGATTTTTAATTGGCAAGATTCTTACCCCTGCCCGGGAATCCCACTGCCCTGGGGTTGAATTCGTGCACAGATGGTACTTCAGCTGGGTGGTCCTTAGGAATACAAATCAGATCAAATTTCTCAGAATCTGATCCAAAGATCTGAAAATTGTGTGATCAGTTATTTAATAGATCCGATCATACCTCACTGGTATCTGAATCCGACCACTCCCCTGCCCTGCTAGTTGCACACTGATTGGGCATTGAGAACTAGAACCGTAGAATCCCTTTTGCTCCAGTTCTTGTTTTTGGCTTTAGTCTGTCCTCTCTGTCACATCTGACAACCTCTTTCTCTTGGTCTTATTGTTCTTCCTCTTCCTACGTCTTCTTCAGCAAAAGTTGAGCATGCTGCAGTGGATGTGGATGCAGAGTCGCATGGGGAATGCCCTGGCAGTGTGATCTCGGACAGTTGAGTGTTTCATGCTGGATACACTATAAGGCAGCGGGGAGGCAGTGTGTGTGAAGTGTACAGCACTGGGGAAGATGAAGAGGGCCGCCACCTCGTTGGTGGCCGTGTTTGCAAAGGCTTGCTGGTGGGGAGCACCAAATTTGTAAGCATATTGGACCATTGTTTCATTGTACTGGCTTTTAACTAGAATCTCTGCAGGATTTGAGCTCAGAGATGTGACATTTGCTGATCGTAAAGTTCTGGCTAGTCTGATTGGATTTTGTCTCTGGAAATTCAATCTGAAAGATCCCAACCTGACTTTTAGCTGTTGGATCAGATGTTGTGGTGTGGGATCTGGAGGGGCTCTAGGACGTTTGTGAACTATGAATTGCTTGCCTAGTGTGAAGGTCCGTGCACTCCCAGTTGCTCATCTAGGTTGGGAATCTGAATAGGCCGTTGTGATTTCTCTAGAACCCATTCAAATCCAGCACTGAACCTGCCATCCACCCATCCTCCCTATGCATTTGTGGTGCTGAAGGTGCCACAACATGAGCGGGCCCACACTAAAATCTTTATCTAAGCTGCACCTTCCAAAAATCTTTATCTAAAGTCAATTAGATTGGATCCTTGTGTGATTCATCAGTTAAAAAGTAGTAAGAGAAAATTTTGTTTGTGATACACACAGTGGGGAGGGGCGGAGGGAGAGGGAATTGCTAGAAGATAGCCGGATCCTCAAGTATGACCCTGCCGTACCTAGGATGAGTCATCGGATCTCTAATAGCTTGTGTGCAACTCTCTCCTTGCATGGCTTACTAGGTGAAAATTTGACTGATTGCACACCATGAACGGAGAGAAATCTCTCTGATGCTGTTTATATAGGGGAATTTCACATAGGCGGCATATGCTATATGATGGTCCTGTTCAAGATAGGGCCTGGGCTTAAAATCATGGGCCTCCCTCCATTAATTGGGAGGCACCATTGGTGCCCATAGCCAGGCCATCGGATTGCACCATGTGATGGTCTCACCACATGCCCTTCTATGATGCTGCAGAAGGGCAATTTTTTCTTTTAATTCTTTTACACATCTGACTGCTGCTTGCCAAGATATGATCGGTCCACGAGCATTTGGGTGCTGACATGGGAACTGTGGAGGGACCTTCACATGCCTGCAAGGTTTCCACCCAGTGCAGGTTGAAAACCTAAATGCATGTGCTGCCCACACTGCAGCGGTTCCACAATGGGCAATGCTGCCATGTTCCCTACGTTCAAATTTTGAATCTGACAGCAGCAGGTATGGGCCCAGCAGTTCTCACAAGGATCGCTGATGCGTCTTTGAGAAGTCGTGCCTATGATAACCATGCAATTCACCCGCTGTGACTCAGAACGAGGAAACCACCTACAGCTGTTACGAGATCCTCTCCTCCACCGATGGAGATTGCCACCCTTTGTCTCCCTGTTGTACAGGTGTACCATATTTTGAATTCAAATCATTGTATACTCTAAATACGACCAACACAAGACAGATGTCACACGACAAGAAGTTGAGATTTCACAATTCCCATCCTGAAGTCATTCATGGTATCAGAGCTGCTAGGCCAATAACAGGAAAAAACAACCTTTTGTTTTAAATAAAAAAAGCCTAAAAGAAGTTTGTAAAAAAACTTTCCAAAAAAAGAAGTTTGTAAAAAAAAAAATCTTCCTTTCATTACGCACCTCATTCTCTGTGAATTTAGGGAACTACATGCAAAAGACAAGCATATGACAGATTATACTTGGATGGCCGTTAGATCATAGTCTTTGATGAAGGAAGAGATGGCTTAGAAAGTGGTAGCAGACTAATGACAGCAAACCCATCCTCTGTGTATATCCCCTCCCCCTTGGAGCAGCATCTTTGCCACTTCCTTTCTTGTTGAAGTATTATTGTTGTTGGAGGGGCGGGGGGGGGGGGTGTGGAGCATATAAACCCAGCATAGTAGCATGCCCCCCTCCCTATGTGCACACACACAAATATAGATTCCTGCCCTGCATTTTGGTAAACATTTTTTTTTCTAACATTCCCCAAGTCCATATTTGACATGATGATTTCTTGCTAGTAATGTGTCCCGACCGCTGTTCAGAGATAGATGCCATGCAGTGCCACCTTCCAAAATAAATAAATGGCATGCAGTGTTGGACATGTACCCCAAGGATACCAGTAGGCTCAAAATGGCTGTTGCCGGCAAAACCGAGGCTAATTCATGTATCGAGTGGCTTTCGGGGACTGCATAGATGGACAACGCCTAACACTAGCGCTTATGTTGAACCAATTATGGTGTATGTGAGGATGGTGGTAGAAATCTGCTTTTTTCCCTTTCGGGTTAACATTTTTACCATTTCCCTTTTTGGTTAAGCGGCTGACAGCAAAATTGGGATTAATATTTTAGCGGAAGGCAGACGCCAATTAAAAAACTCATCGAGACAACCTGTGGTATTGGCATATGGATCGTGTATGCATACGTGGAACATAGTTTATATGTTTAAGCATTTTCCTTTACTGTCAAGCATTGTGGGAGATGTTTTTTGTAATATTTTTAGCTGTCTCATGCATGGATTAGAGGATAAAACACACTGGAGAATTACTTTGGCCAAATATATATATATATTTTTTGTTTTGGAAATAGGTTTTCCCCTCTCGTTTGTTTTGTTAACATTTCTCCAGATATGGATGGTGCTTACATTGGTACAACATTCCCTCATCTATACTTGATGTCCTACCCTTCTGCAAAACCAGCAAAGCCGGTCCAAAGTTATGTGCCCAGAGTTTTCGGATTCAAGCTGCACAAGGGTTCCAAGTGATAGATTGGTCTTCAGGCACTGCCGCAATTGGCAAACACAACTGCCTCGGCTGCTCGAGGGATGATGGAGATTCTGCTGCTGTTCCCCCCGTCAGTGAGGCTCTTGATGAGAGCACGTGGAGAATGTCGAGATTAGAGGGATGGTGTTATTTATTGTTGGCATCCTATTGGTTGTTTGTATTGCCCTGTTCGCATGGTGCTTGTGTTGTCTCCGGGATGTGCACTTGGTTGTGTTAGACATGTAAAACTGATTGTTACTACTAGCACCATGGATACGAGCGTAGATGGTTTTGTATGATCAGTATCCTCACCTCCTCGCAGGTGTTGACGCACTCCAGGGATTGGGGGGGGGGGGTTGGCCCCCTTCACCATGTATGTGCTGAAGGTGTTCATCTCCTCTGCTGCGCGTACCCCCTCGCTTTCAGGCGTCAGCATCGATATTATTATGTTTTGCTCCTCATCCTCGGGAGGCTAAAGTCTAAGATGTGGTGAGGGAGGCACTGAGCCGGTTCGGCGGCTGCATATCGCCGATTCCGGGTGCATGCATGTTGATCGTCGCGATCTTTTGTCGCTAGCCCATTTGCATCCTCCTACCACTTGGATGTGGAAACCTACACATGACGATGATCACCAGAACAGTCGGGACGTCAATTGCAACCACAACCGATGGAGAGCCGCTGTACTTTTCCCTCTCGATTCCACTCCCAACTCTTGTACACCTCTTCTCTTTCTTTGGCTGCTACTAGCGGTATGTGCGGCAACTCGTGGGTGTGGATGATGGATGCATGAGGTGACACGGTGGGGGAGAGATTTATAGGGGAGATGCGTGCGAGGGATGATAATATAATAGTACTCCTCCCTCTGTGTGGACAGTTTTGAGGACTGTGGGTTGTTGATCGATGCACGGCAGTCCTTGCGCTCTCTTCACTTCACCACTGACCCCATCGGTAATGTTTAGGGATGCCATGCAGAATGGAATTGGAGTGGTTAATTGCAAGAAGAGAAGGGTCGAATAAATAAAACGAAGAAGCGGGACTGGGCCTCACCAATCCAATCCGCAGGGCCGGAGCCTCCTCGAAGCCCCCGAAGGAAGTGCGTGCGTGTGCGTGATTGGCGTGAACTCTAGTTATTGTCGAGTTCTTTTACCTGTTGCTTGCTGCGCCGCTTCACGGTGCGATGCGGAGACGAACATGGAGTAAAGTCCCGTGGGTTGACCCGTACATCCTAGGTTTGGGGGGGGGGGGGCGAGGAAGGGAAAAGCGGAGGGACTCGTTGTGACGAGAATAGCTGATGTGATAAATTAGTAGAAGTTGCTACTACTACATCCACCACCAACACCTATCGAATCTGATCTGATGAGTGCCATCTGATCAATGGTATCCCGGGGCCTCTTTAGCTTCCCTTTTTTTTATGATGGGCTATATATATAAAAACAAGAAGTCGATCACTTGGAATTGGCCAACCCTTTCGATTGTTAGAATATTGGTTCAGGAATTTTAAAGTATTACAGCCGGATTCCAAGGCCGTGCAATCTGAGGTCCCATGGGATGTTGACGGTGACTTTTAAGTCCCCCTCTTAGGTAACGGACTTAACTTAGCCCGGATTAACTTACGTGGTTTAACTTAGTTCACCGGTAAGTGAGGGGGAGGGGTCGAGACAAAGGGGGAGGGGGCGATGGAGGGGGGTAAGAAGTTGGGGGGGGGGCGATAAAAGGAAAAATTTACGCATAGGATCTAACTTAATATAGCTTAACTTTGAGTTGCATCATTTTTAACTTGATTGGTTAAATCTGTCTCGTCAAAATAAATTGGGTTAACTTTAGGATTAAGTAGACTTAATCTGAGTTAAGTCCGAAACAAAGTGGTGCTAATAGATTCTACTCCACCGATGCATATTCATCTTCACCTCCCACACGTATCCGCCCCTGATGCACAACCCTTTATTAGAGGCTTAGGGCCAGCTTTAATACTAGCTATTGTTTAACAGAGTAACATCCCGGGAGGTTACTCTTGTTTGTGGAGCCTTGTCTTAATTTAGGGCAGTGCCATTTTGTCCTTGCAACTGTCTCTTTTATAACACGCACCCTATATGATGAATTTAGAAAGTAATTAATTAGTGTATGGATCTCCTGGTTTGCGACAAATATGGATATGTATAGTCATGTACCAAATTAATGCGGGAAGAGAGAGAGAGAGAGAGAGAGAGAGAGATCAAATGTTAATGCATTGATACTCGATGAGAACTACCACCTTGGCCGCCCCTTTAATCAATCTGGTCATAGTGAAAGAGGGAACTCGATGGAGAACTAGCAAGGAATCCATCCGATGGGCAGTAAAACACATGTGCTGCTAGCTCCTTCTGTGGCATCCTTAATTTATATTTGCAATGGAAAATGGAAGTAGCTAGTTGTCTGATGTCTCAATTAATTAGTTTTCCAGTTTGACAAATATTGTGTGTAAACTGTACGTATTGACTGAGATTGCAGGATGAAGAGATATATATATATATGCGCTGTTAATATATATTTTGTTTATGCAACAATATAATCAATTAATTATATATATTTTGTTTATGCAACAATATAATCAATTAATTAATAATTACTCCAAGTGAGTGAATGTATACATACGTGGAGATAGACCACAACTTATTGATGTTGTCGAATTTAAGTCGCAACAGAGGGTAGGCAGATCGAAAGACAAAAAAGGAGAAGGGAAAGGAGACGTATAGTAGAAAGGAACAACGGGTTCGCCAGGCTCCCGACCCAGTTAATTATACATGTGTATGCATGGTTGGTGGTAGCTGATCAATTAGAATTGAAGTAGATACATACATATATATATATATATATATATATATATATATATATATATATATATATATATATGCCATTAAAAATCTTCATGGATCATCATATATCATGCATGCGGTGGCTGTACGTAGTTGATGCCAACTAATTCCTTCTTCCCTGCATGCAAGTGCAATCAATCAACAAATTAAATCAAAACGTGCGTACGTGCATGGTAGTACTTCGATGCATGGACAAATAATATAATAAACGAAGAAGAGCGTTATTGTAATAAGCTTACAATGAATTTATTTGTACATATTTATGCATATATATATATATATATATTGATATATTGAGATACATTAATTAGTGATGGAAAATTAATTAGTTTGGGTACTGTATATATATATTATATACGTACCGGAGCTAGCCTTGGGTGGGTGACGGCCGGAGTTATCGTCGACGTGGAGCTAAGGACGTCGCACACGTCCAGGGCGGCAATGGAGCAGGCGACCATGCCAGCATCGGGCCTGGTCCTCGTGCAATGGCGGTGGTTCTTGAGGTAGCATGTTTCTCCGACCAGGCAATCTGGGAAGCAGCTGACCCAGCGCAGCCAGTTGGGTATTTGTTGTGTCGGCGCGGTCGCGGTCGCGGTCGCCGCCGCATCGTCCAAAGCTTCCACTTCTCCAGGTATGGCGGCAGCCAATAACACGAGGGCCGCCGCCGCCGCCGCAACCGTGCACAAGTACACTCCCCGGCCGGACTGGGAGCTGATCACTTGTTGCTTGGAGTGCATTGTGTATAGGCTACGTACGCAGGGTCGATCCAGATGGATCTCTCTCTCTCTCTCTCTCTCTCTCTCAAACCTGTGTCGTGTTTCTCCCTTTCACCACCGTACCAACTACTTATATATACATGTCCCCGATCACTCCTCTCACACACACACACACACGTAACGTAACTCCACTCCGGTCCACCTTGTTCGATCATCCTTCATTTATTTTCTGAAACTTAACTAAGTCAATTAACCTCTCACTCCGGTCAGTAGTACGTTCCGTGTGTATAAATAAACCGCAGGTAATAGCTAGGATTAATTAATTAGGAGGTCAGATCCCTAGCTTGTATTAATGTATATATCCATGCAGCTATATATATAGATATTCTCTAGCTTGTCTCCAAATAAATAAATAAATAATATATTTATATTTATATATATAAATATTGGTGGGACGTTGCATGCATTCTCTTTTAATTCCTCTGATCGATCGATCCATGTCCTTGAGAGGTAATATATATATTGAATTTATTTATTAGTGGAGCTGCATGGGAGCAGGTTCAACAAGCGTTCCTATATATATATATAGCAAGAATATTAATGTGCAACTACTCCAGCTAGATCTCTAAACGGCAGTTTAATTACCCCCTGCGCGCATCCAATTAATTAATTAGGACGCCCCGGCCGTACTTAATTTGTTAATTAATCTTAACACCAACATGCAGTAACCTACGGTACAACAGGAAGTATCGCATGCATCATGTGTGTGATCGCGAGCTGACGACATGACGTCTGCATGTCACACGAAAATTAATGCCTAGCTAGCTAGCTAGCTGACGCGTATATATAGTATAGTATAGTATTGCATGCTAATTGATTAAAATTGCCTAGTTGAAGTGCAAGATAATTAAGCTATATTATTTATACAACTGCATGCACATTTATATGTGGAGGAGATCACGCACCTCGTCACCCAAAAAAACGGAGCCCTCTAGAGCATCTTGATCCAAGACCCCCAGGTAATTAATTAATTGGGGAGGGGAGGGAGAGTATACATTAATTAGGAGCTAGCCACGCATGGTGGTGGCCTTGAATTCATAGGATCATACATAGGATTGTCCTTGAAATCACTATACATCATCCCGGGAATTAATTAATGGCCGGGGGAACCCGATTAATTAATTAATTAATTACAGGTCCACGCATATATATATATATATATATATATATATATATATATATATATATATATATGCACCATGGAGTTCCTCGGGACCGGCGACGGCCCCTATATATGAGCATGGCATCAAGGCTTCACACAGATGGGCCGTGCACCCCCACAACTACAAGACGGCATGTGTGAGGGACGTGCACTTTCATAAAATGAATGAATGAATGAATTAATTAATTATTGACTTTGTCGCTCGTGCACAGAGAAACGTGTAAAATATGGGATAAGACTGCGAGAGTCAAGAAAATTATCTCCGGCAAGTATATATATATATATATATATATATATAGTTCACGTGGGGTCGGTCCCATGACTATTTGTCATGGTGATGAGATATGGGCCCTCTATCTGATAGGGTTGATGATCACCTGGGCCGATCCCATGTGATCAATGACCCAGATGCCGACACCATGACAAATAACCATGGGGCCGACCCAATGTGAACATCTCCATATATATATATATATATATATATATATATATATATAGAGAGAGAGAGAGAGAGAGAGAGAGAGAGAGAGAGAGAGAGAGAGAGAGAGAGAGGATGTATCACCAATTAAATAATTAGACTCTGGTCATTGCAGTAACAGCAGCATGCAGCTAGTAGAGGTACGTACAAGTGGAGGACCCATCAATTAGATTAGACTGTGGTCACGAATTATAGACCGTTCTCACGGTCACAAATTATAGACCGTTCTCATGGCTGCCCCGGCTATCTTGCGCACAGCCGCGGCTGCTAAGCAGCTGAGCCAAGCTCTGCTCTCCGCCGCCGACGCTACTACTCCTCCTCCTCGCCACTCGTGGAGCCCCTCCCACGAGCAGGCAGCCCACCAGTGCTTGCTCCTCCTCTACTACGGCCGCCATTCCCCACATGGGCCCGGCCGCTCCCACCGTCTCCTTCTCACGCCTCCCCTCGTCGCCGCCACCATCGACCCCCACCTCCTCCCCCACCCGCCCCTCGCCCTCGGTCTCTTCCAATGGGCCTCCCAGCAGCCCGGCTTCGCCCACACCGCCCACACCTACCACTCCCTCCTCCGCTCCCTATCCCTCTCCCGCCGCCCCGACTCCCTCATCCTCAACGCCCTCAACCGGGCGCGAGCCGAAGGCGTCTCCTTGCGGCCTTCCTCCCGCTTCCTGGCAGCCGAGTCCCTCCTTCGCTGTGGGCGCACCCTCGACGCCCTCAGGGTCGTCGGCGAGCAGCTCCCAAGGTCGGCCTCTTCTTGTGACGACGACGGGGGGTCGGCCGCCCGAGTGTACAATTCCCTCCTCGCCGCTTACTCGGACGATGGGCACTGGGGCCTGGCCCGGAAGCTGTTCGACCAAATGACCCTCATTGGTCTTGTCTTCAGTGGCGTCGGGTTTGGCGTCTTCATTAGCGGGGTCTGCGGGATCGTTGGATTGGATGAGACGCTCAGGCTGGTGGAGAGGATGAAGGCGCAAGCCGGGAAGGTCGACGGGTCTATTGTGGCGGCCCTTGTTGTGGACGGGCTCTCCCGGGCGGGTAGGATAGAAGAAGCCTGGGGGGCTCTTGAGGAGCTCAGGAACAGAGGCTGCAAACCCGACTTCATAGCTTACAGGATTGTTGCCGAGGAATTCAAGAAGGCCGGCAGAGTGGAAGATGCATGGAAGATCCTGAAGCAGAAGAGGAAGTTTGGGGTAGCGCCTAGGGCTGATCACTACAAGGAATACATCCTACTTTTGATCTCCGAGGGGCGTGTCCCGACGGCGAAGAAGCTGGGGGAAGCCATAGTCGATGGCAGTTTCCCGGTTGACTCCGACGTTCTTAATGCACTGGTGGGCTCCGTCCCGGCCGTAGATCCTCATTCCGCCGTGTCATTTTGTGCGTACATGGTAGGGAGGGAGATGTTCCCCTCGCAGTCGGCTCTGAGCAACCTGAGTAGGAGCCTCTGCAAGAGATCAGGGGGGGGCGAGGGAATGTGGGAGGTCTTCAGGCTGCTGCAGTCGAAGGGGTATTTTCGGGATGTGGACGGCTACAACCTGGTGGTCTCGTCCTTGTGCGGGGCGGGGAGGGTGAGAGAGGCCTACGGCGTGCTCAAGGAGATGAGGAAGCAAGGGTTCACCCCCGACGTTGCGTCCTACAACCATCTGATGGAAGCTTGCTGTAGGGAGGACCTCCTGCGCCCTGCGAAGAGACTGTGGGACGAGATGTTTGCGAGTGGCTGCGGCGGTGATGTACGGACGTACAACGCGCTCATCGGTAAATTCTCAGAGACGGGTGATGCAGAGGAGGCACTTCGTCTGTTCCGTCACATGGTGGCGGGCGGCGCCGTCGCCCCCGACGAGACGACCTACACATCGCTCATCAGAGTCTTGTGGCGGGTGAATAGGCGACACGAAGCGTGTGAGATCCTTCACCGGTACTGTTTGGAGCAGCGGCAGGACCCCGTGATTGCGAGTTCCGTTCTGGGCGCGTTGGTGTTCCGTCTATGTGAAGATGGTGATTTCGGTGCAGCCTCCGGGCTAATCCGTGATCTCCCTCCTCGTTTCTTGGACATGGAGAGCACCACGTCGCCGCATGTTGCCCTGTTGAAGGGCTTAGCAGATGCTGGTCATGCGGACAAGGCGATCGAACACGCCGAGTGGGTCAGAGACAACATCCCTTCCAGGTTGCAGGGGATATTGGGCGCGCTGGTTGCATCTCTCTCTACCACTCCAAAGCTGGAGGTTTTGCTACGATTGCTTCAAGAAATGTGCCGCAGGGGTCTGCTTTCCAAGGCCGGGCCCTGGATGGATTTGTGTAACTCTTGACGACGACGACGACGACTGGGGACGGAGGTGACAATTGCCTAATGTCTACTCTAGTGTAGCCAGCCCGGCCAGGCCAGGCCAGGCCAGGCCAGGCCAGTCCAGATGTGGATCAAGTGGAAATTGACAAAGCATAATTATGGAATGCGCTTGTCCACGCCTGTGTGTTATTATGCCTTCCCTCAATCCTTCCTGATCCACACATTATTGTGCGCGTGGGCGTGAATGGAAAGGATGGTTTCATTCATGTATGATATGAATCATTGTTCTTCAGAGAGTGTTAATTTTATTGCCGGATTACTAGATTTATCGACAACAGTGATACTATCTCCTCTTCCCCCCTTCGGTTGGCACGGCGTGCATCCTGAATAAGTGTGTCCTCACACTTGAGAAACTAATTTCTCAAACAATATAACAACAGTGATAATATCTCCTCCTCCCACCTCCTTCAGAACCCCCCCCTCCCCGCCACCTCCGGTGGAACTCTCCGCTCTCCTCTCCCTGCTACTCCCCCCCCACCCCTCCCACCTCCGTTGAACCCTCCCTATTGTTCCGCCCTCCCAACTCCATGTCACCTCCAACAAAACTCCCCCGCCTCTGTCGAAGAGCTCCATCACGACACGATCAGTGGAGACATCTCTCTCTCTCTCTCTAGAGTTAATCGCAGTCACGTGGTTACAACTTTTTCAAAATAATGGAGATATATAAGTTAATATTTTTTTAAGAGTGATATATCTACAATTTTTCCTTTCACAATGATTTATTTGTAAAAAAACTGCTTCCAGAATGAAAATAACCGATCTCTCACAATTTGTAGGGACAGTCCACAACTCAGAGAGACCTGAAGTGAGAACAATCTTCTTCAAAGAACATCGTCAATGCCCACGAGCTAAGTTAAAAGCTGGCATGGAACTTAAAAGAGGTAATTCCGAATGCAAGTGCGACCATTCTTCTTCTGATCTGGGGGATTTCATTCCGAATCAAATCAGCAGGGTGATCCCCATCCACCACCACCAGGGGTTAAAATATGAAGAACCTCACCTGCATCCACCTCAATTGTGTTCTTACCACCAAGATACACTTCCCGTCCATCTTTTCTTACCAGGGAGTTGACCCCCCGAGCCCCATCAGCTCCGCCCTTCAATCCTCTCGGTGCATGGACTCGTCTCTCCGAGAGAATGCTCACCGTAACGGGTCGCCGGAACTCTATCTCCCTCACAAGACCATCTCCACCTCTGTACAGACCGCCGCCTCCACTGTTCTCCCGGAGGCCAAATCTGTGTAAGATTACGGGGTATCGCTGCTCAAATATTTCGGGATCAGTCATCCTGGTGTTTGTCATATGGCACTGGACTCCACTAGTTCCATGCCAACCTGGCCCAGCGCCACCGCCACCTCCAATGGTTTCATAGTAGCCAAAGGTGTCGTCCCCGAAAGTTAGGTTGTTCATGCAACCCTCAGAACAAGCGCAAGCTTGAAATGCCATCAGCACCACATCCGTTATCCTCTGAGACGTGAGCACGTTGCCACCCACCACAGCTGCTTTATCACTTGGAGAGAGGAAAGAGCCCTCAGGAATATTGATTTTCACGGGAGCGAGACATCCTTGGTTAAGCGGAATATCTACATTGACCAAACAGCGAAGAGAGTAAATAACTGCTGCAGTTGTCACTGCTTCAGGGGCATTCCAGTTGCCATATACTTCAGGACTGGTTCCATTGAAATCAAAAATGGCTTCACCCTTCTTGGGGTCAAGAGTGAGCTTCAGGTGGATAACGGATCCGTCATCCATAAAGTCTTCCTCTTCGACAGTAAAGCAGCCATCCCCTTGATTAACTTTTGCAGCAACCGCCTTAAGCATCTCTCTCACAGCCCCTTCTGCATTAGTTTGAACATGTGTCATATAGGATTGAACGGTATCTAATCCATACTGTTCGATGAGTTCTTTGATGAGGGTGATACCCCTCTGATTTGCAGCCACTTGAGCTCGGAGATCGGACAGATTATCTTGAAGCCTGCGTGTCCCTGGTATCTTGTACGATCCACGTTCATCTGAGCATGGGAACCGAAGAAATTTGATAATACCTTCTTCTTGAAATACCCCTTCTCTACGAGCTTGAATGCCTTAATGGAAGCTCCCTCTTCCCATATCGCCTTCGAGAAGGGGGGCATGCTTCCTGGAGTGACACCACCGATGTCTGCATGATGACCTCTACTTGCCACAAAGAAAACCAGCTTTCCATTATCAAAAACTGGGGTAATAACCGTTATATCAGGGAGATGAGTTCCTCCGGCAGATGGATGGTTAGTGACCAGGACATCCCCTTCACATAGATCGTCACCCCAGTATTTCAGTTGCCAACTAACAGAACTTGACATGGACCCCAAATGCACGGGGACATGAGGAGCATTTGCAACAAGTCCCCCATCTGGACCAAACAAGGCACATGAAAAGTCTAGACGCTCCTTTATATTTGTAGATATGGAGGTCCTTTGGAGAGTCCGGCCCATCTGTTCAGCGATGCCCATGAACCTGTGATTGAAAATAGAAAGCCGAACCACATCTGCCACGCTTTCTGCTATTTTAATGGTCACTGGGGCTGAATTAATTTCAATCTTTATGTTTCCATACTTTGTGATAATCGCTTTGCATTCTGGTTCTACTATAACCGTGCTATTGCCATTCATGATGATTGCAGGTCCCTGCAACGAATGCCCATATCCTAGGTTTTCCAGCTTGAAAAGTGGTGTATCTTGCCAGCCATTTCCAAAGTATATCCTGTATTGACCTTCCGGTATAGGTTTTCCCGAAGCTGGCACAAGTTCTCGAGGTCTCAAGATGTTGGTGACGCCAATACCACGAACTCTCACATCACAGATGATAATTTTTCTGTTCAGCAGTTTAAAACCATATTCTTGCTGGAATAGCTTCACAAATTCACTGGCAAAATCATTCTCATCTCCTCCTTTTAAGCGTTTCACCATGATGGCTGTATCTGTACCCTCATATCTCAGGTTTAGGTAAGATTCTGTAGTAATGGCTTCATCTCTGAAACCCTGATCCCTCAGCTTCTGCTTTACTTGCTTGATCAATGAATCTTCTCTTCGAGATGCTTCAAGAATGGAATCTGGATCATAGACAGAAGAATATGGCTCCTGCGCTTCTTCAACAACATCAGCTAAGCCCATTCCATATGCGCTCAGTATACCACAAAACCTGTGTATAATGACCTCAGACATACCCAGTGACATAGCAACGGCACATGCATGCTGTGGACCTGCACCCCCAAAACAAGCAAGGGCATGGTTTCTGGTTTCATGTCCCTTCATCTCAGTTAACTGGCGTATCGGCCGGCACATAGTTTCATTAGCTACATTCAGAAATCCGAGTGCAACTTCTTCCACAGTCATATCTTCTGCAGAGGGATCCTGACTCTTCCGATAAGAATTGATGCTAGCACATAGCTTTTCAAATTCTTTTCTTGTGGTTTCAACATCCAGTGGCTGATCTTCGTTGGGGCCAAAGATGGATGGAAAATAATCAGGGATAATAGTCCCCAAGATCAAGTTAGCATCTGTCACCGCCAATTCCCCGCCTTTCCGGTAACAAACAGGACCTGGATGTGCCCCAACGGATTCCGGGCCCACCCGGAAAGCACCAAACTGGAACTTGAGCTTTGATCCACCACCAGCAGCGACAGTATTTATGTCAAGCTGAGGTGCCTGGATTATTGCTCCAGCAATTTGTGTCTCTAACACTTGCTCATAGGTACCATCATAACGACTAACATCGGTGGAGGTTCCCCCCATATCAAACCCAATCAATGCCTTTGATGTCTCAAGACCAAATAGAGTCTGGGAGTACCCAACCACACCTCCTGCTGGACCAGAGAGTACTGCCTTATGCCCTGAAAATCTTCTCTCTGGTGCAAGGCCACCATCTGATTGCATAAACAAAACATTGACCTTCTCTGCCCCACCTTGAAACCTTGACATGAACCCTGACAGGTACTCTTTGATGACTGGTGTGAGGTATGCATCCACACTAGCTGTTAAACCCCGAGGGACTGCTCGGATCATAGGAGTCAATGCTGAAGACAGTGAAACATGCCTGAAGCCCATATCCATTGCTAAATTTTGAACCATTAGTTCGTGTTTTGGATAAGTGTAAGAATGTAGCAAAACAACAGCTAAGCAGCTTATCCCTCTCTCAAGCAAGCCTCTCAGTAAGGGCTTTAGTGCTTCTTCATCGAGCGGCTTCCTCACTCTGATGAGCTCCCCCGAAATCCCTTCCTCAACCAAAGAAGAGTCACCCGCTTCCTTGTCA
This sequence comes from Amorphophallus konjac, assembly GCA_022559845.1. NCBI lineage: Eukaryota > Viridiplantae > Streptophyta > Magnoliopsida > Alismatales > Araceae > Amorphophallus > Amorphophallus konjac. Next base: position 211,750,734 of record CM040129.1, read on the forward strand.
ATAACAAGATCAATCCTCTCATCAGCCTCTATGACTTCCTCATAAAGATTAGAGGGTTTTGCTACTGTGAGATCAAAAATGTCTGGCCTGGTCTGGTTCCCTATCTGAAGCAAGTCCCTGAAGCCCCGTGTAACACAGAGAGCAATCCTCTCACCCTTGCGCTCCAGTAGCGCATTGGTAGCAACTGTGGTGCCCATGCGGATCCACTCGATTCTATCTGTGGGGATCTTGGCAGATCGAGAGACCTTCTCACCAGTGTACTCCTCCAGAATCCGACGAATGCCTTCAATTGGAGCATCATCATAGTTCGCCGGGTCCACGGACAGCAGCTTCAGCACATGGCCTTCTGACCGGCCGGGGACCTCCGCATAGATGTCTGTAAATGTGCCCCCTCTGTCGATACAAAACCTGAACTTGTCTTCTCTAACGTGGCTCCCCATTTCCGAAGACACCTACCTCTTCCTTAAGGAACAAGATGGTTGGTTGCCTGCAGGCACAGAACAGTTGTTTATCAGAGATGTACTAGCCGAGCAAGACCAAATCGATCTTCGTGAAAACACAAACCTCCCCCTTTTTCTACGAAATCAGGGCCACATGCTAGGTAACCACATGGGTAGCCTTTGCCTCCCCGCCGAGAACAATTGTGAAAACTACTATACTGCTACCGCTACCGGAAGATAGGGATTACCCCAGCCAGCAAGATCAGGTCTCCCCCGAGACCCCACCTCCCCATTCTGGTTCGTCTACGAATCTAAGGCAGCTTTTAAATAGCGATAAAAGAACTAATAAGACATCTTATCAAATACGATTCTTCTTGAAGTATTATATGTCACAGACACGGAAGCACAGAGAATCCTTCACTTTTTTTTTGACTCAACATATATTCTTTTTTTTTCTCAACCTTCCCAAAAACAATCTTTCTATCTTCCAAAATGTCATGTTTTTTCTCAATCAATGTCAAAGAAAAAAGCAAACTATATAGTGAGAAGAAGAGTTTCTATATTGTATCGTAAGCTGGTGCATATCAGTCAAAGTCGATGTCTTTTTGCAGCTTCTCATTTGTGCATATTCACAGCACTAAAAACATGCAGGTCCAGCAATCTGTTGTAATACCCCTGCTCAATCTCTTCCTCATTCACCTGGTGCAGCAGGAGCAACTCAACAATGCAGGCCTCCCAATCAATAGCACCAGCAACAGCATCCCGTCTGCGTCGCTTCTTGGTTTTCAATCTCTTCTGGGGCAGGACATCTTCTCTTTTGCCTGATTCGGCAGAAGATGGTCTCATAACCTTGTTAATCCGATCTTTTGCAGCATCTATCTTCTTCCTCCTCCTTTCCCGTGCTTCTAGTCCAGCCACAAAGGATGGGGGAGGAGGATCATAACCCACATCCCTCTCCAGTATCTCCTCAAGAGAGAGCTTCTCACTTGAATCACCGATGCAACTGGTAAAAGTCTGAAGCATTAGAATGCCCACCCTTTTTCTCTTCTTCGCGAAACTCTTCGCAAATTCCCCCGAGAGATCTACAGCATCACAACTCTCCAATGCCTTCTTATAGGCACACAACAAGCTCTCTGTCGACAGTTTAACCTCCTCAAGATCTTTCCAGCATATGGCATCTGTGTGATTACCACCACCCTTGTTGAAGTAGCCAGAGTCATTCCCCTCAAAAGATTGATATCCACCAAACGCGCCCTCCAAACCAAAACCAAACTGATCCACATCTAAAGTTCCCGCCTTTGCCTTCATTTCCATACATCTAAACAGTAAGGGAGCATTGTGAACGATATTCTTGACTGTGACATCCTCTCCCCACGGCAACAGTGCATTTGCAACCTTGACCAGTGTCTCCAAGAGCTCCTTCTTCCTCAGCTTGCTCGTGAAGGTGCCAGCATGTATCTCCTTCGCAATTTCCTCGACATCAGCCTCCACACCGTTCACCTCCGCCACAAACGACGCTACCGCGGCCACCAACGGGAGGGGCTGGCGCCCCGTCGTGAGGAACCACTTCACGGCGCACTGGAGCAAGAACCTGCCCTGCCTCACCATCTCCTCCGCCCCTCTCCTCCTCGACCCCGACCAGGCTCGGGCACGTCTTCACCGCCCTCTCCAGCGACCGGAAGATGTCGAACTCGGGGAGCTGATCGAAGCCGAGGAAGCCCATGACACGGGTCACCATCCGGCCGACCTCCCGGGCGTCGGTCCCAATCGCGGCGGCGGCCTCGGCGATGGCGAGGGGGAGGTGGTTCCTCCGCATGATGACGCAGGCGCAGGCGGCGACGAGGACGGGGAACCAGTTTCCGACGCCGAACTCGCCGTCGGTGAGCTCACAGACCAAGGCGCGGACGTCGGCGCCGCGAGCGTCGGAGAGGCCGAGCCTGGAGGTGATGTCGGAGATCTGGGCGTCGGCTTCGTGGATCTTGCGGTCGCGGTAGGTGCGCTCGCCGACGGAATGGACAATGGCCCCGAGGGCTTGGCCGTCGGAGGTGAAGGCCTGGAACTGGAAGTTGTCGGCGGCCTGCTCGGCGCCACAGGAGGAGCAGACGCGGAGGCCGCAAGAGGGGTCGAGTACGACGCTCCTCTCGCCGCAGCGATTGCAGCGATCCATGGCGGCGGCGGCGGCGGCGTTTGGGAGGCCGCCCTCTGCCCTGCCGCGCCGCCGGCGCAGGCGTTAGGGTCCGACCGGGTTGGGGTTAGAATCCTTCACTTCAAAAACCCACCCCACGGTTAAAAAAAAGATATTTTTTGTTCTTAAAATTCCTTTTTTCCGCCACATAAAACCATCATCCTAGAGTTCCGCCTCCGACTCGGAAGAATATCTACAGTCTACACTCAAAAAGACTCTTATTTGATAGAACATGAATTAACCAAGTTACAGGATCTCCAAGAAAAACGGAGTAGGCAGAGATGAGAAACCATGTGAAGTAACTAATAGTAGAACCGGGGATGTGGTACCTACGATGCCTCCACTCTAAGCGGCAGATGGAACAGCAGCAGCGGATCGGGGAAGAGAGAGCACCAGCAGCAGACGAAGGGAGGAGGCGGCGGACACCACTCACGGTCCCGACTCGGGACTCCGGAGGTATAAAATTAGTGGAGAGTTTCTTCTCATTTTCATATATATATATATATATATATATATATATATATAATGCTAAATGCACTTAGTATATTAATTACACTCATTAATATAATTAGTTTAATAGTTATTATTATTTTAATTTTTTTAAACGACTCTCGTGTCAAATTTATTTGACCTTCACGTCACGTGACGATGCATGATAGTCAAGTAAAAATAAAAATTGAGTCATATGTGTTTTTCATTATTCACATAGAAGTAAATTTATTTTTATTTGACTCTCACATCACGTCACCAAATGACGTGACGTGAGTGTCAAACAAATTTAAGATGAAGGCCTCTCAAAAAAAAATAAAAAATTAAGTGTTACACTAATTACAATGGTGGGTGTAATTAGCGCATTAGGTGGATTAAATATTTCTCTCTCTCTCTCTCTCTCTCTCTCTCTCTCTCTCTCTCTCTCTATATATATATATATATATATATATATATATATATATATATATATATATATATATATATATATATATATATATAAAGTAAGTTTAATGGAGACTGTCTTCTTTTCATTTAATAGTTCCACTTCTATAGTGTTATCAAATGTGAGGCTGCAAATGTGATGCCTTCATTCACATTCAGGATGGGATTTGAGGGACTCTGTTCCCATCAGATTTGAGGGAGGATTGATTCCGTGTCCATCTCCTTCTCTGTCATTCGAATTGGATTGGTAGGTGAGATTTGAAACCCATTCTAGAGAAGATTACAGACTCTTTGAAACGTTAGTTTTCTAAATATTAGAATCTAATGCATATCATAACAGAATAATTCTAGTATTTGTATGGATATTGGGCCACCCATACGGTTGCTATTGCCATAATTTCAACTTGGCCCTATTCAACAAGCAAGCAATTAACAAATTTAGATTTTTTTAACATATATATATATATATATATATCCCTATAATATTTGATTTTTGCATTATACCCCCGATTCGTGTGAATGGTCAAAGATAACCTTAAATAATCCAAGTAGTTACAATTATACCCAAATCTACCCTTAAGTTAACTTTTTATAGAGGTTTGATGACAGATCACATGATCTCGAGGGTGTTTTCTTTTTAATTTTTACGTATATAACAGTTTTTTAAACATTTATATAAAAATGTTCCTTCAAAGTTCAAAGTCAAAGGGAATAAGAACTAAAAAGATATGAATGCAACTATTTGGATGTATTTAGAAATATTTTTGACAATTTATGTAAGTCAGGGATATATATAAACCAAAGATTCTAGGGTTATAGACATCAAAGATTCTAGGTTTTTTCTTTCTTTCTTTCTTTGGACTCGTTCTGTTACAAGTGGCCGAGATCTTTTTACTTCCGTAGACCACGTCTCCAGTTACTCTTTGGAAGACAAAAAAAAAAAAAAAACAGGTTTACACATTCTGTTGATAGACAGAGAATCTTGTCTTCACGAGGTTAAAACTGGAACCTTTTTGAGTCGCAACGCAACAAACTTCCAAGAACAAGTGACGCATACAACCCAGTGTAGAAGAATTCGACAACCACAGATACCTTTATCTGCTATGGAGGGTGTGCAGGCCACGTCAACGTGTCAAAATTTTCTTTGAAAAATAGTCTGCAAACAATGATGAATTCACTGTTATACATAGCCATTGAAAAAGCGGCATTATCACTCGTCGAACCAAACTTCTTGAATCATTCAGTGGTATGCCATCTGTTTCTATTTTTTTGTTTAAAAAAAAGGGGGGAAGGAAAATTTGTCGCCAGCTCTACCCCTATGATGGAGCTCCTAAAATCTAAATGAGAGCCTGAATGTTGAGCTGCTGCAACTCTCGTAGTCTCCATACGGGATAGAGTGCTCCGTCCCCCTGCTCTTCCGCGTCCATTTGCTGCATGGCCCACGCATAATATACAGTCTGGATGGTATCCTGAACAAAATTTTCAGTAAAACGAAAAGGGCATGAGTCAATAGTATGCTAGATTTCACAGAAACAATGATGGCTTTGGTAGACTAGATCTTGCCCAGCTCATCTGTGTCTACTCCAGCAAGCCCCAGACACACGATGGACAACGCGTCCACAAGCAAAAAGATGCATCAAACGTGTAGGCATACACGGGGACCATCCTTTTGCAGCTCCGAAAGCAAGCCCAAAGCTAGCCTCATGTGTGAGATTATCAACTGGCATTCTACAAGTTGCAAAATTGTCCAGGTCAACAAATTGCAAATGCATGTGGAAGGTTTGACCCAAGTGTGAAATGAGGTGTGGACTGTGGAAGCGCTCCCACATTGTGACATGCATGTGGTAGTGCTTTAGATGCCACCTGAACAAGCGAATCCGTCTCACACACGATGGTTATCAGCCACCGTCCCGTGGCTTTGTTGACCGCAATGCTTCTTTTATGTTCCACACACAACGGTTATCACCCAATGTCCTGTGGCTCAGTTGGCCATAACACTTGCCTGAAGCTGAAATGGTGCAACGGGAGATAGGTATGCTAAATTCTCCGGGGGTTTCATCTTACAGCAGCGAGGGTCTACAATGACTGCCATAAGGGATCACGTTTGCTTTCCTAAGTTATTCCTTTACCCCCTACCTGAGCATCACCACTACAACCATAAGTCTGTGTTGAATATTGAAATATCCAAAAGGAATACATGGACATGAAGATGTCATTTCATAGTTCTCCTTTTCCTTCTTTTCTTTTCACCACTTGATCATGATTTATAGCAGCAAACCCAGTAGCAATGTTTTATTCCTTCTCTCTCCCCCCCCCCCAAAAAAAAAAAAATCCCTTTCAGCCTTTCCTCTTCTATGCCATGTTTCCACCCAAAGCACATGTGGTTCTTTTTCGCTTTTCATCTGCTCTTTTTTTAGAGTAAGCAGTCTTTTTCCCCTATTCCCTTTCTTTTTATTATTCTCTTTCTTGTTTCCACTTTTATTTGTTCTGTCCTCTTCCCCCAGGTAGGCAACCATGCTCCACCTTCACATCTTTTTCTCATTCTTCTTTCTATACATTCTTTATTCTTCACAGCAGGCAAAGACTGCATTTTCATCATCTCCTTTTGTAGTTTGCTTTTCCCCTGATTCTAGGTTGAATTTCAGCATATATGTTAAAGATCACAATTCATTGACGAAAGACTAAAAGGTCACACTACAAAGGCAAAAAGCAAAGAGAATTCACTACCAAGATGGTAGAGAATCCCTGCCCCCCCAAAAAAAAACACCCCAGGATAACCAAAGGCTAACCCCCCACCCTTTTACAACCAAGCAATTTCCCTTGCAATATAAATTTTCTCCAGCCATACAATCTCCTCAAACGAATAGATTCAGCCATCCTTCTTCCTGAGTAGCAGAAATACTATTCCTGAACTAAATGAATAAAGTTCTCGATGACTTCTACTGGTTGCTTGAACTCCTCCCTAAAAATTCTGCTGTTTCTCTCTTTCCAAATTGCCCTCGTAGCTGGAAGGCTAAATGCCCATGTATCCTTGTCTTGGATAACGGATAGCTCGCTCTACCTATGCTTAATCCTTATCATTTAATACCCATCTCTTTGTTTTATATTTTAGTTTATATTTCTCCATTTAGCGAAGCAAATAAGATGCGTTAGAAATGTGCTTCTACAAAAGCTTAAAAAAGAAAAGGATGGAAGAACAGCCTCAACATTGATGCATAATCCACCTGGCCAAAAAAGGCAACATGGTCCGTTCCTGCATAAATGACTCTGTTGCTCATGGGGGTCACATGTAATCATAACATTTGCATTAAGTCCAATAGCAAGTGTTGGGAAGTTTTGACCTTTCCCCCAGCCGTTATGGAACCTTCAATGTCACGTACACAGTAAATTTGCTGAGTTTGAAACTGAAAAATTGCATGGGTGGCAGGAAAAACAAATTATCAATTTCCCCATTAAAATAAGGAACATGTTAAAAACATTCACTGCAAAAACAAGTCGCTTACAGCTACGATAATAATGGGGGTAGATCCCATCATTTTTGTTTCTCTGACATCGACTTCTGAGATATGTAGTATCTGCAGTACAAAAAAACACGTTATAGGATACCAATAAAGCCTGTAACCATTAGAATCACATTAATACTGTCAGAGAAGTCACGGGCAATGTCTGTCTCATTTTGTGGCACAATATGCTTCCTATTCTTCCTTGGGGTCGTGGTTACTCCATTGGAAAAAGGAATTTTGTACTTAGTACCGATATCAGAAAAAGGTTTCCCTAGTCACCTCCCTATAATAGTGACTTGGTCATGTTATGCATTTGACGGGGTTGCTAATTTGTCATATAATAGTGACTGCACAATACCTGTCCGGAAACAAAAAAAATCAAGACTGTCATTTGTAAAAACTGTATATGCACAACACAACCATTTTTTTTGTGATTGAAGAAAGAAAATGGAGAACACATCACCAAAGATACAAGCACGTCCATCTGTTTATTAGAAAGGCATGCCTGTAATATAAGCTATGACGCTCATCTTTCACACATCATTATCATTCTCTTCTATACGTTTAGAATTTCTCTTCAATTTTTGAGCATGCAATATAATGGCTGTTTATACAATATGCAGCAGCATCCCAGCTAAATTGATAACCCCCCAAGCATGTCACCCCTTTACAACTGGTCTGCAGGCCAATCAGTTACATCATCCGCACTATCTACTTCTGGTCTTCCATTCCAACTAGGGCTCATCCAGGGCATCAGCTGGCAGCACCATTCGCACCCATCAACTATACCCCACCGGCCCACCGGGTAGCATCAGCCATCCTCCGACAAGTAGGGGCAGTTTGTTGCTTAAATTAGAGAGAGAAGCTCTGGGAAAAAACCCGAAAGTATGGCGTCCGGGGCAAACCGGGTCCCCCCGAGGGGCGGCCATCCCCAGTCGCTTTTAGGGTCTCAGCAGGAGGACGCAGAGGGTGGTCGACAGTGAGGTATCAGACATCTTCGGGTGGCCCTCGGAGTCTCCAAGGGAGAGTCCTAGTGTGCTTCCGCTGCCGGAGGAGGGGCCATCTGCAGGGGTTCTGTAGAATGCCGGAGAGTCCAGAATGGCCGGAGACTGGTGGTGGGGAGTGAAGAAGCCTTTTCAGGCACTCCTTCGCAGATGCTGTCAAGAGCAAGGGGCCCTCTCCGTCGACCCAGCAGGGGAGGAGGGACTGCCTGGAGGGAGTATCCCCCTAGACCTCCTCCACAGATGGCTAGAATGGATCAGATGTTGCCCGTTCCTGTCGCCATTAGAGGGAGCAGTGGAGCCGAAGGTGATTAGGACGTTCATGAGCGTTTGGCGGGGAGGGCACGGACCATGGGAGATCCAGCAGGTCATGGAAAATGGGCCATTAGCCGTCAGACTGGCCGAAGAGGTGGTACACGCGGCGGCGGAAGCAGACGTCATGGTGGCGGACGGAGCCGCCATCCGCGTCCAACCGTGGACCCTTGCAAGAAAGACATACCCTGATCTAAGGAAGGTTGGGGTTCGGCTCAGGCTGATTGGGCTACCTATCGTCCTCTGTGACGAACCAGGAATCGCCTATGTCGTCCGGACCTTCAGACAGGTCGACCCAAACAGTCTCAGCTTCGCCCCAACTGGATCCCTAACGGCAGTGAAAGTCACCCTTTGGACGTCCACTTCGGTAATGGTGCTGCCGGCGATCTCCCTGGCCTTAGGGGGAAACGTCTTCGTTGTCTGAGTAGCTCTCCAGCCAGGTAAGCAGTTGTGGCAGCGCCAGAGCCAGGAGAAGCTAGGTAAGCCGCGGACAGAGGTGGAAGACAACCAGGGGGAGGGGGCGGTACGTGGCCCCCTACAAGCAACTGGTTCAAACTCAAAATCGGGCACGCTGCTTTATGGGTCGGACAAGCGATCGAGTGTCTCTGGACTAGAGAATGGGTCCTGGAATGGGCCTCATCGTGGCTGAATCCGGAAGCAACATGTGGGCTAGGCACCTGTACCCACCTGGACCTGAACCCTATTACCCGTGACTTACCCATTACCGAGACCCATGACTTACCCATTACCGAGGGTCACGGGGTTATCAAATATCGGGGGACCAATAACAATCGTCTCCCCTACCCAAGCAATGCTACAAGGATCCTCATGCAACAGCAGCTCCCCAACTCCCCGCCCGTGAAGTCGACGACACCGGCGACTACGAACAACGCAAGACGTCCTCTCAACCCCGGCAAGCAACCCGCCGACAAATATAGCATCCGATAGAGTTGTTCCTCACCCAAGTGTTCTGTGAACTGTAGCAAAGGGTAGACGACACCGGCGACTTCCAAACGGTGTCACCGGCTAGCCGGCCACCCCATTCTCCAAAGTTGCTCTTGCTAGAGGTGTGCAGGAGTGCCGATAAGGAGTCAGAGGTGAACGGTGAGCCGAAGACGTCGACACTTAACTGGGGCGAGCCATCCTACGCAATAGCTTGGGCCAAGGACAACTGTATGACAACTGCAAGGGAGGTGCAGGAGACCAACCAGGGTGGTGCTGAAAGTTGAGGGGGAAGCAATTCCACCTGAGGACGAAGAGACAGTTCACGATACATCAGGAGAGGCTACATGGTTGGAGGAAGGAAATTCAGAAGGAGAGGAAGCTGCAAAAAGGGGCACATTGGGAAGGGAGGAGGTGAGGGAGTTGGTGGGGGTGGTGGGGAAGCTGACAGAAACATGGCTGAGCGAGTTGGCAGACAAGGTGGGGGTATCCTCTACAAGCCTAGAGAGGGACCTAAGGCTACAAGCCTAGAGAGAGACCTAGGGGGGGATTCAACAATGTCCAAAAAAAGGTGGCTGATTAACATGGCTGGGGAGGCGAAAGGAGGAAAAGCACAAAAAAGTGTAGTAAGGCGGAGTAAGGGAGGAGAGGAGAGTAGGAACGAGTCATAGGAGGAGGGAGGTAGGTGCATAGCCTTGTCCATATGAGGATAGTCTCATAAAATGTGAGGGGGGTCTGTGGGGGGTGAGAAGAGAAGGGTGGTGAAGAAGCTAGTAAGAAGCAAGATTGATATTCTGTGCCTGCAAGAGTCTAAGTGTAAAAAGGATGGGAAGTCTATCATGAAGGAAATTGGAGGAGTAAGGCTTTCAAAGGGGGTGGCCTCCTCGGCAGAGGGGAGAGCTGGTGGCATCATTGTACTCTAGAATCAATTTGAGTTAGAAGAAGTGGAGGAAGATAAAAAGGTCAGTCGAGGGGCTAACTCCCTTCACTTTCACAACGTAAGGGATGGCTTCTCATCAGACTTCTCGGAGATTTATGGTCCCCAAACCAAGGAAGGGAAGAGATCATTGTGGGATGAGTTACTTATATACCACCGAAGCCCAAGCTGGCCCTGATGTGTGGGTGGTGACTTTAATGTAGTTGTTACGAGTTGAGAGAGGATAGGGGAGAACCCCCATTCGGGAGAGATGGTGGACTTCTGTGATTTCATAGAGAAAGCAGCACTAATCGATATAGGCTTGGCAAATGCTCAGTTTACTTGGTCTAACATAAGGGCAGCACTTTCATGCTCTAGGTTAGATAGATTTCTAATTTCAGTTGACTAGGAAGATCACTATCTTCATGTGTAAGCATCATGTTTGGCAAGACTAGTATCTGATCACAAACTTATTTTGCTAAAGACCAACAGTAGGCATGAGAGGAGGTAGTACTTCAGATTTGAAAGATATTGGTTCCAGGAGATGAACTTCATGGAGACCGTTAGGCGAGTTTGGAATGTGAAGAGGTATGAACAATCTTCTATGACTACACTGGTGGAAAAATTAAAGCAAGCGGCTCAAGTGCTTAAGGACGGGGGTGTTGACAAAACCCTACCTGGCAGAGTTGTCAAGGACAGGATTCTACATCCTACAACAGCTAGAGGGTCTGGACTACTTAGGGAAGGCAAAGCTGCTGGATGAATCAGATAGGACACGCAGAGATACACTCAGGGCAGACTTTGAAGAGATCCTCACGGGAGAAAAGATCTATTGAAAAAAGAGATCAAGAGAGGAATGGCTCAAGGGGACAGGAACACTACTTTCAGAGAATAACTTCGAGGAGAAGGAGAATCAACCACATTGCTTCTATGCCATGAAGACTCGGAGGAAGAGAGGGGTGGTTTTGAAGTTGGAATTTGAGAAGGCGTATGATCGTGTCAATGGCCGATGCCTATTTGAGGTCCTGGCAGAATTGTTAGGATCAACAATTAGCTTTTCAGATACAAAGCAAGACTCTTGAGTACTACGTAAAGTAAGCCATACATCATCCTAAATAGGGCAGGGAGTGGATCTATCTCTACTCTCTTATCGCTGGTTGTTGGCAAAATTGCTGGAGAGTAAAGAGGGAATCAGCAAAGGAAGGCTAGAGAAAGCCTATTAGGGAGGAAGGCCGGAAAGGAATGTTGTGGGAAGTTGGAAAGGATAATAATCAAACGGAGGTTCTATCCTAATAGATGAAAAAGAAGAGCTTAGAGGCAGGATGTGATGCGGGACAATATGCTCTGATACCAAACTTGATGCGGGACCGACTGACTCGCTCACCATGTAACCCCTATATGATTGTGGAGGAGATGATTCATGAAAGAGAGATAAAGGAGTGAAAGGAGAGTGATAATGGATCACCTGTGACTCCCTCCTAACCAAACTCTGGGGTGTGGATCCATGCATGGAAGGGGAGTGATAATGGACCTCCTCGTCACAAGGGGTGAGGAAATATGGATCGGGAGGTTCAATAGGAAAAGGATCAAAAGGGTCAAAGAAATGGAGACTTGTCCTAACATGCCCCTTCACTATACTTGCCCATGTCGGATATTCGCCAAGGTGCAAATGGTCACCTTTAGGCACTATGAAAGATGGGGCAAGGGAATCATAAGGGCCAGGAAGACAAGGTTCCTCCCTCGGAGTAGTAATGCCATAAGATGGGAGAAAGGCAACCTCATCGAGTATGGGGAAGAATAGAAGGACCTCGGAAGTGATAGGCCCTATGGTGTACACCGAGGTAATAGACCCCAAAGCTGGGAGTATGAAGCTATGACTATAGGGTTGGTCAGACCCTAAGGCCAACATGTATGTCAACTCCCACTGACAATCCAAACTCTTAAGAAACTCCCTCACATTCTCCATAAAGCTGAAGGACCGAAAAGTGGTGTGAAAGGAGTTAAGGGGTATGACTGGGAGAGTTGGCTCCATGGAGGGGTAGTAGGTGATCGAGACATCTAGATGTGGACCCTCCCTTAACCAGCTAGCTAAAAACTCCCCAATGACAAGCTCACCCTTGAGAGGTAGTAATGGCTCAAGATGTGGGTCGAAGGATGAAGCATCTACCCCCAGTGAGGGAACGGGGTCCTCTATATACTGGATGGGATCTTGGTCCTCTATCGACTCATCCAAATACTCCGCCTCAAGACCCGGATCAGCCTCATAACCGACGGATATGAGCTTACTATAAGGGGTTACGCGGGTCAGGTATCGATCAAAGGAAGCTTGGAAGTCAGCCTTCACGAATGGCATATCGGACCTCAGGTCTCGGGGAGCGGCCAAGGTGGTGGCGGGTAGTGGACAAGCCCTCGGAGGGTGGGTAGAGACAGTAGGTTGCTGAAGCTGAGGGGCAGAGGCTGTAGCCGTGGATCGAGGGTGATAGTCCCTCGGATGGGAATAGTGAGGTCTAGAGGTAAAGGAGTCCTGACGAGCCGACTCCTGTGGACGGGCCACGGGTCCCCGAGGGTATGGTCTAGGGGTAGCTCTAGAATACGACCCACGAGAGTATGTGGGTGTGGGGTGCTGGACCGGAGCAAACTCGAGCCCAAACTGCTCCTGTTCACGAGCAACCTGGTAAGCTTCCCCCAGGGTCTGCACATGGCGGCGGGATAACTCAATCCGGAGGTGCTCGCGCAGACCCCGACGGAAATGAGCTACAGTCCTGATTTCATCCACCTGAGTCCCATATCGCATTAGGTGCTCATCAAAATCCTTAATATACTCGGACACGAACCTGTTGCCTTGGACAGGACTACTCGGGGCTCCCTCTACCTGATGCACCCTACTAAGGTTGGGTCGGTGGTATGGAACTGAATAATAAGAACTAGCCATCGAGATGCACTGGGAACTCAAAACACATGCAAGACTCAACGAGACAAGGATAACTCTAACTAGACATAAACCTAAAAAGACAATGCAATGGTAGATTACCTAGATGAACTAAGAGACTCAATGCAACCTAGACAACTCTAAGGCCTCAAATGACCTAAGACCCCAATTTGTTAGAACAAACTGGTTCCCTAAGCTCTGATACCAAATTTGATGCGGGACAATATGCTCTGATACCAAAATTTGATGCGGGACACTATGCGAACTAGGACTCTAGGTGCTAAAATGACCAAATGGACTCCTACGACCAGCAACGTCACGACGATGCGAATAGCTTAACTCAACACCTTATATTTCCCAAGCAGGGACTAAGCCATATAACAAGAAAGTCAAGCTCCAGAGCGCCCCTAGGAGGGAAGCGCGTGGATCCGCACGGTTGAGAAACCGGCAGGGTCTAGGGTGGTCGACTCCACACTCGCGACTCGGATGAGTCACGGGACGGTCTCACTCGCTCACCGCAGCAGTGAATATAAGTATCGTACTGGCTAGGCTCCTATCATGCACTCAAGCAGCGGCATCAAGACAATATACTAAACAAGCAAATGGTGCCAAGGAAGGAGTAGTCGCGTACCTCCACGCTCGGGCGTGGGGAAGATACCCGGCCAAGTCACACAATCACCCAGTACAAAGCTAAACACATACACATCCAAACACGCCCACTCCTCGCAGGGAGGTAAAAGGCTACACAGTGGATCCGGAGATGTGTGACATGGGTTGGCGGGCCACGGGTCGGTGAAGCTCGTCACCCACGAAGTGCTGCGAACCGATCGGACGAAGTCACCACCACGGGTCGGCGAGGAACCAGCAGCAAGGAAGGCGAGTCCCAGGCGTCGTGGGTGGTGCTGATGTCCCTGATGGACTGTGGTAGTAGGCGCCGGAACTCCTGGAGGAGGGTGGGCGATGACGAGATCAGCACGGACCTCTGAAGTGGCTCGAACCAGCGGGCAGGTTGCAGCTCCGTCTGCGCTGGTCCTGGCGAGCAGCAGGAAGGCAAACCTGGAAGGTGACCTTCACGTCGTCTGATTGCCACGAAATTTGGCGTGGGCACTGGTGGGGACGTCCCTGAGATGCCCGTGGAAGGAGAACTGCAGACGAGTTCGGTGGCGACCGTGGCGAATTTTGGACTGACCCTCGCGCGATCTGCCTGCCTGCCTGTCACAGGGATAGTGGCCGGACGAATGGCCGGTACCGGGTCTTCCGGACAGGTTTGGGGGCGGGGTTTTCTCTGGTGGAAGGGTGACTGAGGGGGCTAGGTCGAGGCCAAGTGGTGGGGGTAGGTTCTGTGGAGGTTTTGGGCGTGGGAGGGGAAGTAACAGGGGTCTCAGTTCTGCACTTCAGTGCAGTCAGAACTGAGACAGGGAGTGGGAGAGGTGGTCTGCACCCTTGATGAGCGTTTGGGGTCGCACAAAAATTCTTGGGAGAGGCTTGGGATGTGTAGAGACATTCCTCAAAATCTCAGGTCGATCTGAGATTGTTTGATGGGGGTACCTTTGTTGGGTTCGTGGCTCTGTCCCGCTAGGGTTGCACAGGGGCAGTCTGCGCACCAAATTGGGCCATGAAGGGAACTTCTTCCACAGGTCGACTTAGGTCACGAAATTTGGACTGGGTATGGAGGACCTGTAGAGGAACAAATTCTATGAAGACATGGGGGAGGGAAGAGGACGGGAAGGGGGCGTAAACGTTCATCCCATGAGGCTCTGTCCCGTTGGCTGACACTCAGGTCCAGCCCGCGTAGGGCTCAAGGCCAATGAAGGGAACTTTCGGCCCTGGATGAGTTTGGGTACGAAATTTGGATGGGGTGTGGCTTACATGTAGGGGAACAAAAATGTAGAAGGGCTCATGGTGATTTAGGGTCGGGATCTGGGCGTACCAACCTGTTCTTCCAGACCTATTTCTGCAGGCAGACAACCAGATCTGGGCGCAGGGCTTCTTTGTTCATCTCCTCCATGCTTGAGGCCAGCCTTTCGTCCATGGCTCCGGGCTTGAGAGGGCGATGAGGAGGGCACCTCCAGCAGATGGGGAAGGCCAAGGACCTGCAAGAGAAAGGGATAGGGCGTCGCACCCTAGGGGGAGGGGAAGAGGGAGAGAGGGGGAGGGAGTCGCACCCTCCAAGAGACAAGGAGAGGGGCTGCGGCCTTCTCAAGTTCTTTTTCAAAATTCTTCATTGATTGATTTCCAAAAGAGAAAATACAACATATTATATGTGGGAGGGGAAACCCTAATTAGTTTCCTAAAATAAAAATACAAAAAGAGCCTATTTAATTTGAAATCCTACACAATAGGGGAGGGGGCGCACTTGCCTCCTAAAAGAAAGGAGGGAAGGTGGGGGGCGCACCTCCCATGAGGTGGGAAGGGTGGGTGCGCCCTCCTCCTTCTCCAACCCTAATGGATCCCCAGATAACAGGCCTGGGTAGTGGAGCAAGGAGGAAAAGGCCCAGTATGGGCTTTCTCCTAGGCGCCCAGCCCAAATGGGCTTGAAGAGTGAACCAAGGTGGCCCACTAACCTCCCTATTAGCCTAATAGGCCTAATAAGGTCCAAATGGAGTCTGATTGGCCTCAAGATGGCCTACAAAAGATCCAGAATGAAGTAAATAAAAGATCCAAAGCTCCTGGCTTGATCTCCAGGCCATATCCAAGCCATAGCGAAGTCCACGAGTCCCGAACAGTGCTACGCGATCTGGAATGTCGCTCTGCTGCATCATGCCGATCTCTAGCTCGGGTGTCCTCACCAGGATGTCAGCCACTCAATGATTCCTAGATGTAACTGCTCGTCCCATGAAGCACAGAGTTCTCAACTTCAACTGGTCAACCTTGACCACAGAAATGGCAAAGATGACCCCTCTGCACCAGAAAAAAGCCGGGGAACTCAAAGCATCAACTTCTTTGGCTAACCATGAGAGCAGAATACAGAAGTTAAGAGTGATCACAAACCCTTTCCCTGCTATAGAATATGTTCCTTATCCCCAAAATCCCCCATTCTCCAATATCCATCCTTCCTCTCCCTGTTCTTCCAGTAAATCAGCTGGCAACAGCAATGGATCAGTCAATGGGTTCGTGGCATACCTTAAATCCAGCTCTCAGAAGAAGTGGAGAGGAACAGCGATGCGATACATACAAAAAATGGAAAGATCAAAGATGGAGAAAGAAAAACTAATACATACATTCCTGACTGAAGTAACGAGGAAATAATGAAAAAGCATATTTAATGGGTCTGTGAAATGATATCAAGGTCAATGAATTCTGGAAGCTCTGGACAAGCAATTCTGAAAACTCAGTGGTGCATCAAAATAAGAAGAGGGCAGACAGAATTTCAGAGTTTATTGAAGGCAAAGAATCGTGATCAAGTGGAGATCCAGAAAACAGGTTACAGGTTGTAAACCAAATAGAAACAGATGATCTGGAATATTAGAAGGTTGAAAGAACCCAAGAAAAAGAAGGCAGTCGAAGACATAATTAGAAGCAGAAATTTGGACGTAGTTTGCCTTCAGAAAAGAAAATGGAGTATCCAGAGGTAGGCATTCTGAAAGCAGTTACAGGTTTGGGTTCAGTTGATGTTGCTTTTAGAAGCTCAGAGAGCTCTTCAGGTGGCGCTTTCTGGAATGGATTACTGATAAACGGGACAAACATGGGAGATAGGTGACACTCAGTGGCTGTGAAATTCAGGTTAGCATTTTGGATGTTATTTGGAATTCATGGTCCGTAGAAGGAATATACCAAAAGGTTTGCATGCTGCACATCCAACATCAAAGATCTGATTCATATTCCTGTTCTTCTGTGTACATGTCACATCTCATAAAGAACTAAATTGCTAGCACATCCAGACAACTTGTTGCACAGGTTTCGGTGAAATCCTGCTCTACGTGGCTTTGCCCCTTGCACACCATGCAGGCTACCTGGAAACAATGCTACACCACCTTGAGCCCCAAGCTTCAACATTGGAGTCACTGATTGGCTCCCCATGGCCTGTTTACTTTCCATCACGCCAACTCCTTTCTCCTCTATTGTAAACGTACTTTCGTCTCCTCCCCTCAGGTTCTCACACCTCTCTACAACACCCGTATCCTAGTGCACAAAAATTGTCTGTCTAACGACATCAGCTTGTACTTTCCATTGCCTGACGTGAGGTGCAAGCTTACCAATTGATGGTTAACAAAACAGTTTAAGGGGGGTGTCAGATTGTCCTCTATGCATATCCTTGAGCAGGGGACCTACCTACATATTTTTCTTAGCACATGATTTGGCAAAAAAAAAAACAAGAGGTATTCCAAATACAAACTATTTTTTTCGGTAGATAATTTTTTTTATTTTATTTTAAACGGAGAGGGGGAACCGGGTATTCCAAATACAAACTTGGTCCCAAAAAAATGACAGAGTACCTTGTTATCGAAAAAAATACCCTGACTTTCATAAGCCATGTGCTCTCCTTTGCATCGCTCAATCACTTCATTGCAGCAATACTCTTTTAATGTTTCCACGTCACCCTGCAACATTGCAATGATTTATATTAAGGCACTTTGATTCTCAGCTAGTTGCTTTATGCAGAACAAAACCAAACCTTTACATTTTTAACCATGGATAACTGAAGTAAAAATGTAATTTCGGAACAACATATAAGGACTTGCTAACTTAGTATTTCCATACAATCAGCTATAATAATAATTGAGAAAGCAAACACTTTCTTTTGTGGGCAAAACAGATCAAATCCATTCTTCTTTCACGTGCATGGAGACTCACAATGAAAATTAGAGTAAATTCCAATCACAAAGGGGAGATCATACAAGTTGACGGATATGCATCCTTTAGTATCCCATGTTTTACCTGAATTAAACACATACCTTAAGGTAAGCAGTAAGCACAGGCCTGATCATATCCTGAACTTCCGCAACAAAATCTGGCAAAGAAAAGGATCTGGGCCCGTCCAAAAATCCATGAGAATAAAGTAGTTCAGATTCCAAGTTTAACTGTAACAAACATCAGAAATAGCAAAATTTATTTAAAGAAATGGACACCAGTAACTTACGGGTCTCTGCGGCGTATTTCCTTGAATGATAGAGCAGTAGCAGTTTCTCCAAAAACAGTATCATTCAAACTGCAAGATATAGGCATAACATATTAAAAGCTGGAAATATAAGACCAGTCTGCACAATCATCCCCCTCCCCCAAGTGCAGTGTGGGATTGAACTGCCAATCCAGAGGTGGCAAGGTAAGAGGGAAGAAACTTCCACTTAGCAGGGAGAAAACATAGGCTTAACATGAGAGTAAGATAACTGCTATTGTTCAAATGGAGAAAACATTAAAAAAATGTTAACATTTTTTTGGAAAAGGGAAAAAAAGATATCGGTAATACTCTAATGGCATTAGAAAGAACCAAAGTTGGCCGGCTCGGCGGACCAGATCGACTTGGTCTGGCCCAGATTCGGACGGGTCAGTTTGACTAGGACAATCTCTGATTGACTCAGGCTGACTCGAAGCCAACTTGGGCCAACTCGGCCATCTTGGTTCGGCCTAGATACTGTACAAGTGGCCCGAGTCAGACCAAGTGAGCAAACCTTGCAAAGAGCTATCAGTAAAGACATCAAAGAAAAGTGGGAATCAGCATCAATAAAGCGGCAGTGATGGAAGAACGGCTGAAATGGTTTGAGGATGAGAGAAACAGTCAAGGAAGCAACTTAATTCAAATGAAGAACCGCAAGAACATAGAAAGCCCAAGAGAATATGTAGATCATATCTAACAAAATTGAAAAGTTGGTTAAAGAAGAAGAAGAATGAAAAATCACAATAATTCAAAAAATAGACCAAGTCAATGCAGCAGGACTGCCAGTATAGTCAACATCTAACGAGAATTTTGACACTTTAAGCCTTTCTCCAACTATAGCCTCAAAATGTCACCAATTTTTAATTACATGTTGAAGTTCATATGCTGCGGTATCTATGATTTCAAAAAAATCAGCGCATTAGAAAAAAGAAAAAACACTAGCAGATATGCACCCTTAGCAGAATATGAAAAAGAAAAAAGATGTTTGTATCCTCACAAGTAGGCACATGACAAGAACACATTGCATAAGTAATCTGCACAGAAATCTAACTACATGCCATCAACATCAAGGAAGGCGGAATCGGGGATCGGGATCGGATCGCCCGGTCCCAAACCGATCCGGGTCGGTGGGATCGGCCGATCCCGGCCGAGTCAAACCAGCTGACTCGGCTAGGGATACAAATGTCTAAAAAATCTAAAAAAATCTGAAAAAATATTCTAACATAGATCTATATCGAATTTAATGTGAAATAGGTGACATTTGCTCATCATTTTGTGAAATAGGTGCATGCATTGATTATGTGCATGTATGTATGTGCATCAGTCTTCTGCATTTTTTACAAGTATAGCATGGCTGTGTATATAATATTGGGAAGAGAGTATGGAGATGGTTCCATGTGACAAAAAAAAATTAAAACTCATAGTAGGATGCACCTGCCATGAGCTGGCACAAAGTTTGAGACACAGGATTATGAGCTGGAGAGTAATAAGGCAATTGCTATCTCTGAATTGTGGTTATCTTTTGTGTGATTTGTTTCTCATTAAGAAAGAAAACAGAAAAATGCATGGCATTTGTGGCTTCCATCTCAGGACATGCCTAGATCTTTGTTTTCATCAGGTCATCTGTTAGAATTCTAGGTGACCTGCCGACTAAAAAAATCAACCGAGGTGTGTTATCGTGCAGGTCTGGACTCTTAGGATTCTAGGTGGTCTGCCAACTGTAAAAAGTTTACACAAAATTTGTTGATTTGCAGGTCTGTAACTCCTAGATTAAATGGATCTAAGCCTAGTTGGGAATTGGCATTAAAACAGGACTAGTAAACAATTTTAAGTAGCTAACAAATAATGCATTCAATCTTGTAGAAGATATATGAGGATCTTAAGGTGCTTAGGCTATTCATAGTCTCAACAGTGGTGGTCCAACAATGCATGCTGCAATCTTTTTGTTATTTTGCTAGTTTGCTGAAAATTTGAAATTGACAATATTTGTGGTAAAATATTTAGTTAATCTGAAGCAAAAACCTCCAAATTTGTTATTCTTTTACAATATTTCATGTATTGCTATAACCTTTATTTAAGGGAACATAAGTTAAAAAAATTAAAATTGAGGACGATCCGGCCGATCCTGGGTGATCCCAAGCCGATCCCAGGCCGATCCCAAGCCGATCCGGCTGATCCCGGGGGTGGATCGGTTCAGGCCGGATCGGGATCGGGTCGTTTCGTCCGAAATTCGATCGGATCGGGCCGTTTCGCCCGAAATCCGATCGGATCGGGCCGTTTCGCCCGAAATCCGATCGGATCAGGCGATCCGATCCCGTCGATTCTGCCTTCCATGATCAACATTACACAAGTATTCTGGATGTTCAATGCAAGTAAGTACACAACATATCAATTTGCCTATGCATAATACAGAAAATGATAGCAACTAGAATAAAGAAGAGAGAAAAGAACAATACTCTTGTATTTTATGCACAACAGGATTATCACTAGTCTCCCACCTTTCCCGCACATCTTCTGCAAACTAATGAAGAAAACAAAGGCACCAAGGTTGATGACTGATAAATAAAACATCTGGAACAAACTGAGTTTGTTGACAGTAGAGAGAAACATGTAAGGAATCTCACCTCCTGACCCTTTGTTACAACAGGTTCACTTAACCCACTAATGCGCTTAAAAATAGGATAACCTTGCATCTGAATATGATAGAACAATGAATACTTCAGCTTTGAATCACTGAATTGAAGAAAACTATCACTTTAATTCTAATGCAAGGTGCTATCACGTTACCTTGTCTTTGAATGCCTCCCATTTCTTACCCCATTTAGATTGCTTTGATGGAACAATCACAATATCTGTTCTTGTACTTCTTTCTTCATTTGACACATGGGCAGATGCATATTGCAAACGTCTTCTTTTCGCAGAGTTACTAGTCAGTTCATCTTTTACCAAATCGTACCCCTTCTTTGCTAAATCTGTCACTTTAGCATCCTTCAATTTTTGAAAAACAGTAGCAAGCTTAGGGGATGCAGATGAAACAGTTGATTTTAACCAGCCAAATAACATCTCCGATGGGCCAGCTGACTCTTTAACACAATTAGATTTAGCATCCTGTGTATCTCGCCTTCCTGTTGCAGTAGAACTTCCATCTGTGCCAGCACCAAAATTTGCTGAAGGGTGAGCTGCTCCTGACGATTCTTTCCCAAGTCGTAGGATCTCTTTAACCTAAATCATGTCATTTTAAGACATTAAAAAAACCTTGGCATTACACTGCAGAAACAGGAATTTCACTTAAGCCTCAATATGAGACGTTAGTTCAACATACTTCTTCAGTAGCAGCTGAGATCTTTTCCTTCACTTCAGCTGAAACCTGTAAAGAAAAACATAAAATACTATAAGCATATGGCGACGTATAGAATGAACCAACCATCCAAGAAATTATTTCAGTTCACAGACCTTCTAACTTATGTTAATCATAAGAGACTCGTGAATTCTAGGACAATATATACATATTTTTTTGGGGGAGGTGTGGGATGTGTTGGCTTCGAGGTCCGGCAGCTACATTGCCCATCAGTTGGAGGTGCATCACTTCATCGGATCTTGGGGTAGGTCTTGCCCCCTCAGAGGAGATGTGATTGTGTGGTGGCTGGTTCTGCATGCCACTCTTTGGTCCTTGTGGGATGAAAGGAACAATAGGACTTTTATAAGGGAGGTTAGAGCTGAGGAGAATCTTGTTTCTTTTATTTGTGATAGAGTGAAGGAATGGGCAGAGTTACAGTGTAATGTGAATTCCCTCAACTCCCCTTTTTTTGTTTTGTTGGGGGGTTAGTGAGGTCTGCACCATCTTGGTGTGATCACCTTGGATTTTTTTGGGAGCTGCTTGACCATACTTGTACATCCCTTTCTCCTTTTGTTTTAATACAATCGTGGTACTACCCACTTTCAAAAATATATACATAATCTTTTAACAATTCTTTTCTTGAAGGTATAATCTTTTAACAAAATTAAAAAGAGAGACAGAAGGACATCATTTTCAAGTTTCAAGCAGCTATATTTATTTTTGAAAAAAAGCTACAAACATCATTTTTGTGTGATACAATTTAGCTATGTCTTCCATTAAACATTCTATATTACTATTACTTATATAGCTGTTTCACATAAATTTCTTTATGTAGATAAAAAAGTGCTAATGAGAGACATATTGCCAAGTAGAAGAAAAACAGAATTGCCATTGTTGAATCCACAAAACCGCGGTGTTGAGATACAAGGGCCCAGGGTCATAAGCACATGAACCACAACTCATTTAACCAATACGGGACTATTGCCCAGGGACTATGCCCAAATTCCAACACTCCCCCTCACGGCCAAGATGGGCCGTGGACATTAATTGGGTGGAGGTGGCAAGAGAAGTTGGGTCATTTGGCCTGCTCTGATACCATGTTGAATCCACAAAACCGCGGTATTGAGATACAAGGGCCCAGGGTCATAAGCACATGAACCACAACTCATTTAACCAATACGAGACTATTGCCCAGGGACTATGCCCAAATTCCAACAGCCATAAAATAATGATGGGAACATGGAGGCACAGAGGTGAGCACCAGGGCCAGAATGATGGCAGCAAGGTTTCAGAAAAGGAAAAAAAAGGCTCCCCCTTGTAAGGAAAGAATAAGTAGGGTAGAGTTCTCTTGAATATGAGCAGTGAAGAGGAAAACTATTTGGCTAAAATCAGCCAGAGTGGTTTTCCGCTACTGCCTTACTTGACCATAGGCTTGTGGTAAAAGGAAAGCATAGCACGGAACATTTTAGAAAATGACAGAGATGATATAATGGAGGTACAGTAGACATTTCTGGCAAGAGAGAGGAAAATAGTAGGACAAACATTCTAGAGGAAAACATCATGAAATATCTGAGGAAAGGAGAATCAGCTAAGAATAGGGATGCAAATGAGCCAAGTCAAGTCGAGCACTATTCTTTTCAAGCTAGGTTGTTTATTAGAGTCTAGCTTTAATCAAGCTTGAGTCATTTGAATAGTAAATGAGCCAAGTTTTACCTTATTCAAACTCAGCTCATTTGACAATCGAGTCTAGTTTGAGCTCCTTGAATACTAAATAATCTTAAGTCATTTCTTGTTTATGAACTTGTTTGAACTACTAAATAAATGAAACAAGGCATTTGTCTCTTACACTTGTATGAACCTAGGATATTGTTGACTTCTTAATGAACTACTAAATAAACATGACCGTATTATTAAAAAAATATAATCAATTCTTAATCAAGCTCGGTTATGAACATAAATAAGCAGAGTATTTCTATGTTCAAGCTTGGCTCATTTATTAGTCAAGCCAAAAAAATTGTTCACGCTTGGCTCATTTACTTGGTCAAATGGCCAAAATCGAACTTTTTATTGAGCCTGTTCATGACCCATCATTGAGCATATCCGTTCCCTGCACCTAGCTAAGAATGTCCTAAGAACGAGAGAATCAGTGAGAAAACTGGATGACATATGCTAATAAGGGCATAAACAGAAATCTAAACAGAAATGGAGGCAAATGTAAGCCTTAACACTGCCACAGATTGTCAGCACCTTTCTGGGAAAGCTCCTCTAGTAATTGATCCAGAGATGAACAAGAGTCCGGGAATTCGGATGAATCAAGAAGCTTTAACATATGCAAACTTCCTTAAAGAAATCAAATATTCGGTATAAGGCGGCACCAATTACACTGACTCTTTAAAACATCGCCTACGTGTAGGGACTTCATCCTTACCTTCTTAGTTGCAGCTTCAGCTTCCGTCCATATATTATCCGCGCGTTTGTACAGCTTCTCAGTTGTATCCTTTGTTCTGCATTCGCCAGTTCATGATCCCTTCTAAATCAGGGTCTCCTTTGGAGCCTCTGTCTAGACATACAAAGTATGTCTCAACCTACAACTACAATAACAAGAGGTCTGGACCTCATAGTGACATCAATATATAACATTACCTGGCTTTCAGGTCCTCCTTCATTCCTCCCACCGTCTCATTAAGTTCCTTCACTGACTGCTGAAATTCTGGATTGCTGCAATCAACCCAAAAGAATCATTGTGCTGCGCATGAGCTGGAAACTAAATTAAGATTTATGGCAGAGATAATACAGCTCCGCATGAAGTAAATCCTTGATATATGGAACACAAGAAAAATGTGGGTGGTCAAGTTGTAAGCTCTTAAGTACATGGCAACCCTTGCAACATAGAATTCTGCAATTTTAAGGACTATTCCCACCCAATCTCTCGTGAAGATAATTCAAAAGAAAGCTTCCATTCAGATAAAACTAGGATATCTTTTTGTAAACTTCATGCTATCAGCACTAGGACAGGAACAAAGAAAAGTTCAAAGAATGATACATTTTTTCATGCGAAAGAATGCTCCACAATTGGTGTGATCACTATGTATCTAAAATTTGCATTTCACAATGCTCGGTAATGGATGTCATCCTTTGGTGTAGGTTGGCAACAGATGAGCACGGAACAAGGCATGGAACGCCAGAAATCCATGTTTTAAATTTGGCAATGTGGAATAAAATAGGATCCAGACCCCACAGAAATTAGACTAAGGGCTGAATCCATATTCTACAAAATCGCAAAAGGATAGCCTTGAGCCCTTATCCACTCTAGAACAAGAGTATTGATGGCATTTTACTAAAGAATAACATCTTTCCAACCAAATTGAAATAAGAATAAGAACTCATATCCTTAACCACATCTTTAAGATAGAACCCATATCATCATTCTAGTATGTCTTCTCCCATTACCAAACTAAAGTTTGAAGTTTGGATTCTTAGAGTAAAAACTAAAAGGGATCACGTTCATCAAGCATCATATGATAGCTCTTACACTATTAAAGGCATTTCCTGTGAAAATTATTCATAAAACCATCATAGGATCATTTTTTTTATTTGTTGGACTAGGTTTGTTCTTAAGGTTCCTGCTGATATTTGGAAGAAGTAAAGGTTGTAAATATTTTTTATTCATAGGTAGTTGGTGTTGATAAAGGATAGGGTAGGAACCAAAGCTCCTAAGAAAACCCTATACAAAGGGTCACACAAAGACAGTGTTGAACACTCTAACCCCCCCCCCAACAAACCAAACAGAGAAGAGTTGAGGGAATTCACATTACAAAAGAGCTCAGCCCATTCCCTCACTCTAACACACACAAAGGAGATAACCGACTCCACATCTCTCGACTCCCTCTTAAAGATCATACACACTAAATTTGTGGATAATAGTTCTTTAATCTACATATTATTCCTACATCCATGTAAGTGCAAAAGCTGACAGCAACAATCCCATGCATGTGTGTTGGATCCGTTATTTTTCTCAAATTAATCGAGACAGACAAAAATAAATTAATCCCATGACGGCTAAACGATGGCACAAAGCCGAGGCCGTCATGATAACGGGTCAAATGCGAGTCCCGAGAAGCCCCGCCATATTTATGGCATAAAAAATACAATGTCACAACAAGCGAGCAATCAAAGTGGAATTCCGCCGCACTTACGGAGTGGCCAAGCAAGGAGCGGAAATAATCCCCGAAGAGCGGAGCCTTCCCCGACACAAGTGGCGTGCAAGGAGCGAAGGGAGCGAAGCACGAGGAAGTCCCGGAGACGTCACTTTCTCCTTCACGTGGTCAAAGCACAAGCAAAGCACCCAAAAATAAAAAAATGCGGGACCCTTTTATAGGGCTGCCCTCCTCTTCCACCTTCCCTAGTCACCCCGGACCGGGTAGGTCCTCCGCAGAACCTACCCAGTCTGAGAAGGCCTCCGCAGCACCTACCTGTTCCAGGTAGGTGTTTTTCGACACCTACCCAGTCCGAGTAGGTCTCCGATGAAGCCTACTCGGTCCGCGTAGGTCCTTCCCCCATCCTAACCCTATAAATACCCCCCAAAATCCCAAGGGACAAGGGAAGGAGGTAACAAGCACACTCAGAGGCCTACTTGGAGCACGGGAACAACCCTTGATTCCTTGAAGCACTCGAAGATTTGACTTTGTTTTGTGCTTTGAAGTGAGAGTATGTTACGAAAATAGACATGTGATGGCACTTAGGCAATTTGGACTCCACTTATGTAATTTCTTTATAATTTAATGAGGAAAAGTCATTTAATTTTTTGAATTAATCAAAAATCACGAAAACACCCTTGAATTTACAAGAAAGTCCTTGTAAGGTTGTGTAATTGGGGAAATGTCCCTGCAACTTATGTAAATTGTAGATGTGTCCTTTTTTCCAAAAAAGGGGTTATGTAAAAGGGGTACAATTCGTCGAAAATGTCCCGTAAAGTCCCGTCTTGGCACTCAGTCATCATCATCATCATCATCATCAGAGTCTTATCCTAATTAATTGGGGTCGGCTACATGAATCATGTTCCGCCAAAGATTTCTATCAAGTACAATATTCATATTTAAACTCAAGGAACTAATGTCCTTCCTAATAACATCGCACCATCTCATTTTAGGCCTTCCTCGAGCTCTTTTACTAACATCCACTAAGATTTGGTCACATCTTTTAACCGGCGGTGAGTTAGGACGACGAAACACATGTCCAAACCACTTGAGTCTATTTTCTCTCATTTTGCTATCAATTGGAGCTATCCCTAAGTCATTACGGATGCGCTCATTCCTAATCTTGTCTTTCTTAGTCATTACGGATGAACTCATTCCTAATCTTGTCTTTCTTAGTCTTGCCACACATCCATCTCAACATCCTCATCTCTGCTACACACATTTTGTGGATGTGTTCCTTTCGTACTGCCCAACACTCGGTACCATATAACAAAGCAGGTCTCACAGCCGTTCTATAAAACCTCCCTTTGAATTTCACAGGCATACGACGATCACAAAGGACACCTGGTGCACTTCTCCATCTTAACCAGCATGCCTTAATCTTATGTGTAACGTCATCATAAATCTCCCCATTCTCTTGTATGATAGACCCTAAATATCGAAAGCTACTATTCTTCGGAATGTTATGTCCATCAATTAGAATCATGTCTTCCTGAACCACTCTCCCATTACTAAAATTACAGTGCATAAACTCTGACTTACTCCTACTAATTTTAAAACCTTTAGACTCCAAGACAAGTCTCCAACGCTCTAACTTAGCATTTAGAGCATCAATACTCTCATCAATTAAAACAATATCGTCTGCAAATAACATACATCAAGGGATATCATCATACAATTGTTTAGTTACTTCATCCATAACTAAGGCAAACAAATACGGACTTAGTGCAGAACCTTGATGCAAACCTATAGAAACGGGAAATTCACCAGTCTCCCCAGCAATAGTTCAAACACTAGAAATAGCACCGCCGTACATATCCTTAATCAAATCAACATATCCTTGAGAGATTCCTTTCTTTCTTAATGTCCACCAAATCAATTCTCTCGGTACTCGATCGTACGCCTTCTCTAAATCAAGAAAAACTATATACAAATCTTTTCTCATCTCTCTATACTTCTCCATTAGCTGCCGTAGTAAGAAAATAGCTTCTGTAGTAGATCTATTTGGCATAAAACCAAACTGATTTTCCGATACAGTAGTCATACATCGGAGGCGTTTTTCAATTACTCTTTCCCAAAGTTTCATAGTATGACTCATAAACTTAATTCCACGATAATTATTACAACTTTGAATATCTCATTTGTTTTTATAGAAAAGAACTACAACATTTTTTCTCCAAACTTCTGGCATTCTCCGTTCCATTAAAATTTTATTAAAAAATTTAGTTAGCCACTGAATACCAATATCTCCTAAGCCTTTCCATACTTCAATAGGTAAGCCATCTAGTCCTAAGGCCTTGCCCACTTTCATTTTCTTTAAAGCATCCTCCACTTCTGACATCTTAATACGCCTGAAATATTGATATTTATCAAATATTGTGGACTCTTGGGTATCTTCTAAAGATAAATCCTTGACGAAATCTCCATTAAGTAACTTCTGAAAATAGCTATGCCACCTCCCTTTAATCTCAAGATCCTTAGTTAAAACCCTTTGATCTTCACCTTTAATGCACCGAACATCCGATCTAAATCTCTAGTTTTCCTTTCTCTTAATTTAGCAAGTTTAAATATGTCCTTTTCACTCTCTCGGGTTCCTAATTTATTATATAAATCTTCAAATGCCTTTGATTTAGCTTCGCTAACTATTTCTTAGCTCTCTTTTTAGTGATTTTATAGGCTTCTAGGGTTTGATCAATTTTGTTAGTTTGCCAAACTTTAAAGCATTCCTTTTTTACTCTAATGGTATTTTGGATTTCCTCGCTCCACCACCAAGTCTCTTTGTCTAAATTCTTTTTACCTTTAGATTCGCCTAAGAGTTGTTTTGCAACCCTCGTTATACAATTTGTAACATTATTCCACATTACATTAGTTTCTTGTTCTAAATTCTAAATATTTTCCTTTAATATATGATTTTTAAATGTTTCTAAACTTTTACCTTTTAAATTCCACCATTTAATCTTGGAATAATTATTTATAATGATCTTTCTTTTGAATTTAGGGATGGTGACATCCATTACTAACAACCTATGTTGAGGGGCTAGACTCTCACCAGGAATAACTTTGCAATCTTTACATAAAACTCTATCGACCTTCCTAATGAGAAAATAGTCAATTTGACTTATATGTGTTCCACTCTTGTATGTTATTAAGTGTTCGTCCCTCTTCTTAAAGAAGGTATTAGTAATTGCTAGATCATAGACCACGGCAAAATCAAGAATAGTGTTACCCATATCATTTCTATTGCCAAGATCAAACCCTCCATGAATCCTCTCATAGCCTCTATTATCTATACCCACATGACCATTAAGATCCCCTCCAATAAAGATTCTCTCTTCACTAGAGATATTTTAGATCAAACTATCAATAGCCTCCCAAAATTGCTTTTTAATGCTCTCTTCTAATCCTACTTGAGGTGCATATGCACTAATTATATTCAAAATATCCTCACCTAAGATAAGTTTAATTAACATTAGTCCATCCCCCAATCTATTTACTTCCACAACTCTGTCTTTTAAGTTTTTATCTATTATTATAGCAACACCATTTCTAGAGTTATTATTACCCGTATACCAAATTTTATATCCATCAATATCTTTAGCTTTATGTCCTTTCCACCTAGTTTCTTGTAGGCAAGCTATGTTAACCCTCATGTCCTTCATTAACTTAACTAATTCTAAACCCTTACCCGTTAAAGTTCCTATATTCCAAGTAGCTAGACGGATCCTATGTTTTTGGACTTGCTTCATTACCCGTGTGCGTCCAACCCCACACGAGAACCCTTGCCTATTTGACACCGCAATCGGGCGCCATTGCGGCGCGTTGCTTACGGGGAACGCCCTAGCTAGCCCTTGCTCACTTGTCATTCCATCCGGGTTCCGATGTAACGCGTCGCTTACGGGGAACGCCCTAGCTAGCCCTTGCTCACTTGTCATTCCATCTGGGTTCCGATGTAACGCGTCGCTTACGGGGAACGCCCTAGCATTAGCACATAATGTATTTGGATAAGAATTCATGTTGGAGATGTGACAAAATTTTACTGCTGGTTGTCGACCTAACGCAAACCCTCCTCTTTTCTCATCCGTCTTGACACCCAGTATGTTATAGAAATGTCCAGGGTTCACAAAGATACCCTGAGTTTTCTGTAATGGTGTAAATGTCCCTCCTACATATGGGAGTCCAAGTCCCCTACAAATGTGTTCAAGACGCCCATCCAACGGTTCGGCTGCGATCATCTCGGTGATCCAAGAGTTCAGTTGTGAAGAAGCTAGAAACCAAGTCCTCAACGGTGACCCGGCGGACTAATGAAGATAAATCACATGTTAATCAACCGAGACAAAAGTCCATGTCCGGACTACAACCAAATCCCAGTCCGTGCCAAACTGCAAATAAACCCTCGCCAGTACCAAATGACAACCAAAATCTCTACCAATACAAAACTGAAATTGAACCCTAGCCAACACCAAGCTACATCCAAACCAAACCCCTGTCAGTATAAAACTGCAAATAAACCCCAAGTCTCCACAAAACTGTAAATATACTCCTGATCCTACCAGATTACAGTTAAACCTTTGAACAATACCAAATTGTGAGAGGGATCTCCACCCATATCCAAATTTACCAAATTACCTCACCCCTTGAAGGCTAGGCCTAGCCTAACCTAGATCAAACTATTTTCATAACCTCACTACGACGTAAGTGCCCTCATCCCTTGAAGAGTGTCTGCTGCTATAATTGCAAATACGCCCTCAATGTCACGATTGCTATTGTAAAGGTTGGTGACTTCTTTGGTAGTTAATCAATGGTATTTGGACTTTATGCCGATGTAAATAAATACCGACTACGATCGGTTGGGAAAATATCCAGTAATCGAACCCTAAATCGTCTGGTAAATCCAATTCTCAAAATTAATAGTGTGTATGCTATTTAATTAGCTATAAATGCGCATGCTTGTTCAACAAGTGAACACCGCAAATTCCTATTTAATTCCGTGTGTGAAACAATGTGTAAGTCAACAGAAACAAGGAATTGTTAATTGGATAACAAATGACAGATAAGTGACAACATCTTCAAGACTCTAATTTCACCAGCTTACCTTCAAAAAGGGGAAAAAGATACATCATGCCAATCAAAATGTGACCACACCGGAGTCAAAACAAGAATGGAAAGGTAAAGCCATAGTACAAAATGGGTGAAAAGTAAACAAATGGCAACAGAGAAACAGCACCGACACAGCTTTTACTTGCCATTCTTTATGCCTAACAAACTTGATTCTACGTGTAGGATACATCTGAAAAACGAGTATACTTTCCTCCAGAATACTATAAGTGACAACATAACATTCTTCAGTGTTCAAGGCAACGTGTACGAAAATATATGTACCTTTTAGCCTCTCCTTTCACCTTATTTGAAAACTCGTTGAAGATACTAAACTGGCGAGACCCGATGTCCCATTGCTTGCTGTACACCTTAAAGGCCCATTGCTGGCAGACTAATCCAGGAACCACCGCCGGAACCCCATGCCCGCGGCAAAGTGAAGAAACAAAGAACCATCAGAACTGGAAGTACTACAGAGACCGCTGGGATAAGTTAAATACGCGACGGAGGATGGCTAGTAAAAAGAAGGAACCGGAAGAGCAAAAGTTTCTCCAAAATCTTTAAACAAGGAGACAAAGGTGAATGCACCCATGAAAAAGGAACCCAATTGCCACATGCCCAGCGCAGTCTACGAACTACTTGTAGATGAACCCAAATACAAAGGAAGAGGGAAAAAAAACCAAACTTTCCTTTGGGGGCAGAGTGTTAGAAAGAGGTTAGTCCAAAGTCCTCTAACGAAATGACGAAAATTCGACTTCCCAAGGAAACCAATTAACTGACAACATGTAGAAGAACCCAAAACCGGTATATTGCGACGCTTTGTGCACGAAAAAAGAGAAGTGCGAGGGATGACAGCAGAGGGGGGCGGGTGAACCTGGCGACGGCGGTGGAAAAGATGGAGCTCCTTGGAGAGGAGCACGTCCCGGACGAGTTTCCTGCTTCCCATGGGGAGGACAAGTCTCTTCTCTGGCCGCGGAGATGAACGCCGGAAAAGTAAAGCACAAAAGGCGCGCGCTCCGGGTGGGGAGAGAGAGAGGGAAGGCAAAATCGCCGGCGAAGTAACAAGAAGAATGAACAAAAATAGATAGAGGATACGTAGAAAGAAATTCTTGCGGGAGAAGAAAGATGGTGGAGGAGCAGCAGCAACAGCAACGCCAGCTGCGGGGGTGGAGGAGATACCCGCGGCACAGCTCGGAGGTCGGTTTTGGAATTAGGAAACCCCCCCCCCCGCCCAAAAGGTTTTATTTATTTATATTATTAACTCCGGCTGTCCAATTCTAAATAAAATATTTTTGTTATTATTATTTGAACTCTCGTATGAATGAAATGAAATCAAAATTCATAATACTATTCTATAAGTTACAGAGCGGCGTTAGGGTTTCAGGAGGCGGCGGTGGGTTCACTGGCTCACAGGATGAGTTGTTGGAGAATTAATAAATAAAAAATCAAATACGTACCTACATTTTGTGCTAATAAAGTGACAGTTGCCAAATAAATAGAGGTATTATTTTTTCCCCTTTGTTTCACTTCAGTTTGGTGGTGTGGACAGCCAAGGGTCTATCCAAAGCTTCGGGTATATGCGAACGTGGCTTGTTAACTATGGAATGGGTAGGATATGACAGAGAAATGTTTCGTTCCTAAATTTGCACTTTTAATCATGTGAGCAAAGATGAAGATGAATAATACTCGTACATTTAATATATATCGAGGAGGGGTAAATCTGATCCACCCGATAAATCCCGACGTCAACCAACCCAAATTCTAAGATCCAACATTAATCGACTGAGAGTCCATTGCATGGCCAGTCAAAGATTGTCAGAAGACTGATCCAGGGTCAATCCCCATGCGTCGTGTGTCCCTTGTCATCTAACAGGACGGCGCACGTATCTGGTGATCATCACCACATTGACGACGGAACAGCCACCAGACGACAACGAAACGACGGGTTAACGCCCACACCTCTCGCAAAGGAATGGCGAGTCAATGTCACGTCTCCCGTTGTCCTGCCAAGCGAGTAGATGAGCAACCTACGTCTCCACGGCAAGGACAATATCTAACGGCTCCGAGTAAGAAGCTGATGGTCAAGAGGCGAATTTCATGAAGACCCTACAAAGAAGACCCTGATTACACGACCAAAAAGATATACTACCTCGACCCCTCGAGCTCTCCTTCAGTCCTTCTACTATCATGTTTCCAAATACTCTCTTTCTCTCTTCGTCCACGATTGTATGACTTAAACACCGTAAGATTATCTCTTGAGATCATTTTCAAAACTCCTTATGATGTCTCCCTTTATGTGTAAGTTCTCCTCTCGAGAACATCTTCTTCCCTCACCAAATAAATATAAGAGATATAACTCGTGGATCTAGGTGACTAATCTCGACCTCTACAATCAAAAATATCAATATGTTATATATGAATCGTATAAAGAGGTATAAAGAGATAAAACGAAGAATATAAGATAGTTGAAAATATTGGGCACGTAGAATCTTTTACACCGTGACAAATGGTGATTTCACATTATTCCAATTTTCTTTGCAGGCATTACTAACTACAAAAACATTTGTGGTCTCGCCTAAATGAATAAGATCTTATATTCTTATGTCCAAGATTTTTGAGAAAAAGGAGAAAGAAAAATACTAGAGATAGTGAAGCTTCAATTTAATAGATATTTCTGTGTTGAGAAAAGTGAGATTTATCTGGCCCATTTCTATCATATGCGTATCAAAAACTTTGCCTTTCAAATGGCTGGTTGTATTTGTATTACACATATTCCAATGACATGTATACTCGATTTACTCTATTTTTTAAAAAAATAAAAAGTCAATTTGGGCATATGCACGCATATGCCAAACGAAAGTATGTCCTTCTCAAAGCTAATATCGAACCGAACCAACCACTTGATCGTGAAATCCAATCAGGTGATGCATATAAGTTCACAAATAAGCTTTGCATATGCATCTTGTATCTGCAAAAATAAAAATAAAAATTAAAAAAAATTCAATTTAAGAAATTCTGGCTTGGAACTGAGCAATGCACCAGGAATGAAGGGCTATACAAACAAATCTTGCAGACGACGCAACCATTCCTCTTCTTTCTTGTGCTGATATATCTGATTTCTCAAATATGTGCGTGAACCATGACTGTTTGCACCACCGTGCATATGAATTATTTGACGAGCTATGCAATTAGTTCAAAGCCCCAGGGAGGGGAAGAGGGTCAGGTTTTAAGGTAGAAAGAGACGTGACGGCTGCAAATCCTTTCCAACCGAGCGAGAGGCCCAAAAAAAAAAAAAAAAAAAAAAGATGATGAAGCCAGTTCAATTCTACAGCCTAACCGGGAAAGCTGAAGCAGTTCAAGACACATTCATGAAAAAGCCTTGTCGTGGAATTTGATCTGAATAAACCGAAGTGCACATGATTGGCGCCAAAATGACAAGAAAATAAAATTAGACACTGCCGCAGCTGATGATGAGTGCTCATCAAATATTCACATCGGCAAAAATAAATCAATC
The DNA here is from genome assembly GCA_022559845.1 of Amorphophallus konjac. Taxonomy (NCBI): domain Eukaryota; kingdom Viridiplantae; phylum Streptophyta; class Magnoliopsida; order Alismatales; family Araceae; genus Amorphophallus; species Amorphophallus konjac. The sequence goes on from CM040129.1 coordinate 211,785,131, forward strand.
AAGCTCTGGTTACCCTTGTCCATTCCTCTTGATTCCTTGCCCCATCCACTCGTTGCCTCCACCTGACCAGACAAGATAAATGAGACCAGGGAGCTATAAAATGAGTTTATGGTTTATGCCGGCAAAGCTTACCCTGTTATGTAACTCTAGAGCAACATGAATCTTTAGTTATCCGCATAACCCAAGAGTAACCTAGTTGTGTTTAATTGCACCTCACTCACCAAACAAAAGTGATGAGTTCCAGTGAAGGACCCAAAGTTGCAAAGCACAGATCAGTGCCCGTAGAGGCTGTAGGTTGGACCAAAACCGATCAGAATGGATCATCTGATTTGGTCTGATCTGGACCGAAAGAACTTTGCATGAATTGGCTCCTTTTCTCTCAATTACAAAAAAAAAAGAACTCCAAAAACATAAGAAAAAATATATTTTAAAAAACTCTAAACAATAATACATATCCCTATCAGACGATATTAAAGCGTAGTCATTCACTCATCATCATCACTACCAAATGAAGAAAAGTTATCCGACTCTATAAAACTCTCTAAATTTCTCTGGTGGAACATCGAACATGAGGATGCCTTTGTGTGTGTCTAAACAAGAATATTGGCATGTGCACATCATGAAAGAATACTCCAAATTCAAAAAAGAATGCTCTAAATGCCTTGATAATATAGTTCGAAGCTGAAGTCAAAGTCAAGTTAGAGATGAAGCCAGAGTCATGGATACTCAATGTCCAGTGTATGATGACGCCGCTTCATTGATCTCGTTTTGAATCCTTGCTGGACTATAGATAAGAAGTGTGCAGGAACAATTGATGGAACATTCGGGCACGGGGTGGGTGCTATCTCTACATATTCCCACTAAATGCTCCATAAAGGCGTAAATTGATGGACACCACCAATGAAGTGCTCGCAATACATAGAATGAGTTCTCCAGTTTTTAGAGGAGTGTACCCATGCTCCCATGCAGGATATTGTCTGCTGGGCGCCATCTACTAGAGTACAACACTAGATGGAAGAAGTTATACAATATCACGGCCATCAGATGCCAAGTTGCATGATACAATCTACACCATGTGCATATACTTGTATTCAGAAAAAGAGAAAATGATGTAGGTCACACTTAGACAATTTGGTATCAAATTGCGGCTGGCTGCAATAGGTGGAGAGTTCATGAGGTAAAGAAGGTCACACCGTTAAAGAAAACTCGCAGATGAAGGGTGTGTAAGAGAAGATTAGACTATAGAGAGGCGTGGGGGAGAGAAGGGGTTTTGGTGATTTAAGAGTGACCTTGGGCCATCCAGATAGACCCCACAGGCGGGCCCCAGCTAACCATTGCTGGCCATTTGCAAATGGGCAACAACAACCAGCTTCACTGCCCAATGGCTAGTCAAACAAGACATTCGGTGGATTGGCAGATCCGGACCTCAGAATCAAATCGGTCCATGCTGATCTGTGCCAGTCTGGAGAGGACACTTAATGCAGATTCATGCGAATTTTTGACACCCAGTTTCCAGTAACAATAATCGCATAATTAGTTATAGTCCCTTGAATCTTTGATGGCCAATATTTATTGATGATGAAGGCAAAAATGCTTACTTCCCTTGCTCACATAATTTCTATTTTCTACTATCTTTGGCATTCATGCCTTGATAATTAATTTCCTCTTTCAAAATTTCCCCACTTGCTATCAAAAAGATATAAATTCATCCTCACTATCCATGTAATTAAATAAGTCCAATTGAATTACTGCAACAAAAGGGACAAAGTGAAAGCAACTAAAGAAGATATTTAACAAAATAAATTGAATCATATGGTCATGCAAGATGCCTTCTGATTTAAATAGTCAAGAACCTTCTACAGATAAAATGACGATTCCCAAAACCATGATGACCTGATTACTTTCAGGAGTTATCAAATTATGGGGAAAATTAACACCCCACGACATGCTACCGATTCAGATTTAGCATGTAGTCTAGTAATATTCAAAGTTTACCATGTGCACTTCTTTGATATCTCAAGTTTCCTCAAGTAAGGTGCAAAATCAAAGCCCTTGTTCTTGCCTGGTTATTTTCTCACATAGAGGAAGCAGAACATTTTAACCACGTATGATCATCATCTTGTGTGTAAAGCAGCCATTGAAACCATGAAATAAGACTCAAACCAAATTCCATTCTCTCTGCTTCCTGTTCGGTCAAAGATTTTGAAATATGAGAGGATTTTCACACATCTTTCACCTCAATGCAACTGAGCAATCAACAGTTCATCAAAGATTACACACTGAAAAGGCACCAACTGATTGGAAATAAATTCTTTCTAATTCCATCTGAATACATGGAGTTCATCAGTTATTGCCGAGAGTTTTACAACTAAAGCAAAGGTAGGACACCAAGCTTCTAGTAATTTACCATCTAGATAAATAAAGAAAAAAACTGGTGGTAATATAATCAGCACGCTCAGACTTGGATGATACTATCTGTCTCATAATACCAAGCTTAAAATTACATGTCTTGGACAATTCCTTTTACCTTTTCTGCAAGTACAGGTTTTACTTTTATGACAGATGCTCATGAGTCCACTGACTTCTGCCAGATACAGCTATATGAGGAACTCTCAAAAGACCAAGACGGTACAGTATATTAATCCATCTTCACTGTTGGCAATATAGTAGCATACGTGATATCTGGAGGGAGGAGATAGGTTCAGGGATTATAGATCGTATACATGCAGTTGTTGTGTTAATGACATTAAGATAAAAACACTTTTCACATAAATGGAGTTCTCACCGATGAGAAAAAATGAGCACGATTCCTCAAACTGGCAGATACAGCCAACTGCAAAATTAAACAATGCAAGTATCTGAAATAAGGTAGAACCAGATTCTGCTTCAAACAGAATAAAATTGAAATGAAGAATGTAAGTAACATTGTCCAGAACAAAATACATCCCTTGGTCAAGTCAAAGTAACCTAAGACCAATACTCCAACCAACACCACGTTGATTCCTATGGACCATGGTGATTGGCTTTCATTGATGCATAATCATGTTACTGTTTACAGGGGACAGTCAAATTCATCGTGTGCCTTTGTTGCTGAACCATATTTTCCTCGACTATACAGTCAAACTCCTGATTAATTTGACACAAAAGAATCGATTCTTTGGCATAAACATTGCTCAAACCAAGTGCATTCAGTTGCAAGCCACATTCATATTATCTGTTTCTCCTTGTTGGGAAACTTGAAGATTACGAAAAAGGCACTATATTGCACGAATGAAATTAAAGCAAAAAAAAAACTCGCACATCAAACGCGTCAGAGAGGGAGATGTCCATGGACATACGGCAGATCCACACCTAGTTACACAGGAAAAGCGCCAAAAAGGGAAAAAAACTTAATTTGGAGAAAGAGTGGGTTTCTTTGAGAAACAAGTGAGACTACAACAAACAGCCGGCACATGAAATCACCTAATCTGTAGAGCTTTTGCTGCGAAGCCTGTAGACAATGCGCCCCCTGGTGGAGTCGTAACGGCTCACTTCGATCCTGACCCTGTCTCCCACCAGCACCCTGACCATCTTGGTGCGCATCTTACCCGAAACATAACCCAGGATGACCTCTCCGTTGTCCAGGCGAACGCGGAACATGCAGTTGGGGAGCAGTTCCGTGATTAAGCCCTCCGTCACTAGCTTATCTTCTTTCTTGCCGTTGGGCGGCCGCCCGGCAGCAGCAACCCGAGATGTAGAAGGTTGTTGCCGCCGCAAGGGGGAAAACGCCGGCCTGAGGGCCCCATATGGTCGCCTCCCAATTAGGAAGACCGTGGGGGAGAGTGCCGCGGGGGGGCGGCGGTCGCGTGGAACGTACCACAATGGAAGCATCGCCATCACCACCGCTGCAGCGGCATGGTTGGGGGGCAGCAAAGAAAGGGACTTTCTTGGAGAGCCCCGGATGTACAGTGGAGGGTAAGCGTCGGGAGGCGGCGGGGAGGGTGGGTTCTGCGTCCGCCGGCGCCGGATGGCGGTAGATGCATCGGAGGGGGAGAGGAGGGAACTGGGCGCGAGAAGAAGAACATGAGGAGGAGGGTGGGGGCAGGGAGGAGAGGGTCCCGTGGGCCCTCCTTTGTTGAGGTGGATGGGCGCCGCTGGGGTGGTTGTGTGCGGCGGGAGTGCAGGAAGTGGGGAAGGGGTGAAACACGACGGACAACACCATACCTTGGTCCTCCTCCTCCTTCTTCTTCTTCTTCAATGGATGCCGTGCCGCGCAGAAAACAATATAATTTTGGGAGTCGCCCGCTGGCGGCCGGCGCCGGTGCCGAGAGAGAGAGAGAGAGAAAAGGAGGGCGCTGGCGCTGGCGCCGGCAGCGGGAGAGCGTTTCTTTTCTCGTGGTACTGTGGAGACACTGCAGAGAGCCGGGGGCCTTCTGCCTTTCTCACCCCATCCGATATCAGCCATCCATCATCTGTTGTGTTGGCATTGGTTGCGTACGTTCAGTGCAAACCTTAGTTTATTTTACATACTTTCGTTACGCATTAGTTTTAAATTTTTAGATTTTTAAAATTTTTGAGATATGAGATCATATTACTCAAATTTATGACATAAGTCACACTTTGATCTGATGACTTACAATTTTAAAAATAAAAAATTAAATTAATAAATAAGTTTAACACTATTCATCCGATTTAGATTTTTTAAAAAATTATTTAGATAATCTCACAAAAATATGATTTATATCATAAATTAAGATGATTTTGGGGTTAAAATGTGTAATTTTTTCGTCGGGGTTAAAATGTGTAATTTTGGGGTGTGAGCAGGATTTCACGTTTCGATTGTGTTTTTGGGGTTTAAATGGGTTCTCTCGATGCTAGAGAGGGTTGGGGAATGGTTTCCCCTTATTTTCGACTTCACATAAGTGTGATTGGGGCGTGGAATGGATTTTCCCATGATTTCTACCGTTTTCGGTCTCGAGTCGAGATCGCGACCATCTCAGTGGTCGCGTTCTTCTGAGAAGGCGACGTATCGCGCCACCGTGTTCAGCGAGGAAGTTGAACAGTACGGCGGTTGAGAACGCGCCGCTCTGAAGTTGCACGCTCTGAACGCGACCAAGGTAAGGGGCACGTTCTTATTTAAGAACGTGACGCTCCAAAGTTACGCGTTCTGACGCGACCCAAGATAGTTTTGCGTTCATGTCCTCTATCTTCCGTGTTTTGTTTGGGCAGCCCTGAGCCGTGGTGGGACCAGGATTGAGCCCCTTATGGGTCTGTGACCCCGTAGATGTCCCGGACACCCCATGTTAGCCGTGACCGTGTTTGTGGAATGTCCAGAGGTACCACTTTACATCGATTAGCGTGCCCAAGGGTTTTAAGGGTTTGGGTGACCCTTTTGTGTTATGGGCTTCTATGTTTTTACTAGATCGAGTCGTCGTGTATCGATATGAGTGCGGAGGGCCTTCCCCGCATGGCATGGGTTTCTCCGAAAAGTGTTTTCAGTGTGGGCCATGTGGATGGCCTTAGTATGTGACTCCAATCAACCAACTTGGGGCTGGAGGTTTTTCGTGTGCCCCTTGGACGAGGGATCAACATGGCGGCTCATGAGCTACCTAGGGAACTGTGCCACCGTAGTTTCAGACCTAGGTATTAGGCTAGATTAACGGCGTCGTGCCGTTGTGTACGACGGTCTTGACCCGAGTCTGTGACTCAAGGACCGTTGGATTTAGTAGGTTTAGTGGACTGCCCAGAGTCTGGTGGCGTCGTGCCACCTATTACTCTGCGTTACTCGCGATGGGTGCAGTGCGTGACTTTCCGCGTTCACGTTTAGTGACCTCCCACTGGTCATAGCCTTCTTACAACACGCATGTGCTGACCCACTCGGGAGTGGTGGAGCGGCTTACCCGAGAGAGATGATTTTTAGACTGGTTACCGTAGGGTCCCCACGCGCAGCCTGAGTCTGGGCTTCGGGGGAAGAACCAGTTAGAGGGTCTGACCTAGGGCGTATGGTCTGTGTGTGCACACTTAGTTGGGGGCTGTCGGATCCGTGCTGACAAGCGCGACCCCAGCTAGTCCTTGTTCGTGGTAATGGTTACTGTTGTGTCTCTGTCTCCGCCTGGGACGTCGCAGCGAGTCACTCGAGGCGCAGGCTAAGTCATCAGTGGACGCATCCGGCTTTGCTTCTGGTGGGCAGTGCTCTCATCACGTGACGTGTGTTTCTTGTGACTTGAGTTTATGCTTCCCGTATGCGAGACGTGATTTTGCGTGCAGTTTCTGAGTGTGTTCCCGAGGTAGAGGTCCAGGGTTCCGGTGAGCATCTCAGAGGGTTCTCCCTAGACGGTGTTAGGTCCACGACCAGCGTTGTCGTGACTAGCTTGCCAACTAGTTTAAAGTCTTGAAGGAGTGCTCCACCTTTTGGTGCTGTAGCATCCACATGTAATCGGTGGCACATATGAATCTAACTTCGGAGACGTCGACGAGGGGGAAGAGAAAATAGGGGGAGATTGGGGACAACACCAACTTCATGCCCTCGCCGTGCAGCAGGGGAAGGGCGACAGGGGTTGCAGATAGACTGGCGGGGGGAGGGGGTAGCAAGGGGATGGGGGTTACAAACTAGTGGCAAGGGGAGGGGGAAGGGGCGGCAGGAGGATGGGGATTGCATATTGGGTATAGGGGGGAGGGGCAGCCGGGAGATGGGAGTTGCAAATTGGTGAGGGTTGCATACAAATTGATAGGTGGAGGGGGAAAACGGGTAGTAGGGGGGTTACAGACTGGTCGGGGGGAGTGGACAAAGGTTAACATGGGGAGGGGATTGTAGACCGTTGGGGGTGGGGAGAGGGAAGGTTGGTGCATGGGAGGGGGTTGCACACCTGCTGGGTAACAGGGGACGACGGGGTTATAGAGGTGGGGATGATTCCAATAGGGGGAGGGTGGTTTTCGACGAGGGAGTGGAGTATGGGGGGGGGGAGGCGAAGGGGGAGATTTTGGGCATGGGAGGGGTATTATTATTACTTTTCTATGTCTAGTTAAGGGTAATCATAGTTAAATTGACATGTGATAACGAAAAATTACAACGATGACATATTTATAATTGTATATTAAAAATAATGACATGTCTAATTGACTATCATTATATTTACAGTAATAATTATTCACAATTTCATCTCTAAACATAGTTTATTTGTAAAAAAAATCCTTTAATTTTCTTCGAGAAGGTGGCAGTGTCGAACCGGGAGTGTAAAAGTGCGGTGGACACGTCACACCTGCCTACGTGGTTCGACGTTGTTGGTTGGAACACTCGTGCGCCATAGTCGGTGTTCTTCCCCGTTAAAATCGCTGCCGAGTGGAAGCTCCTTTCTCTTTCTCTGCTCTCTCTCTCTCTCTCTCGCACGCACGCACGCACACCCGTGTCACAATCGCAGCCATCACCGCTCTGTCGTTGCCATGGCGAAGGCGACGGCCGGTGCTCCCCCACGGGCTATTTTGGCGTTGCTGCTGTTGGCCTCGGCGGCTCTTGGCGCCGCAGCGGCAGTGGACAGGCAGAACAAGTCCTCGTGGGGAGGGATCTTATGGGCCAAGGACGAAGGCGGCAACGTCCTCCACCCCAGCCCCACGGCGACCATTGATCCCGACCTCGACGGCGCAGACCACCCCGATGCCGATGCCGTGGGCGGGGTCGGCGACGACGACATCGACAGCGAGTTCGCGGGCGGGTTTTCCTCGCTGGACGGGATGCTGCAGTGGGCAATCGGTAAAACCCCCTTGGTCTCTCACTGGCCTCCCCGTTCGGAAAATAAAACCTCGGCACGCAGTCCTGCGGAATTGAATCATCCAGCCTTCGTGCGTGTTTGTTTGAGAGAAAAGTAACACAGTGTCTGCAACATGGACACACACACAACCTCTCCCGCGCGCACTCGCGTGCGTTTTGCGGTCCTAATGATATTCTCTCCATCTGTTTCATTGACGACCAGTTCTTATTTGACATGGCGGACTCACTCTTTGCTTTACTGGTGTTGCAATGTCACCAATCAGAGATTGTTACGAACGCTTATACCCCACGTAGAAATCGTTATGGGTTGGGTTCTTCAGCATCAAATGTTTGTCGTAATCAAACTGATTCAGCAATCTTAAAGGAAGCTGTGATATCATGGTTCACAGATTAAATCACATTTTTGACATTAAGCTCCATCTGAAACAATCCCATCTGATTCTCTCAGAAGCCTTCTCAAAAACTATCCTCAAAATCAGTCCTCTTTTATACGTGTTGCATGACATGTACGTATTCATGTGCCACTGAAGGTCTCCCGGGTTAGCCTTCCCTTGTTTATGCCTTTTGTTCCAGCTGATCAATTCATTTATTACTGTTTTTAATCGTGCAGCTTGCAGCTTTGTGGAGATCTTGTAAGTCCCATTTACTAAGCCAATGATTTATAGTCCTTTATCAACTATTCCCAAGTTAATTGATCTCGACCTTGCAAGTTTCTGATGTCATTCGTCCTTTTTCCTAATGCTACCCTATGGAATTATGTACTATTCCTGTCCGCTTCCTTCATCCATCCGTCTCTTGATCTCTTTTTCTAATTCATCTCCTCCTTCAAGAGAAATTCCCCATATTCTGCCTTCAGAGTCTTTTTGCCGTCTGTCCTCATTCAGTGCTCCTATGTTTTTAATAACATCAAACTCCTCTGTTTGCTCCAAAAGATTGCTTTAGGCTTGTTTGCTTGGTAGGGCCCTGCTTGCCTCGCCCCGCATAGGAGCAATTCTCTTCCGGTCTTCCCAATTTCTTCAGCTTTCTTACCAAGCTAGCCATAGGTGATTCACTCATACTGGGTTCTACACAGACTTCCCTAACTAGCTTCTCGAAACCTTGCACTTTTGGTCATGTTTGTTCCTTTTGAAGATGGCCTCCCTCCTATACATGACAGTCTGTAGGAGAATGGCTTGTAGTCTGACATTGGCCATGCCAAACACAAGGCCTCCAGATTGGGTAATCTCCTCCATGGTCCTTTTTTTTCTCCCCACCATCTCTAAAATCCTTTTCAATTTTTATTCCCCTGGACAGCCTTCTCGTCTGGTTCTGTCTCACCCTCCCCGTTCCCCTCTTCCTGCCTAGCTTCTGTGTCCCTGCTTCTTGACTCTCTTCCCTTTCCCCCAAACCTTCGAGAACATAAATGCTCCCACACAGCAGCAAGCTTGGAACCTTGAAGCAGCCTTCTCTCTATGTAGAGGAGAAAGTGCTGATTGTTGAGAGCCCAGCTGGTCAGAAGGATCAGGCATAAATTCTTCAGATGATCACTTGCAATGCTGCCTGCAAGATCCACCGTAGATGACCAAATTTTGTGTTCCATCCGGTTTTCTTTCTCAGAAAGCTAAGTTTATTGCAGGTCTAAGTCCCACCTCTCTGGCAGGATCTTTTCTATTGATGCCTGCTGCTCAGCCACTGTTGACTTCAGACAGTAGTTACCAGACTCTAGAGGAATTTGGCACTATTCCCTGCATCTTTTCCTCCCCATTCACACGGGGAGGTCTTCCCACCCACTCTCTGCCATCTGAGCCCCTTGGAACATTCTTTCTTGCCGTTGCTGTAATGGGAGCCTTAGAGCCAATCAAGTGCAGGAGAACAATAAAGACCCCATCTGGCCCTGTGGCGCTGAGAGCCTGTTACCACCATCCTGAATGGATTTGAATAAGCCATGGACCCACATTAACCCGTTGGCCATGTCTGATTCGACATACAATGGATCTGTTGTGCAAGAGTGGGCTAGAATCCAACTCAAGCCTATATTGCCCTGGTTCTGATGTTTAAATTTTCTTTTGTCGCAAATTCCTCGATCCAAAAAATTCGGATCAGAATGTGAACGGAACTGCCAAAAATTGTAACACAGAACGTTAAGGTAGTTTGTAGTCATTTCCGTGTGTTTTTCTTTCCTTGCAACCAAAACATGGAGTCTTTGTCCTGTACTCTTTTTTTTTGTGTCTCTCCTTTGGCGTCAGTCAGTGGAATAGCTGGTGGATGCATGTCTTTTGGGCTTGTGGGCTTGGTTTAGTCTTCTACCTACCTCCATAACCTCTTCCTTCTGATCATTCCCCTGTCATGGTAATGCGAAATGAATCAGGCCCATTTGCCCCTGTTTCATACGCGAAAAAATTATTTTTAAAATATCCAATGGTTGGATAAATACACACATATTTTACCTAATTAATTAGCATGCACATAATTCTTCTCGCGAGTCTAATTTATTAGACGATTTAGGGTTCGGGTACTTGATATTTCCCAACCAACCGGAGTTGGTGTTTATTTACATTGGCATAAGTCCGAACACCTTTGATTAACTGCTAGAGATATCTGTTACCCCTTGCATCATTCGTTGTGATGAGAGGGTTTGAGTCCAAAAAAAAGATCTCCCATGCCCTAAAGCAAGGATATAATAGCAAGACATTTAAATCCTTTCGCAAGTTTGGATTTATTCACAATTTTCCCTTAGACTAGGGTTTATTTGCAATTATCTCTCAACCATGAGGGTAGAACCACAACTTTGGCGTAACCTGAACATATTTATGCCATTTCTGTGATTTTAGAATTTTCTTGTAATTTCCCTGGATATTTACACAATTTTGCAAAGATTTAGGGTAAAATTGTAATTCAGAAAAAACAGGGTTTTTCCCCAATTTGGAGGACGTTATGTGAACTGGAACATTGGTTGTTCAATTTCTGATTTTTTAGGATTTTTCCTGAATTTTGTGGATATTTATGTAATTTCATAAACTTGTAGGGCTTTTCTGCAATTTCACATAGAGCAGGGACTTGTGTGCATTTTCTCACATGAAAATAATTCCCACATGAACTTACATAATTTTATAAATTTTTACATGATTTTTCTGTATTTTTTCATAATTTTCATGGGTTTACAAATAAATTTTCCGCAAGCATTGGTATAAGTGCAAAAGCACCAACATACCCTTTATCATGGGGTTAACAAGGTCAGATAGACCAAACAGACAAGTTCTTGGGGGCTGGACGAACTAGGTCTTATCCCAAGTTTTCAAACGTTCTTGGAGTTTTTGAGAGGATGGATTCTCCTCGGAGCTCCTTAGACTTGAGTCTTGGCTTCCTTCTATCTCTCTCTTGGTGTGTGTTCTCCTCCTCCTTTTATACGGGTTAACCGGGGGGACTTCATGGCTGCATTTATTGCATTGGGGAGGTGAAGAGACCCAGGGGGAAGTTCCCTCGGTTAACATGGGTGCACTGTGCACAGGAGTTGAACCAGGGGAGGTTCCCCGATTAACATTGGGTGTGCATGAGATGAACCAGGGGAGGTCTCCCCGGTTAAGTTAGGGAGGTAAGTTCACCACCCTTTATTCATTCCAGAATATTAAATAGGAGAATTTAAGTGAACTGGGGGAGGTTCTCCTGGTTAAGGTTTAGACGCTCATCGGTGAACTGGAGGAGGTTCCCTCGGTTAGCATGTGAAGGTAAGTTCGCCCCTCTATTTATTTATTGAGAAAAATTAAAGGTTTAATGGGGTTTGTAAGTGAACCAGGGGAGGTTCCCTCGATTAAGGCTAGGAAAGGATGGAATAACCGAGGGAGGTCTCCTACTTAAGTGGAGCTTAGCAAATGTGAATGCGGGGGGGGGGGGGGGGGTTCCCTGGTTTAGCTTGAGAGAGGGTGTGACCGGGACTGGGGGCCTTCGCTGGGGTCGCGACCAGGTGCAAGGATGGCAGTACCGCTTTCGGCCAGGACCGAAACTAAAACGTACCGGTTTCAGTTTCGGATTCGGCCGAAACCGGTTCAAAACATTCAAAAAAGGCAAAAATTACAGTGGGTAGGTCCGGTTTCGGATCGAAACGAGTGGGTTTCGGACCGAAACCATTAAAAAAATATTTTTTTAAAGTTTCGGACCTGCTACAGTGAGCAGGTCCGAAACCGTTTTGGTATGCGCCGAAACCAATACGTTTCGGCCGGAAACGTATCGGTTTTGGCCGATACTGTCATCTTAGATCAGGTGGGGTGACCAGGGGAGGTCCCCCCGGTCTGCAGCTGAGAGGGGGTGACCGGGGGACCTCCCCCAGGTTTGTAGCCAGGTGGGGGTGATCTGGGGAGGTCCTCTCGGTCTACAGTTGAGAGAGAGAGTGACTTGAGGGGGGGGGGTCGCCCCAGTTTGCAGCCAGGTGGGGGTGACCGGGGGAGGTCCCCTCAGTCTGCAATTTAGCGAGGATAGACCAGGGGGCCTCCCCCCAGTTTGCAGCTTGGCGGGGGAACCGGGGGAGGTCCCCCTGGTTCACTCTTGGGTGTTCCCCCGGTTAGGGTAGGCCCATCTGGCGGTTCATCCCCCCTCTCCTCTTCTCTTCCTCCCTTTCTCTTCTTCCCCCCTTTTCTTTTCTTTTTCTTGCTTGCAGAACAGAGAGAGAGAGGGGTGGCAGCTTCCCTGTGCACGTAGATCGAGGGAGAGAAGGAGAGAGCAGGTGGCTACCTGTCCCCCTTTGTGGGTCCAAAATCTCTTTAAAAGAGTTTGATTTTGTCTCTTTCAAGCCTTTTCTTCGTCATTTTTTGTCACAAGATTCAGGGGCAGAGGTACGTGGAGACTTTGTTTCTTCTTTTACACCGACTTGCTGTCGATTTTCTTGGATTGCTTGGGACCACACTCCAAAACGTCGAGAACGATCTCTGCAGGTCGAGGGAGACGTTGTTTGTTTGTTCTTTCAACAGGCATAGGGCTTTATGCTGCCGGCGAGATGTTTGATAAAATTGTCATGCATGTGAGAACGTGGGGCTTGTCTAAATAACCCCACCCGTCGGAACTCCTGAGGCATTTAACTCACGGCGATGTTTTTTTTATCGTCTTACGGTGCTTAATAATTTTTAAAAAATTCTCAAAAATTCTTTAAATTTTTCTAAATCCTGTGTGGGATTTCCCCGAAAATTGTTTGGGATTTTTTTTGAAATTCTCAGAAAATTGCTGCAAATTCTGAGGAAATTGCTGGACTTTTCTGAAATTTGTTTAGAAATTTCTGGAAAGTCTCAGAAAATTTTGGAAATTGTCTGAAAATTCTTAGAAAATTGCCGGATTCTTAAAAAAATCATTTATAAATTTTTGAGGCACCTCACAAATTTGTGGGGTTCAACCGCACCTCACTTGCACTTCTTCCATGCAATTGCATCTCATGCTCCTATTAGGTACCCAGATGAGCACTTCTGGAAATAATGACACAAGGGTGCTGAAGAATCTGACTGGGCCAGGTTATAAATGAGTAATCTTTAGGTGGGTTGGCTCAAGGCTTCACGTGAGAATGTGAGGCCTTGGGCTCATTTCTACTTGGGGGCACGGGGGTGAACTGGGATCCCATGGGCCCGCACGTTCCCCGTTGTAGGATCCCCGAGGTGTGTTTAACCTTCGAGCTCCCCTCGGCACTCCACTAACTCGGACCGCAAACAGTTGCGGCTGGGGCGGAGGTTGAGTAAGTGGGTAGCCGAGTGAGTTTGACCTTGAAAATATAAAAAATAAGTAATCTTTACAGTGATGCATTTTTCCTATCCAACACTGGGAAAAAGGAAAGGATCTGCCGAGTTCATCTGACATTTCTGTTTAATTTGTACTAATAGTTATATCCTTGGGTTGTATGTGATGCAAGCATCTAAGCTGTCATGGATTAAGTGGAACCCAAGGAGGCAAAGGTAAGATCCAAGGGAGTTAATGTTAGTCTCATGTTCTTTGTCGTGTAGATTTATTCGTATCTTTTTACCATTGCATGTTGCACTATGATATATTATTAAGGATGTAATCTTTTTGAGAACTGAACAAAATCAATTGATAGCATGCTTTAGTAAACCACTTTAAAAAAAACATGCTTTGGTAAACCAGTTATCTAATTTCAGCACCTATTTTTAAAGAGTAGAGGCAAATGCTGTGAAGGATAATTTACGAAAAATGCCAATGGGAAATTGATTACTGCAGGGACTTCACACTTGAGGAGGCCTACCTACCCTAGGCCTACCCTAGGCTTTTTGCTATTGCTGCTACACCTTTGGCTTCTGTGGCACTTTTTTTTGACAACCAGTTATTTGGAGGTACCTGGTCCCCTACTTTTAGGAGGAACCTTTTGCATGAGATGGATCAATTGGGGAGTTGGCTTTCTTTGCTCACTCAGTTCAGGCTGGTGGATAGTAGAGCTGATAGGTGGGGGTGGAGATGGGATAAGGAGGATGTTTTCTCAATCAGGTCGGCATACTCTCTTATCTCATGTTTTTGGGGGGGGGGGGCACCGCTTTGTTCCACAGGTGTGACGTCCCAAGAACCCTTTGAAGGTTAAGTTGTTGATATGGAGGATTTCTCACGGCAAGCTGCCCACTTGTGATGGGATTGCACCCTTTTGTCATGTCATTACCACCTTGTGTTGTTTGTGCGGAGAGGTGAAGGAGGACATCGACCATCTTTTTACGAGATGTTCCTATTCTAAGGAGGTATGGACCCGGATCGGGAGCATGATCTACCTCTCCTTGGGCCAGCCACAGAGTGTGCAGTAGCTACTCCTCAGTTGGCACAAGAGTTGGATCCTCAAAGGGGACAAAGATCAGCTGGTGGCTTATCCTTCACGCGACTTTGTCGGCTCTTTAGAGCGAAGGAACAAGAGTGGAGGAGAGGATCGTCTCTTTTGTTTGTGAGAGAGTGTGTGAGTGGGCCAAACTCCTTTGTAAAGTGTAGTCCCACAACTCCTCCCCCCCCCCCCTTTGTTATAGGTTAGGTAGAGAACTTCCCTCTTGGCAGTGCCTTTTGTACGGGGATCCTTTTGAGAGCTGAAAGTTACACTTGTAAATCCCTTTTTTTTTCTCTTAATACAATAGTGTACTATTCACTTTTAAAAAAATGACAAGTTGATTATTGAGTCAGTGCATAGTTTTGCTTGTACATTCCATGTAGATATCTATGTTGCATCTACGTTCTTCCAAATGTATAACATGGCTTGCAGATTGGGTTGATCCTTATCTGGATCAATCAATTGGATTGGCCAATGATGATCAAATTTCAAAGGGGAAAATTTAATTCTCACTTTAATTAAAAAAGGAAATAAGAAAAATTGGTCTGAAATTGATCCTATACCGATTATGATCTGATTCTTAAATGAGATCAGATTGGTCCGGTCAGTCCCAGATCCAATCCAATTCCACAATCCTTACATATATGAAAATTTCTATCTTTGCTTATTTGTCTATCAGCAACTATTTATCTCTTTTCAGGTGCTTGTTACAATGTTAAAATTAAGTAATTGATTTTTTGTTCGCGGTATTCATACTGGTTTTTGCTTCAAGCATCCTACATCTCATGCTTGTTTTTACAGGTCACTCTGACCCAGCAAAGTTGAAGGAGAAAGCAAGTGATGTTCAACATATGTCTGCTGATGAGTTAAAGACACGCCAACTAGAAATTAAGGTAAAAATTTCTGTTACTTTGTTTTATTTTTTTTATCCAGCATATCTAGATAAGATGATGTATTTTGTGATTCTCTCTTTATGCTCTACTTTTGATTTTTGCTACTAAGGTTCGATTATCATGTGCATAGACAAGCGAAAATGGGTGTTGTGTTGAATCTACGGAAAGATTTCATTACTGGAACAGTAACCTGAGATGGATTGCTCAAAATATACATTTTCGTTCATTGATGATACAATTTTTATGAAGTCTATCCTTGTCAGCCATCTCTTTGAGTCTCCAACCATCATGTTCTCAAACCTTGTTTCATGTTTCTAGTGTAAAAAATTAGCAGAATATGCTGCCACCAAAAAAAAAAAATCAGAGAAAGGAGCTTTTCTTTTGTTTGTTGCCAAAAATCCTTTTTTCTGCGAAATTCACTGTTTTTTTATAACAAACATTGTTCCCATAAAGGCTCCCTGTTGCTTCCTTTTATGGTGAAATGATGTATAATCATCTTACGTTGCTTTCATAAAACTGTAAAATCATCTTATATGCTACTCACAAGAATATAGATCTCACCTGTTAGAATTCTTCGTACAGAATGTCAGAACCACAAGGCTGACCCCTTTGTATTAACCTTTGGGTGCCATTTGGTTGGAGAGTAAGGCGAGGATATCCTTGCCGAAACCCCATTCTTCGTTTGGTAGGACCAATTTGGACGGGGATAGGAGGGGTTAAGTAGAATGGGGTTATCCCTAGGAATGGGGTTACAAATGACTTATTCCCACCTCCCCATCACTATTTTTCTCTCTCCAACATTAGTGCTAATTAATCCTATTAGAGTTAATTAACGTTATTAGTGGTAATTAATCATGCTAATCAATCTCATTAGTGATAATTAATAACTATATTATTTAATTATCATTAAATGATTAATTATAATAGTGCTACTTAATCTTATTAGTGTTAATTAATCATTCTAATTAATCTTATCAGTGCTAATTAATAGTATCAATTAATCTTATCAGTACTAACTAATGTTATTAGTGCTAATTAATGTTATTAGTGCTAATTAATGATGCTAATTAATCATTTTAAGTGCTAAAGAATAGTACTAATTAATCTTATTAGCACTAATTAATAAATATCATATTTAATTATCGTTAAATAATTAATTATAAAAGTGCTGCTTAATCTTATTAGTGCTAATTAAGTATGCAAATTAATCTTATTTGTGCCAATTAATAAATATATTATTTAATTATCATCAAATAATTAATTATAACTCAGGGTGTCAATGGATAGGATTCGGGATGGATTCTTTAAGATCTGAACCCGAATCCGATAGTATAAGATCTGAATCCGACCCGGATTCGAAATAACATGTCATTTCGGATTCAAATCAGATCCGAATCCGAACTTAAGATTTCGGATCCGAATTCCACCCAAAATTCATAT
Source organism: Amorphophallus konjac (assembly GCA_022559845.1). NCBI lineage: Eukaryota > Viridiplantae > Streptophyta > Magnoliopsida > Alismatales > Araceae > Amorphophallus > Amorphophallus konjac. Next base: position 211,801,974 of record CM040129.1, read on the forward strand.
ATACATATATATTTATATATTTATTTATTTATACACACACACACACACACACACCTTTTATAGGCGATGGCCCATGAGATCCGAATTTGCATTATTGGATCTGAATTTTTAAGATCCAATTGATCTTTTTTCGGATCCATTCTTATGCTCCAACTCACATATGAATTTCAATTTCGGATCTTGAGTTTTGGATCCAATTTGTTCAGTAAATTGATCAAAGGTTCAGAATTTACATATTGTATCCAAAACTTTTCAAACCCAATGGATCTAATTTCGGATCCAGGGAGTAAACAACCATTACACTTAAAAAATTTGGATATTTTCGGATCCACACAATAAATACAAACAGTACACGTTCAAAAGTTTAAATTCGGATCCGTTTTCTCCCAGCAAACCCACATGAACTTTAGTCATATTCACATAGCATGATTCGCATGGTAATACTGGAAATTTATCTAACATTTCTGATGATAACCTGAACATTGGTACCAGTAACAATGCTGGGCTTGTCATATGGCTTCCCCTCAGCCTTCCTCATGGTCTGCCATCTTCTCTTGAACGCCAGGCCAGCCAGCATTATTGCTTCTGAAGACCCCACAGCCCCATCCCCCACTGCCACTTCTTTCTCACCAATGGGGGCATGCAGGAGGTGAGCTATTATATTCACACATCGATTCTGAAAGGGGAAAAAAAAGAAAGTAAAAACATGCATTATGCACTGTGGCATTAACTTAGTATAATTAATCTATATATCACCTTGCATGAGAAATGGGAATAGAACTACATAAGACTGCAGATCATTAGTTTATGTCAAGTAAATTTAATTAGTGCACTGTAATACAATATGGACTACAGTTGAAATGTGAGCACTTGCCTGGAGCTCTGTGGTGACTGGATACTCATCCATGTCAACATAATTTTTGTTTATTGATTCCATCATCAGCTTCTCACACTCCGGCTCCATCCAAGTGGTAACAAAGGAGGGTAAGTTAAGCCTGGGGTTATTATCTAGCAGCAACTCATCATGGATTTTCTCATATGCAGCTTTCTTGGAGACTGACTTCTCTGCCAATTTATACCAGCCAGATGAAAAGAGAAAAGAGATGGAGAGAAGAAAGAGGTGGTTTTAAAATCTCGAAAAGTTGCTCAAGGCCAGTTTTTAGAGAAAAAGTAGATTATGAAAAGAAATCTATGATTCCTACCCAGTTTCCAACGCTCTTACAGTCATGCTCGTCAGTGAACTCCTAGAGTAACGGTCAACTTTAGATGGCTCTTGTTAACAATAAAGAAATCTGAGATATCATACACCATCAAGTTCACAAATAGCAGACTTCAAAACATATAACAGATGCTTGGGGACACAGGGAAGAATTCTACCTTTATAATAGTAGATCTACTTCTGTCCCCATGAAGTACCTGCAAGTCCAACCAACATTTTTTTAGTTGAACCAAGAACGGAAGTGTATGAGTAAATAGTCCCACAATATCTAATTCTTTGTAAGTAACGTGATATTTGATAAAACATAAATTCGCGTATAAGAATAGTGCTTTAGGAAAGGAGTGTAGACAAAACATAATTTTCAAAATAGTTCAACATTTTAGATGTAGGAAACGCCGAAGTAAAAGAGTTAAGGACCTAGAACTACCAATACAAGAGGATGTGACAAATAAAATAGATGAAGATTATAGGTGTATTGGTAACAACTTTGAACTAGTCAAATCCAGGCAAACCAGTTAAGACTAATAAATTAAACCAGTCAGATTTAATGGGCCAAAATGAACATTTAGTTCTGAACCATGCAACTGCTCCTGAAGCAGGATGTTTGCGCTGGTTCACCCAGGACCGCTTTGATAACAGAGTAAGCCTCGGGGAGGATAACTTATTCGTCTTAGTCGCCTTAATCGACTTTGGTAGCCCCACTCGGGTAAGATAGCTTATTCTAGGTCGGGTAGAGTAGGTGAGAGTTAAGGGTGGATAACTTATTCCTTCAAAATAAGAGATTAAGTTAACCAAGGTCGTATATGGGTTTCTTATTTATGATATTTCTTGTTATGTATTTTATTTTTTTCTTATTCTAAACAAAATAAGAACTAATTATCAAACTAGGTTAGGCTTAACTTCGGGATAGCTTACACGGGCTTACTATAACCTGTTATCAAAGCTGCCCCCAAAGAATAAAAGCACTACAAGACAGAACCTAAGTGCTTTCATCTTCTGCATCACATTTGCTAGAAAATGAAAAGATGGTATCTAACAGCATCACGAGCAAGGATGGTGGAAAAGGTATCTAGTTGCCTCGGGAATTCCAGACTGAAAACAAAATTCACTAAAACTAGAAAATCATGAAATAAAAAGTACCTTTCAGCCTTCGAACTTGGAATGTATAAATACCATGTTTCTGTTTCACCCTTGTGCAGTATTGATAGTTTGAAATGTCATTAAGTGCAACCAGGATGTTTTCTAAAAAAAGTGTAGACCATATCACCAATTTTATTCAAAGATAAACAGAGGTAGTAAAATTCCTCATGAAGACTACAAACAAGCAGATGAAAGACAACCAAAGCATGCACCATGCTCTGAAATGTGCAACACCAAATGTGTATTGGCATGCACCATGCTCTGAAAGTTTGACCTCATGTATATTCGAATAATCAATCAATACATCTTGGGTAAAATATGAGCCTTTATGCATGGCTGTTCAATGAACATGTCCATTAACAATGGTAAAAGAGAGAATACACACAAATATACAAATGACAAATTTCAGAAACAGAACATGACCAATCGTCAAGGCCATGCCCGCCACCAAAACACAAAATAACCAACCAGACCAGAACAACTATATGTCATAGAGGAGAGTATGATATCTATCACATAAATAAAGCATACTAGAAATTTGTGAACCACAAAACAGAGGAAGGGACTGGAAATAAAACAGCAAAATTGTGAACCAGATACAGAATAAGTTCACCTTGAATAAACCAAGTTTATTGTCTAACCATGAATGAACATTGCCAATTTTTTTGCCTTCGCATCATCTACGCCCGACATTGCAAGCATAGATAAGTCAATTGAAAGATGAAGACCAAACCTAAGTTCATGTCAGACCCATTTAAGTTCATCCAAATTGAATCTATTGAAAAAATTGAGTTAACAAGAACCCCAAACGTTCATTTACTCCTTGGATCCAAATAAGGTATTAGAGTTCCTTATCCCTTTTGGTTGAATCTTCAGCGCTAGGGTCCAGTATTCCTCCTCGGAGGTGGGCACCTTCATTCTGTTTCTCCAACTCTGCCTCAACCATGATATCTTCACAATACAAAATGCCCCAAAGCCAGTGAGGGGTGGAAAAAACACTTCCACATGGAATAATCTCAGAATAAAACATTGTTATCTGTTTAGATAGTTGTAACCTTGACCAAGAAAAAGACGACTTCACTTTATTGGACATTTTGGCTTGACAAAGCAAATAACCCTTGGGAGGCCAGATGTGTGACAAGAAACAGAGAAAGTATAAGATGATTACCCAGTCTGGTTCTGTAACACAAACGAAGAACAGGTAGAGGGCTCCGGAAGAATGGGAAGACAAGAAAAGAGTTATAATTAAAAGCTTCCTCTTTTCTCTGAAAAATGAAAGAGAAGAACTATCTGAACAAAAACAAACGGAAACCTGCCCTGAGCCTCAAAAATTTGAAAAAAAAAGAAAATGAAATCATGAACCTAGAAAACAAAAAAGTATCTGGATCTCTATTATGAAACTCCTGGCCACCTAGAAACTCATGAAAAAAAGGGGGGAAAAACTCACCTTGTAAAGCCCACCTCTTTCCTTCCTTTTTTTCTCTTGGGAAAAAAACAAAGGAAAAAGACCTCCCAAAACCAGTTTTTTTCCTTCTTTTTAGAGAGAGGGTGGGGGTGCCGGAGGTGAGTGCACCATAGATGGCAGTTTCGGCCGAAACCGAAACGTTTCGGTTTCGGACCGAACCGAAACGATACCGAAGCCCCAGTTTCGGCCGAAACCAAATGTAGGCTATTAAGAAAAAATAATTATCTAATTGGTTTCGGACCTCTCCGAAACCGAAACCGAAACCGTGACTGCCATCCTTGGAGTGCGCAACGAGATCTGCTAAGAGAGAGAGAGCGAGAGAGATTGAGAGAGAGATCTGAAAGATAGATCAGCATATCCTAGAGGCCGATCCCGATTGGGGTCGCTGTCGTAGGTGGCCGAGGAGATCGCGTAGCCGTTGTCGAGATCGCCACTGCTGGTCTGCTGGAGAAATCCTAGGCGCAGAGAGGGATTTCGAGAGCGAGAAGGCGAGAGCTCGCCGCCACCGCTGGTCTGCTGGAGACACCCTAGGCACAGAGAGGGATTCCGAGAGTGAGAAAGCGAGAAGGGAAGGCACAATCTGATGGCAATGGAGAGATACTCGCCCCGGAGTGGGGTCTTTTATGGCGCCCTGAAAACCGATCCGAAATCAGTGATTTTGGATCAGAGAAACCTTGCCCCGGATCTGCGAAATATGTACATTTTGGATCAAAAGTTTGATCCGAATCTTAAAAAAAAATCGGATTTGGATCGGGTTTTCGAATCCCACAGATCCGTTGACACCCCTAATTATAACCACCTCATTGTTACTAATGAAGAATTAATCATGCTAAAATTAACAATATGTGCTAATCATGATCATTAAGGATAAGTATATTAAATAGATTAACAATGTTAGTGCTAATTATGATCATTAAGGATAAATAGTAGTGATAATCATGATCAATAAGAAGGGAGAATAGTGTTTTTCAGCATTTATTTTTGTTTGTGTCCCTATTTTTTACCAAATGAGTAATAGAGATACCGTCATACTTATCCCCTCGCCCACCAAATGTACATGAGAATAATGATAGGGATAAATTAACCCGGAATGACTTACGCCTATTCTCCTCAAAACTTATCCCCGAACCAAACGACACCTTAAGGATTTCACAATAACAAACATGTGGCAGATTTGCATGTGAGATTTTGCAAGAATCATACACTCGCAAATTCATTCCTAAGTGACATATGTACTGTTTAGTCTGTAATAGCTGTATGCATGCCCCCCCCCCCCAAAAAAAAGAATCTTTAGTTGTTACTTGTTTGGTGCATAACATTTATACTTTTATATGTTCTTGTTATCTTCATGTTTTGGATTGAAGTTCTCTTCTACATTTATTGGACATATTCATTCAAGAATCTAGCAGATATGCTTTTTTTGGATACTATCATGTAAATTATTCTGATCCATGCATGATAAATGCAGGAACTGATGGAAAAACTGAAGATGCCATCTGATGCAGAATTAATGCAAATAACAATTAATGACTTGAATAATTCTTCTATTTCTTTGGAAGATCGCCAACGGGCACTGGACGAACTTTTGATTCTTGTTGAGCCAATTGATAATGCAAATGGTATGGCCTTTTAATCATAACCAGTGGTCGCTATGATTTTTTTGTTTCCTTAGTGCAAATATAGATAATGGAGATGGTGTTAAAGGAAAATTGGATCCAAATGGAATAATAATAACTCCAAGCAGTCCAATGTCAGACTTTTCTGCTCTTTTTCTTTCTCATGGTTGTTTCCTTGAATCCCTGTGAATTTAAAATAAACATGTGAATTGATTTCTTGTGGTGACTTATTTTACTGGGATTATATCTCATAATTTATCAGATCATTTTCTCCGGTTTTCTGGAGTGAGATTTGTCGAGGCCAATTGTATAATGAAAGGAACCTAGTCACTTGGGTCTCATGAGATTAATTAGACTTCTTCAACTTCCTGAGATTCAGGTAGCTAGTTATTGTATTTCAATCTCTTTGCAGCATTGTTAGCGGGCCGCAATGTATGAATGAGGACCATCTTGACAGTTCTTTTTAGCGATGAGAGCGGGGCGAGGAAGGCGACCAAGGGAAGGGCCGGCGTCCGCCTCAGGGGTCAACTAAGTCCCCGTGGGGAGATGCCCAACAGTAACGGGCGGCCGATACAGACAACCGGTTAACGTCATGGAGTATCTGGGCTTCCGAGGGCTCGGTCCTCTATGTACAGGTCATCTCCAGAGGTAGTGTAAGGAGAACCTACGGCGCGGGGCAGGTGATGCGGTAGGCTCCGGCTAGAGTATACCAGCTATGGGTGAGTGTCGATCCTACACAGAGGTGGTTGCTTAGGTGAAGGTCTAGGAAACAAGGCCGAAGTTAGAGGCGGTTGGTATAACCTTCCCTATGGACTGGATGGCGGCACGAAAGTCATGGCTGGCCGTCTGTCTCTGGATAGTGCCGTTAGAAGGTAATCCAGATATGGAGGAGGTGAGAGAGGTGATGTTTGAGGGGAGTGGTCTAGGAGGATGGCAGATCCATTGCAAAGGGGGTCGGGGGTCTTAGCTATTGGGGAATCTGTGGAAATGGTGAAAAAGGTGGCGGAGGGGGGAACTGTTATGGGGGAGAAACTCTTTACTGAGGGTGTCTACTTGAGAGAATCGAAGGGGGACATACCCTGACTCCAGGCAACTCCGTGTTTGTCTCAGCCTAAGAGGAGTTCCTCTTACCCTTTGTGACCGAGAGGGAATAGGCCAGCTTGTTGAGACCTTCGGAGCCATGGATGTCAGTATCGGTTTTGGACTCGGTTTTGGCCGAGTCCGAAACCGAAACCGGTTTCGGTTTCGGCCGAAACCGGCCGAAACCCATTGAAAAGCATCAAAAAAATTAAAATAAGTCTAAAAAATCAGAAATAATTCAGAAAAATATGAATAATCACATAGAAATCATAAAATTCATTAGACATGCATTTGATTGTAAAGAACTTAGATTAAGTGCAATAAACATGAAGTAGGCATTGAAGTTCAAACATTGAACATGTTAAACTAATATTCTTGAGTACATACTAAACATGAATTAGGTTCAAGCACAGGGGAATAAACATGAAATAGGATTAAGTGCATTACACAAGAAGACTAATGAGTTCAAGCATTGAAGTTATTAAACAAATATTGAGTACATATTAAACATGAAAAAGGTTCAAACTGTATAATAAACGTGATCTTTACCTAAATGATGATGCACTAATATGGATAATAACTAGAAGAACATTCTCCCTCATCGTCTGGATTTTTATGTTCATACCCATAAGAAGGTTGTATGTATGGTCTATATTCACTATAACCAAACAATGAGGTAGTCAAGTCCTGCATCCCTCATTGGATCCCTCTTGGAGTGTTTGGTTGGCTTGATTGGAATCCAGTATCAGCATAAGAATCTAGAGGAAGGGAAGAGGAACTGGTTGGATGTGGATGGAACTGGAATGCTGGTTCATGACCCCACCAATAAATGGCTGCCTCCTGTTGGCCACCGCCATAACCTGATGGATGCCCATATTGACTCTGTGAATCATGTCCTCGCTTACCCTGACTGTATCCTCTGCCTGTGTCTGCGTGGAAGGAGGAAGGACCACCAACATCCCCACCGCCAGTAGTAGCACCTGCAGCTGCACTGGGATCATCATCATCATCATCATCATCATCATCATCATCATCATCATCATCATCACTACCAGAAACCAGTTGTCTTTTGGCTTTTGGGGATGCTTTTTTCTGTTTTGGTTCGGTTTCTTTAGCCACCCTTGACATGAATCCTCATGCCCTTGGCGTGTGTCTCACATAAATCTGCTTCAACTGTTCAATTGCCGGGTCCTCTCGAGCAGCAGCACTTGTCCTCTCAGTTAGCCCATGCACTGATGTACTTCTTCTGAAGGATGCAGGTGGCTTGCCTATTCTAGGAGTGACTGGCCTGCTATCTGAGTCTGAGTGTCTAGCTGGTTGAAAATCATGCTGCTCCTCAGTGTCATCAACAACCCCAGGTGGGTCCCTTCTCTGGTGCGCATGAGTATCTCTAGCCCTCTTTGTTTTTCTTCTGAATTCGGGATCTCTTGGCTCATCTTCATCTAGTATGTCTTATGCCCATGTTGTATCATCAATATCAAATACGGGCTCATCAACCTGCTCTCGTGTCTCCACCTAAGACTGCAAGGGATTATCATCATCAAATAAGGCATCAACGTCAATTTCTGCAGTGGCATCCTCAGCGACGCGTTTGTCCCGCAGCTGTTGTCTCAACTTCATATTTTTTATTCTCAACCTCATGTTGTAGTGGCAGTAAACTAATTTGTCTAACCGTTCAGCCTTTAGCCAATTGCGAACCTTTGAGTGTATAAGACTGAACGTGTTCCAATTTCTTTCACATTGGCTTGCTGATGTGGTTTGACTCAACACCCTGATTGCAATGAAAGCCAATGCAGAACTGCCCAAATCTCTTTTATTCACCATTACCCACCAGTCAGTTGCTCCACCAACTATAAACAAATAAATATAAGTTGTAAATAAAAATCAATTCTCCGTGATGTAATTGCAAAGAAACACAAAGATAACTTCATACCTGGGCTCACTCTTCCCACTGCGTATTGCAATTGGGAGTCAGAATACGTCCCAGTTCTCATTCTATAGCAGTCCATCTACATAAATAAAGTAATAGATTAGCATAACTACTTAAGTAAATTCTATACCTCTTATTCATGAAATCAACAAGGCCAACCTCTACTTCCGCCTGAAGCCTGTTTTATGGTGTCCTCGATAAACGACCAATGACTTTTAAAGTCCCTTCCTCATCATCCCTCCTAACCCTTCTGCCATAAATCTCCTCAGCAATTTCAACCTCATCCTCAGCCCTTTGTTGCATCCTCTCCTTTTTGCCCAGAAGGCACTGGCGCATCTCTTCTCGCACCTCTCGGGGACAGTGGTCACATTGTTTCACCTCTCCTCTTACCCCTGTCAAATGTTGATTTCCTCTGGTAATTTCGCCATGTATCTCCCTACCACTGTAATTGCATTTCACCTTTCTTCTCTTAGTATCAACTAAGGACAGGTGGGCCCACCCCGGATCCTCCTGCCCTTGCTGCTCCTGTGTTTGCTGACGTCTAGGCATGTGTTGACCCCATAAAATATTTCATTGATCTCAGAATGAATATTAATGGTGCCCATTTAGGCCTTAAGAAACATGTTTATTTGACTACCGACTCAAATGAGCATGTTTGATAAAGAACAATATTCCAGGAGCAGCCACTTGATTCCACCCGAAGAAAATTCAGTCGATTGCTTCCGAAGTAGTTAAAGTGGCGCAGCTAGCTCTGGATGCTGCTATAAGACTCAGAGGGAAATATTTCCCAACTATAAATTTGGGTACCAGTGAGGTGATGTTGGAAGCCAACAGTAACTTGGGTGATGGCACAAATTGTCGATTATGCTTCTCATGTTACTAGCATAATCGCATGCACAATAAGAAATCTGTGTGAATTGGGGAGTCTGGTGACAATCTTAAACGTGTCATGGAAGGGTGTGATTTCTCTTCTGCAACTTGGCAAAAGAATTTTATCTGATAAGCTATTGGAGCTGAAATTATGAAAACCTGCAAGTATGTTCATATACCTTTGGAGTCCTATGATTTACAAGCATCTCTATATGGTAAAGGCTTTGATGGTGGCAGGCCAAGCTTGTGGGCAATCCAGGGACTTCCGGTGATTACATTAGCAGACTTTGGAGAAATTCTGTGTGTTGTCAGTAACTTGGCCATGAAAGGATGCATGTTTGTCGGGGAGTTGCCTGTATGACTGTTTGATACAGAAATAAGAAGCAAGCTTACTCTAAAAGAACGGATGAGCAAAATGTTCATGGGTAATGGTTTGCGTGTGGAGATAAATCAACTGTAACGAAGTTGCAAAAAAGAGTTCACAGGTGCTCCCCACCAGGGGACTACAGTAAAATCATTTTTGTTACAGAGCAGCTGCAGTTTTCCGACAAACAGATGGAGAATTGGAGCATGGAATTCCTGAGGAGGGACTTGAGGATCTGCTATAGAAGGTTTATTACATCTCTCCAACTTGAGGGCTGGTGGCTTTCCTTAGTGTCAAACCAGGTGGTCCCTTAAACTCTGGAGAATGGGATTCAGATCACAAAACTAGAATTCAGATCTGATGCAACACTCACACGTGATTTCACAAGAAAAATACAAGTTGAGAATCCTCCGTACAAGTCAAGAAACACAGAAGCTTTCCACGTGTTGAAGGGAAATTTTTTTTTTTAGATGTACGGAGGCTCTGTTTTTATATAGGAGAAAGAGACCCATAGGCCGGAGGGGCCCTCCACCCTGCCTGCAGGCCGGAGGGTGCTCCTCCGCCCTGCTGACAGGCCGGAGGGGCCCTCCACCCTGCCTGTCCTCCGCCCTGCTGACAGGCCGGAGGGGCCCTCCGACCTGCTGACAGGCCGGAGGAAAACCCTCCGCCCTGTTAGCAGGCCGGAGGGAGTTCCTCCTCCCTGCTACAGGCCGGAGGGGCCCTCCGACCTGCTGGCAGGCCGGAGGGAGTTCCTCCGCCCTGCTAGCAGGCCGGAGGGGCCCTCCCCCTGCTAGCAGGCCGGAGGACCCTCCTCCGCCCTGTTAGCAGGCCGGAGGAGGCCTTCCTCCGCCCATGATCTTGCGGTTACCAAAAAAAAAGAGAAAATAAAAGAAGGAAAGAAAATAAATGCTGCAGTTACGGTATATGGAAAGGCAGGGAGGAGAAGATGAGGGGCTTACCTTTTCGAATTCCACCGGAGGAGAAGAAGAGGATGCTCCTCCGCCTTTCTCAAACCCAATATAAAAGGCTCCCACTAGGAGCCAAGGGGGGGAGATCAACAGCAAAGAAAAAAGACAGCAACCACAAGAAAAGAAAGAGAGCCACAGCAAAAAGGAAAGCAGCTACAAGGAGAGAAAGAGAGGGACAACAGCAAGAAGACAAGAGGGGATAAAAAAAGGAGAAGGGAGAAAGAAGAATACAAGGAAAGGAAAAAGACAGCCACAGTAGTAAGTCTACAGCGTAAGGAAGACAAAAAAAAAAGGCAGCAGTTCGTAGCTCTCTTTTGGTGGGGTTTTTGTGAAGATAAAACTTGCTTTATGTAAGGAAGACAAAAAAAAAACAGCAGTTCGTAGCCCTCTTTTGGTGGGTTTTTTTTGTGAAGATAAAACTTGCTTTATGTGGAGAAGGTGTTCAAGGAAACTTGACTAAAGTACCCTCATCACTCATGTGATATACAAAATAAGTATAAATGGGATCCAAATGAATTCAAATACAATGTTATACAACTATTGAGAGAAATATTCCAAAGTTATTTTATAGCCAAGACCCTATTGGAGGATTTTAATGTGTAAAATTATGAATTCACCCTTATACTTTAGGGAACTATGCAAATGTCCCTAAGAAGACTGAAAATCAGGAATTATATAAAAAAGTTCCTATGGTCCTAAATGCATCCAAAGTGGGTGAAGAATCCCACCAAGTCTACAAGGAAATTCAATTTTGCGAATACCCCCCCCAAAGCCGCAATATGGCGCACCTATCAAAAAAAAAATGCGCAGACATGAACGAGATTCAGAAAAAGCAAATATTGAAAGGCACACTACACAAACATTCCTACTTTTTTACGGAAAACTGTTTTGGTGAAAAATTACCTTAAAACCCTCCTATGTAAGGAATATTGCAAATAAACCCTCGCAGGAGGGATAATTGTAATTATGCCCTATCTTGAGGTAAAAACATGTTCTCTCGAACTAATATTCCAGAATAAAAGGGTCGATATTATGAGGGCAAGAAAACATCGTTCGCATTCATTAGCAGTTTTAATCAAGAGTATTCGGATTTGTCCGATGTAAATTAACACCGATTCCATTCGGTGGGGAAGAGTCCAGTACATGAACTCTTAAATCGTCTGATGAAACACGCGTGCGGAAATTATAATATGCAAGTATTAAAAAGACCGAAACACATGCGCATATTAAGACGAAAATTTATTCGTTTATTTCTTTCCGCGTGTAAACAGCATGATGCTGCATTATGATAGTCAAAGACAATCTCTTCTAAGTACAATGAAAAAAAGGTAATTCAACATGATAGACCTCCAAATTATTGAAGGGGACTTAAGCCTTAACTGAGCTTCAATTGTGGCTAAGAAAGTCGAATTAGACGAAAGCCCCAAATTTGATAAACTAATTAGGGCTTAATTACCAACTAACCCTTAATCACCTTTCATAAAAATAAAATCCCAGCATGATCCCACCCAAGGATGGCAAACTCGGTTTCGGTTTCGGTTTCGCCCGGGTCCGAAACCGATACGACTCGGTATCGGTTTCGGCCGAAACCCAGTTAAAAGGTTCAAAAAAAAAACAAATTAATTCTAAAAAATCTGAAAAAAAATCATAAATAATTTCTATAATCACTTAAAATCATAAAAATCATTACACATGCATTTGACTGTATAGGTTAGTGTAATAGCCTTGAAGTAGATAACTACAACAATTGAATTTCAAACATTAAACATGTGAAAGTTAAAGTAATATTCCATTGTACATTAATACAAGCAGTACAACAAATCAAATTAGACAAAATAAATGTTACAAAAATTCATTGATTCTTACCTAATATGGATAATAATTACTAGAAGAACCTTCTCCCTCATCGTCTGGCCCTTGATGTCGATACCCATAACCAGGTTGCATGTATGGTCTATATTCACTATAACCAAACAATGAGGTAGCCAAGTCCTGCATCCCTCTTTGGATCCCTCTTGGAGTGTTTGGTTGGCTTGATTGAAATCCAGTATCAGCATAGGAATCTTGAGGAAGAGAAGAGGAACTTGTCGGATATGGATGGAACTGGAATGATGGTTCATAATTCCACGGCGCATAAATAGCTGCTTCCTGTTGGCCACCTTCGTAACCTGGTGTATCATATCCTCGCTGACCTTGACTGCCACCTGCAGCACCTGCATCACCTGTACCACCTGCAGCACCTGCATCACATGTACCACCTGCAGCACCTGCATCACATGTACCACCTGCAGCACTAGTACCACCTACAGCACCTTCGGGATAATCACCATCATCATCATCACCACAAGAAATCAGTCGCTTTTTAGCCTTTGGAGATGCTTTTTTCTCTTGTGGTTTCAATTTTTCAGTGATCTTTGACATGAGTCCTTTATCTCTTGGCATGTGCCTCACATAAATATGCTTCAACTGCTCAATTGCCGGGTCCTCTCGAGCAGCAACATTTGTTTTCTCAGTTTGTCCATGCACTGATGTACTTCTTCTTAAGGATGTAGGTGCCTTGCCCATTCTAGGAGTGACTGGCCTGCTATCTGAGTCGGAGTGTCTAGCTGGCTGAAAATCATGCTGCTGCTCAGTGTCCTCAACAACCCTAGACATGTGGGCATGAGTATCTCTGGCCCTCTTTGATTTTCTTCTTAATTCGGGATCTCTTTGCTCATCTTCATCTAGTATGCCCTCTGCCCATTTTCTATCATCATCATCAAAAACGGGCTCATCAACCAGCTCTCGTGTCTCCACCCAAGACTGCATAGGATTCTCAGCATCAAATAAGGCATCCACATCAATTTCTGCGGCGGCATCCCCGACGGCGCGTTTGTCTCGCAGCTGTTGTCTCAACCTCATATTCTTTATTCTCAATCTCATATTGTAGTGGTAGTACACTAATTTTTCTAATCGTTCAGCCTTTAGCCGATTGCGAACCTTTGAGTGTATAAGGCTGAACGTGCTCCAATTTCTTTGACATTAACTTGCTGATGTTGTTTGACTGAGCATCCTAATTGCAATGAAAGCCAATGCATTGCTGCCCACATCTCGGTTGTTAACCATTATCCACCAGTCAGCTGTTCCACCAACCATAAAAAAATGCATTTTAGTTGTAGAAATATATATTCATCAGGTTAAGAAATCCAAAAAAATAAAATATACCTGGGCTCACTCTTCCCACAGCGTATTGCAATTGGGAGTCAGCATATGTCTCAGTCCTCATTCTGTAATGGTTCATCTACAAACATAAAGTAATACATTAACATAACTACTTAAATAAATTATATACATGTTATTGAAAGTATCAAATAAAGGCGAACCTCTACTTCGGCCTCTAGTCTCTTTTCTGGATTCCTCGATAAACGACCAATGACTTTTAAAGTCCCTTGAAGCACCTCGCCATTAACATGTGCATCGGCACCGTACATAAATCGAGGGTTGAAGAAATAACCTGCATTTGTGTATAATTAACTAAATGAAATTTATAAAATAACATAAAGGCATTACCCCAATTTCAGTACAATTAATCACTCACTAGGTACATGCAAGTCGTGGTGTAATGTGTTGTCCCATCTCTGGTCAATAATTTTCCACCATTTTGCATAATGTCTGGGAAGGGAATGCTGCAACTCCAATTTGGCACGGTCCATGGCCTTGTACAGATAGCCCATATCATTCTTCTCATCGCCATCCACCATTCTTATGACCTTCACGAGAGGTGTGACTACTTTCAAGTACCGTGACACCCTGTCCCAGAATTTGTTGTCGTCCACGACGTGGCAGACATCCAGATAATCCATCTGTGCATCAAATGTGCCCTTGTCGATGTAGTCCCGCAGGACATTGTGCTACATGAAAGCTTTCAGCTCATTCTTGTACCTGTGCAGATAAATGAAATTTGAAGCTGCATCAACTGTTACATATCAGTAAGGATAAAGTATCAAGAATTGAGATCAATCTTATACGTGTGCAAAGACTCCAAAGAAATAAAATTAGAAGCAAATCTGGTTGGGCCTGCACGGATGATATCTCGCCCTCCACTGGCATGCGCCCTGAACATATTTAGTATCCTAGGCTGGCCATAGATATACTGTGTGACTTTTTGTGCCTTGTCAATTGTCTTCTTCACATGCTTTTCCTTCCCTATGTCTTCAAGCATCAGATCGAGATAATGTGCTGCACATGGGAGCCAATATAAATGACTGCGCTTCTGCATCAATTTCTTCCCTGCAGCCTTATAACTGGCTTCATTATCAGTCACCACCTGCACAACATTCTCCTCTCCAATTTGTTCTGCCATGCCATCCATCAAATGAAATAAATAATTTGCATTCTTTTCATAATCTGATGCATCAACTGATTTCACAAACACTGTACCGCTGATGCAATAGACCAAAAAGTTTATCATGAATTTTTTCGTGATACCAGTTCAACCATCACACATGATGGTGCATCCTCTCTCCACCCATATATGCTTGAAGCTTTCAACCCAATCATGGAGCTCCTCAACCTCTCCCTCAAGGCCACGCCCGTATATGTCTCGACGTGAGGGGGCCTGCAAGGCCAACATCTGCTATGGCATCTATCATAGGTTGGAAATATTCACTTGAAGCTGCATGTGCAGGGACACCTGCATGAAAAAATTATTTGCAAATAAATTTAAATGCATGCCCTGCAACTTATGCTGATTTTTTGACCCCTCTCATTGCTTGCTTGATTTTAGATTATGTAGCTTGGGGCCTTCTGTGCAGATAGCTATCCATGGGACATGTTCCCTGCGTATGTGGGGCAGCACCAACGTCAGGACGTCGTGCAGCTGTACTGTCATAGGTCCCTGAACCCATGGGCACCTTCCCTTTCCTTCGAGCGGCTTGTTCACGCTCCCTTGCTTCAGTCAGCTCTGGATTAGAATCCTCAGTGCCTTCCTCATCATCATCCCTCCTAACCCTTCTACCAGAAATCTCCTCAGCAATTTCAGCCTCATCCTCAGCCCTTTGTTGCACCCTCTCCCTTTTCCCCAGAAGGCACTGGCGCATCTCTTCTCGCACCTCTCGGGGACAGTTGTCACATTGTCTCACCTCTCCTCTTACCCCTGCCAAATGTTGCTTTCCTCTGGTAATTCCGCCATACATCTCCTTACCACAGTAATTGTATTTCACCTTTCTTCTCTTAGCATCAATTAAGGACATGTGGGCCCACCCCGGATCCTCCTGCCCTTGCTGCTCCTGTGTTTGCTGACGTCTAGGCATGATGCTGCATTAAGACAGTCAAAGACAATCTCTTGTAAGTACAATGAAAAAAAGGCAATTGAACATGAAAGAGCTCCAAATTAGTCAATGAAGCTTAATTGAGCTTCAATTGTGGGTAATAAAGTCGAATTAGACGAAAACCCCAATTTTTTTAAGGTAATTACCAAATAACCCTTAATGACCCTTCATAAAAATGACATCCCAGCATGATCCCACCCCAAATTCATCAATCAAACTTAATTAACCTTCAATTGTAGCTAGGGAACTCGAATTAGACAAAAGCCCCAATTTTTTGAACTAATTAAGCCTTAATTACTAATTAAGTTCTAATTACCCCTCATAAAAATATAATCCCAGCATGAAGGCACCCCAAATTCATCAATGAAACTTAATTAACCTTCAATTGTGACTAAGAAACTCGAATCAGACAAAAATCCCAATTTTTATGAACTAATTAAGCCTTAATTACTAATTAAGTCCTAATTATCCTTGCTAAAAATATAATCCCATCATGAAGGCATCCCAAATTTGTCAATGAAACTTATCTAACATTCAATTGTGGCTAAGAAAGCCGAATTGGAGGAAAGCCCTAAATTTTTTACATGAATTAGGGGTTAATTAATAATGAATCTAATTTTAAGTATCTAATTAAAGTTTATTTTGAAATCTGAACTGATTAGGGTTGCACAAATTAAGATACAAAAAAATACTTACAACCCCAAGTGCACACAGTAGGCTAGTAGGGGGTGGGCAGTCCGGCGGTGGCAGTAGGGCGGCTTTCAGCCACCTGCTGGCCGGCCTGGCCCTGGCTGCTGCAGCAACAGCAAGAGCAGCAGGCTCAGCCGCAGCTGGCAGTAGCACCAGGCGGCACGCAGCAGGCAGCAGCCGCAGGCCCGCAGCAGGCAGCAGCAACACCACAGCAGCGGCAGCAGCACAGCCGCAGGCAGCAGCACAGCAGCCAGGGAGACGGCAGCCAGCAGGGGGGAGGGTTTCGGCCGAAATCGTGGCTGGGTAGTGGGGTATCGGGGGGGGGGGGGGGGGGGAGACAGCAAAGCATAAAGGGGTTCACGTGTTTCGGCCGAAACCGACCGGTTTCGGGCGAAACCAGTATCGGTTTCGCCCGAAACTAATACCCCCCTTAAGTTTCGGATTGCTACAGTAATAAGGACCTTTTTCGTATCGGTTATGGCCGAAACCGATACGTTTCGGCCGAAACGAATCGGTTTCGGCCGAAACTGCCAACCATGATCTCAGCCCAATTTCGTCAATGATACTTAATTAATCTTCAATTGTGGCTAAGAAAGTCGAATTAGACGAAAGCCCCAATTTTGATGAACTAATTAGGGCTTAATTATCAACTAACCCTTAATCACCCTTCATAAAAATAAAATTCCAACATGATCCCACCCCAATTTCGTCAATGAAACTTAATTAATCTTCAATTGTGGCTAAGAAAGTCGAATTAGACGAAAGTCTCAATTTCGATTAACTAATTAGGGCTCAATTATCAATTAACCCTTAATCACCCTCCGTAAAAATAAAATTCCAGCATGATCCCACTCCAAATTCATCAATTAAACTTAATTAACCTTCAATTGTCGCTAAGAAAATCGAATTAGACGAAAGTCCCAATTTTTATGAATGAATCAGGGCTTAATTAATAATGAATCTAATTTTAAGTATCTAATTAGGGTTTATTTTAAAATTTGAACTAATTAGGGCTGCATAAATTAAGGTACAAAAAAAATACTTACAACCCAATGAAGTGCACAGCAACAGGGGGTGGGCAGTCTGGCAGTCCGGCGGTGGCAGACTGGCAGCAGGGCGGTCCGGCCCGACGCTGGCAGTAACAGCAGCAGCTGCTGCAGCAAGAGC
This sequence comes from Amorphophallus konjac, assembly GCA_022559845.1. Classification (NCBI taxonomy): domain Eukaryota; kingdom Viridiplantae; phylum Streptophyta; class Magnoliopsida; order Alismatales; family Araceae; genus Amorphophallus; species Amorphophallus konjac. The sequence continues at coordinate 211,819,792 of CM040129.1, forward strand.
AACAGCAACATCAACAGGGCGGCGACTGGGGGCCTGGGGCAGCCGGGCAGGGCGGCGGCTACGGCAGCAGCGGCAGCCTGTGGCAGCAGCAGCAGCACCACCAGCAGGCAGCGGCAGCAGGCCAGCAGCAGTAGGCCAGCGCAGGGGGGGAGGGTTTCGGCTCGGTTGGGTAGTGGGTTTCGGGGGGGGGGGGGGGAGACAACAAGTGAACTCAAAGGGAGTTCACGTGACTTTCGGCCGAAACCGGACGGTCTCGGGCGAAACGTGTATCGGTTTCGCCCGAAACTGATACACCTATTGTGTCTCGGGTTGCTACAGTGACGGGGGCTTTTTTCGTATCGGTTATGGCCGAAACCGATACGTTTCGGCCATAACCGGTGTTACCTCTGTTTTGGTCAATCATCAACGGTTTTTGTGGGGGAAGCTACCACCCAGGTGTCATCCTTGACTGCTATCCTGACAGTGATCGAGGTTAACCTGGAAGGGGAAATATTCCCCATTAGAGTCCTATGCAAGGGACAAGCCAGGAAGAAGATGGTGGGCACCGGTGTTAGGGTTTCCAAGAGCTCGGTGGGAGGAAGGGGACATACCAGGTAGGGGAGTTCGTCGTGGTTTGACAGGATCGGGATTTCAAAATTTGAACTGGCCAGGTTGCGTGCCCAATGCCGGCAGTTCAAACTTTGAACTGGTTTGACCGTGTGCCTAAACCTCTGGCCGCTGGCCTGTGACTTACCCGATACAACGGAGACCCAGCCAACCACGAACGGACCCGTATAGGGTCTCTTTCCTTACCTGATAGGTGGTTTAAGCTTGGCAGAACCCCGTCCATCCTGCGAGTGGTTTCTTTCAACTTTGGCCGGCGCTCTCTAAAGGGGACTCTGGCAAATGAGTCTCAGGTGCAGCAGGTAAGCCCCCAAAGGCTGGGAGCGGGAGCTCTGGTCACCTTGGCGGGGTGTCTAAGACATCTAACGGTCGATGCAACTGTGGCTGTGGAAAGAATGACAGTGGTGGACTCATATTCTCCGGCAGGCGACTCTAGGAAGATCAGCAGTAGGAAGAGATGCTGTCGGCGAAGGGAGCAGGGACCTCTTATATGAATCTGACAGCCCCTTTGCCACATGGGCGGCCGTGGAATATTTCTGGAGCATCTAGTGATGGCTTCGGCAGCAACGGTGCGGGCCTAGGAGGACCAAGCATCCGGCGATTGATCATGCGGCCGAAGGAGGAGAAGAGCCACAGAGAGGGCAACAACCGACCATTACCCTCCTTTCCAGCGAGGGCGGAATGGCGGATCTACCTTCCACAACAGGTGGGCCATTGGAGAGGTTTTGGGGGACGAGGTCCTGTCGGGCTATTAGGAGACGGAGGATACTGTCAGGGGGGATGGTGGCCAGCAGGAATCAATCTTGGCATTGCCTCCCTGCCCATGGAACCAGAGGAATATGCTCTCCCATTAGTGCAGATTCCTTCTGTTCTGCCAGAGGGTTATGTGGGACTCGTCAAGGATTCTCATTAGGAGGGGGGGGGTTCTAATGGGGAGGGGGAAGGGAGTCTTGGCAAAGATGAAGTGAAAGAAATTATAGCTAGGGTGGGGAGTTTCATGGGGGATCAGGCTAGAGAGGTGGCAAACTTGGTTGAAGTGTCCACTGAAGGTGTTGATAAAGATGTGAGGTCTGTCTTTTGCAAAATCCAGGAAGATGGCAAATGGGTATGGCAAGGGATGCTAAAGTAGGGAGAAATAGGGGAAGTGGAGAGGGAAGAAAAAGGGAGGGAACCAGTAGAGGGCTAGGGGAAGGATAGAGGGATTGACCATAATGAAATGGGAAGGGGTGGGCAACACCAATTGGAGGGTGGTGAGGGAGTCTATGTGGAGATGTGAATTGAGGGGGTGACTGTTTAAGAGAATCAAGGGGTAGGAAGGAGCGTGGGGGGAGTGATGGGGAGAATGTTTTGAGAGAAACAAGGGGTTAGAGGCTATTCCTCGGGAGGTATGAGGGCAGTTTGGAATGTCTTAGATGAGGAGGAGAAGAACTGTTTAATAGCTTCAGCATGGTCCGCAGCCGAGTTGATGAATACCTTTGGGAGGTCTCTGGTTTGTACAGGGCAGAGTAGAAAGTTCCGATGAACGTATTGACCTGAATGTTTATTCTTTGTATCGTTAGGGAGTCAGTTCTGGTAGAGATGTATGCTATATCTCTCCTTTTTAACTTTGCTCCAGGGGCAGAGTACATCCTGACGCCTTTTTTGTTCAAGGGAGTTTTTGGAGTACTCCCTTCTTGTAATTTATTATTTTTTTCTATATAATATGTGGTATTATCTACTTCCCCCCGCCCCCCCAAAAAAAAGAAAAGAATGAGGACCATATTGCTTTTTCAATAATTAATGCTTCTTAGGATTGATAATGTATATCATCACCGTGGTTTAAGCTTGTTATTCCACTAGCATCTGCACTTTGTGTACGTACATGGAGGTCTTGACAGCTGACTAAAATGTTTTTTTTTCTTCTTTTTTCTGTCGAGATCTTTAGATCTAGACAAACTTGGTGGTCTAGTTGCAGTTGTTCGGGAACTTAATAACTCTGAGGCAAAGATAAGGACAACATCTGCATGGATTCTTGGAAAAGCTAGTCAGAACAATCCACTTGTTCAGAACCAGGTATTTTCTTTGAATAGTTTAATGTGCTGTTTTTCTGTGCATTTAATTGTGGGTTATCACCTGTCAGATGTGTAGTTCAGTTCTGTTTGCATCAAAATTTTCACCGGAGTTTACATTTGTGGGATTGGCTGATTTGGATTGCAATCGAGCAATGCTGATTCCAATGGGCAAAATCCAATGCCTATTTTGCTAATCAAAAAGAAAGAAGAAAACCTTTCAGCTTAGACTCGTTAAAATTTGACTGGAATTGGACAATCCCAAGTCAGTCCCAATCCTTGTTTGGATTGTATCAGGCCCCTACAATCACTAGACCCACTCCAATTCTGCAAACCTTGATTAGAAGAACTGTAACAGGATATTAGTTTCAGAAGGATTGGTGATAATGGCATGTACATTGTTTTTAAAGTTGCCTCTGTATGAGCTTGATGGGAGATATCCAGGAAATGCGGACTTATCCGTCTATCAATGTGTGGGTCATTTGGCTTAGGTTGTGGGTTTTGCGGAGGTACTTCTTTGAAACCCACCGGTGGCCCTGCTGTGTGCATTGAAGGCTGTGCCCATGTCTGGAGGGCTTCAAAGGTTCAAATGGAAGGATACATTGTGTATTGGACGTGGAGACCATTATTATTTTTATGAATGGTCTTAGGCAGGCTTGTCTGTTGTTTTGCCAATAGTAACACATTAATGAAGATGACAAGGCTTATGAGTTATGAGTTATGACCAATTGATTGACTGACAGAGAATTATGTTTTCAGTAAATCATCTTCATTTGGATGTTTCCCATGACATGTTCTTTTTTTGAATGCCTTTTTTTATTGCATAAAAACAAATATTCGGAAGTCATATGACCTATTATTATTGGCTTCTAAAAAAGGTATTGTTCACGTTGAGAAATTATGTTTAGTTTGATGATTGATCAGTTTCTTCATGGGAGGCACCTATATAAAGCCAACCTGCTTTAGTCAGTGAAGTTGTCTGACTCGCATCAGATAGGGACTCGGAAAGCCGAAAACAGTGAACAATCCCAACTCAGCTATGACTTAATGACTTAGGCTGTCTCTGCTCTGACTCATACACAAAAATCCAGAGCTGCCTAACACACAGACTCGTTTGGAAACATGGTTGGCCGAAACGTATCGGTTTCGGTCTTAACCGACACGAAACCGGACTTGCTCACTGTAGCAGGTCCAAAACTTAAAAAAAAAGACTTACATGTTTCTGCCCGAAACCGTCCGGTTTCGGCCGAAACCCACGTGAATGTTCTCCCTCAGATCTGAGGGAGAAAGGTTGTGTTGGCAACATTTTTTGCCCACCTACATGTGAGGTGAACTGCCCCCTGTCTGGGGTGAAATGAAACAGCCACTGTTGCAGCCACCTGCCCGGGTTAGACTGCAGGGACCTCCACCTGTCCGGGGTGGACTGTACAGCTGACCTCTCGGGGGTACAACAAGCCACTTGCACCTTGCACCAGCCGGGACCTGCCCGGGGTGGCCCAGACCTCCCCAGGGTGAAGCTCAGTAGACCTCCCTGGGGTGGACAGCAGCCCGGCAGAACCTCCCCGGGACACCCGGACCTGTCCGGGGTGGGCAGCAGCGGCGCAGCAGACTTCCCGAGGTGATCCATGGGTGAACCCTGCAGCAACCTGCGACCAACCTTCTCGGGGTGTAACAGCAAGCGGGTGAAGCCCAGGAAAGGACCTCCCCGGGGTGAACAAGTCCCCGGGGTATGGTCACCCCATTCTTCTCCCCCTCGGGGGTTCCGGTCACCTTCCTGGCCAATGGTGGTTTTAAGTCAACTCTCACCTCCTCTTTTGTTGATGAGGAGCAGAAAATTGATGAAAAATGGGCCAACAGGGAGAAAAAAAGGCCCCTGCCCGTGGTCGTGCGACCCCCGAGGCAGACCTCCCGGGGGTCAAATGACCCCGGGAGGGCCTGCCCGGGGTCAGCAGGCCTGGGCAAGACCTACCCGGGGTCATTTGACCCCGGATGGGTCCGAGGTCCCATGACCCGGCCTTCTCTCCCCCGTGAAGAAAAAAAAAAACAGAAAAAGGGTAAATGGATCTCTCGGGGTCATTTCCATCCCGTTTAACCCGTACGGGTTCAAACACCATCCCGTTTAACCCGTACGAGTTCAAACACCCCCGGGTGGCCTCCTACTTCTATAAATAGACCCCTAAAGGTCCAGAAGGGGGCATTCAATATGATGTAACCTACGGAGCATCTTCTACACACTTGGAGCATCCAGCATTTCAGAGTTTGTTCGTTGTTTTGACCCGTGAGGGGTAAGTCCCCAGGTCTTATGTATATGCCCTTAAGGGGTACTTTTATAATTATGCCCCTCAGCGGGCCATGTTTGTAAGTTTCTACGTCCCGAGACGACTAAATTATGTAGTTCTGCCCGCATAATGGGGGAATTACAAAAATGTCCTCTCCGGGTTCGCGAGAAACAAAAGTCCTGTTATTTGCAGTTATACCCTGCAATTTTTTTGTAATTGGGGCTACGCCCCTACTTCTCGCATTAGGGCGGATCCTTGTATAGTCGACAACTCGCCGACGACTCTTGTACTCAATTGGGCCATAAATGAAGTTGTGTATTCCGCGAATCTCTTCTGTACACTAATCGGGGAAAATTACAAGAAAACTCCTGGCCTTCAAAAAATTGCATATATATTCCTCCTTGGGCAAGATTGACACATGTGAGCCTTCTATGAAGCCCTTGTCACTCCTTCAGCTCGGAGACGTCGTCAGCCCGTCCGACATTTGGATTTCGTCTCAACCCTAGGTCTATGTAAGGTGTGGTAAAATTATCAAAATACCCCTGTGACGTAGAAATGGCCTAGTCGCCCCTAAAACCCATCATAAATGGCCTCAACGTTCTGGAAAGTCAGGAATCCGGTCCTACTTCCGTTCCAGCCCAGAAATTTCAGAAATACCCATGGCCTGAGAAAATTACCAAAATACCCCTAGGAAGGTAAAATTATCAAAATACCCTTGGGGTCTAGAAAACTTCCCTCCACTTCAAAAATGCCTACGACTTTCGCACATTTGCATTCATACTCCTAAATCCTAGGGTTTTGCCTGAACTTAAGAGGCCTTTGATGGAGCCCTAACCCTATCAATATGTTGGTGGTAAATGGGCGGTCGTGGCGAATCACCCAAGTGAGAGTGCCCTTAACATCTGAACCTATGGAGAGGACTTTGGGATTTCTTTGACAGTCAAACAAAGGTGTTTGGATGTTAGGCCGATGTAAATCAACATTAACTGCGGTCAGTGGGGGAGAGGTCCAGCACCCGAACTCAAATCGTCTAATACTATGCGCACCCACGGAATGACTCTCCACATATAGGGGAATGTTTCTTTTCAAAAAGAACATTATGTTTATTTTTTATCTACGATAAAATTCCATGGCCGACAGGGTACTGCTGTTGCTGGTGTGGTGTGCTGTTGCTGCTGCTGTGTTGTAGGTGCTGCTGTTGCTGCTGTGCTGGGCAAGGTTGGCAAGTAGAGGTTGTTTTCTTGAGGTAAATATGGGATTTGTTTGTTTTGTTTTGTGTTTTTTTGGTTGGGTTGAAAGTTTTTTTTTGTTGTAGGTTAGTTTTTCAGTTGTAGGTTAAGAATGAGCTATAAGATATGTTAAGACTTCAAATTAAACCCTAATTAGTTCCTTAAAATTGGGGTTTTTGTCTAATTCGGTTTACTTTGGCTCAATCGAAGCTCAATTAAACTTCATTGAAGAATTTGGGGTGGGAGCATGCTGGTAATTAAATTTTATAAAGGGTGATTAAGGATTAATTGATAATTAAACCCTAATTAGTTCCTTAAAATTGGGACTTTTGTCTAATTAGGTTTACTTTGGTTCAATTGAAGCTCAATTAAGCTTCATTGAAGAATTTGGGGTGGGAGCATGCTGATAATTAATTTGTATGAAGGTTGATTAAGGGTTAATTGATAATTAAGTCCTAATTAGTTTCTTAAAATTAGGGCTTTTGTCTAATTAGGTTTACTTTGGCTCAATTGAAGCTCAATTAAGCTTCATTGAAGAATTTGGGGTGGGAGCATACTGGTAATTAATTTATATGAAGGGTGATTAAGGGTTAATTGATAATTAAGCCCTAATTAGTTCCTTAAAATTGGGACTTTTGTCTAATTCGATTTGGTTAGGCTCAATTGAAGCTCAATTAAGTTTCATTGAAGAATTTGGGGTGGGAGCATGCTGGTAATTATTTTTTATGAAGGGTGATTAAGGGTTAATTGATAATTAAGCTCTAATTTTTTCATTGTACTTACAACTATTTGTCTTTGACTGTCTTAATGCGACATCATGCCTAGACGTGAATAAAGTCAGGAGCAGCAAGGGCAGGAGGATCCGAGGTGGGCCCACCTCCTTAGTTGACGCTAAGAGAAGAAAAGTGAAATGCAATTATTGTGGTAAGGAGTTACATGGCGGAATTACTAGAGGAAAGTAACATTTGGCAGGGGTAAGAGGAGAGGTGAAACAATGTGACAGATGCCTCCGAGAGGTCCGAGAAGAAATGTGCCAGTGCTTTCTGGGCAGAAAGGAGAGGATGCAATAAAGGGCTGAAGATGAGGCTAAAATTGCTGAGGAGATTTCGGGCAGAAGGGGAAAGAGGGATGATGATGAGGAAAGCACTGAAGATTCAGATCCAGAGCTGACTGAAGCAATAGAGCGTGAACAAGCCGCTCGAAGGAAAGGAAAGGCACCCATAGGTTCAGAGACCTACTCCAGTACAGCTGCACGACGTCCTGACACTGGTGCTGCCTTGCAGAGAGCAGGCCCTATGGACAGCTATCTACAGCTATGTAGTCTGAGGCGTGAGGCGACCGAGACGATCGAGGGGTCGCCTCATGCCTCAAACACCTAGGCGATGGCCTAGGTGTTTGAGGCGTTTGAGGCGAAATTTAATTAAATATATATATTTAATTCAAAAAAGTAAACTATATGTCTAAATATCACAAAAATGGCTATATAAAGTCAATAAATTTCCTAAATTCATTCAATCCTATGATTCAAATTATTATGATTCACTAAATAAAATGACACAGTATTAAATTGATAAAGACTTCACAATATAATAAGCATTCTGAAAGAGAAGAAATTAAATAATGAAGAAATTAATTAATTTAAAAAAACATGGTTAGAGTGAGACGAGACAGGGCTAGGCGAGGCGCCCAGGGGGCGCCTCACCTCTGAGGCGCGCCTAGGCGAGCGCCTAGGCGCGCCGTAGACTACATAGATCTACAGAGGAGGCCCCATGCTACACAACCTAAAATCAAGCAAGCATTGAGAGGGGTAAAAAAATCTGCAGAAATTGCAGGGCATGCATTTAAAAGTATATGCAAATAGTTTTTCCATGTTGGTGTCCCTGCACATGCAGTTGGAAGCGAATATTTCCAACCTATACTAGATGTCATAGCAGATGCTGGCCCTGGCTTGAAGGCTCCGTCACGTCGAGACATATACGGGCGAGGCCTTGAGGGAGAGGTTGTGGAGCTCTATGACTAGGTTGAAAGCTTCAAGTATATATGGGTGGAGAGAGGATGCACCATCATGTGTGATGGCTAGACTGGTACCACAAAGAAGTCCATGATTAATTTTTTGGTCTATTACATCGAAGGTATAGTATTTGTTAAATCTGTAGATGCATCAAATTATGAAAAAAATATCAATTATTTGTTTAGTTTGATGGATAAGATAGTAGACCAAATTGGAGAGGAGAATGTTGTGCAAGTAGTGATTGATAATGATGCCAGTTATAAGGCTGCAAGGAAGAAATTGATGCAGAAGCGCAGGCATTTATATTGGCTCCGATGTGCAGCACATTGTCTGGATCTGATATTTGAAGACATAGGGAAGGAAAATCATGTAAAGAAGATAATTGACAACCCACAAAAAATCACACAGTATATTTATGGCCATCCTAGGATATTGAATATGTTCAGGGAGCATGCGAGTGGGGGGCGAGATATCATTCGTACAGGGCCAACCAGATTTGCTTCGAATTTTATTTCTTTAGATTCTTTGCACATGTATAAGATTGATCTCAATTATGGATACTTTATCTTTATAGATATGATCTGTATTTGATTCAAATTTCATTTATTTGCATAGGTATAAGAATGAGCTGAAAGCTTTCATGTACCACATTATCCTGCGGGAATACATCGACAAGGTCAATGTTGATGCTCAGATGAAATATTTGGATGTCTGTCACATCGTGGAAGATAACAAATTCTGGGGCAGGGTCTCACGGTACATGAAAATAGTCACACCCCTCGTGAAGGTCCTAAGAATGGTGGATGGCGATGAGAAGAATGATATGGGATATCTGTACGAGACCATGGACCGTGCCAAATTAGAGTTGCAAGATTCCCTTCCCAGAGATTATGCAAAATGATGGAAAATGATTGCAGAGATGGGACAACGCATTGCACCACGACTTGCATGCAGTTGGTGAGTGATTAATTGTACTGAAATATTGTTCTTTAGATTAGAGTAACACGGTTAGGATAAACACATTAGATTTTGACTACGCTGGTGGGCCACCGTCCTAGGGGAATGGGAATGAGGGATTGGGCCCTAAGAGCTAAGGCTGTTGTGAACCTGGGCAAGTCGACCTGGGACCAGGCCAGGTCCCAGGTCGACCTGGCCAGGTTTTGCCAGGGGCAGGTCTAGTCCAGACCTCCAGGGGGCAGGGGGTAGTGCCTATACGTCGACCTCGAGTGAGCCATTCCGTCTCTTAATTTGAGCAAGTCACCCGCCCAGGGGGGTAATGCCTCTATGTTATTTTATATCTAACATTTAGTTAATTATATACAAATGTAGGTTATTTCCTCAACCCTCGATTTATGTACGATCACGATGCCAATGCACATGTTGATGGCGAGGTGTTCCAAGGCACTTTAAAAGTCATTGGTCGTTTATCGAGGACACCAGAAAAGAGATTTCAGACCGAAGTAGAGGTTGGCCTTTATTGATTTTATCAATAAGAGGTATAGAATTTACTTAAGTCATTATATTAATCTATTACTTTATCTTTGTAGATGAACTATTATAGAATGAGGACTGGGACATATTCTAACTCCCAATTGCAATACGCCGTGGGAAGAGTGAGCCCAGGTATATTTTATTTTTTTGATTTCTTAACCTCAATATGTATTAGTACACCTTACATTTATTTGTTTATGGTTGGTAGAACAGCTGACTGGTGGATAATGGTGAACAACCGAGATGTGGGCAGTAATGCATTGGCTTTTATTGCAATTAGGGTGTTCAGTCAAACAACATCAGCAAGTCAATGTGAAAGAAATTGGAGCACGTTCAGCCTTATACATTCAAAGGTTCGCAATCGGCTAAAGGCTGAACGGTTAGAAAAACTGGTTTACTGCCACTACAATATGAGACTGAGAATAAAAAATATGAAGTTAAGACAACAGCTGAGGGACAAACGCGTCGCAAAGGATGCAATTCTAGAAATTGATGTGGACGCTTTATTTGATGATGAGAATCCCTTGCAGTCTTGGGTGGAGACATAAGAGCAGGTTGATGTGCCCGTTTTTGATGATGATGATAGAAGATGGGCAGAGGACATACTAGATAAAGATGAGGCAAGAGATCCAGAATTCAAAAGAGCAAACAAAGAGGGCCAGAGAGACTCAAGCGCCCCAGAGAAGGGACCTAACTTGGACCTAGCTTTGTTTGTTCATGACACTGAGCAGCAGCCTGAGTTTGAGCCAGCTAGACACTCAGAATCAGATAGCAAGTCAGCCACTCCTAGAATGGTCAAGTCACCTTCATCCTTAAGAAGAAGTACATCAGTTCATGGGCTAACTGAGAGGACTAGTGATGCTGCTCCAGAGGACCCGGCAATTGAGCAGTTGAAGTAGATTTATGTGAGGCACACGCCAAGGAGAAATGGACTCATGTCAAAGATGACTGCAAAATTGGCACCAAAAGAGAAAAAATCATCTCCAAAGGCTAAAAGTCAACTGATTTCTGATGGTGATGATGATGATGCTGGTGATGATGATGGTGATCCCAGTGCAGTTGCAGGTGCTACATGTGCTGCAGGTGCTACTATTGGCGGTGGCACATATGGTGGTACTTCCTCCTTCCACGTAGACACAGGCCGAGGATACAGTCATAGTGAGCGAGGATATGATTCACAGAGCCAATATGGGCATCCATCAGGTTATGGAGGTGGTTAACAGGAAGCGGCCATTTATGGGTGGGGTCATGAACCAGAATTCCAGTTCCATCCAGTTCATCTTCTCATCCTCAAGATTCTTACGCTGATTCTGGATTCGAATCAAGCCGACAACCTTACACTCCAACAGGGATCCAAAGAGGGATGCAAGACTTAGCTACCTCATTGTTTAGTTATAGTGAATATACACAATACATGCAACCTTCTTATGGGTATCAACATCAAAAGCCAGACGATGAGGGAGAAGGTTCTAGTTATTACCCATATTAATGCCTCTTCATTTAGGTAAAGATCATTTAATTTCTGTAACATTTACTGTTTCTAATTAGGTTTATTCCCCTGTGCTTGAACCTACTTCATGTTTAGTATGTACTCAAAAATATTAGTTTAACATGTTCAATGTTTGAACTTCAATGCCTACTTCATGTTTATTGTACTTAATCTAATTTCTGTACATTCAAATGCATGTCTAATGAATTTTTTGATTTTTATGTGATTTTTTATATTTTTTTGATTTATTTCTGATTTTTTAGACTTATTTTGATGTTTTTTTACCTTTTGATTGGGTTTCGGCCGATTTCGGTCGAAACCGAAACCGAAATCGAGTCGTTTTGGACTCGGCCGAAACCGAGTCCGAAACCGACGTTGCCAACCTTGTTTGGAAAGACCTTTTTTTTTGGGTGATACCACTAGTTGTATTAAAAGAGAGAGCCTTATGTATACTTGGCCAATCCTTATGCATATCAGGTATTGGAACGGTTGAAAACTGGGTTGGAATCATGTGAGTTGCCAGGAATTGGCCCTACTAAGAGATGTAGTAGGAAAAAATATTGAATGGTTCTCTATTAAACACACCTATATATGTACAAGTGTACATGATTATTATGGGAGAATAAGACTTCTCCCAAATACTAACGAGAATAGTAAAGTTATACAGTATTGCTACTAGAGCATGTATCTAAAATCCTAATCACGGTTTCTGGTATGCTAATCTAAGCAGTACTAGGATAGGACTCTTCTAATCCTAATCTCAGTAGAACTAGGATACAATACCATAAGAGTAATACTCGCTGCATATGGGTAATTGCACACCTCGGGTGTGCAGCGATTTTTCTTTTGAAATTATCCCGACTTTTGGGTCCACCCGACCTACATGTCTGTACAAAGTTCATCCCGATCAGATGGCTCAAAATTAAAAAAAGAAAGAATGCTAATCAAAATTTAAAAAAAGAGAACATATTACTGTTTTTCATTTTTTTGAAATTTTGAGCTGTCTGATTGCCGTGTGCCTTGTACGGACATGTAGGTTGAGTGGGTCCAGAGGTCAGGATACTCTTTTATAATTAAAAAACAAAAAAATCACTGCACACCCGAGGTGTGCAATTATTCCGGGTGTGCGGCAAATGTAACTCATACCAAAATCTCTCTGGAGCAGGCCCAATATGAACTGTGTCAGTGGGTCCATTGCCTGATGTGCATTGCATCAGCTGAGTTGCTTATATAAGGGTTTCCATAGGAAATTTGATTTTTTCCCCCCTCTGGCAGGGGGTGGGGGTGAGGAGATTGTTCTGGACAATCAACCCATGAGTAAATTGTAATTGAGTTAATACTATCTGACTTTGTTTTTCAACTTTTTCTATCCAAAACCATGCCCACTAACAGTGGGCTGGGGTATGGTAATATATTAGTGAAAGTGATATGCTAAACAGCTTGTTTGGACCATAGGAATGAGTTAGAGCATTTCTATACATATAGGCCTCATTATGAACATTATGCAAAATGGTTGGCTGGTTTGTATCACCTGGGAGAGCCCTGCAGGTTTGAGTTGGTAGACCTGGTATTTGATGTGGAGTGATCAAAGGGAAGAAAAGGCTGTACATAAAAATGCCTTTCACATTTTCTATATAAAAACCTTTGCAAATCTTTAGAAATTACCTCCTGAATTTTATCATATCTGGTACTACATTCTGTAATCCTGATTCTCAATCTCAGCTCATTTGTCTAATCTTCTCAAAAATTAGAAATAATCTTTTCAAATTTTTGGGAAAGCCCTTGAAAAGGATGTTATATCAAATAAACATACAATTTCTGGGGTTAAAAAGAAATATTAGAATGGTAAGCCTTGTGGATATGGTAGAGTAAATTGGAAGTGCTTATTCAGAATCCTTCTGGGGATGGGGTTTGAAGAACAGTGGATTGAATGGGTGAGGAGCTGTTTGGAGACAGCAAGGCTCTTGGTGTTAGTCAATAGTAAGCCTTGTGGATATTTTGGATGCTCTAGAGGACAGAGACAAGGAGATCCGCTATCCCCCCTACTATTTGTCCTAGTTGGACAAATCCTCAGTGCCATGTGGAGAAAAGCAAGGTCAGCAGATCTTATTGATGGAATTGAGGTGGGAGGAGCTGCAGAGGAGATTACTTATCTGCAATATGCAGATGACACAATTTTATTTTCATCTGCCATGGAAGACAAGCTGATTAATCTAAGAATATTGATTTCACTACTAAAATTAGTGACAGGTCTGAAAATCAACCTCTCTAAGAGCGAGGTGGAGGGGGTAAATATGAATGAAGAACGGAGGGACCAGATTGAGCTGATTCTAGGTGCGAAATGGGGGACATTCTCTATCAAGTACCTAGGATATCCCCTATCTGATGGAACAATAAGGGTAGCAGATTGGGATGTTATTATTAAGAAAATGGGGGATAAAATTGCATCATGGAAAGGAAAGTTGTTATCAGCAGGGGGTAGATGGATACTCTCCAAGGTCGTTCTTGCAAGCCTAGCTCTTTATTATGTATCCATTTTCAAGTTGCCAAGATCTGTCTGCAGGAAAATTGAAGCAATGAGGGCTGATTTCTTCTGGAAGGGAAAAGGTGCAGAAGAGAGAGGAGTCCATCCTATAGCTTGGAAATATGTGTAGATTAAAGGAGGAAGGGGAGCCAACCTTACCCTGATGGGGACATCAACGTCAGCCCGCTCACTTTGTGTTTGCATCTACGTCCTTTTGTATTTGTATGTACGCCCTTGTGATATATGGGTACACAATAGTAGGTCTTAGTGGGTTTATTTGCAAAAGGCCATTGGGTTTCTTTGCAAATGTGCATGTAGGCCCTGCAGGGGCCCCCTCCCTCCTCCTTATTGGTCCACCTGGACTCCTGGGTCCAAGGTGGCTGGTCCATGGTCCAAACTTGGACTTGGATCAAGAATTAATTAAAGAAGACAAATTTCAATTGTCTTCTTAAAGGGGGGGCGAACCTTGTTGTTTAATGGGGTTTAATGTGGTTGTCAAACCACATCCCAACCCTTCATCAATCAACCCTTGATCCAAGGGCTTAGAATAGGTTAGACCCCTTGCATATATATACTTGTATTTTTCATATTGAAGGAATTAATGAAGGAAAAAAAGGCATTTGCCCCCAATTGGATCTTGCGCCCCTCCCCTCTCTCTCCCTGGTTCCTCCACCTCCAGCCCCCTTTCTAGAGTGTAATCCCTTCCCCCTTGATCCCCTCCAGCATCTGAAGCAACTCCGGTGATCGCCGCCGCCATCGACTCGCCGCCGACGCGTCGTTGCCAACGGTTTCGGTGTTCTGTCCACTCAGGATAGAACCTTCTTCTCCGAATTCCTGCTATCACTCCCTTCGTCTTCTGAAGCTCAAAATTTCAGGGTTGGTTCCCCTCTAGAACCCTTATCCCCACAAAAAAAATCACGTCAAAATTCATCCTTTAGCTATTTTTTGATTTTCGTCCAAGTCCAAGTTCCAGATCTGTCCTGGTTCTGTTTACTGTTCATCAGCTCTGAGTTTACCCCATTCGAACCATCTTTTGATTTTTGTTGGGTCGCCCAAATTTATTGGGAGTTCTGTCCACATCCCTCTACCACCAGGAATTTTATTAATTTTTGGTTCACCCTCCAAGTATTTTTCAAATTTCGTCCAAGTTCCCAAAAACAGTCTGCCCACAGTTTCCCAGATCCGACCCAGGTCTAGTAAAGAAATCCCAGAAAATCCATTTCGTCTCCAATCAGAAAACCAAAAATAGTCCCGGATTCCTCTCTCAGAGATCTTCAACTTTGCTGAAGAAATTATTTCAAGATTCGGAGGTCTTCTTTCCGGTCAACGTCGATCTTCAGAGAAGTCAGAACCTGCCCCTGCAGTTCTGGCCAGATTCCAGCAAGCTTGTAAAATATATGATCAGAAATACAGATCTGATTATTTTTTCTGAAGACCCCTACGTCGAAGTATTTTGAGTCCTCTTTCCAACGGCTCTAATTTCGTCGCGTTCCGACGACGGGGCTGATCGCAGTAGCAGTTTCCTCCAAGTCGCGCGCCTGCAAACAGAAGTTCAGGTTTGTGGCCGAGTTCCCCGCGAGCGTCGTCCGAGGGCCGCCCGGCGTCCGGTGGTCGTTCCAGCAGCTCGCCATCCCAGGGGAACGCTTCCCAAGTGTCTCCACAACAGAGGAGTCATCAGGCCCCACACGACCCCTCCGGTCAGCACGTGGGCCCCCACTAACACGAGTACGCGTGAAGCCGAAGCATCACCCGGAACCGCCCGTCAACCCGAAACTGGTCCTCCCGGGCCCGCTTGTGTCGCCCTTTACCTCCCTGCGTGGAGTGGGCTTAGTTGCATTGCTGTAACCATAATGTATTAAGTTCCCGGGGTACGAGTTCCGGCCGGGTCCCATCTTCGCCACGCCGAGAGCGTGGAGGTATCGCCTTCACCCTTACACTTGGCATTAGCTCAATTCTTTATATGCTTTATATGCCGCTGTTAGAGAGCATGTGTAGGGATACCTAGCCCGCTTTCAATTTATAATATCACTGCTGCGAGAGAGAGCGAAGCCGTCCCGTGACCCGATCCGGACACAAGTGAGAGCCGACCACCCTAGCTCCCAGCCGGTTTCTCAACCGCGCACATCCGACGCTTCCCTCGTTAAGGGACGATCGCGAGCTTGTCGTGTCCGTGGTCCCGTCCCGCATCAATTTGGTATCAGAGCGAGTTGAGTCTAGGGTGTTTGCATTAAAAAAAAAAAAAGAGTGTCATGTAGTCATTAGTCGGTCTAAGTTGTGTTTAGGATCATCATATTTTTAAAACAACAAAAGAGTCGTTTTTGGGTCGCATACATCCCTTTACTCGGTATATAAAAAAGTGTTGTCCGACCATTAGGTTACGCCTATCGGGAAGGCCGCACACTTGTGCGAGTGACCTTCGGGTCGATTGTCTCCGCCGCGTACCGAGTCTTGGTTTACGTCTAGGGTCCTTAGTGTGCATTAGTTAGTGCATTCCAACTTTGCATTACTTAGTGTCGTGTCTAGTGTTTTGGTCCGAGTGTCGGCATGGCCATCCACTAGTTTCCCCGTGTCCCATGGAGTCCCAAACTCCCGGATGGTGGCGATACTATCTCAAATGGAAGGACCACCCGAACCACCCCACGAGGCCCGAAACCCGGGATTTCTACGGGTCCGATGACCCGAGTGTCTATCTAGAATGGGAAGCCATTATGGATGATCACTTCGAGGTGTACATCATGTACGGGCCCATGCAAGTCGATGTTGCCAAAAGGCGACTTTTTGGTGAAGCCGCTGCAACTTGGAGGGACATCAAATATTGGAGGGAGGATAGGAATCTAAGGCCCATCGAGTCATGGTGGGAAATGAAGAGAGTGCTTAGGAGGGCCTACGTTCCCCGCCCACCTACTTCCAACCACGGTGGTCATTCCACTCACCAACCCCACCAACTCACCCACAATCAAGTGGGCCACACCTCTACCCAATCCCACCCCTTCACCGCCGTCCAAGCCCACCAAAGTGACCCCAATCTAGTGGCCCGCCCATGCACCACCAACCAACCTCCCCTTGGCACTCCCATCCCAACCCACTCAAGCACCTCCAACCGAGTGGAAGTCCCGCTTATAACCGAGCCTAGGCCCACACCCGAGCCGAGAGTTAAGGAGCTAGTCCACCCCAAGGTCCCTCCTCCAACCCGCTCCTTAGAGGAAATAAAGAAAATGATTTCGGATTGGTGGGAAAGGACACAAGCTACTCCACCACCCATGGATGCTCCATTGTTATCTACCTCCGGTCTTCATTCGCAACCATCAAAGTGGGAACTACCAAAGCCCGAGCCACCCGTGTTTCTTACGGGAACACTTTACATAGCCGAGCCACTTCTTAGATGGCTCAAGGATGGCTTGGTCCCACATCCCTTCCCGTCCATGGACCCCACCTTACCTTTAGTGCCAGTCAACTCATTCCATACCACCTTTCGATCTCGTCACCATGTTGACACATTGGACGATTTGTCATGGGATTGGATTCACAATGGGAGTTGACGCACCTTTTGGCCCGAGGCTTTGACCAACCCACTAGTCTTAGCCTCACTCATCCGGCCTTAGGGTCTATTACCTCCGAGTGCATCGTGGGTTGTATCACCACGGAGGTCCTCTTACTCCTTCCCTTACCGGACGAGCCTGAATTCATACCCTTTTGTCCGAGGGAGGAATCATACTTCTTGCCTACGGTCCCCGTCCCACCCATCACAATTCAAGAAGGTGATTATCCACACCTTCAAAACTTCTACACGTGGGACCGTGACTTGTGGGAACCCACCACAAGGGGTCACACATTCTTTGACCCATTTGACCCCTACTCTAGTGGGCCCCGTGACCCATCACTTCCCTCATACCTTATCGGGGAAGTCCACTTTCATACCCCTTTCCTACGGGCCGGGTCCTCCATACCCACCAAGCCCGTCCACGATACACCTCCACCCAGCTCTTCCACACCCGGCTTTCCTAGCCCTCTCAAGTCTCCCAAATCCAAAGGGCCGTCCATGCATGACTGGGTCATACTTGGACATTTAGGTGTACCTCATGCCACCCATCTCCGGTTACATAACATGCATGCATGGCACACATTCGGGTGTCCTGGTCCGCCATCACCCATGTACGGGTCGGACTAACATTAGGTGTGTCTAGGGTCATAGTTGAGTCGGTGTGTTTTCTTTGTGTGGTTTGTTTGTGTGGTGATTTTGAGTCGATTGTTTGTGTGATTTTCATTCATGTGTCAGTGCATGGTGAGTCTGCATGTGTCTTCTGCAAGCTCGTGTCGTTCTCTTATGAGTGTGAAGCGAGTCGACTCACTTGATGAGTATGGGATCGGTTCTACATCTATACCCGGATCAGTCACCTATAGGGACTCAGCGGTGATTCCTAGTGAGTCTTCGAGCTATTTCCTTCCTTTTGAGAGTGCCCCTTCGGAGTGACCACCTTTAGCCATAGCAGTGCGCATATCGAGTATATATGGAATGAGCAGGTGCCGATCACTTGGAGTGGAGCATACCCGCGCTACTTAGCACGGTGACGGATCCGCCGGAGTACCGGAGCAGCCATACCCCTACTCGACGGGGTCGAGTTCCTCCCACCCGGGGAGAATTGATGGGGACATCAACGTCAGCCCGCTCACTTTGTGTTTGCATCTACGTCCTTTTGTATTTGTATGTACGCCCTTGTGATATATGGGTACACAATAGTAGGTCTTAGTGGGTTTATTTGCAAAAGGCCATTGGGTTTCTTTGCAAATGTGCATGTAGGCCCTGCAGGGGCCCCCTCCCTCCTCCTTATTGGTCCACCTGGACTCCTGGGTCCAAGGTGGCTGGTCCATGGTCCAAACTTGGACTTGGACCAAGAATTAATTAAAGAAGACAAATTCCAATTGTCTTCTTAAAGGGGGGGGGCGAACCTTGTTGTTTAATGGGGTTTAATGTGGTTGTCAAACCACATCCCAACCCTTCATCAATCAACCCTTGATCCAAGGGCTTAGAATAGGTTAGACCCCTTGCATATATATACTTGTATTTTTCATATTGAAGGAATTAATGAAGGAAAAAAAGGCATTTGCCCCCAATTGGATCTTGCGCCCCTCCCCTCTCTCTCCCTGGTTCCTCCACCTCCAGCCCCCTTTCTAGAGTGTAATCCCTTCCCCCTTGATCCCCTCCAGCATCTGAAGCAACTCCGGTGATCGCCGCCGCCATCGACTCGCCGTCGACGCGTCGTTGCCAACGGTTTCGGTGTTCTGTCCACTCAGGATAGAATCTTCTTCTCCGAATTCCTGCTATCACTCCCTTCGTCTTCTGAAGCTCAAAATTTCAGGGTTGGTTCCCCTCTAGAACCCTTATCCCCACAAAAAAAATCACGTCAAAATTCATCCTTTAGCTATTTTTTGATTTTCGTCCAAGTCCAAGTTCCAGATCTGTCCTGGTTCTGTTTACTGTTCATCAGCTCTGAGTTTACCCCATTCGAACCATCTTTTGATTTTTGTTGGGTCGCCCAAATTTATTGGGAGTTCTGTCCACATCCCTCTACCACCAGGAATTTTATTAATTTTTGGTTCACCCTCCAAGTATTTTTCAAATTTCGTCCAAGTTCCCAAAAACAGTCTGCCCACAGTTTCCCAGATCCGACCCAGGTCTAGTAAAGAAATCCCAGAAAATCCATTTCGTCTCCAATCAGAAAACCAAAAATAGTCCCGGATTCCTCTCTCAGAGATCTTCAACTTTGCTGAAGAAATTATTTCAAGATTCGGAGGTCTTCTTTCCGGTCAACGTCGATCTTCAGAGAAGTCAGAACCTGCCCCTGCAGTTCTGGCCAGATTCCAGCAAGCTTGTAAAATATATGATCAGAAATACAGATCTGATTATTTTTTCTGAAGACCCCTACGTCGAAGTATTTTGAGTCCTCTTTCCAACGGCTCTAATTTCGTCGCGTTCCGACGACGGGGCTGATCGCAGCAGCAGTTTCCTCCAAGTCGCGCGCCTGCAAACAGAAGTTCAGGTTTGTGGCCGAGTTCCCCGCGAGCGTCGTCCGAGGGCCGCCCGGCGTCCGGTGGTCGTTCCAGCAGCTCGCCATCCCAGGGGAACGCTTCCCAAGTGTCTCCACAACAGAGGAGTCATCAGGCCCCACACGACCCCTCCGGTCAGCACGTGGGCCCCCACTAACACGAGTACGCGTGAAGCCGAAGCATCACCCGGAACCGCCCGTCAACCCGAAACTGGTCCTCCCGGGCCCGCTTGTGTCGCCCTTTACCTCCCTGCGTGGAGTGGGCTTAGTTGCATTGCTGTAACCATAATGTATTAAGTTCCCGGGGGTACGAGTTCCGGCCGGGTCCCATCTTCGCCACGCCGAGAGCGTGGAGGTATCGCCTTCACCTTTACACTTGGCATTAGCTCAATTCTTTATATGCTTTATATACCGCTGTTAGAGAGCATGTGTAGGGATACCTAGCCCGCTTTCAATTTATAATATCACTGCTGCGAGAGAGAGCGAAGCCGTCCCGTGACCCGATCCGGACACAAGTGAGAGCCGACCACCCTAGCTCCCAGCCGGTTTCTCAACCGCGCACATCCGACGCTTCCCTCGTTAAGGGACGATCGCGAGCTTGTCGTGTCCGTGGTCCCGTCCCGCATCATACCCCCATTGACACCGTAAATACTGCTCTTCTTATGAAATGGCTTTGGTGGGTTGACATGGAAGAGGGGTTATTGTGGATTTAGATTGTGAGGAAGAAATACCTGCGCAACCATGATGGCTGGTTTTCTGAGGAAGTTCAGAACATTCATCTATCGCCAATATGGAACAAGTATGAAGAATAAGGATTTCGACATATGCTCAACTGTATTACAAGTGGGAGATGGCTGGAAAATAAGGTTTTGGGAAAATCCCTGGATGAACAGTATGTCTCTCCAAGAAAAATTCCCTAATCTTTATGGCATAGCAGGGTCACTGGGGTTCTGTATCAGTTCGTGTGGCCAGAACCAGGGGAAAACTCTCGATGGAATTTCCATTTCAGATGGGATTTCACTGATGTGGAAGTACAAGAATTTCTTGAACTATCTAAGCTATTGACAATATGAGCATAGTTCAAGGCAACCAAGACAACAGGATTTGGAGATGGGAAAAACAAGGTTAATTCTCAGTGAAATCAACAACTAAAATGATGCTACAAGGAGGAAAAAAGTGGTCTGGCATAAGCAGGTATGGAGCAGGAAACTACCTATCAAGATAAGGCTGTTTTCAGTGGAAATTAGCATGGAATAGAATATCAATAATGGATAGAGTGAAGAAATGCAAGCCAGAGGTCAGAGATACTTGTGTGTTCCGTGGATATTACAAGGAAACCAGTGAGCATTTATTTTGGAATGTGGAATCATTTCAGCAGTCTGGACTCAGTTTTTCAAGTTAATTGGGATGCAATGGAAAAGGGGAAATAGCATTCTAGACCTTATTATGGAATGGAGAAACATCTACCCAGGGACTGAAGATAAGGAAATTTGAATGATGTGTCTTCCAGCTATGTTATGGTCAATTCGGAGAGAGAGAAACAATAGAATTTTCAGATATCAGTTCAGAAACCCATCCATCATGTCAGAAGCTGCATAATGGGTATCCAGGACTGGCATTGTGCTGCTTTCAGCTCCAAGGCCATCCAATCGAGACTACTGTCCAAATTGGGAGGGTGGAAAAAGTTATCCTGTAATTGGCTTGTTAAATCCTGGAGGTCTTTGCCTTTGGTGGAGAGGAGGGGGGGGGGTTTCTTCTTCTATCTTGAATCTACCTTCTTGGTGGACTTTAGGGGATTTCCTTTGTATGTACTCTTTATTTATGCTTCTTCTCACCATCAATGAATTGTGGTCTTTTGACCACGTTCCAAAAAAAAGAAATATTAGAATTTGGGAGTTTAATCCCTAAGTATGATTGTATGGATAATACCTAAAGGCTGAGAGGAAACAAAGGTTGTATGTAAATCTTTTCACCTCATTTTTGTATGAAAAATTTTAGGGTTTTTTGCATATATATCCCTCTAAAGTTTCTTATTGTCAAATATATCCCTCATTTAGGCATATTATCATGAATACCCTCCAAATAGGCATAAATATTGCAGTTATGTCCCTGTGGTTTACTGTCATTGATGGGAGGCGAATATTCTGTGGAATATGCTATCTAACACCATTAGGGTATGTGAAATACCGAAAATACCCTTAAGGATTTTTTTACATATATATCCCTCTAAAATTTCTTATTGTCAAATATACACCTCATTTAGGCATATTATCATGAATACCCTCCAAATATCCCGAATGATTGCGATTATGCCCTCGATGTAACTGTTGTGTGTATAAGTGGAATTAAATGTGGGTTAAAGAGTAAAATATCTAACATACCCCTGGTTAACAAATTAAAAAATAAAAAAACCACGGTTATCCTCTGTGTGTGTGTGTTAAAACCCTAGTCAACCGGGGGGGGGGAGAGCAGTAGGGAGAGGGGGGGGCGGAGTACGAGGTGGAGGGGACCTTGCCAGTGGTGGGGGGGGTGGGGAGGGGGAGTAGCAGTGAGAGGGGGGGCCTCGCCGGTGGTGGGAGGGGGGTGGGGGGGAGGAGCAAGAGGTGGAGGGGGGCTCATTGGTGATGGGAGGGGGGGGCAGAGTAGGAGGTGGAAGGGGGGGCTTGCCGGCGGTGGGAGGGGTCGGGGGGGTGGAGCAGGAGGTGGAGGGGTCGGCGGCTCCCGCCCATGGTTGATCCTACCCATGGCGGAACAAGAGGTGGAAGGGGGGGTCGTTGGGGGTAGGAGGGGGGGCGGCAGAGCAGGACATGGAGGGTGGAGGGGGGGCCTCGCCGGAGTAGCAGGGGGGGGGGGACTGGTCGAAGGTGGGAGGGGGGAGGGCTCTCTCTCTCTCTCTCTCATTCAGAGTATTTTGGGTATTTCACATACTCTAACGATGTCAGATGACGTATTCCACGGAATGTTCGCCTCCCGTCGATAGTAGTAAACCATAGAGACATAATTGCAACATTTACGCCTATTTGGAGGGTATTCATGATAATATGCCTAAATGAGGAGAATATTTGACAATAAAGAACTTTAGAGGGGTATATATGCAAAAAATCATATGTTATTTTGTTAATCAGGGGTAGGTTATGTATTTTACTCTTTAACCCACATTCAACTCGGGTTAAACACACGGGAGTTACGGGGAGGACATAACTGCAACCATTCGGGGTATTTGGAGGGTATTCATGATAATGTGCCTGAATGAGGGTATATTTGACAATAAGGAACTTTATAGCGGTATATCTGCAAAAAACCCAAAATTTTATGTTATGTAGAACAGGACTAGAATTGGAAACTCTATGTTGATTTCTGTTGCTATACCATCCTTCATCCTGTCTTACAAGAAGAAAGGAGCAAATCCCTTTTGCAGGAATATATGCCTACTGGTTGGAAATATGGAAGTATAGGGCTAGTGTTCACAAATTATTTTATTGTTATCCTAAAAGGATAAAACAATTGATCAGACAAGTCTAACAATCAAAGTGTATCTTTGTATTATTGTTGGTGCTTGAGGTAGTTTGGGTGTGATGTACGATAAAATCATAGTATATCCATCACATCGGCCTACTCAGCAATCATAGGCAATTGGATGGTAGAGTAGTTAGGTGCTAATGAATTTTTAAAAGAAGCATAAGGATGGAGCATTCCGTTCTATAAGAAAATGATTGATGAAAAAAGATCATGCACATGTTTGCAAATGTACTGCTAGGGAGAAGGGAAGGTAGCGTCACCTGGAGGATGATCCAGAGATGCGGAGAAGAGGCCAGACATTTTGATGGAACTAGAGAGTATTTAGGGCAGCTTGCCATGTTATTGCCTGGCATCATATCTTGAGTATGTTATAGAAAAGGATGAGGTTTCCTGTCTATGTTATGTGAATAACTGCTATAATTTCTTTTGAAACCCTTCTTGCGTATCTGGCATCCTTAATTCCCATGTTGTTCAGCATTATTTCACATTCTTTCTTTCTCCTGTTTGCATATAATTGGATATTGAATTCTTAATGCAGCTGATTGAAATTCTGTCAGGTGCTTTCACTTGGAGCATTGACAATATTAATGAAAATGGTGAAATCCAGTTGCACTGAAGAAGCTGTTAAGGCATTATATGCCATTTCAGCTCTGGTTAGAAATAATGGCAGTGGTCAGGAGTTATTCCACGCAGAGTCTGGATATATGATGCTTCAGGTAAATGAAACTGAATGATAATTCATATAATGAATCCCATTATCATGAACAAAAGTTGTGTTTTTGGGAAGTCTGTAGTATGATGTGCTTGGTGTCTGTTTTTGCAGGATATAATGAGTAACTCAAGCACTGATATAAGGCTTCGAAAGAAAGCTGTTTTTATGTTGGCAGACCTTGCAGATTGCCAATTGGAAAATGCAGATCATGTGAAGCTTCCCTTGTCCGGAAGTCACATTTTCTTGAAGTCAGTGGTTGATCTTACATTATCATCGGACATTGACCTTCAGGAGAAGGTGGGCCTTTCACCTTTTAATTTTGATTCACTAGTGTAAATTAGCCGGCACAATTGTTAGGGGCCTGCAGTATGGTGGGTCTAGACCGGGACATATGGTTGGACTGGTTATTGGAGATACAAACATGTAACTCATATCTTCTTTTGACTATCTATGAGTTGAAAATTAAACAGATAGTTTAAAACGTGATGCTACTGTATTAATTAATCCTTGTTGAAATTTGATGTCAATGAATGAAGGTTTGTAGACTAGACAGGCTTGTTCCAAGTCCTATTTGTATTAATGACCCAGTTTGACTGGAGCTTTAGTCCAGATGAAGCACTTAGTTGTACATTTAGTCATTTTGTTGTGTAGGGTTGGAAATCATTAAGATCGAAGTTTCACGGACATGTACTTTTAAGAGGAATTGATTGAAGATCGTGATTCTGTTTAGTAATGAATTTGGAATGCTGTCTTTAATTTTCTGGCATGGAAGCTTTAGTTGTGCTCGGCATAAACTTTCAGTTCATCTGAATCATGCAAACGTCAGTCATGGTTCTAGATGAGTATTTCAAACTGGCTTCATACGGCCCCATTTCAGGAAGAGCAATCTACAACCATTTAAGTAGCTCATTCAAGTACCGGAAGATGCATGGGTGGGCAGATGGGGGATTTGGAGATGAAAACATATTTGGAAGCATTGGAAAGTGTGCTCTTGACTTAGACACTTTCTTCTTCTCTGGCTGGCTTTCGCTCACCTTTATTCTGTTATCTGTGTATAGTATCACTTAAAAAGTTTTGGGTTGGTCTGCATCGTGTTTCTTTTTTGTAGGCTTTACTCGCAATTCGAAGTCTGCTACAACTTTCTTCCACCGACGCTCTGATTTTCAAGGATTTTTGCGGTCTTGATGAAGCGTTAGAGAGAATTAGAGAGCAGCTTGAGGAGTTGATGACACTGGATGGGGAGAGAGATTTTGCAAGGGACATGGAACGTCTCCGCAGAGAAGTGTATACCATTTTTCACAGAAAGCTAGAAATGGTACAGTCAGGACCCAGGACTTGAGACCTTTTTTTCTGGATTTGTTCAGGTGAGGTGGGTTATCATCCCCAATTGAATCTTACGATGGCATGGCAGGTTTCAGAGGTACCTACTTGACCTGGATGCTGCACATTTTTGAAGTGTCCCCATGTAGGGTATCATGACGACTATAAAATCTCCATGTTGGCTCTACTACGCTCTTGTGAGTTGGGTCTGCAGCAGCCTTCTTGTTCCCACATACAGCTTTATGATGCTATTCCCCACTTTTTTGTTGCTTGAAAAAACTTTCGGTTGACTTTGGGACACCACCCCCTTTGTAAATAGGCTTTTACCGTCTGAGAAGTTGTACATTTAACCTCTGTATTTATTTTTCTACCTCCCGTAATAGCCTAGACCCACTTTTTTTCAGGAATTTGCCGGCCCGCGTTCTTGAATGAAGTATTCCATTATTTTTAGAGCAGTTTATTTGATAAACCCCTTCATTTTTCAGGAGATTTTCCAAAGTTCCTTGAACAGTTATTCCTAGGTCCACGCTTATTTGATAAAACTCCCGATCCTGATTAATATGAAATTATGACAGATTTGGGAATGATTTTTTAAAAACTCAAATTTAAATAACTAAATGTTTTATTAACAAGCAACTGATTTTTGAAAATGTTATGACAAATTTACCGCTTTTCAAACATGGTCAAATAGCATATTAATGTACTAGTCATCTGGTGGCCAAAGTTTGCATAACATCCGTTGTATTTTTTTTTTCTGAATGAAAAGACAGTCACGAGGATGCAGAGAGACTTGATGGTTGAAGAAAAGTCGTCATAAAAATAGAATTGGCTTTAATCGTAAAGTGGCATAGTGTATCATCAGGCCTATGTCATTCAAAATTGTTAGTGTAAAACAACAAAAGGGTCAACTTTTGTGAAGTACGATTCCAAGGTGTCATATTAGACCTACATAACCTTCACATAAAAAAATTAGGCCTATGAATCTTCGGGTTTGATTTATTAGGTTTAAATATGAATGTAGAATATGATGGAATTATTTGACGAAATAAAATTCATATAATCAATCACAAATAATGAGATGAACCTCTGATAATGATGATGACGATGATGATGCATAGATCCCAGGTTTAGTTATTGTCAACAAGAGCCACAGTCAAATTATACAGTTGGGTTCGACTTGTTTTGCCGCATGATCAGAAACACAGTCGGGCCATCTCACATGTACTCTTCCCCGCCCATTCCACGTCGCCAGTTAATAATAAGCTTATCAATGGGCTGAGTCCAAGTCGAACTCAATACAACTCGACTCAAACCCATCTCATTAGTTTCTATCCTCAAATCGGACTAAGTGATTTCGACCCTATTAATTCACTAAATTATAAAACCCGACCCCTCAACCTGACCTGACCCCATAAATTATATGAAAAAATTTAATAAAAAAATAAATATAAAACATATAATTAAATATTATATGTGAAAATATGATTAACATTTCAACACATCAATATAATAAAGAGATATAAAATACTTATTCATAGATGAAAAACAATATGTGAATACCTTCCTTGACCTTTACATTTGACACGGATAAGTTTTGGAGAAAAAAATATAGCACTTCCAAATTCATGCGCCTTCAATTCAAACTCATCCACTGGCTTCTAAGTCCATTTACATTTGACATGCAAATACATTCCTTGACCTTTACGTGCCTTCCTACAATCATCCAATGTACAGCAACAATGAGAAAATTGAAGGCATCTTCAAATAGAAAGGGAGTAAGACAGTTAAAAGAACATTGGAACATGGGTGACAGTCTCACTATATATTTCTTATGTTTCAGGCATTCAGCATATAACCATTTAGAGAGAGAGCGAGAGAAGAAAAGGCACCAAAATCAACCTTTCCATGTGGTCCTACAAAAGACGTCTCCATTGTCCTACAGAGCAGCTTTGCTCTCATCCCCGTGACGGGGGACATATTATACAACAGCACAATCCTCCCCACCATTCGTGGGGGCCGTTGGAATCAAACCCAAAGCCTTCGACTCAGAGGGCCACTTCTACCTCCAGTGGTAACATCGGGGAGGTGGCACTGGTGCTCGTTCCACTTCTTGAAGGCCGCACAGGGGATGTCGCACTGGTGCTTGTACCACTTCTTGATTGCTCGGAAGCAGTCCTCAGCCCCAATTGTTGTAGCTGGTGGACAACATGGGACATCCTTGGCCTAACCGATGGGACATGCTGGGTACAAGCATAGACGAGGTCTACAACCTTCTGTATTGTACCAATTTCAGGAATGTCTGAGATCAGTGGATCCAGTAGCTCCAAGTACCTGTGCGATTGGACGAGAGGGGTTGCCCACTCGAAGATACCCTGCCAGCCTACAGCATCCACTGCTTGCGCCGGCCGTCGGCCACTGATAATCTCCAGCAACAACACCCCAAAGCTGTAAACATCACTTTTTGTTGTCAGCTCATTCCTGTATACAAACTCTGGAGCAAGATAACCACATGATCCAGCCATCTTTGTCCTCTCATGCATTACTTCCCAAGACACAAATTTTGAGAGGCCTACACCCATCAAATGTGCTCCAAACTCTTCATCAAGAAGTACATTACTGGCACGGATGTCACGGTGCACCACATGCGGCTTGACCTTGTCATGTAGGAATCTGCATTGAAACAAAGTTTGTTTACATAAACCAGATGAACAGAATGAGCATAGAATGTTGTGAAATTCAATGAAAAGATCGGTCTACTCTCCCAGGCAAACAAAGAAGCAACTTAGCTTGATTTGGTTAATCAAGTGAATGAATTTAAGATAATCACTTCCTAAAATCACTTACTGCAGTTGTTTGAATTAAACAACAAAAATGCACTGGCCACCCAATGTGGTTCAAATCACCTAAATCTACATTAACCATAGAAAAGCTTATCAGCAAGAAAGACATCCTCATCAAATGATTCAAAATCATTTTCCCGCTGCTTCTGTTCTTTTTTCTGGGGTGGGGGTTGGGGGCAGAAGTGCGTGGAGATTCTCAACTGGAAAAATGGAAGCAGCATGTAATAATTCTTTTCAGCAGAAGAGGATAGCTGACCGTCTCTATGACCGAACATTTTATGCACAGGACTAGGATCATGTGGCAATATGTTTTAGGAAAAACGACATAGGTGCAGCTTTTTGAAGAATGCTAGACAAATTGTCTAAACCAAGGAAAGTAACTAAAGATTTGTGTGGGGAAATGCAAGGACTTGCATAAAAATAAAAAGTATTTTTTATAATTGAATAAAATTCAGGCTTAAGTTTTAAATAATAAAAAACTAAAGGTTTTAATTGAAACTTCCCCAAACATTGGGCCTAATGGGCTGAGGTTAATAGGCCTAAAATTTAAGGTGCCTCTAAATATGATATAATAGGTGGACTGTTAATGGGTTTTACTAACCCTTAAAGGACTTGTTATTGGGCCTAAGGGACATGTATTAGGTCTTATGGATCTAACTATTAGGTGAGGAGTAGCCAAGTTTAGTCCCATATTGGACAATCAAAAAATATGGCACCCCCACCCCCCAACAAAAAAAAAAACCTTTTGTAAACAGAAGCCTCCCTCATGCCCTGTCCTACCATCCAACCGAGTAGGATAGAGGGTGGCGGGCTGGTCGTTCCCCAGACGAGCCAGTAGCCAGCCTGTATGAGAGAGAGAGAGAGAGAGGGAGAGAAGCACCACCACAACCACCACCAGCAGCAAGGGAAAGAGAAGGAGAACAGAAGGGGGAGAGAGAGCAGCTCAGCAGTAGGGAAAGGAGAAGAGCCAAGATGACCTTGTGAGCCACCTAGGGTTGCTCCAAAGAGGGAGGGTGATACCTAACCTAGTTCCCTCCTTCATTTGAGATTTCTTTTAAGAGTTCTAGGGTATTCTAAGTGAGAGTTTGCACACTTCAGGATTAAGGGAATGTGTGAATGATAGGTGTAGTGGGACGTAGAGTCACATGATTAGTCTCACATCGGATGTTGAGAAAGCAATCAATTGCTTATAAGGAAGGTCTTTACCTCTTAACCCAAGAGGGCCCTTTTACAAGGACAAAACCCCACCTCCGCTCTCGGGACAATACCTCTTGGAAACACCAAAGGTTTATCTCGCATCTACACAGTGGCGCCGTCTGTGAGAACCCTGAACTAGCACTCACTTGCCTTCTCAAGGGGGGCTAATGTAGTGGGACCTAGGGTCACAGGATTAATCCCACATCAGATGTTGAGAAAACAACCAAGTGCTTATAAGGAAGGTCTTCACCTCTTAACCTAAGAGGGCCCTTTTACAAGGACAAAACTCCACCTCCGCCCTAGCTTGGGGGCACCAAAAATTATCTCGCATCTACAATAGGTTTTTTTTTTTTTTTTTTTTTTTTGGGGGGGGGGGGAGTAGATAGTATCACTATTGTATTAAAAATGAGGGGATATACAAGTGTAGTCAGTATGGTCTCAAAAAATCCCTATACAAAAAAGACCTACCACTCCGAGGAGGAGTGGTCGACAGTAACCCCCCAACGAACTAAAAATGGAAGAATTGTGAGAGTTCACTTTACAAAAGAGCTCCACCATTCTCACTCTTACACAAATAAAAGAACCACTCTATCCACAGCCCTCGCTTCTCCTCTGAAGGATCTATTGTTCCTTTCACCCCATAAGACCCACAAAGTTGCATGAAGGATCAACCACCAAATAACTCTATCCCCTTTGAGATTCCACCTCTTAGTGCCAAAGACCAATCAAAAGATGGACACTCTGTTGCATGTCGATGCTAGAATATCCTCCTTGTGACTTTAGTCCACACCTATGAGAAGGAACAACCTGCGAAGAGATGATTCAATGTCTCATCTTCTTCTCCACACAAGTGATATCCCATGGGTAGATCATGAAGAAATGGAGCAATCCTGTCCCAGGTAGGCAGACTGTCATGAGAAATCCTCCAGATAAAGAGTTTCACCTTCAGAGCGATCAGATATGTATAAGTGATCTAGCAGAGAAGTATCCCTCCTTGTCCCACCTCCACCACCATTGGTCCTCTTTATCTACCTTTGGAGCAAAATCAAAGAAGTTAAACAGACCCTCTAGCTGATCCATCTCTTTTGGCCTAAGATTTTTTCTAAATGTTAGGATCCACGTCTCTCCTAATAGCTGAAAGTCAAAAGACTGGGATATTGAGACCAAAGGAGCTGCTGCGACAATAGCAAAGAATCTCGGGAAAGACACCTCCAAAGTGAAGTCATCGCACCATCTGTCTTTCCAAAATAAACATTTGTTCCCCCTATCTAGGCGGACCCGGACATTGGAAATGATGAAGTCCTTGCCTGACACGATACCACTCTAGATGGGTGAAATATTATGAGGCCTCCACGTCCCGGGTGTCTATTTTTGACAAACTAGGGATGGCACCCAAAGCCCGAAAGACAACCGCCCAGGAAGAAGCGGGTGGTTCAGGTGACCAATGACGTTGTCAAAGAGTTCACCTGTTACACAACCTTCGCCAATAAGCAACCGGAGGACACCTCGGGAGAAATGAATCAACCTCTCCAAACTTTGAGGAGGTCAAAGCCTGTCTCCTGGGTTCTTGCACCGATGCAACAGTGGAAATGATGAAGTCCTTGCCTGACACGATACCACTCTAGATGGGTGAAATATTACGAGGCCTCCACGTCCCGGGTGTCTGTTTTTGACAGACTAGGGATGGCACCCAAGCCTGGAAGACAACTGCCTAGGAAGAAGCGGGTGGTTCAGATGACCAATGACGATGTCAAAGTGTTCACCTGTTACACAACCTCCGCCAATAAGCAACCGGAGGACACCTCGGGAGAAATGAATCAGCCTCTCCAAACTTTGAGGAGGTCAAAGCCTGTCTCCTGGGTTCTTGCACCGATCCAACAGACGCCGGCTGCCGGAACATCTCAGCATGAGCCCACGTGGCAAGAAGAACACCAAGAAGATGTCCATAGTGTCGATGGGGACAACATCGGATACGAGGAAGATCTTGGAAGAGAGGCGCAGACCCTCGCGTTGGAAGAGCTCCGATACAAAAATCAAGAGCATAAGAACCTCTTGCAAGCATTATTGCGTGAAAAGGAGGTTCATGTTCAATCGCAAACGGCGTCCACTCGGATGGAACAACAGCCGCCTCCCATTCCAATCACGGCCAACGTCTCTGTCACTGCTACAAAGTTACCAATGGCAGTGAAATTTGAAGTGCCGCAGCATGAAGCCAATGTGCGGTCCTCTGCCACTCCTGCCGCAGAAAGTCTCATGGCGCAAAGATAGATGATTGAGCGAATTGTGGAGGCAAAATTTACTCAACATGGTGAGAGTGTGGCTACTGTCGATTTGTACAGTGTGCCCTATCCCCTTCACCATCAGTTTAAGAAACTTCTGCCTAATTGCCCAAAAGCCCCGAAACTCCAGAAGTTCAACGGGCAGGGCTCACCACATGAACACCTGGCTTACTACATGACGGCTATGGGTGAACTGGCACTGGAAGAGTCATATTTGTTGCGATACTTTGCCACGTCCCTGACAGGCACCGCCTTCCAGTGATATTTCAGGCTAAAGCCCAATTCAGTGGCCGATTGCGCTGATATGCAGAAAAAGTTCGTCGACCGTTTCCAGACGGCCGAACGCAAAGTCTCTCTGGCGGAACTTTGTGCCCTTAGGCAGAGAAAAGGTGAGACCGCATTGGACTTCATCAAGCAGTGGAGGGACGTCAGCATGCGCTGCGATAATCCTCCAACATCCGAAGGCGCAATCACTATATGCCGCAAGGGTCTAGCGGCGGAAGTTAGTGAAAAGCTTTTGGGCTCAAACATCAGAAGTTTCGACCAGCTGAATACGATGGTGGCGCAGATTGAGATGTTCTTCATTGACCATCCCACACATGCTTCTACCAAAGGCAAATCCTTCTAACAAGCTCTTGGAAGAAGATCGAGTGATGGCGCGTGATCCGCCGTCCTATTACAATGAAACGGCCAAGAGCCATTCCCGCAATTGCAAATATCATGCCAGGGTGTCCCACCCCATTGAGGAATGCCTGGAGGTTCGGGATTGCATTGAAGTCCTCATCCAAAAAGGGGAGATCGATGCGCAGGAGAATTCGACGGCCAGGCGGCGTCTTAAAGAGGTCGTTGAGAAGATTCTCTGGCAAGCTCAATAGGGCAAACCAAGCCACGGGAGACTAAGCCCACCTCTCAGCAGGTCTAGCCGGGCAAGTCTACAGGCAACAGCTCTCAGCCAAATCCCAAAGGCAAGGCTAGGTGTGAGGGGGCTAAGGCCCAGAGCCCAAAAAGCCAAGCCGCGGGAGGGGGTTCCAAACCCCTTTCCAGGCTGAGTCAACCTGGCATCGTTGTAGGGGGAAACCCTCAGCCAGACAATAAAGGCAAAGCCAGGGCGAGGGAGCCTGAAGCAAAACCTCGTGTCGAGCCAACAAGGTCATAGATGGCAGGGAGACCTCAACAGCTCGAACAGGTAGAGTCACCAATCAAGCAAAATCGGTGGAATCGCAAAGCCCCCAAGGGTTCCACTTCGGCCTCACAGAGTTCCAGGAGCTGCCGCCTGAAATAATTGCTCAGGCGATCAATGCCACCTTCCAAGTGCAACCGGAGGAGGCCGACTAGACTAAGGTTATTCCCAGAAAAAGCCGCGGAACCAGGGCTCCCAAAATTCTGAGGGCAAACCAATCTCACCTCCAAAACAAAGCCCACTTTCTTCTCAAGAGGCGGCACGCCAAAAGAAACAAGAGAAGAATCGTAGGAAGAATTTGAAGAGGAGGTTGAAGAAGCAAGCTGAACAAGCGACAGCTGCGGAAGTCCCCAAGGAACCAACTCCTTTGCAAAGGCTACAAAAACTTATAGATGAGTTGGGGGAGTATACCCCCCCTCGTCCCACCAGGGTCGTCACTCTGAACAAATACATTCCCTGAGACAAGTTTGGACATAAAGCCTGCCTTCTTCAGTGGCTCTGGGAGATGGCTCACCGTCTTGAAGAAGGTGAGGAGTTCCGGATCCCGAAAGAACTCTCCTTATTTTACAAAGATGAGGAGCTCACTATGGAGATGCTCGAGGGAATGTTGCAAGAGCTCTCCTGCAACATGGCGGCGATCCTGCCGCCCAACAACATCAACTCTCCTTCGAGACAAAGCACTATGACTGATAGCACCGGGGGCAAGGCTCCCACGGCAACATATCAACGTCGCCCGGCGAAAAATAGCTGAGGTCGTGGTTAAGGACGAGGACGCGAACGCGACGATCCCCTAAATCTCGACCGAGTCATATTATTCAGAGGGGAAGAGCCAAGCCCTATCCCAGAAACTCAAGTACGGGGTATCCCCTTCATCCTCGAATCCTCAGAGGGTTCAGGCCCTGTCCCGGAACCCAGAAGGCCGGGTGGTGTCCCTTTTATAATCGTCTCTTCTGATGAAGAAGAAGAGCCAGCCAAGCCGCCAGTACGCGATGAGGCGGCAGAGCAAGCTGGTCCCTCAGGCAGGGTTGAGCCCGCGAGCCAAGTAGGTCCTTCTAATGAGGACGAACAGGATGGACCATTGCCACCTCCAAAGGAATCTCTGGCACCACTATTCCAGGAAAATGCGGAGGGCCGGAGTGAGGAACATCCTTCTAAGTGAAAGAAGCCTCGCGAGACTCTGAAGACTATGGCAGAGATCATCCCGCCATTTGACAAGACCCTCGCTGGGGCGGACCGTAAAATTATTCATCATATAAAGCGGTTTCTAACAAATATCACTATTTGAGAAGCCATCGCTTGGAGCAAGGATCTGAGGGAGACTCTTATCAAGATACTCCAAGACCCAGAGACCTATGAAGCCCATGTTGCAGAGTCGCAAGTCCAAGCATATGAGGCATTTGCAGCCAACATCTCCTTTACGGACAAAGACATGTTGTTGTCCTCTCCGTGCCACAATCGCCCCTTATATATGCGAGGGACGATTAATGGGCATGATGTGAATCAAATTTTGGTCGACGGTGGAGTGGCCAACATCATGCCTTTGAAGACTTTCAAGTCTTTATACTTGACGCCTTACTTGCAAAAGGTGAGCGCGGTCAAGATTTCAGGATTCAACCAGGATTCTGAGGAAGCGCTTGATCGGGTTGAGGTCAAGCTAGCCTTGGGCGATTTTGTCACCCAAGTGATGTTTTATATTATCAACGCCGACACATCTTATAAGGTGCTGCTTGGGAGGCCTTGGCTCCATGAAAATTGGATTGTTCCGTCAACTATGCACCAGTGCCTCAAGTATGCCAAGGGAGGGGAGCAACATACTGTCTTTTGCAGATCAGGCTCAATTCCGCCCCAATGAGTGCCATCTGGCAGATGCTTCCCTGTATTTTGGGAAGCCCACTCTAATAATCCCCGAGCCTATAAAAGACAAAAGGAAGCAAAAAGTGAACTCAAAAGTTGAGGAGGGGCAATTGTTCACTGTCAACCAAGACTTAGCAAGACTACACAGGCTAAGCCTCAAGGCCGCCTCCAAGTCGACTCAGCCGGAGAGGCGAAGCGTTGACTTCGAAGCCAACCTCATCAGCCGCGTCATTGACCAGAGCATCTCCTTACCGCCCAAATGTGTTCGGCTCTTGTTTCAACGGGAAGAGCACGAGGTGAAGTAGCTGAAGACTTTCACAGTCTCTTACTAGCAGAAAAGGAGGAGGCAAAAGGGCAAGGAAGACAAGCCGATTATCTTTTACAAAGGAGATTTAGTCACACCGGGCCCTCCTGAGATGATTTCGGCTGGGATACTCCCGCAGACACTGCACCAGAGTTAGTCCAAGAAATGGACGATCTGCCAGGGCATATCAAGGAAATGTGTAAAAAGCAGCATATCCCTCAGGCTCAAGACCCCACACGAGTGGCATATTTCCACCAGCTGTGGAATCCCCTGCAAGTCCGTGGGCAGCCTCCCTTCTCCCGCAAAGATACGAGAGGACTCGGCTATGACTAGGAGAGGGGCTTTGAGGCCCACTACACAGTCAATACTATAGGACTGCTACCTCCTCCTCACGGGCAAGCAGAAGTTGAGCCCAAGATTGACGACTCTGTGAGGGAGTCCGATGAGACGTCAATCACACTATCACCAAAAGTCAACACTGGTCGCCTTCCCGAGGGAGGGATAGTTCAACTCGCTAGGTGTCAACAAAACGGAGCAAGTACTTCGACTTCAAGCCATGAGCAAGAGTGCTCCAAAGAATTCGAGGTCTATGAAGCAAATACTGATGATGAGGGAGACTTCGTCGACCTCCAACCAACTCCACCAGAGCTTGAAGACAGTGGCCAAGCAACTGTGGACGGATGCAAAAACTCCACTCCGGGCGAACGGCGCACAAACAAACAACAAACGAATAATCCTTCGCTCCCGCACGGTTCTCCGCCAACCTATTGCTGCCACGCGACAGAGAGCGGGCCTCAAGGAGCAATAAATGTAGAGCGACGGCTACTCCTCGACCCAGGGCGACAGAAAAGTGCAGAAAAGACGCGAAGAGGAGCCAAAAGGCCACCCTCGGGATCAAATGACCCCGCTGGGCCCCCAGTGGGTTCCACCGACCCCTGCGGGGTCGCGTCCACCCCGCTGGGCCCCAACGGGGTCGACCGATCCCTGGGGGGGCACCCCGCTGGGCCCCCAGCAGGGTCGACCAACCCCGGGCGGGGCCGGTTGACCCCGCTGGACCCCATCGGGTTCAACGTGACCCATGCACTTGACCCCGCCGGGTCTTGCCCCTAGTCCGTGTTCCCATAAAAAAAGAGAGAGAGAAAAGAAGGGGGGGAAAGGAGTGGCTACCCTACCTTGTCAGAACTGGGGTTAAAACCCATTTTTTCGTCAAAATTGAGGCAAATCCCCATGTTTTTGACAACCTGGGTCCTCCTACTTCTATAAATAACCCCCAGGGCCAAGGAAGACAGAGAGACGGACACTAACACAGAGGACGGAGAGATCAAGCCTCGAGAGATCCACGCAAGGAGTATTGTTCGTTGTTTTGGCCCTCGAGGGGTAGGTGATCCCTGGGTCTTGTATTTACGCCCCTAGAGGGTTATGTTTGTAATTATGCCCTTCTGCGAACCATGTTTGTAATTTTCTACACACCCGAGACGGCTAAATTATGTAATTCCGCTCGTATAATGGAGAATTACAGAAAAGCCCCTCCTGAGATTGCGGGAAATATAAGTCTGGTTATTTGCAGTTTTACCATGCAACTCTTTGTAATTGGGGCTATGCCCCTACGTCCCGCGTCAGTGCAGACTGCAGAGACTCCTTATGTACAGTTGACAACTCGCAGACAACCCTTGTACCCACTTGGGCCCTAAATATATTCAATGCACCTTGCAGATTTTCTTTGCATACCCGTCAGAGAAAATTATAAGACAAACCCCTGACTTTCGGGAAATTATATACATACCCCTCCCTCTGCAAATCGACGCACGTGCGCCTTCTATGAAGCCCCTCGTTGCTCCTTCAGTTTAGGGACACTGTCAGCTCAGTCCGACACTTGAGTGCCGCCTCAAATCTAGGTCTGCGTGGGGTTTGGTAAAATTACCGAAATATAAAAATGGCCTAGTAACTCCCAAAACGCTCCATAAATGGCCTCAGCGCCTCGGGAAGTTAGGGATCCTATCCTACCTTCTTTATAACCCAAAAATTTCAAAAATACCCATGGCCTGATAAAATTATCAAAATATCCCTAGAAACGTAAAATTATCAAAATGCCCTCGGGGTCTAAGAAATCTTCCAACACTTCAATAATGCCTATGGCTTCTACAGAATTACATTCATACTCCTAAATTCTAGGGTTTTTGCCTGAACTTAAGAGGCCTTTGATGAAACCCTAGTTTGTCAGTCTGTCGGTAGTGAATGAGTGGTAATTGTGAGCCACCCAAGCGAACAGGCCCTCAACATCAGAACCTATAGAGGGGATTTTAAGGTTTGTTTGACAGATAAACAAATGTGTTCGGACATTCATCATCATCATCATCATCAGAGCCTTATCCCAATTAATTGGGGTCGGCTACATGAATCATATTCCGCCAAAGATTTCTATCAAGTGCAATATTCATATTTAAACTCAAGGAACTAATGTCCTTCCTAATAACATCGCACCATCTCATTTTAGGTCTTCCTCGAGCTCTTTTACTAGCATCCACTAAGATTTGGTCACATCTTTTAACCGGCGCTGAGTTAGGGCGACGAAACACATGTCCAAACCACCTGAGTCTATTTTCTCTCATTTTGCTATCAATTGGAGCTATCCCTAAGTCCTTACGGATGCGCTCATTCCTAATCTTGTCTTTCTTAGTCTTGCCACACATCCATCTCAACATCGTCATCTCTGCTACACACATTTTGTGGATGTGTTCCTTTCGTACTGCCCAACACTCGGTACCATATAACAAAGCAGGTCTCACAGCTGTTCTATAAAACCTCCCTTCGAGTTTCACAGGCATACGACGATCACAAAGGACACCTGATGCACTTCTCCATCTTAACCAGCCTGCCTTAATCCTATGCGTAACGTCATCGTAAATCTCCCCATTCTCTTGTATGATAGACCCTAAATATCGAAAGCTACTACTCTTCGGAATGTTATGTCCATCAATTAGAACTATGTCTTCCTGAACCACTCTCCCATTACTAAAATTACAGTACATAAACTCTGACTTACTCCTACTAATTTTAAAACCTTTAGACTCCAAGGCAAGTCTCCAACGCTCTAACTTAGCATTTAGAGCATCAATACTCTCATCAATTAAAACAATATCGTCTGCAAATAACATACACCAAGGGATATTCTCATGCAATTATTTAGTTACTTCATCCATAACTAAGGCAAAGAGATACGGACTTAGTGTAAAACCTTGATGCAAACTTATAGAAACGGGAAATTCACTAGTCTCCCCAGCAATAGTTCGAACACTAGTAATAGCACCGCCGTACATATCTTTAATCAAATCAACATATCCTTGAGAGATTCCTTTCTTTCTTAATGTCCACCAAATCAATTCTCTCGGTACTCGATCGTACGCCTTCTCTAAATCAAGAAAAACTATATACAAATCTTTTCTCATCTCTCTATACTTCTCCATTAGCTGCCGTAGTAAGAAAATAACTTCTGTAGTAGATCTATTTGACATAAAACCAAACTGATTTTCCGATACAGTAGTCATACATCAGAGGCGTTTTTCAATTACTCTTTCCCAAAGTTTCATAGTATGACTCATAAGCTTAATTCCACGATAATTATTACAACTTTGAATATCTCCTTTGTTTTTATAGAAAGGAACTACAACACTTTTTCTCCAAACTTCTGGCATTCTCCGTTCCTTTAAAATTTTATTAAAAAATTAGTTAGCCACTGAATACCAATATCTCCTAGGCCTTTCCATACTTCAATAGGTAAGCCATCTAATCC
Source organism: Amorphophallus konjac (assembly GCA_022559845.1). Taxonomy (NCBI): domain Eukaryota; kingdom Viridiplantae; phylum Streptophyta; class Magnoliopsida; order Alismatales; family Araceae; genus Amorphophallus; species Amorphophallus konjac. The sequence goes on from CM040129.1 coordinate 211,858,505, forward strand.
TAAGACCTTGCCCACTTTCATTTTCCTTAAAACATCCTCCACTTCTGACATCTTAATACGCCTAAAATATTGATATTTATCAAATATTGTGGACTCTTGGGTACCTTCTAGAGATAAATCCTTGACGGAATCTCCATTAAGTAACTTCAGAAAATAGCTATACCACCTCCCTTTAATCTCAAGATCCTTAGTTAAAACCCTTTGATCTTCACCTTTAATGCACCGAACATGATCTAAATCTCTAGTTTTCCTTTCTCTTAATTTAGCAAGTTTAAATATGTCCTTTTCACCCTCTCGGGTTCCTAATTTATTATATAAATCTTCAAATGCCTTTGATTTAGCTTCGCTAACTATTTTCTTAACTCTCTTTTTAGCGATTTTATAGACTTATAGGGTTTGGTCATTTTTGTTAGTTTGCCAAACTTTAAAGCATTCCTTTTTTACTCTAATGGTATTTTGGATTTCCTCACTCCACCACCAAGTCTCTTTGTCTAAATTCTTTTTACCTTTAGATTCGCCTAAGAGTTGTTTTGCAACCCTCGTTATACAATTTGTAACATTATTCCACATTACATTAGTTTCTTGTTCTAAATTTAAAATATTTTCCTTTAATAGATGATTTTTAAATGTTTCTAAACTTTTACCTTTTAAATTCCACCATTTAATCTTGGAATAATTATTTATAATGATCTTTTTTTTGAATTTAGGGATAGTGACATCCATTACTAACAACCTATGTTGAGGGGCTAGACTCTCACCAGGAATAACTTTGCAATCTTTACATAAGACTCTATCGACCTTCCTAATGAGAAAATAATCAATTTGACTTATATGTGTTCCACTCTTGTATGTTATTAAGTGTTCGTCCCTCTTCTTAAAGAAGGTATTAGTAATTGCTAGATCATAGGCCACAGCAAAATCAAGAATAGTGTTACCCATATCATTTCTATTGCCAAAACCAAACCCTCCATGAATCCTCTCATAGCCTCTATTATCTATACCCACATGACCATTAAGATCCCCTCCAATAAAGATTCTCTCTTCACTAGGGATATTTTGGATCAAACTATCAATAGCCTCCCAAAATTACTTTTTAATGCTCTCTTCTAATCCTACTTGAGGTGCATATGCACTAATTATATTCAAAATATCCTCACCTAAGATAAGTTTAATTAACATTAGTCTATCCCCCAATCTATTTACTTCCACAACTCTGTCTTTTAAGTTTTTATCTATTATTATAGCAACACCATTTCTAGAGTTATTATTACCTGTATACCAAATTTTATATCCATCAATGTCTTTAGCTTTATGTCCTTTCCACCTAGTTTCTTGTAGGCAAGCTATGTTAACCCTCCTGTCCTTCATTAACTTAACTAATTCTAAACCCTTACCTGTTAAAGTTCCTACATTCCAAGTAGCTAGACGGATCCTATGTTTTTGGACTTGCTTCTTTACCCGTGTGCGTCCAACCCCACACGAGAACCCTTGCCTATTTGACACCGCAATCGGGCGCCATTGCGGCGCGTCGCTTACAGGGAACGCCCTAGCTAGCCCTTGCTCACTTGTCATTCCATCCGGGTTCCGATGTAACGCGTCGCTTACGGGGAACGCCCTAGCCAGCCCTTGCTCACTTGTCATTCCATCCGGGTTCCGATGTAACGCGTCGCTTACGGGGAACGCCCTAGCATTAGCACATAATGTATTTGGATCAGAATTCATGTTGGAGATGTGACAAAATTTTACTGCTGGCTGTCGACCTAACACAAACCCTCCTCTTTTCTCATCCGGGCTTGGGACCGGCCCTAGCATTAGCACATAATGATTTACATTAGACCGATGTAAATCAACACTGACTGCAATCAGTGGGGAAAGGTCCAACAATTGAACTCAAATCGTCTGATACAATGCGCACTCACGGAATAAACCCTTATATAAAAATGTTTCTCTTCAAAGAGAACCCCTATCTAATACCTATTTGAATATATATTCTGTGGCCAACAATGTCATAGAGATCAAACCCTATTTTTTGGATATATTTGCAATTTCTGACCCTTTCAAGGGTATTTCTATAATTTTGGACCCCTCCTGGGTATTCTTGCAGTTTTGGACCCTTCCTGGGTATTTCTGTTGTTTCCTACCCTCTTCGGGTATTTCAGCAAATTTGGACCCTTTTTGGATTTATTTGAGGTTTTAAACCCTTTCTGGGTTTATTTGCAATTGCGGACACTTTTTTGAGTTTATTTGAGATTTTGAACCCTTTCTGGATTTTTATGAGATTTTCCCTCGAGTAGGGGTCGACTTGCAACTCCTAGAAAAGTTCAGAGATATTTGTGTAGTTTGTATAGACCAAGGGTATTTTTGTAACATCTGGACTGGACATGGATTTTCGTGTAATCTTGGCATGAGGTGCATGTCCCTCCTTAGTGGAGGCACGCTAGTTAAAGACTCTCGGGAGATTGTTTCTCTTTCTTAAGCTCTCATGGATTGTGATCAAGGAGGTTTCTGAGGGTCAAGGGAGAGCGTCCCCTTGCGGGGGTCAAGGGGAAACATACCCTCACTATGAATACAAGCACAACACAAGCATAGACCCCCCCCCCAAAGGATGGGCATTCAAAAGCACAAGCCCAAGGATCCTCAGAGCTCTGACTCTACAATCTCTCTTCTCTCTTGCCTTCTGTACGTCACCCTGGGTCCCACTGGGGGGTATTTATAGAGCCCAGGGGAGCTTACCTGTTGATCCGATCCAACCATGGCCCTCCAAGACCTTTAATCGGTCCAAGTATCCCACTTTAAGACTTTAACCGGGCCAAATACCCCATTTGGGAGTTGGATCCAGTCCAAACCCCCCACGGGGGTTAGATCCGGTCCAAACCACCCCTTGGGGGGGTGGATCCGGTCCAAACCCCCCAATTGGGGGTTGTATCTTGTCTAAACCCTCCCTTGGGGGGTGGATATGGTCCAAACCCACCCTTAGGGGGTGGATCCGGTCCAAACCACCCCTTGGGGGGTGGATCCGGTCCAAACCCCCCAATTGGGGGTTGTATCCGGTCTAGACCCTCCCTTGGGGGGTGGATCCGGTCCAAAACCCCTCAATGAGGGAAAGAAGGAGGCCGACCCCTATAGATGACCTTTCTTCTCTTTTTTTTCATCAAAATTTTTGGCTTCAACAAGAGCATATAGAATATACTTGTAAATCCCTCCTTTTTACTTTAATATATACAGTAATGCCATCCCTTACAAAAAACAAAAATTACACTACCTGAAACCTATTTAATACCAACGAACAATATGCCCATCCAGCATCATAACCTTATAAACTACTGGTACGTATAGTTTTAGATACACATGCATATATGAGGAATGCCGTGGTGCCACAATTTTTACCAGTCTTGACTTGGCCATCCAATCATGACATCAAACAGCCCAGGTGAGACCAGCCTCACACTTAAATTCGGTGTTATCATGTAATAAACTACTCGTACATACACTTGTAGATACACAAATACATATAAGAGCAATGTTATGATGCCACACTTTTTACCACCCCATTTGCCACTCAACTTGGCTGTCCAGTCATGAGATCAAACAGCCTAGGTGAGGTCAGCCTCAAACTTAAATTCAGTGCTCCCAAGCTCTGGAGTTTGGCCGAACTTAAGTTTGCCTTGTGGCACACAGGACTCTTTTAGATATTGACTGCTATAAACATCAAATTTCAGGGTAAACACCCTGCTGTTCTAATTACTAATTTAAAACCTCACAAAATACTAGTTTATTTGATAAACACTAAGAAAAACCTCTAAAGGTGTCCGTAAAAATTCCTTGACAATGATTTTTCCTTTTCTTCTTTGGTTTTCAGATAAAAGTGACATTACCAGAAACTGCTAAAGATCCAATACCATATCAACTTGAAAACACCATCCACGTCAAGAGCTGATGTAATACCAATTTTGGTAACTATGCCTGACACCTGACTGAAATGGGAATAATGGTTAGATTATCAACCATTCACCAGGTTTAATATCCCTGAACCGGCATTGGCGGACTGGATCAATGTGGTCCAGCCCAGATCTGGTGCCAGTCAGCCCAACTTGGACCTTCTCGGGCTGATTTGGCCTTCTCGATCCAGCCCAGATATGGGACGAGTCAGCCCAACTCAGCGAACCATGGTGGGTACCATGAGATCGCAACAGCCTGCCAGCATCCAGTTTCAGAAGGACCATTGCCCTTCCAGGGAACAAAGAACAATGCTCAGCTGAAGTTGCTGCTATTTTATAGTCTTGTAGAATATAGTCTAGTTTCAGATGTGTTGCAGGAGTCAATCAAAGCAATCCAAAATTATGAAATAAACTAACGCCCTACTAAACCTGTAGGGATATGGTGATATTTTGAAAAAAAGTGTTAGCATTATTTTATGTATTTTCTTGCATTATGTACTTAGTAGTAACTTGGTTCCTTGACTACTTTGTAGCTTGGGTATTTCTTGTTGACATTCTCTACTATTCTTTTAGGCCCGGTTTGATATTAGAATAGGATTTGCCACCCCATGAAAGAGAAAATGTATGGTCCACTTCTCATCTCACACACATAATGGCTTAACCGACCTCGGGTGAGGTATTCGACCCTTTGCCAAATTTTCAAAGTGGCCCTTAATGGCTTGTATACTATTGCTCACTTCTCAGAAAAAATAATGAAAAAAGGGATATGCCTATGATAGTACCTCAGCACACAAGATATGTGTGACGCAACAAAAAAACACATCATATTTATGATTAATTTATCCTAAATCGAGTGCAGTTTATAATAAAGACTAGGATACCGGTTAAGGGATCACCCTAAGATAATCATCTCATGGCTATTGAGAACGAAACAAATTAGATGGTTCTATTTCTCACACTTTCTGACTTGCCCCTACGCAACCAAGGTTGAAAAGATTGAAAAAGTCAGTGAAGAAACAAGAGAAGGCAAGGAGCATGTTTTCAATCAAAAAGGTTATTGAGTGACAACATCTATCAGATTTTTATGGTTTCTCTCCAAATTAAGACATATTACAAGAAATTAGTAATAGAAAGATTAACAGGAAAAAATATGGGTTATATAACGTAAAGCCTTTAGTTTTTCGACAATAATATGCAAAATACATCACAATGACACAAACAGGAGTAACACATAAAGTGTAGGTATTTACGCGATTCCTTGAGCTAGAGTAGTTGCAACTCTCATCCTCATTGCCCAATCCAAGCTCCTTCCTCCTCTGGGTATATGGTGCAGCCATCTATCCAGTGGACCATTAGGAATAAATTCATAAATGATGAAACGATCACCATGATCATAGCAGCAGCCTTTCACTGCCACTAGATTAGGATGATGAAGTTTTGCAACCCTTCCAACTTCTGAGAAGAACTCCTTTTTCCTCTGAAGCCTAGACCTCTTAAGTCTTTTGACCGCCACCCTCGATCCATCGGGTAGAAGCCCGCCATAAGTTCCACCTGTTTTGGCATCCCCAAGAAGGCGACTCCCTTCACTGAAATTCTTTGTAATTGACCTTACCTCTTCACTTTTGAACACTTTCCAAGAAGGAGGAACCAGTGCAGCTGTGGAAGGACTAGATACCTTCCGAGATTTTCTGCGTCTCTTGCTCCTCCTATACACAAGGAGCCAAATCACAACAGCCAAGGTAGTGAAGAGGATAAGTCCACTCACAACTGCAAGGATGATGAGATACTCTCTGTGGCAGTGGTTATGGTAACATTTTTCCTCTGGTGCAGAAGAGAAACAGTTAGACAGAGTAACCACATTGGTGTTCCAGAAGAAAACACAATTAGTATAATTTGAAAAATCAGATATGATAAAGAAATTATGAGATGAAACATCAATTTGAAGAAATTAAGAACATATAGGTTAGAAGATGTATAGCTCGGGTGCATACACAAAATCAAGGCAACCAAATATAGCTCGGAAGGTACCTCTATTCACCATGCATATAAACTTGTGCGAAGTATTGCACCTTTCGCCTACAAATGCAGTATTTCTTGTTGTAATAAGTGTGCAGGAATTAGTTGGATCAGTATCATGGCAGGAAGCATTCATGCACTTGACCTGAAATATATCTGTAGGGAAGAATGAGTCGTTCCAGAGTGACATATTGTCAGACCATTTCCAACTGAAACCAACAGTGGAATTGTATCCTCGTCCCCCGACCCAGCAGCCATTTTCATCATCGGTGCAGAGAGTCTGAGCAAAACTCACATCCTCAGTAGATGCCAGGGTAGCCAGATGACCACCAGAGTGTTGACATAGTTCTTCAGAGTTGTCCCAAGAAAGGGGACTTGCCATATACATAAGGCACTTATTCTTGTTTGGAGTGATTTGCCAACCTTCAGGACATAATGCTGTTGAACAAAATGCAGTCAAGAGATGAGCACCTCACTCTCAACAATTACTGGGCAGTGACAGGTCACATAGAGGAAAATATTTGGCACGTTGTAGAAAATAAGGCCACCAGTTTGCTTCTTTCTTTTGCTGCTAAAATAATGCAACATAACATGCTATAATCAACAGATGTTTTGAGAACACTGGGTTACTCTGTGATGCCTGATGCCTTATTTACCCAGAAAATATACAGTGCTATAAGAATTGAAAAGAAGAAGAAGAAGAATACGACAAAATAAATATAAAAGTTGGCATGTATGTACAAATATAATGGAGAAATGAAAAATGCTTTCTTGTGAAAGGTGCCTTCAACATAATTTCTACTAATATTGAATAAGTCCTGAGGGCCCAACTTTGGAAGGGACAATTAAGTGCAGCTTAAGTTGAGATTTCACGAAGTAATCGATAGGTAGCAGAGCAACAATTCTTTCACTTGCAATGGCGTAGAGCAGTGGTGAAGATGCTGCATGCACTTATCACCAGGTTGGGGGGGTCAGATCTCATTGTGATGTCGATTTGAAATGGTAAATCATCCGATCTTATTTTGCCGGATCGCATGTGCCAATCCCTGCTGGCGCTTCCCACGTGTAACCTTGTGCATCATACTTGTTATTGTCTGTTCATTGTTCAACTCCCTATCTCATCACATGTTAGCATGCTGCAGATTATAGAGATTTTTCTTTCCAACGGGACAAACTAACCGTTTCTATAATTTGCCTTAACTTCAAAAAGTGGATCAGGGCTGCGAGTTTTGGCTCTATAATGGTGCCATTTAGTGTCCCCTACACAAGAAGGTCAATCAGTCCGAATCAAGATCTATCTGACGAGGTTTGTGGAGAATGGACGAGCCAGTACTGGGGACTGGCTGCTCGACTCCAGTAACACGTCTTGGCCCAAAAAAAACAGGAGAAACGCCATATCGGTTTCGGAAGCTAAAGTCGGGAAGCTCGAAACATAGCTAGATCCTAGCTCGTAAAGCAGGATGTCTTAACTAGTGTAGTGTAGCCACAGGTGGGAGAAGAAAGGTGTCCTCGGCAGATCGAAGAATTGCATAAAGCTTGTCACACGTCGCAGCAGAGGCGGGATTTTGCGAACAGAAACGCCCCACCCCCTAACCCCCCAAGAAGGTAAAGACGCCGCTTTCTTTCTTTCTTTTTTGTGGTGGGGGGTGATGGTCTTGAGGAGGACGGCCTTTTTTCCCACAGTTCAAGAGAAGGAGGGGAAACACCAGACCCATGAGACGTCGGGCACGCCCAGCAGAGGATGGCAAAAAAAAGAAACCGCAATTGAGAGAATAAAAAGGACTCACTAGAGGATGAGGTGCTGGTGGTGGTGTTGTCGGCCTGGCAGGCGGCGGGAAAAACGACGCATAGGGACAGTAGAAGCACAGAGACGGAGGAGGACGAGGAGAAGAAGCGGCCGACGCCGACGCCGACGCCGACGCCGCCTGGGCGCTGGCGACACGGGGGTGAGGTCGTCCTCCTCCTCGTCCTCATGAGATGCTTGGGTATGGGGTGGGGAAGGTGAAGGTGGAAGGAGCGAGGGAAGATAAGGGGGGCGGAGAGAGGGGAACAACCGCCGAAGAAAGAAGAGAAGACGCGGCGGCGGTCTCTCCTCCTGACCCCCTCTCTTTCTCTATGCCTACGTGGTGCCCCCACCCCCCCAGCAGAGCAGTGGAGCGGAGTGGAGTGGACGGATCATTATTAAAAGTGGGGCGTAGGGGTAGGTCGGGCCGGGTCGGGTCAGGTCAGTAATAACAATGACAATTAATCTCAGCCGCAGCCGTAGTAAAGGCACTCGGTGATGTGTACGTGATCGGGGCCTATCCGGTAAGATACGTCTGGACTTGGTCTGACTCATACCGAGTCATTAAGTCCCTTTTGACAGAGGGATGGACTCTATCTCCAGTGAGTTAATTTATTTTAGAGATTAATTTTATTTATTTTGATAGATAATTAATTGGCCGAGTCTTGTTCCCTCTCCATCCGCTCGCGGGGTTTCCCTGCGAAACGTAAGGAGGGGGGGAGCTCCCTTCCGCAGGAGGGGGGGAGCTCTCGCTGGGATCTCCCCCCCCCTCTCTCTCCTCCTCCCCTTGGGGAGGCCCTTTTGCCATGTTCGCCTCTACGAGACGCTCCCTGGATTTTGTCAGGGGGGTTCCTCTAACCCCTCCTGGTTTTTTCAGAGAGATCAGAGACCCTCCGATCTCCTCTGGAACCCTCCCCCACCCTCTCTCCTTCTTCCCCTCTCTCCGTTCTCCTACACACTCCCCCCTTCCTCCGGCATCCTGTCTCTCCCCTCCCCGCCCTCTCCGTTCCCCCGCTCCCGACCTCCGCCCCATCCCTCCCCTTTTCTCCATCCCCACCTCCCTGATCTCTCCCCCCGCCGGCGTCTGTCGTTCCACCCCCCTCCCGTGTCGCCACCGGCGCCCCCTGCCCCCATTCCCACATCCCCCCGTCAGCACCCTCCCTCCCCCCCCCTCCCGCGCTTTGCTCCGCATCCCCCTCCAGCGCCGCTCTCCCCTCGGCCGCCCCCTATTCCCCCCCCCCACTCCAAAACCCCCGCCGGTGTCCTTATCCCCCCCCCACCGCCTCTTCCTGGCCCCCCTGCGCTTGTCCGCCCCCCCCTCGGCTGGCCTACTGTGCCCCCCCCCCCACCCCTGTCCGATCCCTTGCTTTTCTCCCTCCTTCCCCTTCCACCCTCCTCCCGCCATTCCTCCTTTCTCCTCCACCGACGCCTGTCCTCCTCCGCCCCTCCGACGCCCCTTCCTCCTCCGGCCTCCACCCCCCTTCGCGTCGACCCCAAACCCTTTTGTTTCTCCCGAGCCCCTCGGCACTGTGCAGTCTCCCGGACGAAGGTGAGTCCAGTCGGTTGTATTTGCAGGTGAAGGGTATTACTCCTCTCGGTTCATCCAGAGCTCGGAGATCCTGTGCTTATCCCCAAGCACCTCTTCGGATGCTTGTCTCCTTAGTGTCTTCTTCACACCGCTATCGGTTTATGCGGTTCGGTAGCCTTGCGCTCCCCGAGGATGTTACCAGTCGCCTACGGATCGTCAGCTGCCTCATCGTCGTCTTCGGGACCTCCCTATCCCCTGGTTGCAGTTGTTGTTTTATTGCTTTCATCCTTTGTTGCTCGATGGGTTATTACCGTCTAGGCTCTGAGAGGGCTGTCTCTTTGTAGTTGGGTCTCTATGTACTCCTGTACTTGTTCCCGAGTATGAAATGAAAGATCTATCTTACTTTAAAAAAAAGATAGATAATTAATTAAACAAGAGGATAAATTATTTCACTAATTTTATTAGGTCAATTTAATTGAAATATATGAGAGTTATCTTTTATTATAATCGGATTAACTTTATTATCTCATCAAATTAAAAAATAGATAAGATGTGACTTATCCCTCAAATAAACAAGGGATATCCCTCTATCAAAAAGGGACTAAAGTTTTGTTTGATTCGGGGATAAGTTTTGAAGAGAGTAGGTATAAGTCATTTCAGATTAATTTGTCATTATCCTTATCCTCATATACGTTTGGTTTGCGAGAAATAAATATGATAATATCCTTATTATTAATTTGGTAAAAAATAGAGATATAAATGAGAATAAGTACTGAAAAAATATTATTTTGTCCTTCTTATTGATTATGATTAGTGCTAATATTTCTCCTTAATGATCATAAGTAACACTAATGTTATTAATTTTATTTAATATATTTATTCTTAATGATCATGATTGTCACTAATATTGCCAATTCTAACATGATTAATTCTTCATTAGTAATGACGAGATGGTTATAATTAATTATGTAATATATTTAACAATTAACATAAATATGATTAATTTATATGATTAATTAGCACTAATAATATTTATTAGCATACTTGATTAGTATTAATAATATTTATTATCATAATAAGATTAAGCAACATTGTAATAATTAATTATTTAATGATAATCAAATAATATGTTTATTAATTAATACAAATAAGATTATTTAACATTATCAATTAGTACTATAAGACTAATTAAAATCATTAATCAGCACTAATATTATTAATTAATATAATTAATTATCACTAATGATAGTAATTAGCATAATAAGATTAAGTAACATTGGAATAATTAATTATTTAATGATAATTAAAAAATATATATTTAATAATTAACACTAATAAGATTAATTAGTATGATTAATTAGCACTAATAAGATTAAGTAATATGGTTAATTGACACTAATAAGATTAAGTAGCGCTATTGTAATTAACTATTTAATGATAGTTAAATAATATATTTATTAATTAACACTAATGAGATTAATTAACATTATTAAATAATATTGATGTTATTAATTAACATAAATAAGATTAGTTATCTCTAATAATAAAGGGAGAAAATGAAGATAATAAGATGAGAATAAGCCCGGGTCTTAATCATATTTTTTGGGATAATCCCATTCTCCTTAACGCCTTTATTCCCGTCGATTTTAACCTTACCAAACGAATAACGAGGTTGAGACGGAGATATCTCCTTCTTATCTCCCAACCAGACGGGGCCTAAGCATCTCACAACAAATCTCGAGACCTTGCATGCGGTGGCCCTCCCGTTGCTCCAATGGCTCTTCCCCCACTGGATCAAGGCCTTGCGGCCGTGGCCAGATTGAGATGTTACGGCGGCTCTCTCCTGGCCAAATCGAGGCCCTACGGTCCTCCCCCCACCAGATCAAGCTGTTCCAAAGTCGGATCGGGGCCCTACGACCCTGCACCATCGGATCGGGCTGCTGCTACTACCGGTGGCCCTACTGCTACTCTGATGACCCTCGGCCAGATCGAGACACTATAGTCCTTTCCCACCAGATCGAGTTGCTCTGGCATCGGATCGGGGCCATGCAACCCTCCCCCCACTAGATCAGGCTGATGATGTTGTCGGTGGCCCTATTATTGCTCTAGCGGCTCTCCCCCTGTCAGATCTAGGTGTTCTATGATGGCCTTGCTATTGTTGCTGCAGAGTGAGAAGGAGGAGAAGACTCAGTCCAAACTCGGCAGATTACGTCTAAATTTTTGATGGGTTCACATGCCTGAATCAAGACGAGTGGCACCAAATCAATGAACCATTGATAAAGGTGAAAAGGTTTGGAGAGTAATAAATATATGTCAGTAGTAGAGATACATCCAACATCCCCCCACCCACCACCATCTCTCTCTGTTCCCACTCTCTTGAGCAGCAAACAGCAAAGCGATGGTAGCATCGACTAGCTCAAGTGAGGGAGGAAGGAGAGATATATATGTTACTTTCTATATAAGATGTAGGGAATCATGTCCAAGCTGCTCAATTTGTATAAAGATCGTCAATACAATACCTTTTCCCATTTCCCTCTTTTTTCCCGTGGTGAACAAACAATTATACGAGTTCGATCTACATAAAGACTGACATCATCTCTTTTTTCTTATTTTGTTGTGAAAAGGGGTAACAATTTATATACGCATGTGAAATCTAATCCATCCAGACTTTGAGATCTTCGTGGAATGAAATTGTCCGTTGTTCTACGCTTTATCCTATAATGATGCCACAGGAGAGAGGGAGAGACACTACTAAACAGCAATCTGACTCCGCCTCTTCGACAGCCATGTAATTAGTTTATTCCTTCCTCGACTCAGAACATCCTCGGATTGGACGGATACAAGCAGCCCATCCACCACACAGCCTCCCCCCACTCACAGACATAGCGAGGACTCAGATTTCCTAATCAAGGCCACAACACACCAAACCAAAGCAGCGAGCGTTTTAGTCTCTTGCCAAACTGCACAACCTATGCTCCTCAAGATTTTTTTCCCTTGGTATCAGAGATATTTGTGTAGTGCAGTTAAAAGATATGCAGAAACATGTTGATATGTATTGGGCATCCGTCCCTGTCGACCGTTTGAGTCGGCCAATTCAACTGCCAAAGATAGAGATAGCTCGGCATGGGGTTGTTACACATGAAGATAGATGAGGGAAAAATAGCATCAATTTACATTTGAATTCCTTGTAATTTCAATGGTCCATTCCCTTTAAAAAGGGGCGCTGATAACAGTGCGGGGGAGCATTGAACATTCGAGTTCTCAATAAGAAATTTATTTGGCACTGCCATGTCTTCCTCCTCATCATCTTATGCTCCTTCTTCCTCCTCTTATGTTAGTTCTCTAACTACTCAATCCAGTTCTATTATTCTGAAAACCACTACATTCCAAATTTCTCTCTCTGCTCTTCCCTCTTTAGTTCCTGCAGCTACAGCTACCCACGGAGTTCTTGGAGCGGTCCCTCAACTTCCAATAGCCACTCGGCGGAAGAAGGCAACAATGAGTGTTCTGTTGTCCGATCGATTTGCAACTTCCGAAGAAGATGCAAGGCCAGAACCAGTAGGAGCTAACAAATTTGTGGTTGAGCCCAACCTTTGTCAGTCAAATGTGGCGTATCAATACACCCTTTACGTGCTGCGTATGAACGAGCGTAACCTCGATCGGCACTTAGCCGACGAGGGCATCGGTCTTGTAAAGGGGGAGGTATTATTACGGGTGGGTGGTGTGAGCACCAAGAGGGAGTGTGAGTCTCTCAGCGAACTAGAGTTGCCAATGACTTTAGTCTCATATTAGATTATACGGAGAGTTATATCGACTTATAAGAAAATGAATCCCCTACCTCAATGCCTAGGTTTTGGGGAAGGATAAATGATTCCTAACACATATTTGGTTCAGATTTCTGAAACATGATCTGGCCCCCTGTTGTGATCTTCCGGTTTCAAGCTTTGATCCTCTTCAAAGATGGCAAATCGATCCGAAGCAATTGCAGAAAACACAACTTTCTTATTGTCAGGAACAACTGTAGAAGGCAGAGCTCCAATATCTTCGAAAACTGATATTGTTTTTTTTCAACTCTTTCATCCACCACTATTTATAATTTTAAAGGTCCCTTCCGTGACCTCTTGGTAAAAATTTCTTCCTAAAAAATACGACAAAATTCATACTACAAAAATGCTCTAGCAAACATCCAAATTTCATTACAATTTTATTTCTATTTCATTAACCCAACCATCCGGCTTGCTATGGTTAACGGTTGTTGAACCCGTCATTACCCGCCTTGGCCCAAGCTTTGGTACATATCAACTGCCTCCCCCCCCCCCCCCCACACAAATGAGAAATACCCTCATCCTCGAGGTTGGAGGTTGGGCAAAACTTATTGAATTATGAGTAGTCAAGCCTGGTTGCTTCAGACACCGGGGCATCCTTCCATGCTAGCAACGTATGAGGAACTGCATGTTTATTATTGTTGAGCAATCACTGTAGGAGGATGCGGTGAGGCTCTTTGTCCCCATTGCTATATCTTAACATGTCTTCTAGTGTCTTGATGGTCCTCTCCGACTGTCCATCCGTCTGCAAGTGGAATGTTAAGTTGAATTTAAATTGAGTATTTAGTGCCATCTACAAGCTCCTCCGGAATTTTATTGTAAACCATGAATCTCTATATGAAGTTTCACAATCTCCCTTATATATAAGGTAAACCTTCTAACGATTCAGTCTTTGCCATGGCCAAAAAGTGGGTTGACTTAGTAAGCATATTCACAATTACCCATATAGTATCACAACTTCTAATTATCCTTGAGAAACCCAACACAAAGTTCATTGTAATATGCTCCTATTTCTATTCTGAAATGTCCATCATCTGCAGGGGACCTACTGGTCTTTGGTGTTCTACCTTCACTTGTTGTCATGTAAGGCACTTACTTACAAATTCTGCTATGTCCTTATTCGTACTGATCCACCAATAATGCTTCTTCATATTCCTATGCATCTTGGTGCTGCCTAGGTGTATGGAATACTGCAAACGGTGTGCCTTAGTTAGCAAAATTTTCCCAATCTCCTCATTTTGAGGGAAACACAGTCTGGCTTGAAATATGATAGCTCCATTCGTTATGAGGGAATACCGTGGTTTGTCCACCAATTTCTATAATTGTTGATCGTATTTATGAGCCTCCACATTCTGCTCCACTATTCTAGAGTGAAAGGTTACCTCGGACAAAATTAGTTTATCACTCTTGCACATTGGGGAACACTCCACTATCTTAGTCATCATCTTCCACCCCTGGCGTACCCAAGTTGCTATTAGACGTTTTCTCCTCAATGCATCTACTACTATATTAACCTTTCCCGAATGATAGCTCAAAGTAATCTCATAGTCCACCAGCAACTCCATCCACCTCTTTTGTATTAAATTTAATTCTTTCTGGGAAAAGATATATTCTGAATTTTAGTGATCCATGAACACCTCAAATCGCTCCCTATACAAATAGTATCGTCAAATTCTTAAAGCATACACCATTGCTGCCAATTCTAAATCATATGTAGGATAATTTATATCATGGTTCTTCAATTGTCCTACTGGATAAATCACTATCTTCCTGTTCTACATTAGCACACAACATAACCCCTTCCTTGAGGCATTAGTATACAACACAACCCCTCCTGATCCGCGAGGTAAAATAAGCACCGTGGTCATTGTCAATCTGGTTTTCAGCTCTTGGAAGATTTGCTCACATCTATTTATCCATTCAAAGGGAACTCCTTTCCTAGTCAATTTAGTCATTGGAGCTGTAATAGAGGAAAATCCTACAATGAATATTATATAATAACCTATAAATCACAAGAAACTCCTAATTCCACTTACATTATTTGGCCTCTCCCAATGCAAAATTATGGTGCCCCCATCCCAGGGCACTACGTGCCTGGTCGAGGCGGCGTCACCTTACACTCCTCAATCAATGTTAACCAGGATATATGTGAGTCACTCAAGACCATACTATATATGATTCTAATAATACAACTATACTATTTCTATTAGAGATACAAATGGGCAAATATAACATCACACAGTCCATTCATAAATTTGAATCTTGAAATTTGATTGCATCGTAGACCACAACTCACATGCCATAAACATTTCCTAAGATCACACTCAGCTTAAGGCTAATCAACATTGTTTATATTTATTAGCTTACAAAAGAACCCTCATGAACATAAGAAATATAAAATCTTAAGGTCTTCTATATGGCGGCTACTGGAAGCCCCCTAAACTCCCTCCTCTAAACTCTTGCTCGACGGGTTACAATACAGACCCCTTGTTTCTTGAAAGTTGTTAAGTTAACAGGCGTGAGTCCTAAGACTCAGTAGACATTTGAGAAATCAGTCACATGCATACTATAATATAAACTTTTATAAAATGTAAGAAGACTTTCATGTAATATACATATATATACACCCATGCCACAACGAGTTATACGTAGGCATAATTCAAGGAATGTGAACATTGAAATAATATCATTGTCAAAGGTACATATTTTAAAAGGCATGCGGGTCATGTTGCATTAGAATCACATGGCTACGAGTAGCCAATCATTTACACTGGCCTCATATAATCAGGTTATTTTGTTTGTTATGCATATTAAACCTCGCCTAGATGAGATTCTTTTAACTGTCTTTACTTACATATTTAGACATGCATCTAATTCACGATACAAGAAGTTAAGAGGCACGGGAACACGGTCGCAGATAGCCTAACGCTTATCCTACCAGTCTTGATTGAAACTATACATGATCAGATGACTATTCCTCACCTTCCACCAGGCCATCATCATGCTTGACTTCCAGATTCTGTCTGTCTATACCTTGGACGAGGGTTACCCTTGGGTAGACGCTTACCTGGTTGCCCTGCCCTCCTTAACGGTGGCACTGTCTATGTACTTATTTTCTTATTCACATTTACATTTGTCTTTCATTTGAACAACTTTAATCGCTTACTGAACATGGATATCACAGCTATGGCTCGCAGTAAATCAAAGAAATAAGATGCTTATGCAAATCATAAACATACTATTAATATGCAGATTTCATGTTTTAAGCATGCATGATCACTACCACCTTTGCATGCACATATTTCTGAATATCAAAATAAATTGAAGGTAATAAAAATAACAAAAAACATATGATCGGTCTGTTTAGATGCCTGCGTGTAATGAGAGACCCTTAACCTCTATTAGTTTCCCTCACCTCTAGCCTCTGCTGCCTCCCAAAATCGCTCCTAAGACTTCCCTTATGCTGAGGACGACCCTCCTTCTAACACTTCTTCCTTTTGCAGCTCCTACGGTTCCTCCTGTGTTTTGCTCTCTCCATTTCTCTTCATCTGTTCTTCTTTCCCTCCTCTCCGATTCTTACTTGGACGATCTGGACAGATAAGGGGTAACAAGAGGGACAACATAGGCTTAAATGAAACGGGATGATGTGGGTTCTGCTTGTCCTTGCTCTCGGCCGGCCAAGAACGGAGAGCTCGAACTTACGAGTTGGTGATGAAGTTTCTGCAAATCAACTAGTAAACACAAGAAATGAACCTATTAGACTATGAAGATGCATTATATGCTCAAATCAAAGGGACAAACATACAATTGGGGGTTAATCGTACTGGGAAGGGAGTTAGAGAGGGGGATGGCCGAGACTTTCGACCATCCACCTCTCTTATGTTTTAGGGGTGAAAACGTCTATAAAATGGGAGCTGGGAACAACTATTGTGCATGTAATGTGATGCAAACAAAGGGAAATATGTGTAAATGAACTAAAACACGACAAGGAAAGAAATAGGGGGAAGAGAGATAAGATTTGCCCATCGACTAGCATAAGAGGGCTAGGCTTGTGGATGTTCAAGGATGGTGGGTGGCCAGAACGATGGTTGTCTTTTGTAGCTTGATCTCCTCCGCCGGTAGGCTCATATCTTCCTCACGCGAACATAACTTCGGACTTTTCGACTTCAAATCGCGTTCTAAAATCACATGAAGGAGGTGGGAAAAGAACCTCTCCACCCTCACAACACTCATGTATTCTCAAAATTGCCAACCCCCTGTTAGAATTGTTAGGATGGGGTTTTGTCTCCGGTCGGGTATCCCTCTCAAAAATCCTTTCAAAACAGAGCTTGGATCCACGTGAGGGGCTTTTGGACTAATCAAGAGGCGAGGACGTGTATGACTACGTGCGTTTCAACTCCCTAGAGTGGGATGGGTTGTGGGGGATGTGCCTGGAGTGGGCGGGATCACAGAAACATATGTTGAAGGATGGTTATCAAAAGGAGGCTAGATTGATGTTCGTTTAGGGGATCTGGGTGGCCAGCTATGTGGCCGACCAAGAGATTTAGGTGGCCAGGTATGTGGCTGCCCAGCTAACTGGCCTTCTTCTAGGGGTAGACGGCCGGTGATCTTGCCTTCCTCCGACCTGGGTGGTCAGCTATCTGGCCTTCCTCTAGGGGTAGGCGGCCAATGATCTGGCCTTCTTCCAACTTGGGTGGCCAACTATCTGGGGGTAGGCGGCCAGTGATCTGACCTTCTTTCAACCTGGGTGCCCAGCTATCTGGCCTTCTTTTGGGGTTCGAGCGGCCAACGATCCGATCGCCCGAGAAGTGGATTTAGCCTATTATTTCGATGATTTTTTGTGTGGTTAAGTTGTTGGACATAGAAATAGACACTCAAGAGTTCAATCATTCAAAAAAAGTGTCACTCTTATGGTGGCCAAACAAGATCCACAGGATGTCCAAAATTAGACATCTACACCAGCCACTTTCATGCATAGAATCTGGTTAAAAAAATAGAAGAAAATGAGAATCCATCAATATTTGGACCATACATTTACATATCTTTATCCACCGCCATCTATCCATTACTCGTAACACTTATTTTGCATTCTAATTGGGCTTTCTACATCCATCCTCAGCGACCTATTATTAATGGGCATTTAGAATAAAAAAAGTATATAGAAGATGAACAATCAATATTTATCAGTATCAATAGTTATTGTTT
Source organism: Amorphophallus konjac (assembly GCA_022559845.1). NCBI lineage: Eukaryota > Viridiplantae > Streptophyta > Magnoliopsida > Alismatales > Araceae > Amorphophallus > Amorphophallus konjac. The sequence goes on from CM040129.1 coordinate 211,876,799, forward strand.
TATAATGGTAGTTATTGTTCAGTACCTTTAGGTATTTTGCATTCTAATGTATATTTCACTCCTTTAATATGTCACTCCTTACACATTGTTCACTCTGGACATATATTTTTCATTTTAAATGCTTAAAGTTCAGTGCCAGTATTTATTCTTATGTGTCATTAGTTATTGTTCAGTGTCAATAGATATTTTATATTTTACTGTAGTATGTCACACCTTGTACTTTCTATAATAATAACATATATTTTTCATTGTAAATGTTATTGTTCAGGGTCAATAGTAAGTGTTCTATGCCAGTAGGTATTTTACATTATAATGTATACTTCACTCATTTAGTATGGTATGTATGGTATCTAACTTTGTCTCTGAAGATAGTTTTCATTGTAAATGGTTATTATTCAATGGTAATAGATCTTATTTAGTGACGGTGTGTATTATACATTCTAATGTAGTATGTCACTCCTTACACTCATTGTAATAATAACATTTATTATTGACCTGGGTTTAACTTATCTAGGTTAAATGCGATGCCAACAGAGACTATAAATGATGGGTTGACAAAAAAACCAACCACTAGCCACTTAAATAGCACATGGGGTAGGGGAGAGTGTCATATTCCCTCCAATCGTGACTAGAAAAAATGTAAAGTGAAATATTAAATGAGGATCATTCAATGAAGATGCCGATTACATAGGGAGCAAAATATGAAATGAGTGCATTTCCATGACGAGAACATGCTTCATCAAAACAATATGTCAGGAAACAAACAATAACATGGAAGAACAAAAGTCGTCCTCCATCTACAAGTTCACCATAAAATAACTGAAAAAAATCCCACCCTGTTGTGGTTGTATGGTCGATGGCAATGGCAGCAACAACTGCAACTCTTCTCCTTAGCTCGTGCAATTCACCATGGTAAGAGGGGTCGCAACAACTCCAACTCTTCTCCTCAGCCCTACAGTTCATCACTGTAAAAGGAACGGCATGCCATCTGCACTCTGCTGCATGCCTCGACGCTCTCCTGAGCTATGTCGTTCACCACCATAAGAGGTGTTACATGCTCAGACTGCCTACCTTGTGGAAAAAAGAAAAGCCTACCATCTGCTTAGCTCTCAAATGTGTGAGGACATAGAGGGTATTTTCCCCACCCTGATAGCCGTCGCATCTCTCATATCATGATGTCCTGCTACCTCACATATTTCTCCCGCTAATGGGTCTCAAGTCACGCCACGATGACCCAATCTCTAGGTGGTTTTGCAAATCAAGTAAGACAAGGTGTACAACAAGTCTTTCTCTTGAACATGATAGCATTCATTTTTTAATTTTTGTACATATATCCCTCTAAAAAATATTATTATTGAATATACACATTATTTTGATATAATATCATGAATACCCTCCAAATAGACATAAATAATATGGTTATGTCCCTGTAGTTTATTGGTGTCGACGGAAGGCAAATATTTTGTGGAATATGCTATCTAGCATCGTTAAGACATGTGAAATACCTAAAACATCCTTAAGATTTTTTTTTGCATATATCTCTCTATAAAGTTCTTTATTATCAAATACATCTATCATTTAGGCATATGATCATGAATACTCTCCAAATATCTCGAATAGTTGCAGTTATGTCCTCGTCGTAACTCTTGTGTGTTTAACCCAAGTTGAGTGTGGGTTAGAGAGTAAAATATCTAACCTACCTCTGATAACAAAATAAAAAACTATGGTTATCGTCTCTCTCTCTCTCTGTGTGTGTGTGTGTGTGTATCTCTCTCTCTCTCGTTGGCAAGGGGGAGCAGCAGGGAGTGGGAGACCTCGCCGACGATGGGAGGGGGGGAGAGTAGGAGGTGGAGGGGGGCCTTGCTAGCAGTGGGGTGGGGGGGTGGGGCGAGGGGGAGTAGTAGAGAGAGCGGGGGTCTCACCGGTGGTGGGAGAGGGGGCATAGTAAGAGGTGGAGGGGGGATTTGTCGACGGTGGCAGGGGGGGGGGACTCGTCAACGGTGGGAGTGGGGGCCTCACCAGAGTAGTAGGGAGAGGGGGGGGATTGGTCAGAGGGGGGAAGGGAGGGAGGGTTCTCAATCTCTCTCTCTCATTAAGGGTATTTTAAATATTCCACATAGTCTAATGATGTTAGATGACATATTTCGTAGAATATTTATCTCTCGTCGTCGACAATAAATCACATGGACATAACTATAATATTTGTGCCAATTTGATGGGTATTCATAATAATATGCTTAAATGATAGATATGTTTGACAATAAAGAATTTTAAAAAAATATGTATGTAAAAAATCTTATTTTTTATTTTGTTAACCACATGTAGGTTAGTTATTTTACTCTTTAACTAACATTAATTCAGGTTAAATACACGAGAGTTACGACGATGATATACTTACACTCATTCGAGAATTTTAGAGAATATTCATGATAATATATCTAAATAAAAGATATATTTGACAATAAACATTTTACGTAGGGGTACATGTAAAAACCCTTCTTTTCCTCTCTCGCATTCTCGCTCTCTTTTCTTTCTCTCTCCGTACATTGAATACTCCGCCACTGCCACTGCTGCCCGCCGGCTGATCACTTCCTCTTCAGCCACCGGAAGCCGCCGCCCTCCGGTAGACGGGGGCTGCCCCCGGCACCATGGCGGCCGGAGCCCGCTTCCTCCCGGGGCCAGTCCACTTCTCACGACCGCAACCTCCCCCCGCAGGCTCCTTGCCATTTCGGGGGCTCTCGTTGGTTACCTGGCCCTCCGGTGGGAGGCAGCGGACAGGTTTGGTTGCCACCGGAATCGGCGGTGCCGGCTGGTCAGTTGCTGTTTCTCCGCCCGGAGAGAGGTGGAGGAGGAACCGCCTCTCGCTTGCTGCGGCGTGCTCACTGGACGGATCTTCCGATGGGACATCGGGGAAGGACGGCGGCGGCGGAGGGAAGAAGGGCGGCGGTCCCGGTGGGGGTAGCTTCCGGAGCTCTAGTTACGCGGTGCCTATGGGGAGGACGGCGTCGGGGATCACCCGGCCCCTGGGGGAGATCCTAAGGGACCTCAACAAACGGGTCCCCTCCAACATCGTCGACCCCGACGACAGATCCATCCCCTGGTGATTATACTCTTGTGGCAAAAAAATATGGCACAGGAGTCTCCTCTGCATCTTTCACCTTCCTCCTTTCCGCGTCGCCATTCTAACACTCCGACGTTGATTTCTTCTTCTTCCTCCTTTTTTCCCTTGTCTGTCATGTGCGAACTTAAGATGGGACGGGGATTGAGAGTCCTCTTTCTTCAGCACGTTATGATTAACCTGTTCGTGGTTGCAGGTACCATGCCAATAGGCTATTGAGCTTCTATGCGCCAGGTCAAACCTTAGTCTCTTCAACTTCTCCCGTGTAAATTGTAGAAACTTGGGAACAAGAGCTAGTTGTGTTTAACGCCATCCTAGATATGTTCCATTTTATTGTTATTCAATTTGCATATATGGGGAGTGAAGACTCGGTTTTATCAAAATATTTTTGCTAGGCAGAAAGCATTTAGCTTACCATATTGAATTTGCAAATGACACATTATTGACGTCATGGTTTGATATATTGTATCGGATCGCACCAAGTCGGGCAACTTGTATTGGATCTGGGCCAGACTGAATCTCGATCTGGTGTGTATCGCCCAGCCCTTTGGCATATCAAATGTGCTTTTTATTACCCTTTCAACTGTGGAAATTTGAGTCCATAATTCATAGGCATTTACAAGTGTTAATAGCGTTTAAATCATTCAAAGATTGTATAAAATGATGTACTTGTTGAAATACTACCTTTACAAGTTAAAATATGGGGTAAAAATTAGAAAACACTAATTTTTTTATCAAAATTTGATTTTGGAATGGAAAATGCCGTGAAATGGCCTCAACGGCAATTGTGCAACTTGGCTAAGTCGGGCTGAGTTGACCCTACTCGGACCGGACAGGGCCTGCCTGAGTCAATGCATGCCAGCGATCTGGCAAACCTTGATTGACATTTGGGAAGGAAGAAGTAAATTACTTGAAGTGACTCACTTTACATGGTCTCTGAATGGAAGGTTAAAATTTCCAAAGTATAAAGTGTGGGAATAAGAAATCCTCTTGTGGGTTGAGAACAGTTCCGATACATCCAATAAGTGTTCCAAGTTCCCTATCAGACACTCGTGGTTCCCTCTTTGTGTGATCCATTAGACTGCAGGACCGGAACAAAGTTATTAAGAAGTTTGATGAAAGGTTAGAAGGACAGGAATTAGATTACTCTCAGCTGGTGGGACTTAGGAGATGGACTCTTCAAAAGCAATCCTTTCATGTTTGACTACATATTTGCTTTTGTTTTGAAGATGCCAAAAAATTTTGGGAAAGGAATTGAAACTAGTATTTTCTTTATATATAATTTGAAGGGAAGGAGAAGAAGGAGAATGAATGGAACCTTGTTAAGTGAACTTGTCTGCAAGAGCAAGTCGGAAGGTAGCCTTAGACTAGATAAGCCAGACACTGTCAACAAAGTTCTTTTAGGTAAATAGCTATGGAGGCTAGGATAGGAAGAACAGGCTTGTAGGTCTTGTCGGTCAAAGATAAAAGAGATTGCAGCAAATGACCTCTCTACCTGAGCCAGCATGCATTGCTTTCACCCTTTTTGAATAAAAAAATGGTAAGGACAGCTGTCCTGGTCTCAGCTTCCACAGCCTATTAGGTTCAGAATGAGGGCAGAGAAGGTAATTAGAGGATCATTGATGTATTGAGATTCCGTGGCAGTTTTGTTTGAACATCTCTGTGGTTGGGCTATGGACAAAAGGGCGAACCATTCAACCTGTGCTGATTGATCCAGGAAGTGTGATCTGGACCCTGCAATCATCAGCTTAGGAGGAATCTTACTGAAGCAGATATTTGTGGCCTTCGGTATTTGCTATCAGAGGTTGTCATGATTTTTTGAGGGCCTCTGCCATAGTGGTAGAGGCAGTTTACAGCAATAGAAGAAAACCAAACCCACAAAGGTTTGAACCCGGTGGTTCTCTTCCTAGTCCTCTAGCCATACCAACTGGGCCATAAGCCTGTAAGTATCACGGCTTGTCGGTGAAAGAGACAAAAGGACAGGGAGCTGGGAAGCCAAAATCCACTTAGCAGTGAGACCTTTAGTAAAGGACCCTTCATGATGGGGTATGCAGGACAGGCAGAAAGGTGTGGTACTGTTCAAGGGCACACCAATAAGGATCGGAGATTTTTGCTGGAAGACTCCACCAATATACTTCCGAACTGTGATACAGTCACAATTATCACATCTATATTATAACACAGCTTGGTTCCCTTCCATTGGCAAGGTCATCGGTCATTAGCGCTTACGTAATTTGCAGTGATGATAACCTTCAAGAAGAGAGGAAGAGGTAGAGAGGGTGAGATGGCAATGGAGTATACTATTTGTGCTACTGGTGTCAAGGATTCCTGACTATGTTCATACTCTCTTCATATCATGAGGTGGGTTTTGTTGCCTGTTTTGATGCGCGACGACAGTGAGGGGTTACTGCACAGTGCGCCGCGTGGGATCAGGGAACTTGAACTCTTTTGCTGCTGCTGCTGCTGTCTGATGAGAGAGGGAGAAAGAGAATGAGAGAAGGAGATTGGAGGCGAGAACTGATGGAGGATGGTGGTGGTTGTGGTGCTATGTGCCACAAAGATGGGGGTCGGAGGTGAGCAGGTTCAGCCCTATATGGCAGAGCAAGAAGCAGCAATGGCGTGGTGTGCTGCGGAGTGGAGGTCGAGGTTGCATGGCACGACTGTGCTCGCGGGTCCTGTCCAGATAGAGAGGGGGCTTTGCAGTTGTGTGTGTGTGTGTGTGTGAGAGAGAGAGAGAGAGAGGTGGTGCTGCAAGGGTAACACGATGGATTAATTGACCGTGGGATTGGGGCCTCTCACCCAACTCCTTCTCGGAGCGATCTTAGAGACGATGGCTAGGGTTTAAACAGCAATCCACTGAACTCCCATTCAACGAAGGCCATCAAGCCTTTAAATAGTACATCTTAGGATGACATTATTGGCCAAAATACCCTTTAACCTAACTTGCTTAAGAAGCAACATTTAATTTAATAAATACTCCTAAAAAATAACTAATTAGACTTCATGACAACTAAGTAGATAAATACGACTCAATAAAAAATAAATTACATCGTCTAAAAAAATCTTCAAAATTTGACGATCTCAAGCAAACCTGGGTCGTCCATTTCGATTAGTCAAAATCACTCTGCATTATGTTTATAACCAAAGTTCAAGTGTGGTATTTGACCGAATGGAGGTTTAAATCCAAGATCAACTTATTTTTGGGCCGCCATTTTATTTACTATGTAATCAGAGGCGAGAGGTGACTGAGTCGACCAAGGGGTCGCCTCAAGCCTCAAATCCCTAGGCGATGGCCTAGGGGATTTGAGGCAACATTTCATTAAAACTATAAATAGGTCAGATATGTACATATTTCATTAAACATGTGTTCAACATGAAATTATTTTAAAAAGAAAAATATGTTCATTTATTGAACATGAGTGTACACATGTTAGCTATTTAAATAGCATGCACATTTTTAATTCCGTGGATTGGGTTTATCAGACGATTTAGGTTCTGGTATGGGACAGTTCTATTTACATTGGCATAAAATTCGAATACCCTTGATTAATTGTCAAAGAACACCTTAATCTCTACAATATTCGTTGTGATATTGTGGGTTTTGTTTAATGGGTATGATCCTGATGGTCATCCATTAGAGATACATATTCTTGCAAGAAATTCGAAGACGTTCATTCATTGAACACATAGAGTTGGAATTACAGTTGGCCATTTGAGGCATTTACATTTGGTCCCGATTGTATAATCGGATCTTTGGGTTTATATCTGATCGCCATCTGATTACTGAGTAGGCTTATGCTTACATTTGGATCTTGGATTACTTCCGTAGACGACTTCTGATCGTCATCAAACTGTTAGATTTGCTCCCAGCCTCCAACATACTGTTGAATCTACTTTGTCCTCAATTGGACTGTTGGATTTACTCCTGGCCACGATCAGACCGTTGAATTTGCTTCTGATCAAGATCTGACTGTTTAATTTGAGTTTATCATGATTGGACCCATCTGTAATTTATAACCATTTCTTGGTGTTTTTATATTTTTGTTGACCCTTTCTGGGTATTTCTGTAATTTTTGCTATTTCTAGGTATTTCTACAATTTTTTGATTCTTAATTTTTCAGGATATATGCAATTTCTTGATTTCGTGGACATCACTGTCATTTCTTGATTGTCTGAGGTGCTTTTGTCATTTGTTGACTTTTCAGGACATTCTTGTTATTTCTTAACGTTCCGGACCATTTATGTCATTTGTTGACTTCTCTGGGTGTTTATGCCATTTCTTGACTTTCCAAGGTATTTCTGTCATTTCTTGACATTCTGAGGTAGCTCAGTCATTTCTTGACTTTCTAGGGCATTCATGTCATTTCTTGACATTCCAGAGTATTTTTGTCACTTCTTGACTTCTCGGGACACATTTGCAGTTTCCCGACTTTCCTGGGCTTCTTTGTCATTTCTTGACCTCCCAAGGTATTTCTATAATTTTCCTGACTTCCCTTGGTCTTTCTGTCATTGTTGACTTTCCAGGACATTTCTGTTATCTCTTGACATTTTTGGGTTTATTTGTAATTTCTTGATCCTTTGTGGGTATATTTGCAATTTCTGGTTTTCTCTAGATATATTTGCCATTTCTGGACTTTTCAGGATTTGTTTGCAGTTTCAGGGTTTCTCTGGGCTTAGTGGTCGTTTTTTGGCCTTCCAGGGCTTATTTGCATTTTTCCCGCCAGTAGGAGTATTCCCGTAATTTTCTCGAGTATTAGGATTCCTGGGTTTGACAGCTCCTGGTCAGCCTTAAGCAGAGTTCAGGAGAGCACACACTGTTTCAGGGAAGTGAAATAGTCTTGCTCCACTGAATTGTGTAGAAGGCATGACCCTGGATAAGGGTATTTTGGGAACTCCAGGGCAAAACATGAGCTTTGTATAATTTTTGAGAAGTTTAGGGTTTTATGCAATTTCTGGATGGGCAAGGGGTTGTTTGCAATTTCTAGAAGCTGAAGGGCATTTTGGTAATTTCTGAACTCTGATGATATTTTGGTAAGTTCTGAATAACACAAAAATATTTGTGTAATTTTCAGACAAAAGGCACAAGTCTCTCTTTGACGGAGGCGCACAAGGCACAACACCCACCCTCTTTGGTGGAGGCACACAAAGCACAAGACACCTGAGAGATTGCTTTTCCTTGGACTACTATCTTCTCTGGGCTTCGATCCGCATGTCTATCCTGTCTTGCCCGTCGACAAATTATGGACTTTATAGGACTTTCTCGCAAAAATGTGGGTCATAGTCACCATTTCAGAAAATAGACTCAGGTGGTTTGGTCATGTGTTTCGTCACCCTAACTCAGCGTCGGTTAAAAGATGTAACCGCATCTTAGTGGATGCTAGTAAAAGAGCTCGAGGAAAGCCTAAAATGAGATGGTGCGATGTTATTAGGAAGGACATTAGTTTCTTGGGTTTAAATATGAATATAGCACTTGATAGAAATCTTTGGCGGAACAGGATTCATGTAGCCGACCCCAAATAATTGGGATAAGGCTCTGATGATGATGATGATGATGAGTCACCATTTCAGAAATTTGCAAGATATTTCTACAATTACATGACATTGGGGAGTTTTCTTGTAATTTTGGGATTATTTTCATATTTTTTGATTAATTTAGTAAATTACATACTTCTACCGCCCAAATACATAGAAGATTACATAATATTGCCCTTAGGGGCATAAGTGTAAGACCTGGGGTATTTATAACTCATACCCTTGAGTGGACCTTTATAAGCACAAACACACAAAATCCAAGCATCCCTCCGAGTGTTGCTTCCGATTTCCCCTTCTTTCCAGGACCCATGGGGGGGTATTTTTAGAGAGTAGGGGGGTTATTTGGACCTAGTTAAGCCCATTTTGAACTTGTCCGTGGTCAAATAGTCTATTAGATGGGCAAATGACCCATATACACTTTTTTAGGAGTTAACCAGAGTCAAATGACCCTAAAAGAGGTGGGATCAACTTTGGTTAAGCCTAAAAGGGCTAACCGGGGTCGATTGACCTCAAATAGAGAGGGCAGTCAACCCCAGGGCTTAACCGGGGTTGACTGGCCCTCTTTAGATGGGCAGTTGACCCTGATGGGGTGCTTGGTCAACCCTGGGGGTTTCATCGGTATTGACCAGCCCCCTTTTGATGGGCGGTCGACCCCGGTTATCTCTAGGAGGCTAACCGGGGTCGCCAAACCTTGGGCGGCCCCCCCTTTTGACCCGGTGAAGGTTTCTTTTCTCTTTTTTCAAAAATTTTGACTTCAACAAATACCCCCACGGGGTGTTCGTCGGAGCTGAAGGCGACGGTGGGCAGCCCGTGCATTTACAGCTTTTTCGCTCCCCTAAGTCTTGATGACATGATCGAGGATGTTGTATAAGGTAATAGCGAAGCACCCGTGCACTTTGATAGTGCGACATTTCCTGTCTTTATTCTTGATGACATGGCAGGGACATTGGGCTCTTGTGCCCTCATCTTTTCTCTTCTTTATCTCAACATCGTCTTGTCATGACTTGTAGGCCTTCGTGGTCGGATTCAGAGCCACATGAGGGGAAATATTGTCAAAGATGTTAGTAGACAACATGTACCCTTTGCAATTTTCTTCGTTCCCCTGAGTGTTGACAACATGGTGGGGAATATTGTTGGATTTACTCTTCTGCCCATGGGTCTCAATGACATGACGGGGAATTTTTGTTGATTTTTGCTACTGAGTCTTGATGACATGGCGGAGAGTATTGCCAAAAGTGGTGGCGAGCAGCCTGTGCATTTTAATAATGTGATATTTTCACCCCGAAGTCTTGATGACATGGCAGGGAGTGCTGCCGAAAGTAATGGCAAATAGTCTGTGTTTTGATAGGGCAGCCTTTCTTCCCTCGAGTCTTGATGACATAGTCGGGGAATATGCCGAAGACAATGACAACCAGGCCATGCACCTTAGCACTATAACATTTTTACTCTCGAGTCTTGGTGACATGTCGGGTAGTGCTGCTGACGGTGATTGCAAACACCTCGCGCCTTGGACAGACATTTTTTGGGATATGACGATATCCTGGGAGGAACTGAGAGATATTGTATATTGCCCCAACACTTTCACTATCATGTGATGATATTGTTGACTTGTCATCAAAATTTGGGCTGATCTCTGACGCTATCATACCCCTAGTTTAAACTGCCAATTTTGGCCGACCAATCATTTTTGCATATTTCTTTCAGGGAAGAACTCATGAGACTGCACACCACTTCAAGGAAGTGGTATGGACCCGCTCCATCAAGCTAACCCCAAGGTTGGAGTGTCCTCAGTGCATCTAAAAATTTATTTGACGGAGTACACACGTCGCCTGTGGTTTCTTCTTTACTGATGATTTGTGGTTCAACAGAGGCGATTAGTTCACCGCTATTACCGGGTAAGAAGGCCCTGAAGGGGCAGTAACTTGAAGAGGCTGAGTCTTCAGTTGCCTGACAGAGTGAGAATTGACATCTCAGGACATTTTTCTTGCCAATTTCGCTTGGCAAGTTTGATCTTTCTTGTATGTTGAACAAACATTCTTTATAGGTTCAACAGATGAGACTTTTCCCCGAGCTATTTCTTGTATGCTGAACGGACATTCTTTATAGGTTCAACAGATGAGACTTTTCCCCGAAATGTCAGATTAAGTGCATTCTTCGAAAGAGCTTTAAACATTCTAAAACTCGGAGTTGAGTGGCTTAATGTCCCACGGATGTGGCCCTTTGTGGAATCTGGGACAATTGCCTTGCTCATTATCGGCTTGCAGAGTTTACTTGACCAGGAGCCTCTTCCTTCCATTGAGGCTATGCAGGGTGGCCTTGCGAAGCGCAGCTTAAAAAGGACGGACCCAGCCACCCAGGAGGCATTGAATTTTGCACTTGATGTACATTTCTTTCACTTGCATATATCTGCCCTGAGAGCTTGTCTCGGGCTCTTGACGTGAGTTGATGAATGAGGCAGAGTTCGCTATCTTCATTGGATTTTTTGTTGAACACTTGTGTCGGTGGGACGAACAAGATTTGAGATTTGGAGTTTAAGGTTGGCTGACTTTCATAGTTTGGAAGGTAGAACATTTGGACTTTGGAGTTTAGGGTTGGCTAACCTGGACGGTTTGTAGCCGATTTTTTTTTTTGAATTTAAGATGGTGAACCTTCCAGGTTTAGAGCCAAGGGTTTTAAATTATGGGGTGGCTGACCCGGATGGTTTGTAGTCAAAGATTTTGGATTTTTGGGGTTTGGCACACTTGGATGGTGTGTAGCCAATGAATTTGAATTTGTGAGGGCTGACCTTTGTGGTTTGATAGCCAAGGGTTCGGCCGACCTTTGTGGTTTGGAGGCCAAAAGTTTGAAGTTTAAGTTGGCTAACCTTTGTGGTTTGGAAGCCAAGAATTTGGAATTTGGTTTTGAAGTGATTGCCTTCGTAGCCAAGGCTTTTTAAGAGTTTAGGAAATTTAGGTTTAGGGTTTTGTAAGTTTGAGTGATGTATTTGTCAGGTTGGGTCCGTTGGGACAAGTGGCTTGTAGTAAGCATTGGGTATGGCAGGAAATGGAGATCTGAATTTGAACCTCCGAAATAACTGGCCTTTGTGGCGACATGGGCCAAAAGTTTGAGGTGACTTAACCTTTATAGTATGGATCAAGAGTTCGAGGTGGTTCGACCTTTGTGGTATGAAGTCAAGAATTTAGATTGACCGACTTTTGTGGTTTAACGACCAAAGTTTTGTAGTTTGACTGACCTTTATGGTTTGTTAGTCAAGGTTGAGATTTTTGAATTGACTGACCTTGATGGTGTAGAAGCCAAAAGTTTGGAACTTTGAATTGACTGACCTTAATGGTTTGATAGCCAGAAATTTAGAATTTGGGTTTAGATTTTTGGCTGACCTTTGTGGTTTATAGCCAAAGAATAGAGATTTTTGGATTTATGGCGGCTGACTTTTGCTGTTTAATAGTCAAAGATTGGGGTTTTACTGGCTGACATTTGTGGTTTGTAGCCAATAATTGGGGTTGAATTTGGATTTTGGTTGACCTTTGTGATTTTATAGTCAAGAATTTTGGGTCGGCTGACTTTTGTGGTTTGTAGTCGAGAATTTGGGTTGGCTAACCTTTGTGGTTTATAGCCAAGAATGTTGGGTCGGCTGACCTTTGTGGTTTGTAGCCGAGAATTTTGGGTCGACTGACCTTTGTGATTTGTAGTCGAGATTTTGGGTCGGCTGACCTTTGTGGTTTGTAGTCAAGAATTTTGGGTCGGCTGATCTTTGTGGTTTGTAGCTGAGAATTTGGGTTGGATGATCTTTGTGGTTTGTGGTCAAGAATTTTGGGTCAGCTGACCTTTGTGGTTTGTACCTGAGAATTTGGGTTTTGTGTTGGCTGACCTTGATGGTTTGATAGCCAAGGGTTTGGCCAACCTTTGTCGTTTGAAGGTCAAGAAATTGGATTTGACTGACCTTTGTGGTTTAATGGCCAAGAGTTTTGGAATTTGAATTGGCTGACCTTGATGGTTTGTTAGCCAAGGATTTGAAATTTTCAATTGGCTGATCTTGAAGGTTTGGAAGCCAAAAGTTTGGAATTTTGAATTGGCTTACCTTAATGATTTGGTAGCCAAAAATTGGGGATTTATGTTGGCTGACCTTGATGGTTTGATAGCGAAGAGTTTTTGGAATTTGAATTGGCTGACCTTGATGGTTTGTTAGTCAAGGTTTGAATTTGGATTGACCGACCTTTGTGGTTTGTGGCCAAATGTTTGAATTTGGATGGACCGACCTTTGTGGTTTGTGGTTAAGGTTTGAATTTGAACTTGGATTGACCGACCTTTGTGATTTGTGGTCAATGTTTGAATTTGGGTTGACTGACCTTTGTGGTTCGCGGTCAAGGGTTTGAAGTTTGGAATTGGCCAACCACTGTGGTTTGATAGCCAAGAATTTAGATTTGATCGACCTTTCTGATTTAATGACCAAGGGTTTGGGGTTTGGTTGACCTTTATGGCTTGAAGCCAAAACATTTGGATTGAGGGGTGACCGATCTTTGTAGTTTGTGGTGATTTGACTTTGGGCTGGCCGACCTTTGTGGTTTGTAGCTAGGAATGTGAATTTGAGTTGACCTATCTTTGTGGTTCGTGGTAAAGAATTTGGGATTGAATGGTAGGGTTGACAGTCTTTGTGACGTGTAAGTCAACACCAAAGTTAAGGTAAATGACTAACCTTGGTGGTATGACACTTGAGATTTGACAATGGATGCCTAACCTTAATGGTATAAACTCAAAAGTTGGAAAAAGGTGTGTTTGACCTTTTTGGTGATCTGTTGAAGACAAAGATGGCAGACCTTGGTGGTATGAAGCCAAAAGTTTGGGAATAAAGTTGGCTAACCTTGGTGGTATGAAGCCAAAATTCAGAATTTTTTGGTTGGCTGACCTTCATGGTTTGTAGTCGAAAGTTTGGGTTTTTAAAGTGGCGAATCTTTATAGTAGGAGGCTACGAAGTTTTAGGATTTTAAATTTGGACTGGCGAACCTTTGTGGTATGATGCCAAGGACTTAAGAATTTGAGTTTGAGTGGTTTTTGACCCTAAAAGGGGTTTCGAATCAAAGTGTGGTATTTGGGTGTTGGTAATTCCTGTGGTGTGTTTGCCACGTGGAGGACAGAACCAGCGGACGGGAGATGTCCAGAGTGTCGGCTCATGATGATGATGATTTTTTTCACCTTACCAACTCTTACCGCCTTTTTAGATTTTTATCGAAGTTAGCCCTCTTTTGCTTTTCTAGTACGCCCTTTCAGATTTTCACATTGAGAGATTCCTATTTTGCCTGAAACGTCCTCTCGGGTTCACTTTAGCCGGATTTGTGACATTTTTACTCTTAGACACTCCCTTTTTATGAGTGGCTAAGTTCGTCGGGACACCTATTTTAAGCCCCTTTTTCTCTTTCCTTTTTTTTTTGCTACTGTTACTGTCGTCGTTGTTGTTCCTGTTGTTCTTTGATGCTTGCTGCTTATTGTTGTTTGCCTATTGCTTGCTACTTGTTGTAACTACTTATTACTGTTGGGACAGAGTGTTTGGATTTCCATTGACCCTCCATCATAAGGAAGATGTGGGCTAATGGCTTGTGAGTACGTGACCTTCTGACTTGAAAAAGACTTGAAGATGAGATTTAAGTTTTGGAATGGTAACTGACCCAAAAGGGGTTTAGGCACTATGACTTTGGTTTTTTTTGTGGTTGTTGACTCAAAAAGAGTTTGGGTAACAAAGATTTGGTTTCATTTTGTGGTTGTTGACCCGGTGAACTAAGGATTTAGGTTTTATTTTTTTAGTTGGTGATCCAAGAAAGGCTTGAGTAAGCAAAGAGTTGATTTTGATGGTTGTTGACCTAGAGGGAGTTTTAAACCAAGGATTTGGGTTTTTTTTTGGGTGGTTATTGACCCAAAAGAGGGTTTGAACTGAGGATTTGGGTTTTAGTTTGGTGGTTACTGACCCGAAAGGGATTAACCGAGAATTTGAGTTTTAGTTTGGTGGTTACTGACCCGAAAGGGATTTTGAACCGAGAATTTGAGTTTTAGTTTGGTGGTTACTGACCCGAAAGGGGTTTGAGCTGAGGATTTGGGTTTTCTTCCTCTTCTTCCTTTTTTGAGTGAGTGGTCGCCCCCCCTTTTGCACCGTGGTGGGACATTTGAATTGAGAGTGACCATTTCGCTAGTTGATGACGACCTTCTCCTTTTTTTCCTTTTCTTTTCTTCACCTTACCAACCCCGTCGTCCTATCTGGTTTTCGTCAAAACTGGCCCCCTTTATTTAAATTTTAGAAGGTATAATTTTAGATTTGTTGCAATATTTTTAATAGTTTGCAATATTTATTTTGTTCATATTATTGTTACGTGAGGTGTATGATATAATTGAGACATTGTGTTGTTTGTTTTTGTTTGTTTTAAATATGATATATTATTTATGTTTTTTTCTATCAGAGATTCAGAAACATATCTTTTGAAGACATAGGTTGGCAATATGGGAAGCCTATAGGAAGGGGGTCGAAATGTAGTTTTTGTGGGAAGGTAATGAAGGCAGGTGATGTTACAAGATTAAAGAATCATTTGATTGGAGAAAAAGATAAGATGTAACCAAGTGTCCGAATTGTCCACCTGAAGTCCGTAAACAATTAAAAGAAGTTAAAGAACAGAGGGGCAAGAAAGCTATGAAACAAACATCAAATAGAGAGTAGATTATGGAAGAGTTACATCAAATGGGAAGGGATGATGATGACGGTGAGTCTGATGATGATTGGTAAGAAGTGCCAGAGCCTGGAGCTGGTACTAGTGGAATTGGTAAAAAAGCCAAACGGGGCATAGCTGATTTTATGCGTTGAAATTCAAGTATGAGGATTGCTGAGCCACAGATAGAGTCTAGAAAATACAAATCTGATGATGCCAAACAGCAAAGAATACAATCAATGTTGAGCAAAGGAAAATTTAAAGAGTCTCTTGGAAAGGTGGTATCAAAATTTTTCATTTATAATCACATTCCATCCAATGTTGTAGGGGACCATCATTTCAAGAATATGATAACTGAAACTCAACAACTTTGTCGTGGAGTACTTCCATCCACCCTTAAGGAAATCTTAGGAAATATCTCGATGAATTGGTTCTTGAAATGGAAGTTGAAATTAAGAAGTTTGAACCATATTAGGATGCACATGGGTGCTCTCTTTTATGTGATGGGTGGACAGGACCTACAAGAATGTCTATCATTAATTTCATGTTGTACAGTGCAAGTCGTGTTGTTTTTCTAGACTCTGTTGATGCCACAGGAAAGGAACACAATCATGAATACATAATGAAGTTGATGGAGGACAAGGTTAAAGAAATTAGAAAGGGAAGAGTTGTACAGATTGTTACAGATAATGCTAGCAGCTACAAAAAAGCAGGTAAATTGTTATCTAATAAGTACCGTCTTTTTTGGACTCCATGCACTGCACATTGTATTGATTTGATGTTTGAAGTTGTGACAAAGCACAACATGGTGAAGAAGGTCGTGGATATGGGTAGACTTGTCACAAGATTTATATATAATCATGATTGGGTTGTAGATCGAGTGCGAAAAACTTGTGGTCGAGATATAATTCGACCTGGAGCTACTCGATTTGCAACAAATTATCTTGCCCTTCAAAGTTTGGTGAGGGAGAAAGATGGCCTGCAGAGTTTTTTCCTTGGATCAGAATGGTCCAATTCTCAGTATAGCACCAGCCCAGTTGGAAAAAACGTGGAACAAATTATATGCACTCCTATGTTTTGGGATTATGCAAGAGATGTAATAAAAATTATGGAGCCAATGTATCAAGTTTTGAGAGTTAATGGATATTGAGAGATATCCAAGTATGGGTTTAGGATACCATTCTATGATCATTATGAAGGAAGGCATCAAGGTATCTTCTCCAAGAAATTGGACTTGGGTACATAAGATTATTGTTGAGAGATGGCTGAAATCTATGGATGCACCTATCTACAAGGCTGGTAAATACTCAACTTTAAATTTTAATAGTTTTTATCTTTCAATTTAGTATTATTTATTAAAAGGCATAATGAATTCTTTCCTTGATGATTTTATATGATCAACATATTTTCTTAACCCCAAGTATCAATATAAGCAAAAATTGGGGGATGGTTAGGCAATGATCAAGACCGTGCATGAAGTATTTGAGATATTACTTCCTAAATCTAAGGGGAGAGCACAATTTGACAATGAAGTAATTTTAAGTTATTTACATTAAGATCATATTTTTTTAACACTGAGATGTTTTTTATATTTATCTTGATAGATTGTCAAGTTTAGAGATGCACTAGCCTCTTTCGGGACTAAGACTACTATAGCAAGTAGGGAAAGTATGTGGCCAGGTTAGTAGTGATAGATTTGATGAGTTTTATTTTTTTTGAAAATGTGATGTTTTGAGATTTATTGAAATTATTTTTACTTAGATTACTTGATTTTCATGTGAGTGGTGGAAGATGTATGGAACAAACGCTCCCACACTTAGACAACTCACAGTTCGGGTTTTATCACAAACTGCAACAGCTTCACCTTGTGAAAGGAATTGGGCACATTTGTCTTGATACATATGAAGTCTAGAAATAGGTTATCGCATACAAAGATGAAGAAACTCGTGTATTGTCATTATAATATGAAGCTGAAGGTAAAGAGAATGGAGGATGGGTATGGACATGGAGGTGATCCTGAGGATGATCCACTTGACTATTTCACCATGTTGGATGAGAATGATATGGATGATCGGGAGAACCCATATGCAGAATGGATTGCTTCCAACACTTTGGAAGAAGATGGTCGGCCATGCGAAGAAATATGTAGTGCAGCACGAGAGATAGGAATTGATGTAGATGTTGTGACACACCAAATTCTTGATGCATCTTCGGAGGCTACTCATCACCATGACACCGACCCCTTCAGATATGGATGTCTCTAATTCTGATGATGATAATGATAATGATAAAAGTGATAAAGGAGATGATGGTGATGGAGGTGAGTTAGGTGGTGATGGAGGTGGGATATGTGGAGATGAAGGTGTTGGTCACATGAGTCCATTCAGTGGAGAAGATCATTTCACTCATGCTACTCAAGATGAAGATCATGGATCTTAGCCGACATATGGGGGATATCGAAGTTATCAACGTAAAAAGAATGATCAAGGCACATCAAGGCAGCATAGATTATACGATGATGAAGAACAAGACCTTTCACATACTTTCACTTCTATGGATCTCTCATCTGGACAAGCATATGGAGGCCATCAACACCAAGATTCATCAAGTTCATCTAATGTCTATGGATATGGGCATCCAGCACATGAGTCATCAAGTTCGTCATATGGATATGCATCATACACTACTCCATTTGCATATCCATATCCTGTCCCAGTTGCTGTACCTGTACCTAGAGTGACATATTCTTATCCCCTCTATCCACGCATTGGTGTGTTGGTTCACGTGTCTTTTTAGGATTATGATAGATATGTGGGGGAGTATATGCAGATGTATGAACAAAGGATGACATGGGAGCAATATTGTGCTTATGTTCAGAGTTATTACTTTAGACAATATGAGAGTGGAGAGATTGAGACACACCGCTCTTCGTCTTCTTATTGATAATTTTTTATGTATTCTTCAGTTTGTGATTCATGTACCATTTTATGTATCTCTTTTTTTGTGTAACTTTTGATGTATATTGACATTAGTGCATGTGAAAGGATTTGTTATTGTTATCATTGCTCTTTATTTGGTAAAATTCAGTTGCCAATCACAAAAACATGTTTGTGAAATTGAGTGGTTAGTATAAAAGAATTAAGATTATTTTAGAAATAGGCTATATATATGAAAATTTTCTAAAATCACCGAACCCGATCTCTGAGATTTTTTCGAGATCTCTCCGAAATCTCTTCTCTCCAACCCCCCCGAGACGAAGCCGAGATCCGATATGGCAAACCATGGATATGATCCTGACGATCATCCATTAGAGGTACATACTCTGGTAAGAAACTCAAAGACGTTCAGTCATTGAACACAGAGTTTGGATTGCAGTTAGTCGTTTGAGACCTTTACATTTGGTCCCAATTATATAATCGAGTCTTTGGGTTTACATCTGATCGCCATCTGATCACTGAATAGGCTTCTGTTTACACTTGGATCTTTGGATTGCTTCCGTAGACGTTGAAACCGTTTAATTCGCTTCTGGTCGTTAACAGACTGTTGGATTTGCTCCTAGCCTCTAGCATACCGTTGAATCTATTTTTGTCCACAATCGAACTGTTGGATTTACTCTTGGCTACGATCGAACCACTGAATTTGCTTTTGGCCAAGATCTAACTGCTGAATTTGAGTTTCATCATGATTGGATCCATCTTGGGTGCATCTATAATTTTTGACTCTTTTATGGATGTTTTCTATAGTTTGTGACCCTTTCTGGGTATTTATGTAATTTTATGATTCTCTTGGACTTATAAGTCGTTTCTTGACTTTCTATGATATATGTGTAATTTCTTGATTTCTTAGACATCACTGTTATTTCTTGACTGTCCGGAATGCTTCTGTCATTTGTTGACTTTCTAGGGCATTCCTTTTATTTCTTAACATCTTGGAGCATTTCTGTCATTTGTTGACTTTTCTGAGTGTTTATGTCATTTCTTGACTTCCCAGGGTATTTTTGTCATTTCTTGACATTATGAGGTTGTCCAGTCATTTCTTGACTTTTTAGGACATTTCTGTCATTTCTTGACATTCCGGAATATTTTGCCATTTCTTGACTTTTCTGGACACAGTTGTAGTTTCACGACTTTCATGGGGTTCTCTATCATTTCTTGACCTCCCAAGGTATTTTTGTAATTTTTTTGACTTCTTTGGATTTTTTTTGTCATTTGTTGACTTTCCAGGACATTTATGTCATTTTTTGACATTTCTGAGTTTATTTGTAATCTTCTAACCCTTTGTGGGTATCTCTGTAATTTCTAGTTTTTCCTGGACATATCAGCCATTTCTTAACTTTTTAGGGTTTGTTCGTAGTTTTAGGGTTTCCTCGGACTTATCTGCCATTTCTTGGTATTCTAGAGTTTATTTGTTTCTTGGTATTCTAGAGTTTATTTGCAATTTTTTCGCCAGCAAGAGTATTCTTGTAATTTTCTTGAGTATTAGGATTCCTAGGTTTGACAGCTCCTGGTTAGCCTTAAGTAGAGTTTAGGAGAGTGCACACCACTTTGGGGAAGTGGCATGGTCCCGCTCCACTGAGTCGTGCAAAAGGCGTGACCCTAGATAGGGATATTATGAGAATTTCAGGGCAGAACATAAACTTTGTATAATTTTTACAAAGTTAAGGGCTTTATGCAATTTCTGGACGGGCCAGAGTTTGTTTGCAATTTTTAAAAGCTGAGGGATATTTTGGTAATTTCTAAACTCTGGACGTATTTTGGTAAGTTATGAATAACACAAGATATTTGTGTAATTTTCTGACAAAAGGCACAAGTCTCTCCTCGGCGGAGGCACACAAAGCACAATAGTCACCCTTCTCGGTGGTGGCACACAAAGCACAAGACGCTCGGGAGATTGTTTCTCTTTAGGCTTCTATCCTCTTTGGGCTTCGATCCTTGTGTCTGTCTCGTCGTGTCCGTCGACAAATTATGGACTTTACAGGACTTTCTGAAAAAATGTGAGGCATAGTCACCATTTCAAAAATTTGTAGGGTATTTCTATAATTACAAGACATTGAGAGAGTTTTCTTGTATTTTGGGGGTATTTTGTAATTTCTGATTAATTCTACCATCAAAATACATAGAAGATTACATAACATGGCCCCCGGGGGCATAAGTGCAAGACCCGAGGTATTTATGACTCATACCCTTCAATGAGCCTTTACAAACACAAACACAAAATCCAAGCATGCCTTCGAGTGTCGCCTTCGATCTCCCCTTCCTTCTGGGACCTATGGGGGGTATTTATATAGAGTAAGGGGTCACTTGGACCCTGTTAAGCTCTTTTTGAAATTGTCAAGGGTCAAATGGCCTATTAGATGGGCAAATGACCCTAGATACACATTTTTTAGGAGTTAACCGGGGTCAAATGACCCTAAAATGGGCGGGGATCGACCCCGGTTAAGCCCAAAGGGCTAATCGGGGTCAACTGGCCCCAAATAGAGAGGGCGGTCAACCCGGGGCTTAATCGGGGTTGACTGGCCCTGTTGAGATGAGCGGTTGACCCCGATTAACCTCAATCCCAGTTAGCCCTATGAGGCTAACCAGGGTCGATCGACCCCAATGGGCCCCTTTTGATGGGTGGTCAACCTCGGTTATCCCTGGGATGCTAACCGGGGTCACCAAACATTGGGTGGACTCCTTTTTGACCTCGGTGGTCGATCGACCCCAATGGGCCCCTTTTGATGGGTGGTCAACCTCGGTTATCTCTGGGATGCTAACTGGGGTCACCAAACATTGAGCGAACCCCCTTTTGGGCTTAACCGGGGTCAATTGACCCCAAATAGAGAGGGCGGTCAACCCGGGGTTTAACCGGGGTTGACTGGCCCTGTTGAGATGAGCGGTTGACCCCGGTTAACCTCAATCCCGGTTAGCCCTATGAGGCTAACCAGGGTCGATCGACCCCAATGGGCCCCTTTTGATGGGTGGTCAACCTTGGTTATCCCTAGGATGCTAACTGGGGTCACCGAACATTGGGTGGACCCCCTTTTGACCCCGGTGAAGGTCCCTTTTCTCTTTTTCAAAAATTTTGGCTCCAACAATATGCCAACAACACATATAAAGCCTATAAGAATTTTCTTTTTTTTGTGTGTGGGTGACGAGGAACCTGGCGAACCAGAAAACCCCGTCCTATACATGCACGTGTTACAGGAATGGGCTGGGTTATAGGAAGGGGCTGGGTGGGCCAAGTGGGCTCGGCCTTAAGGAGTCCATAGCCCTGCCTAATTGCCGAGGTGAGACGAACTGTTCACCTCATCGCCTAGGCAAGCTCCTCAAGCGTCTTTGATAACATAGTTTATTTACTTAGTGAAAGGAAGAGTTGTAGAAGTTTTACACATGCAAGTCTTCATGGACATTGTGGTGCTATTTTCAGTCACTTCTCTAACAAAAAATAATGAATAATTTGTGATCTAATTAGATGATCTTGTCTCCTCCATAACTTTAAATAGAGATGTTTTTTGTTTTCAAAGGGAGAAGGAGGGCTGTGATCTGTTTGATGTCCAAGTATCCATGAATTATGGAGAAATATTGATGTTCTCATGTGACTGGGATTTCCTTTCTAGTGAAGGTCTTGCTGAGGCTGATATGCTACATAGAATACTTGTCTAAGGTATTGGATTTGTTTGGAAAATGGTGCAAGGTATTTGATTTACAGGGATGAAGAATTCTGAGTGTGCAGTAGGAGCCTTGAAGCATGGAAAAAGCTATTTCTTGGCACAGTCATCACTTGGATTCACATTTTTCAACAAAAATGGAAAATTGACTTTTTGTTCGAGGGTGGCCTTTCTCTTATCATCTCAGTGGAGGTGTTGACAAAGGAAAACACAGGACGTCCCCTGCTTCTGGGATTTCATGAATACCAATCTGCAAGCTTTATATAGATGTTTTCTTTCCCCAGCCTTTTATTCTAAAATACTGCATTATCCTTGTTTGAAGCTTTATCTTTAGTTCTGTAGTTCTGAGCCTTCAGGAAGAAGAAATAAAATAAGAAAAGGCAAAAGAAAAAAAAAGGCCACCCTGAGTTACAGGGAGTTCAGCTCCTTTTAATGTCTGTCCAGCATGTTCAAATCTCTGGTAAACTGTGGCTTATTTGTCCTTACAGCTCATATTTGCTGTGTTTTCTTTATGTCACTCGTTTTTTTTTAATTTTGGTTCCTTTTAGATGTGTAGTATCAATGGCAACAAGATTCTGTTCAATATCAGCCAAAACTTGTTCCATCCGATCCAATTTGGTAATTGCCATAACCGAATACTCTTTCCTTCTGTAGGGTGGTGTGGGGAGGTACGAAATGTCATCTTCCAAGGAGATGGAAGTGTAACTGTTGTTTATCGTGTCACAATACGAGGCTCTGATGGAGAGGTAGCTCGTACTAGACCTTGCATTTGATTTTGATCTTTTCCTTCATTTTCTACACTTTGCTTTTGGAAGTTGTTTTCTTGATACAATTTGGATAAAGTGCAAAAGATTATTGGAAAAGATTATTGGAATATATAGAGTATAATGCTGTTGCTTACCTTTGAGAAGAATATTAGTTTTGGGAAAGGAAAATGAAAGTGATAACCTGACCTAAGATCAGACATGATGAAACTTGGGTGGTGATTGAGATGGGGATCAAGGCTAAATGTAATCAGGGCTGATTTTAATGATGTTTTACCAAACGCAACCTATGTGGAGTTTTATTAGGTGTGTTGGCCCAGAAACAAGACATGAAAAAGCTCTTGCACCATAGCAACAGCATTCAACCTTCATCTAAGTTCTGTCAGGCTTCCCAATGACCCAAGATGAACTGAGCAATTTGACTTCTAAGCCCAAATCCTCATCTTGATGGTTGCATTGCATGCTACCTTTGATCTATTCTGCAGGCTGCCCCCATCCCAGTGTTCCCAGTTTGGCAAATGTACTCTTGTTCAAGCTGCTTCTTTTCAATATTGAACGCTCGCTTTCCTATGATAGCTTGTTTGAAATGAATGATGTCTGATGAGGATCAGTGTCAGCACTGTTTTACTCAGAATTAGGGAATGTAGTGATGAAACAAGGGGAGTGTGGGTCAACAAAGATATTCTCATTTGCAATTTTATATTTCAAAGTCCCTTCCCAAAGGCAACAATACACACTTGTTGGAGCAGGCTCATTCCAAAATGGGTGGTTCCTGTTTCTGAGGTTGTCAACTAAGTGAATCAGTGGAATCGAATGTAAATGGTTGATGCACTTGCCAGTTTCTATGACTAAGCGTTGGGAGACCTGCGATTTCACCGCCTTCCTTTTCCCTTTTGTCTCACTAGAGACATGCTCCCTACAGAATTGAGTTTTCTTCAAAAATTCATTCTCATTAGAACACTATCTGATGGAGGCAATGGAATTCCTGATTTGAATTCTGTCCATTTTCATTGGATTTTCAAGTCAAAGATTCTGGCTGATCATTTTGAGAATATGATCCTGAAGACCCTGCATTGCTATTCAACTGTACAACTTAAGCCATTCCAGGTAAATATATGTTTCTTCATTGTAATCCTCTCAAGAGGAGTCTGACCTCGAGGTTGACTGAGTTAGGAATCTGGGCTAGCTAGGCCAACTGGCTGCTAAGAATTTTATCCAAACATTTTACATTTTAACTAAACCCTGGTATCTGGTTCCAGATTGTCAGAACTCTCTGCCATATTATGAGGATTTATAACTGAAAACAAATGTCTTTCTATTTTTTTTCACTGTAGATATACATTTATAGGCATGGAAAACTATGAAATCAACATGTCTGATGAAAACATGATGTGCAGACAATGGGTCAAGTGGTAATGCTCCTTCTGGTTGCCTACGAGGTTGCAGATTTTACTCAGCTCATTGACAAGCACCAAAGTACCTGATAAAGGGTTCTAGATTGAATGCCTTGGGGCAGGCATTAGGGTCTGTTTTGTGAAGTCATTACATTCCATTATTCCTGACAATATTATGTTTCACCCGGAGCTTGCCATAACTTATGCGTGTCTCTTGGTGAGGGAAGTGTGGGAAGATTTCGTGACTCTCCTATCAACTATCAAGTTATAACCAAGGGCAGGTAACTTCAACAGGAACATTAGCCGGTAGAGATTACCTTACGAGAGACTAAGTGTAGACAATCAGATCTGGAAATGAAAGCGTCCAACAAATGTCTTTGGTAAACAAGATATTGAATTTAAGATATTGATCGATTGCACCATGCCTTACATCTGATGCAGGCACACCGAGAATCCACTGGAACAGTATCTTCTACTGTTGGCCAGGGAGAAGACCCCGTGGAAGCAGCAGAGGAAATAGCCTTCTGCAGAGCATGCGCTCGCTTTGGTCTGGGCTTGTACTTGTACCACAGTGACAAGGACATTTAGGAAAGGCGCTTGAAGTTTTCTGGATGAATAATACATGGCGGGCGCTCTAGGTAAGAGCCAGCCACCACAAATCCCTCTCTTACCAGTTTTGCTTACCAATTTTGGACACCGACGCAATTTTGCTGGGAACCGTTGTTTAATTTATGGTCTCCATGTCAAATTAGAGTATTATGTTGATTTTTTTTTACACTGTCAAAAAAATGTTTTGATTTGAATCTATGAAAATAGGCTTACATAGAAACATGCCGATGATATGTTTTGAGAGCATTTGTCGTACAGTATGGATATTAAAGTATTTCTGCAAAAATAAAAAGATAAAACTTAGATAAAACAGTTTCTTCTTCAACCTTTTTTTTTTTTTTGCAGCAGAAGTGTTCAAGCAAAGGGGAGTCTGAACAGAAAGCACTTTCTTGGGAGGACGGACGTTGGTTGTTGTACCAAATGGGGCCTTATTTGGCGTCTTCGACCCCCCCACCCCCCCCTCCCCGCCGTCTTTCTTGGTGGAAAAAGCATGCATGCCTTTTAGTGGTTCTTTTGTGATTACACATTCCCCCCATTTTACTAGGTGTGGTTGATTATGGAATTATCTTGTGATCTCAAGGCCGTCTTTCTGCCAAAAGAGCATTTGGCACATCAACAGCAGAGGTGGAGCTGGTGAAGGGTGTCTCTGTAAAGCCTGTTATTAAGCGGCCAAATCTTTGAAGCGTCCTCAAATTTGAGTAATCTATTGAAATTGCATGTTATATCTTTAAAAGTCCAAAAAAAATTTCTTCACATTGGTTGGATAATTGTTTTTAAATCGATTTATTTGGGGTCTTTCTCTATATAACACACACACACACACACACACACACACACACATATATATATATATATATATAGATAACGCTGTGGAGGTGCCGGGTTGATGAAAAGACATGTAACATTATGAGGGTAAATGTCATGGAGTGAAGGGAGAAGGGAAAACGGAATACATGCATCCATTTTTTGCCGCCTCCTTTGCCACACAGCATGGTGGTTTATAACTCATAAGAGAGCTGGAAGATTCGCGTTCTCTCTAAACCGATTTCGTGATCGAGATTTATGATAACTTTGGTCGTTATGATATCTTTTTGTGAATAAAAGAAAGGAGATATTTCGGAGATGCGGTGACATGGGTTTATTATAGTATTTATTATTATTTTTATCACTCTTGTTTGTTGTTCTCCGGTCAAATGTCCAATCACGAGATCAGACAATCGAGTTTAACAACCTAAGCAAGTTTAACGTTCTTCAGTACCATCGTCAATCAAATTGTTAAAAAGTTCACATTTTTCTACGCTCCACTGTCACATCGGATGGTCAGAAAGGACCATGACAAGAGAATGCTGAAAAATAATATGATTCCATAACATTTCTCCTCTCTGTGTCGATGTAGGTTGAGCTAGCTGCTTCACACGGTGGGCCCGGTTCATAAATCTCCTTCCTGTTCCGACCAAAACTTGGGATGTAATGTGACCCACTAACGTAAGGTTGTGGACCGGCGTGTAACTCTAGATGAGTTTATAGGTTGTGATAAATTTTTTAAAAATAAAAAGTAAAAAAAATTTCACCCCACACAAAATGGTGTTTAATTATCCGTAGGTACAGCAAATCATACCCAGACAATTAATACTCGCTGGGGACACCCCCAACTCTCCGGGTAGGTAATCATATTAATTCTTTACGATCTAATTTATTTTTAGAGTGAGTTAAAAGGTAGTTACGAGAGTCGTCTCGGGTGACTCATCTCTAACTCACTTCGATTAATTTATTCCACCATTTTTATGAATTCAAAAAATTTAATGTTCTCCCCGATCGATCTCAATTAAGAAATAAAAGAGCCCAACAAAAATAGTTCATCTCATCCCAATTAACTTATTCTAACCGGATTTACTACTTTACAAGTGTTGGTTCTCTATGCTCCATCGGTTATGTTTGTACTCTAATTTTTGACAATAGTTAGATGTTCCTGAATGCATTCGATTATTATAATTTAAATTACTCTAATTTTTAACAATAGTTAGATGTTCCTGAATGCATTCGATTATTATAATTTAAGTATTTAAATATTGAATTTACTTTCAAGTTGATTTTATACAGAGATGTACCAACATTGTCACCCGATGGGATCTCATAAGTCTTAAGAAAAATTCTGATTTCTGATTTTTTTACCTTGAATAATTTTTTATAGTGCCTTCTAAGAATATTTGTTAGAGTTAGTGAGACTCAAGATCAAGAAATGAACAATCATAATTATTTGGATGTATTTAATAATAATTTTTATTATCCCATAAATAGGGTTGAGGGTGTGCAGATGAAAAGACGCGTGCGTTGGCTTCTCGATTCCTCCATTCCTGCAACTTCCAGAGTCTTCCTCCGTCTTCTTCCCCTCCTCCGTCGTCGTCGTCGTCGATCCGTCGGACCCCATCGGAGGTCGTCAACAAGGACGAGCGCCAGGGAAGAGGAGAATAGAGAGAGAGAGAGAGAGAGAGAGAGATCCCCGATAAGGCAGGGAAAGGGCAAGGGAAAGACAAAGCGGAAAAAGGAGGGGAGAAGTCGGAAGCATGGCGCTGAACCCGCAGCTGTTCCCGCACAACCCGATGCCGGTGCCCTTCGTTAACGAAGTCTTCGTCCTCGCCCGCGACGGCGTCGAGTTCGAGGTGGACAAGATCCCCCTTCAAGCTGCTGGGTATATTCATTCTTACCTATACATGATCTAAGTAGAAGATATAAAGGCAGATAATATATTCATTGATGTCTCAATTAGTGTTTTGGCGTGGATTATGCAGTTTTCGTCATCGTTATCTTTGCTAGTTGGTTTCGCTTGTTTCCCCCCATTCGCAAGGATTTACGGGGTCCTTCCTCCTTACCTGCCTCCCTTTCTTTGTATCTGTGAAAATAGATCCACGCCACGGACGGTAATGCCGATTCCCGTTTGTTATCTTAAAGCAATACTGTGACAGGATCAAACACGGTTCCCCTAACGAAATCGAATGAGGAACATGAACCACCAGCCGTATAAACTCAAACACTCCCATCTCAAAGGAACCATCTGTCTCCAAAAAAGGGAGGGAAGGGGGCGGGATAAAAGAAAGGTGATTTCTTGATCTAGACCATTCTTTCCTCCCTGCAAGCGACACAGGTTATTTGCCCACCTGCCTAAGCGTAACGCCTTGTGGATTGACTGGCCTTTTGGCTAAGTTGGCACGTCATTTGTCATTGTTGGAAATTGACGTGAGGTGTATGAAGGGAAGTGATAAATATCCAGATCATGATGGCAAAGGTCCCAAAAAGAGCGGAGGTCCTAAGGAGTGGCTACTAGAGTCAATCTCATGATCCACACTCCAAATCCTTGCCGCATCGGTGATGGGCTCTTGGAGAAGCACTATTTTGTTTTTTCTAAACAATTGTTAAAATATAATTTGTAAAAAAAAAATCCTTCCTAAAAATGCATTGGCAGATATATCATTATGTAAATTTATAATGTGTAAAATGTCATTGTGATTAACTTTCATCGACCGGATGACAAATATTTTACATAGATTCTGATATTCTTATTAGTTAGCAGGGAAATGATGAAAATACAGTCTTCATTGCAAACCCAGAGAGAGAGAGAGTAGGGACAGAGGAGAGAGGGAGAGGCACCGGGTAGAAATCTGGACACTCCCACATGCTAGTGTGGGTGGGGGGTGGAGGGTGGCAGGGTGGGAGTCCAACATGGGGTCGGCAGTGGGGCGCTGGGGCCGTAGTGGACCTGCACAGGTTGGCGGCGACTGAGGGTGAACACGGTCACGGGTTGCATGAGGCCCAATACTTACATGCGGCTACTGGCGGTGAAGGCGGAGGTTAGCGAGCGGTGAGGAGGAGCGTTGCGGTGGCACTAGGGAAGGACCACTGTCGCTTTATGCGGGGTGCAGTGGGCCGCACCGGTGGGCAGCTGTGATGGGGTGTGAGGCCGACGGGATTTGTGACCAGTGGCAGCAGGTGGGGGTCTGGAGAGACGAGGCCCGAATGGTGGTGTTGAATCCGGATTAGCAGCTTCCGCCGCAGTTGGCGGAGGAGGGAGGGGCCACAGTGGTCTGGTGGGTGGTGGCATCGTGCTGGCCAATTGGAACCGCAAAACGCAGCGACGAGGCGGGAGGAGTGGCCGGCCAAGATGGCTGCAACGCGTGGTTGCCACACTGGCAGGGCGATTGGCTCGGGCCATGTTCGCGAGGGCGATGTTGACGGCTGTTGAGCAGGGTCTTGTTGCCTCTGTCAACGTTGGTGAGTGGCCTCAGAGGAAGTGGTGGTGGCGGATGGGGTTGAGACTGCCACCGGTGCTGCAGGTGGTGATGGATTCCGTGGAGGGGTGGGGGAGGAAGGTGGCCGGTTGTGGTCGGCTACTTTTTGGTTCGTAGGGGGGGGGGATAGGGGAGGAAGAAGATGTCGAAGGGGAGGGGTTCCGGTGAGAGGGTGGTGGGATTCGGTGGGAGGAGAGAGGGGTCTTGCCGGCAGGAGGTTGCATGGGATGGGGAGTTCTAGTAGGAGGGAGGGGAGGGCTTCTTGCTGGCGGGAGGTTGTAGGGGGGTCTTGTGGGAGGGGCGGTTCTTGCGGGAGGGTGGAGAGGAGAGATTTTATTATTTTATTTCAACTAAGGATATTTTTGTCTTTTCATAGGTTTAGTTAAAGGTAATCATGGTTAACTTCAGGGGTGGTAACAAACGATTACGGCAATGACATTTTTGCACAATATGTATTTACATAATAATATGGCTGCTAATGCATTTCTAGAATGATTTATTTGCAAATTTTAACAATGGTTTACATGCAAAAAATCTTTTTGTTTTGCCATTCCACCCAAAGCAAACAGGGAGAAACAAAAAAGAAGGGAGAGTCACGAGTGAGAGGATCACCTATGTATTGTGAGGTGTTCTCGCCAGAACAACCCTTTTTATAGGCATGGGGGTGTCCCTACACGCACCCTATTTGCATGTGATGGTCCTCATGTGGTAGTTCGCATGCGTCCATCTTCATGCAGCTACCCCTTCATGGGCACCGCATGGGGGGCTACGTCCCCATTATCCAACAGTCATTTTTTGTGTGTTGTTTGCTCTTTTCATGTGACCGTTATATGAATTGATGCAAAGATCAGTGATGTAATAGTCCATGCAGACAGGCTATAAACTTTGAACAGAGGAAAAAGGGAAACAGAGGATGCGTGGGGAAGAAAGGGATATCCTTTAACCAGATAACTTTTAATTTTTTAGTATCTCATACCAGAAAATCCACTGCTAAGATGCTGGACTGTAGCTAGAATTTGCCATTTTTTTTCTCGAACTTGTTGTCTTTCAAGATTCTCTTTGACAAAGTTTGTTTCTTTCCTAATCATTTATTCATATTCCTTTTTTTACTAGAGGACATGGTGGGAAGATCAAAGCAAAGGGGACAATCTACTTGTCAAACATACGCATGGTGTTTGTTGCAAACAGGCCTGTTGGCGGCTTTTTTGCTTTTGATATGCCTTTGGTATGGACACTAGCTGGCCCACCATAAATATTCCATTGTGCTCAGTTCTATTCTTTAGCGGATGCCATTTGTTACTGAAATATATCCAATCAAGTGCCTCCTATACAGAAACATAAGCTGTTAACTGCATGTTTCTTTGCTTTGCTCCCTATCACGTCCAAATGTATTGAATACCATCTTTAAGTATGCCATATTTATGCTTTGAATTCTTATTGCAGAGAAGATAGGTTGTTTGGTATAGTAACTCAATTGTTTCATACAACAAAAATGAATCCATGATTATGCGCAACGGGAATGGAAGGAAAGATAATATTTTTCTCACACCATCCTTATGCATTGAAATAACAGGGCCCTAGTTATGAAAGAGAAAAGAAATATTAGTAGAGAACACATTGATTTATATGTAACTCGCAGCAGAAGACTCCCAACTATGCATCGACAATTGTGTTGTTTGGGTTGTTGGCCTAAGTCGGTATAGGGCTGATCCTTTTTCCCTTGAAAGCATAGGCTAGATCAGCTGGACTCCGGAAGGTTGATCATAGCTGGAATTTAGGAGCAAATTCTGAAGGAGGTGAGAGCTAGCTTATTGTTATCTTTCTTCGGCAGGAAGGATCCAATGAGGATGAGGGGGGGGATGCTTTGTAAACTAAACTGCGTTTGGTTCGTTCATCTGCTTGCCTCTTTCATTTGTTCAAAGATCAACTGGACTCGGATCAAATCTGTTTAGAATCAAAACTTCCGATGGTGGGACTGTTAAGCAATAAGCACAAGGGCATTTATCCATGGACCATCGAGTAGGCAATGCCTAAAGCCGTAAGAGGTCGTCGTTGCCAACATACACAATCTCAATGAAAAGGACTTGATCAGAGATGTAGAGAGGGTTTGCCTGTTGGTGGAGTGCTCCCATTTTGGACTGTTTGTGCAGATCGAGTGTTTAGCGCTCGCTTGGCAATGGGTGGATATACTTTTGAATGTTTGAGGGTTGTACTTTCGTTTCATGTAGAGATTTTTTGGGTGATAGAACTTGCTTTGGAATTGTGGCATCATTCACTTTTAGGAACAAAATTGGATTGTTTTTGGCTGGAGTGCTTTCATTCTGTTGGAACTGAGAGGTGGCGCCTATGTAAGAAAAGATGGTTGAGACAGAGAGAGAGAGAGAGGACGTTGATTTTGCCCATCTAGATTTCTGTGTCATCAAACCGCACTGT
This sequence comes from Amorphophallus konjac, assembly GCA_022559845.1. NCBI lineage: Eukaryota > Viridiplantae > Streptophyta > Magnoliopsida > Alismatales > Araceae > Amorphophallus > Amorphophallus konjac. The sequence goes on from CM040129.1 coordinate 211,908,267, forward strand.
AGTCTATCCCCGCCAAGGTTAAGTTGCTTTGCATTTCTCGCACACCATCCTGAAGTTCAGTGCTTCAAAAGGGAAACTTAACCTTGGTGCTGCCTGCGTCATATGCTAGCATTCCTCTTAGATGGGATTCCAATCGCGATCCCGCGAGGGTGAAAATTCATGAATTTATTTGTGATTAAGATTCTGACGCTCATGTCACGTCGAGGTACTGCGGAAAAAAAATCAACCATTCGAATTCGATCCACGAATTGGACAAAACATTCACTTATAGAAATACCCAATTGGTTGGATCGTAGGTGCGATGATTTACTTCACGGGCGAGGTCTCCCCAATTGGTTGGATCGTAGGTGCAATCCCAGGGCTCAACCCTGGACAGGCGGTGGAAACTACCAAGCTGTGGAAATACTAAATTAGAAGTACTATAGTAATAGTAGGAAGGCGACATCCAGTTTGTGCAAAAGCCCCATTGGGGTCTTGATCTACAGGAAAAAGTAGTTGTCTGAATGCCTGGTGACCCAGTACATCACGTTTGAGTGGATTCTAATTGATGCAAGTTTCCTTTCTAGCTTTTGTGTCCTGTTAGATTATCTGAACATTCCTTTCTTAGATTGTCATTCTATTGATTAGAGAGAGCAAAAAAAGTTTTTCCTTGCGAAAAGATGGGAAGAGAGTCAAAATGTTAAGCACGAATACTCGCATGTAATGTTTGTGAGGAGGGAGGTGGGTGTTAAAACGATGTGTTGTGTTCCAACTGCAACAGCACTCCTTTGATGTAAGGTTATTTTTAAGGCGTCTGTTTCCTTGTTTGAGCTTTATTCCTTAAATTCGACAAGGTTTATTTTTGCCTGTTAATCAGATTAAAGTAAATTGCAGAAGGAAGTATGATCTGCAATGAAATAGATCTTGCTCCAATGTTGACTGCGTGAATGACGTCACGTGACAAAGGACATTTCTTTTTTTTTGCATTTTAATATTTTTATGGGGACATTTGGTACTTCAAATAGAAAAGAGTTCAATCCAATAGGAAGATTAAACTGCTGGTTTTTCTCAATAAACCCCATTCTTTTCCCTCCAGTCATGTCTTCATCCGATACTGAGTATCTTTTATTTTTTATGTTTTCCCTTTGCCGTTGGCAGCTGTACGTGCATGGCGAGAAGTTCAATCAGCCAATATTCTTCTGCAACAACATATCTGGTTTCGTGGAGCCTGTACGTAGTCTGCACTCTCCAATCTGATAGATAGATAGATGGGAGGGGGAGAGTTATTCATTAGTAGAGTAGAGGGCTGTCATGTTTGATGGTGTCGTGACATTGATGGGAGAGGTGATGGCTTTGGGGTGTTTTGGTTGCGGGGCGACAAATGAATGAATGAATGAACTCGTTGCAGGTGGTGCCGGAAGGCCAGCCCAGGTCGCTCTACTCTACGCATTCCTTCAAGATCCTGTTCAAGGAGGGGGGTTGCGGGACCTTCGTGCCCCTCTTCTTCAACTTGATTGCATCAGTGCGGCAGTACAACCAGTTTCAGCAAAGTGCGGCTGCCCAGTATGCTGCCGCTCCTGAGAATGCCGCGACGGCCCGCGTGGACCCCTTGCAGGCTGCTCAGACTCCTGTTGAGGAGATGATGAGGCAGGCGTAAGTATTGTTGTGATCATTTCTTTGCCCTCTTCCTTCGCCTTTGCCTCTCTTTTTTTTTGGCAAATTGCAACCGAAAGAGGAGGAGGAGGAGGATTCTTCCGGTGATTGATGATGATATTTTTTGATCATCTAACTAACCTTCGCTTTGCGCACCGCACTGCATTGCAGGTACGTGGATCCGAGTGACCCGACGAAAATCTTCCTGCAGCAGCCTGCGGCAGAATCTCAACTGCGGCGTCGAGCTTACCACCCTCAGTCCACTGAGAACTCCATATGATCACGATTCCTCCGATAAATACGGTTGTGTGTACAGATACATACATAAATGCGAGGTGGATGATATATATTTTTGTGTACTTGGTTTGGCTATGAATAATAATAACCATGCCGCTTATTCGGTTTTCGTGATCAATCAGCTACATATATGTGGGTTTGCATGTTTCGCGCGGAGTTCCATATGAGACAATGCAATGTGAAAAGTAAATTGAGTCACACGGAGTTTCTCTCGTGCATGCATGCAATCAATCAATCGAACTGCTCTTCCTTCGCAGTAACTTGTTTTCTCGCCCAACCCACGTCCAGCACTTTTTGTTGCCCGAAGGACTCACTGCCAGCGAGCTGCTGCTGCTACTACTGGAGGGATGGAAAATTGCCGGGTGCTGGGATGTGGAGGACAGGGAGTGAGGCGTACTTCAGCGGAATTGAGGCACTTAGTATATGGTATTATATATACCCTCCTGTGTATTGGTTACCTGTCTGTCAGATTTAACGAACAGTTCAATTCTATAAAGAGGATATGGAGAATGTTCAAGGCCGGTCTTTGATCCGTCTGCATCGACTCACGGGGCATGTATGGGAGCATTTACCGCCTATCATTCGGAAGATTCAAAATGTGGAATTTGTTTGTGATTATCAATAGAACTCCTTACAGAAGCCAAAATGGTGCATCTAGCGTCTGTTGAAAAGGTCTTAATTACTTCATGGTAGATACACATTTTTATTATTAAGTAGACTAGAAAAGACGGGCAGGAGGAATAAGGCAATACGAAAAGAGATGGGGGGGGGGTGCGGGCAAGTAATGTAAGCAATCCTGCGTGTTCTATACCAGCGCCACTCGAGAAAAGTGTCATGTTCCGCTGACCACAGGCTTAACCTACGGGCCCGGCTATTCTCCCTACGAATTGTGTCATGGTAGATTTTCTGGGTGTTATCGCCTCGTCATGCATTTCAAGGATCACCGTGAGGAATGCGGGCGTTGGCATAAATCCATTCCTCACTCGTATATTAACTAGAAGAGTGAAGTTTTGTGCAACGTCACGAAACCTGGGTGATTATACTCGTAATGTTGCACGTGCAATAATTTTTATTTTAAAAAAATAAATAATTTTTACGTCAAATTAATTTAGAGTGTCATTAACGTCATTAGATGACGTGACGTGAGAGTCACATAAAAAAATATCTCATACTTTTTTTCACTATTCATATATCTCGGACTTTTTTTCACTATTCATATGTTGGAGTTTTATTTTTAAATGACTCTCGTGTCATGTCGTGACGTGATCAACACACTAAATTAATTTGACGTGGAGGAAACTCAAAAAAAAATAAAAAATATATATATTACACTTTCGACATCCCAAGGTGAGATGTTGCACAAAATTTTACTCTATTCCTTATGATTGACTATAGTCTTTATAAGTGACGAAACTATCCTTAAACGGAGGAAGCACCTTTGAGGGAAGTTCTTTAAAGAGATCAAGTGCATGTCGGTAAAATTCTTATTTTATTTTTTGAAAGTGGAGGAGGTAAAATTCATAGGTCGCATTTGAAAATATAGTTAGGACAAATTTCAATCATTTTAATCTCCCAACGACATAACAACAGATTTCCCTAAAAGATACTTGAATATAAACTTTTACAAATGAGTCTGATTAAAAAGTGTAATAAGATTTAGAGTCATAAAATTAGTCCCACGTTAGATGTTTAGAAATTAATCAAGTGTTTATAAGATTGATTTTCATCTCTTAATCCAAGAGAACTTTTTTATAATGACAAAATCTCACCTCCGTTACGAAGATAATACCTCTTGAGTACCAAGGTTTATCTAGTGTAGTGAAACGTAGGGTCACAAAATTAATCTTATGTCAGATATTGAGAAAGTAACCCAATGATTATAAAGCTAATTTTTATCTCTTAACCTAAAAAAGTCCTTTTACAATGATAAAACTCCACCTCCGGTCTGAGATAATATTTCTTGGGGACACCAACGTTAATCTCACGTCTACAAAAATATATAGATATGCATGCATCATCTAAGGCTGCAAATATGTCGGAGAAGGAAGTGAGAATGATACATTTCACTACTATTTCTCATAATAATTAATTCGAGATGGAAACAATAATAGAGAGATTGTTTTTGTTGCAACATCTATTTCTGCTTCTAAGTTGGAAACAAAAGTGAAAAATGGAAATTTCTACTACCATCGTTCCTTAACTAATAGGTAATTCAAGACCATCATTTTCGTCTATTTTTCAAATTCCAAGGAACATTTTGTTAGGAAAGTAAAAGTATAAACCTACAAGGTCATAAATTACGTAAATTGTTCTGAGATATTTATACATAACATAAAGTTATTGACTTTTGAGTTTGTATCCGATGCTTCTTATTAGAGTTCAATATCCGTTACCTTAATCATACGGGTTGAATAATAAAAAATCGGCGATCTATTTCCAGTCCATCTTGTGTTTATTTTAGGATGAAACTATTGAGAGAGCGTGGTGTTTTCAGATAATGAAACAAGCCATTTGTTTCTTAACAACCTCTTTTCTATCCTAATCAACGAACCCCAATTTGAAGTGTTTCATTGGAAGTCAAAAGATATTAAAAACTTATGTAAATGACCGTCAAGATCTAATATGCATCCCTCAAAATAACTCGGGTGACACTACATAGGACCATTGCTGTAATTTTATTTGGAACCACCTCTTGCTTTCTATAGGTAGCCAGATTACTTTTAGGGCAGGGTTTGTCAACTTGGACATACCGACCGTCCCAATTTTTTGTCAGGATGATACCATACGGTATTGTCTCACTACGCCCCATAAAATATATATATATAACATATGTAAAATAACACGAGAAAATCTATAACTCAGTTGGTTAGGTGATTTGTTCAATGCTCTCAGGTGGCACATGTTTGAATCCCGCGAACAACATTAGAGATTTTAATTTTTTTAATCAAAAATCTTGAAAAAAAACCCAAAAAACAGACGTAACACGCAGGTTTCGAACCCAAATCACTCCTTTGCAGATGAAATTGCTCAACCAACTTACCTATCTAATATTTGATATTTAAAATAATATATATAATATATAAAGTGTCCCGGTTGCGTCTCACAGACCGATCATCCTGATCTGTGGCTGGGACGGGACGGTCAGTTCGGGCCGTCGCGTACCGGTTTGTCAAAACCTGTTTTAGGGGAGAGGGCATCATTTGACTGTTAACAAGGGTGTTTTGATCATTTGACTGATACAAGGGTTTTTAGTTGACTAGTTTCTCATTGCTAGGGTATCACTCTTTTTGCCACAACCCTTTCTCACCATCTGATTAAAAATTGAATGCAGAAAATTTGAACTTAGATGCTGTGATTTGAATTGCAAAACTTAAGTTATTCATCTCAACAATTGGATCATGCAAGGGTGGCAAAATGTGGAACTATATAGAGAAGGTAGTGATTATGCCGTTGTTCTTGTGGGAATATATATTTCAATTAAATTCCCAAAAAGGATGTTCATGTAAGTAACCCTAACCTTGCATCTGATCAGGGCCCACAAGTGCCATTCCATGCTCATCTGGATTCCTATCTTCGTCTCCTTCTAAGTGCTATTCTCAATCATTGTCTTGAATAGAGTCAGTCACTGTACACAGTGGTGCACACTTTGTGCTTAGTCATCTTGTAAACTAACCCATATTTGGTCTATATGAAAAAATGAAATGATAAACAGTTGAAATTTTGATGTCAAAATATTACTTAAATGTTAATCATAAGCACAGAACATCAACAAAACATGAAGGCAAACCTTGATTAACACGTTCAAGCAGGACAAGGCACCTGGCAACTTTTAGAACAAATTCTCAGGGGAAAAAAAGTATGAACATCTAAATTCTCTTCAGCAAGAGACTAAATTCTAACGTACAAGTTACAGAAAATTAGTAAGGCATGCCAGAATTTACTTCCTGTTGACGATGCCAGGTTAGGGCAGGGGGCATGTGTGGGGGCTGACAACATAGATGAAAAAATTTCACGTTATAGAGGATAAAAGTTGAAGAGACTTCGTAGAGTCACATGAAAAGAAGATGCAATAGTCCAGTGCTCAATTTTTCGGCATAAGGAGATTAATGGCATGAAAAATGTTAAGCTCATATTCTGTTCCATCAACTGATAAACTGCATTATGTTGATGCTGCAAGATTATCTTCTATTCAACGGACAGAAAGGCATATATATTCCTTCATCAAGTGCAGGGATGCACGCAACAGACTTGAATTCTGATGGCTACAATTTATACAAACCACATTTAAGCCATAGAATGCAGTGAATGATGCATACTTATCAAGATATCCTTGCATTCTTCAAAGATCTACAAACTACAACCCCCGCTGATGTCTGCATAGAATGTACGCCCAACCTAGCTACAAAATTTTCATCTGTCTTAAGGTGGGGTTGCACAGATTCCCATATTTTCCTCTTCTGAACCTGATGGATGGCAGATTTATCACAGCAAGATAATAATCAGAAGGTATCAATAATATATTGTCTTTATTAGCAAGGCAAGAAAAGTAAATGTATCTGTGGAAAAGGTATTTGCTCCAAAACATCTTTTTTCTAATCTAATTTCATAAAAGGAGCACCCAGTATAGAAACAGAATAGTAAACATTGCTCTAAGTAGCAAATCTAATATGACTGCGGCCTCTTGGTCACCTTGGTCACCTTCCAAAAAAAGTAGCAAACATCCTCACTTTCAAAAATATAAATGATGTATAAAAGTGGGCAACTTGAATTTCAGTATTCCCCTTCAGCACCACCGTTCTCTTAGAAATAACTTGCTAATTGGTATAGCTAGTGAGTAAACTACATCAGCGTAACCAAGTAACTAAAGTTCATTGAATTCTTTGAAATATAGAACTAAAGTTTACTATGGAAAAACACTGCACAGTTAATAACAAGCCTAACATGTGATGAAAAGCCCCTATAGTTTAATTTCTAATATGGTAAACATGCAGAAACAATTGTCTACTTAACATGAAGGGTCACTATATTCAGGGATCTTTTAGGTAACTAACAATGCCATCTCTTGAATTGAGCAAATTCACCTGGGAATTTCCAAACTATTTTTTTAGATGGGCAAAAGGCCAATTTTCATTAAGAAAGCAGAAGAGCAAGAGAGAACCTGTGCTAAGAAAGGAATTCTTTTGAGGTGATAGAGGAGATCCCCCACCCTTAGATCCCCACAATGAGATTACATGGCCCCATTACAAAGCAAGTTTTTCCACCCACCCAACCTAAAAATTAAATTGGAATGTACCAATCTGGTCCCCAAAGCACTGAAATGCCACTCATGAAGGCATAGATAGCAGTGTCGGTTTCAGAGTAGGTTTCGGCCGAGTCCGAAACCGAAACCATTTCAGTTTTGGTTTCGGTTTCGGTCCGAAACCAATTAAATTATTATTTTTTGTCAAAGTGCAGGGTTTTGGTTTCAGGCGGGAGTATCGGATCGTTTCGGTCCAAAACTGCCATCCATGCATGAAGGAGGCCGATGCATTTCTTGATGATATTAGATGGGTGTCTGGAATCATCTCTAAAAACTCCACTATTACTTTTTTTCCAGATTGACCATAACATAGCTGACAAGCACATTTCCACAAGTCATCGTCAGCTTCCATGGGTTAATTTTTTGCCATTCCTTCATTAAGTCACATAGATTCTGTGATAAGTTCCAATTCACTTCAATGGCCTCAAAACTGGATCCAGACTGTTTCTACAATCCCACAGCTGAGAAATAGGTTGTCCATGTTTTCCTTGTAATATCCACAAAAAACACAATTTTCTCTGACATCCTTTCTGCACCTCCTCACCCCATCTGCTGTGGACAGCCTATGCCACGCTATTTTCCATAAGAATATCTTGATTTTGATGGGGAGTTTCCGGTTCCAAACCCTCCTGCGCAAAGAAACCCTCTGACCTTGAACCAGAATGCCAACTGCTGATTTGACATAGAGTTTTCCTGACCTTTCCCATCTCCAATTCCTGTGACCTCTCTTCCTATGAATTATGATTGTACCATCCAACATCTGTGAAAATTGTAGAAACTCATTGACCTCTCCTTCGCAAAGGCTCCGCCTGAATTCCACATTCCACCATGAATTGGGCCCTGAAGATGTCCGGACTGAACTTTAAGGTGATCCCTGTTTGACAAGCTATTCCAGATAGGTTAGGAAAAGCATCCTTGAGAGGCTTATTATTCAACCATGGGTCTTCCCAAAGTCTTATCCTTTGTCCATCACCCACCTGAAGTTGTGCCGAACATGCATAAAACTCGTAGTTGTCCAAGATATGTTTCCATACTGTAGACATATGGTTCCTATGCTCTATCTCTAAGCACCGACCCTCCCTTCTTTGTAAGTGTTTGTCTGACAACACTCTTCCGAAGTGTTTCCTCACCCATATCTAGCCCCCACAGCCATTTCAACAAAAGAGCATTCTTTATTATGTCAATGGGTATCGAACCTGCTCCCCCTTCCTCCTTAAGCCTGCATACATTCCTCCAAGCAATAGGATTTATGCCTTTCTCATCTGGCCCTTTACTCCAAAAGAATCCTGCTCTCATGGATTCAAGTTTCTTGCAAACTGCCTTTGGTATCATGGGAATAGATAGAAAGTATAGGGTCAAGCTTGTCAGTGCCACCTTTGAGAGGATCCACCCACTTCCTGCTGATAGTAGTTTACCCTTCCAGCCTGCAATTCTGTCTCCAAATTTCTTGATTACACCATTCCAATCTGCAACTCTTAGTGGTCTAACCGTGAGAGGGACTCCCAGGTACTTAATTGGGAAAGCTCCCCATTTAGCACCCATGACTTGTTCAATCTAGTGTCCTCTCTCTGCATTAACATGTATACCCGCCAGTTCACTTCTGACAGTTAATCTCCATCCCAGTTGCTGCTTCAAGTAATCGGAGAAAAAAATCTTTAGATTGATGAACTTATCAACCTTACTTGTTGCAAAGAAGATTGTGTCATCTGCATATTGTAGATGTTTAACCTCTTTGCTCAATCTTCCTACTTTAATCCCTTCAATCAGTCTGACTGCCCTTGCTTTCTTCCACTGGGCACCTGCGCAACCAAGACACAATAGAGGAGATAATGAATCTCCCTGCCTCAGTCCTCTTGAGCTTCCAAAGTATCCACATGATTTGCCACTAATTAGAACTGATAGTCTCAGTTATGGACACAATTGTCTGACCCACTCAATCCATTCTTGTCTGAACCCCATCAGCTGAAGAACCTTGAATAGACAATTCCAGTTGACGGTCATATGCTTTTTCAAAGTCTTATCTTGAAAGCCAAGTATGCAGCCACATAATTATCTAGAATAAATCAACCTCTGATAAATGCTGAATGGTTGCTGTCAATTAAGCTCCCAAAACCTTGTTCAATCTGCTTGCTAATGTCTTGGAGATAACTTTGTATATGCCATTCAACAGACTTCTAGGCCTGTAATGATTAACCGTTACAGCACATTCTTTTTTCGGGAATCAACACCAGAAAGGTAGAGTTGAAGCATTAGATACTCCAAGGTTTCATCTGGAACTCCTTCACTGCAGCCATAATATCTGATTTGATCAATTCCCAAAATTGTTGATAGAATCCCATGGAGAATCCATCTGGACCTGGTGACTTATTTGGGTCCATCTGTCACTCTAATTTCCTCCTCAGAGAAAGGTCTGCTTAAGTGGATAGCATCTTGCTCAGAAATTTCATCTTCCTCAAATAATCCTTCATAGTATTTAAGTATACCCCTTTCAAAGTCAGCCTCTTCTTCAACCACTACACTATCTATTTTGACCTCGTCAATGTGAATCTTCCTTTTTTTGATAGTTGCCATGGCATGGAAATAAGCTGCATTTTTATCTCCCTCTTTCAGCCAGAATTCTTTGGCCCTTTGCTTCCACTTGATTTTCTCTCTAACTGACAGTGCCTTTATAGCTGTTTTATCTGAATCCATTCTTACTGTCTTCTTTAGATAGCTGCCCTTGGTCATTTATAATATCAAATTCCTCTATTTTTGTAAGAGTCCTTGTCTAGTTCGTGCTACATCTCCAAAAGTATCTTTGCTCCCTCCTTTTATCTTCCTCCTAACCCATTGAAGCTTCTTCAAGAGTGACAAACATGCATACTGAGATGGAGGCCTACATCCACTATTTGCACACCAGGTTGCTGGCCCAAGGTATGTCAAACCAAGAGGGGGGAAATTGGATTTGCTCACACATATGTCCGATTTTTTGCGAAAAACACGTGTAGCACTAGATTTAGATAGTTAGTAAGATCTATTCACCCTATCACAAGATTAACGATGTTACAAGTATTTAAACCTTTTGTAAATTATCGTGTACGTGTGAAAATCGTGTAAAAAGGGTAGGGAGACTAGGAATAATCACACCAACGAACACGCCGATTTTTATAATAGTTCGGTTTCATCTCGCGTGAAACCTACATCCACTCTCCCATCTTGGGTAAGGCTTTTCCATACACTTACCAAAATGATAATTATACACAAGGGTGAATGAACACCTACACACGGTGCTATGAGCACCACACACACACACACATCACGGATCGGACTTTCACGATCCACACACTTGTTCTTTCTTTCTTCTCATAATATAATGAAGCACATATATCAAATTGAGAAGATGAAAAAACCTAGGGTCGTGTATAAGACTCTCCCTTAGTAGATGCCGAATCTAGTACGTGGGAAAGAAGCTTTTCACGTTGTAGACACGCCCTTGGGTCCTCCTCTTACAGTAGATCATCGAAGAAGCACTAGGGGGAAGAAGAAAAATGAATCGTTGAAGCTCCACAAATTTCTCTTTGAATCTGATGTGGACAGCTATCGTAAACGGGTCCGACTAAGGCAACTAATCAAGATCAGCAGTGCACTATAATAAATCGGCATAAAATCTGTGGTGCTCACGAACTCCAAGAGAAATAATACGCGAAAATAATCAGAACTACACTAAAAGAAAGTCATCCCCTCACAGCGAGAAACGTCGGACCGAACAATAGATAGGACTATCAAGGTCTACGATATTCACTCAACATACCAAAATATCTTATATTGGCGCCCTCAGGTTGGTCGCCCATGTGCACACGTTCTGACAGTAAATAAAATAACAGGCTAGAATAAACTATCACACTTAAACGATGGTAGATTTAACCAAATACGAGACATGCAAGAAAATGAACGGACTATCTACCATTGACCGACTTGCTGAAAGCCAAGACACGCAAATTGAGGCCACGTAGGTCCAGGAAACACCCTCACGACACATAAGACGAGGTGTGTTGGACGGGTGGAATGGTGCCTGAGAAACTAGATGTTGCTGTAGGAGGTAGACAAGGACCGGACTCCATGCCAGTAGGCCGAAGGCGGCCTATGTTGCAGCCACTGCTGTAGGTAGTGGGGTAGGTAGGACTGTCGTTGCTGGTGATGGGGAAGCAACATCGGCTAGGATCGGAGAAACCTGGCAAGGTCTAGAGGATCCGACGTAGACAGGGCAATAAGACAACGTAGGGAAGGCGGCGGCGGCTAGGACCGCTGTTGCTTTGCTGTTGTTGCTCACGGTGGAGTAAGGGCGAGAGATAGCCTGCAGCGACGGCACTGGGAGTTGCTGACGGTGGGCCGCAACTCTGTTCAAACTCAGGCTGTTGTTGCCCGCGGTTGTAGAGTTGTTGGCGACATTGGGCTGAGAGTAGGGTTTATTTTCAGACAAGAAGGGTATATGCACAATTTCCAAAGAGAATAGGGTTTATTTGTAATTTTTCGGAATGCACATGAGAGAAGACAACTAAGCATTCTCCATTGCTCGAAATACCAGGGTTGTCGGCGAGATGTCGGCTATACAAGAGAGGGTCCTCGCACTAACGCGAGATGTATGGGGGTAGCCACAATTACAAAAAATATGTAGGACTGAATTGCAGTTTCACATGACTTGGACTTTCCCTGCCGTCAAGGGAAGGGCTTTCTCGTAATTTCTAATTATTTAGAAAATTACGTACATCTACCGTCCAAGACGGGTTGGAAATTACATATTGACACCACCGGGGGTATTTAAGCAAGGCTGAGGGATGTATGGAAATATAGCCTTTGTTGGGTCTGCCAAACAAACAACAGACACTCTGCTCGAAGTTCTTCCGTCTGTTCCCGTGTCGTGTCTCTTGTCTCGTGTGTAGCGTGTACGTGTATATCCCCTCCTCCTCAGCCTAGGGGGCTATTTATAGAAGTGGAAGAACTTATGTTGTCAAAAACGTGAGGATTTGTCTCGATTTTGACAAAAATATGGGTTTTAGCTCCAATTATGACAAGGTGGGGTGACCCAATTTTTCTTCTTTTTCTTTTTTTCACTCTGCGGCAGGAAAAGGGACCCTGGAGGGGTCATTTGACCCGCGACCAAGGGCCAGTAGGGCCAAATGACCCCGCGGGGGTCATGTTGACCCCGCTGGGGGACCCAACAGAGTCAACCGACCCCGCTAGGGTCGGACTGATCCCGCTGGGGACCCAACGGGAGCATTTATTCCCCAGGGCAGGTTTTTGGCCCCTCTGCGGGTGCCTTCAGTGTTTTTTCATCATCTTCGGCTGAGGAGAAGCCGCCGTCTTGCATTTATTGCCCTCCGGCGCTCATTCTATGCCGCGTGGCAGCAGCAAGTTGGTGGAGAGTTGTGCGGGAGTAGAGGCTTGTTCATTTTTAGTCTCTTCGTGCGCCGTTCACCAGAGGAGAGCTTTTGCGTCTGTCCGGGCCATGTGATACACAACTATTCGACCACTTCGATAGGTATGCGCATGTATTTTCTCCTTAATTTCCCTTACTACAACACCTCTCGCGACGACATGTGATCGGGCCAATGGACCCTAAATCGCGGAGGTACTCCGTGGACCGACGGTATCGTTGCTACGCCGCTTTTTTTATCCGTCGATTGATATGAAAAAAAATTCTCAAAATATTTTGAGAAAATTATGGATGCAACAAGCGGACAAATATAATTCTCTTATTTTACCCTTGTGGTAGGAAGGCCTTTGCCTTCTCTTTTGTATAGGGGAGTTTTTTGGGAGTACTCCCTTCTTACTTGTATATTCTTCACTTTTATAAATGATGTGGTGTCATCCACTTTCAAAAAAAGAAAAAAAGAAACAAGAAGATAAAAAAAGAAAATAGAAAAGCAAGAAAAGATTGAATATAGATGGCCTGGACTAGGGGGATCTAGGAGGCAAATGATCCGTATAGAGTCCTGTGACTCTTAAAAGTTTATTACATATTTTTTAGATAAAGGTTCACAGAAGTAGAAGCACAGTCACCACTTGTGATCCAACAATCTACAATATAGTTGGTCAGTATCGCACTTTGTAGTTTTAGTTGTTCCTTTTCTTTCGGTTACATGGTTGCCCTTACTTTAAATTTAGAGTATTTGTGAGTAAGAAAGTTGAATGAGAATTGTTTTTTTTTGTGGCTTACAGATATTGATATTTTTGGAGATTCATTGTGGCCACATGTTGTGTACTACCAGCAGATCCATTGTAAGGCAAACTTTGGTCTGAGTGGTGGATTCCAGCGAGAAGGGGGGCTGTTACAATGAACAATATTGATGGAATAATGGGGTGAAAGTGGGCAATTTTTTGCATAAATATACCTGTCTGGTTGCAAGATTAAGATGATGTCATCTTTGATCAAAGGCTTGAACACTTTTATAGGAGGGACCCGAGATCGAGCCCCGGGGGGGGGGGGGGGGGGGGCTTACCTGGCTCACATTTAATCCTTGAGGGATGTGAGCCCGGGGTTTTATGGCGACGGTACAAAAAAAGGGGTGGCAAGATGCGTAAGGTAAGACTCGAACTCGGGTGGCCCAATAATCGCTCAGCTCTCCGTACCACTCTGCTAGATTAAAAAAAAGGCTTGAACACTTGAAAGCAAAGATTCTCTTAACAAGGGGTAAGTGGATCCTCTCCAAGTCAGTTTTGTTCTCACTCTTCAAGATTCCAAAATCAATAGAGAGATCCATTGAATGTATCAAAAGCATTTTTTTCTGGACAGGAGGAAGAAGAAGTAGGATAGGATTTTATTTTGTCAGATGACGCAATATATGTAAGAACAAGCATCAAGGGACCATTGCGTTGGAGGCTTGGAGAAGATGACACTCTAGGTAAGAAGATTGTCAGAGAAAAGAACCACAAAATATGAGTAAATGTTGTCTTTACCCATCCAATGGCTCATCCACTCTACTAGTTGGAAAAACATAAGCAATACAGCTGACTGTGTTAGTGTTTTTGGAAGACCACTGATCTTATGAGGAATCCTTCTCCTTATAGTTCAGAAACGTGTATCAGATAGCTTCAGACAAAGGAACATTGGTAGATCCACCATTTAACACTGAAGGTAATGGAGATTGGAATATACACCTTAGAAGAGAACTGCAGATATTAAATTGGAAGAAGATGTAAAATTGCATCAGATTCTAAATCAGGTAGCACTACATACTGATCAAGAAGACATGAAAAAATGGAGATTGCAGGATAAGAAAGCAAGTTTTCTGTGAGATCTTTTGTGGGAATGTTTGATGACAAGTCTAGGTGTGATGAAAGGGTATTGTATGGTCCGAAGGTCTCCCTTCTAGGATAAAACTATTTCTGTGGAAAGTGATGATAAGAATGCTTCCTATATGCAACAATGTTGACGCTTTCATTCATATTGATACCGATTCGCCGATTACATATCTGTGGAATACAAACAAGAGAATGAAGAACAATTGTTCTGTGGCTGTGGTACAAGAATTTGGTAGTGAACTTATGCAATGGTGGAAAGCTACTCGCCTTCCTAGATCAGAGAAAGAAGAATGATCATTATGCTTCCCTGACATGCTGGTGGCAATATCATATGAAGGGACTGTTGACAAATGAAAAATGATAAAATAATAACAATATATACATATATATAAATAATGTCAACATATTTTTCCTACTAAATCATCTTATATTCCTTATTTTCTAGGGATAAAGGAAGAGGCGGAGAGGCTACAAGGGCCCATTAAGTCCACAAAAGCACCCAGACCATATCAAAGCTTAAAGGGACGTCGAAGCCCATATTGAAGAAGGAGCGCGCCGAGAGTTCTGCTGTCGAGCGCGCCGACAGTCCACCACCCCGGGAAGGACCCGTGCCGAGAGAAGAGGGCCAGCCCTCTATATAACCACGCCTTCGGCGTGTATGAAGGGGGAGGGGAAAAATCGATCAACCGGAGAAGAAACAATAGAGGCGGGGGAAGCATCGGAAGAAGCCGGGAAAGAAAGGAGAGAGAAGAAAAGAGAGAGCCACCAGTGCGTCGAAAGAGCAGTAAAGGAAGAGAGGGTTTCCCTCTGCTGTGAAGGTGGGTGTCCCACCGTGTAAGGCCCTCTCGGGCTACAGTTATCTCTCTCCCGTTTTCTTTTCTTTATGTAATTCTTCTTCTAAAGCTATCTTCTCGATCCCATGTATGAGATTTTGATAACGAGTGAATGAAATACAATTGGTGTTATCTATTGATCTTCTCTGTTCCGTCTGTGTATTCCCCCGTGTGTGCATTTCTCTTTCCCTGTTATCTCTTTGCCTATTTCTCGCATGATCTTGTGCCGGAGGTTTTGATCTCCTTTTAACTATATTCCCTTTTTTTTTTTTGATGCTCTGCGGGTGACAAATCCTCTCAACTCGTCGATGTCTCAAATGAAGGCCAAGAGTCTGTCAAATATGTGGCATGACCTCTGGTTCATTCTTTGGGTGAGCGAGACACAGTAAGACACCGACGATGGAATTTTACGGTACTCTGTTTTGTCTGCAACCCCCCCCTTCATATTCGCCCGTGGGTTTCAATCATTCTATCTAGAATTTAGGTAGTTCCGGTTTACGTTTCTTTCGTTCAACCCGGGGCGACGGCCTTATGGCCACTACGACTTCGCAGAGACAGTGGGAGTGTTATCTCATCTGTCAATGACATTTGCGACGGCACCGTCACGCTCCGGGAACACTGAGTTCTGGTGCTTACTCCCTGAGTTCTACCTCGAGTAGTCGAAGTATTTACTGATACGAGACGGGAGCCCGAGACAGCCTATCTCGTGATTTTTTCCTGTCCCCCAAATCATAAAAAAAAAAATAATAATAATAGTAATTTCGCCTGACTCCGTTCTGGTGTTTATGTTCTCTTGACGATTTCTGTTCGCTCAGAGGAGCCTGAGTCCGGCATCTTCCCCAAAATCTCAGTCCCCAAAGCCCTTTTTCAACTAACCACGGCGCCAAGTGCTCTCGGCGCAGATCCTGCGCCGATTACCCCCCACGCCGATGGCATGCAGCCACCTCCCGCGCCGAGAATCCCCCTTCATTGTTTCCACGCCGAACGTGAGCTCCCGCCGTTTCACATGTGTGCACGCAGTGGTTACTCGTATGGCTGTGCCCATATGATGCATTTATCTCCACGAAGGGCATGTTTGAATAAACCAAACTCATTAATGCATGGCCCCACTTGTTGTAGGATTACACGTGAGCAGCCATTAACTCACTTGCCAAGCCCATGCACAAACCGGCATACGTCCTTTTTTTTAAAACCCCTGCATACTGCATGCATGTGCATAATGATTAACCACTTCTTAATCTCAATTAACATATGCTTGTTACGCTAACATTTGAGCCTTCACCCATTAACTATGACCATATCACGTTGGTGCATGTTGTGGGGTAAATCAACTTTATTATCATATGCATGTGTGTATAGAAGGGTCATTACGTGAAAGCCCACTGCCCTCTCATGTCTAAGCATGCATATTAAACTAATGCATTAATCAATTTCCAAATGGCCCATTAATCATCATTACCCACAAGTTTCTTTATTGGTGCATGCATCCCCATATATATGTATACATGTACATATGAATGCTAGAATAAACACATGCATATTTCATGGATCAATTCTGTTGGGCCATTTACGTCCAATTCTGTGGGAATCTGAGGAGCTGTACTAATGGGGTTTCACCCCTACATCTATTTCAATTCGGGTTTCCGATCTCCTTCTTTCACCCCGTTGGGACACGGAGTTCTGCCACTGCATGTTCTCCACTGGTCCCTTTAGGGGAATATTGATAAGGCACCATGATGAGTGGACACTGTCCCGCTTAATTCTGATCCTCTTGGATCTCGGGCTACGCCCATCTTTCTTTTGGCTTCCATCTCGGCACTCCGTGGATGGATGTCCTATACTCCCCCTTTGGCATAGTCCAGAATAAGGGGAGATGCTGCCGAAATTCATTCACGATCATTGCTTTGTCATATCGTGTGATGTTTTCGTTAAACTGATAAATAAACCCCCTACTGTTTGGCAGAGGCCTGAGACAGACTATCTTATGGCCCTTTGCCTGCTATAAGGGGAATATGATCATTACAAGATTTCCTGCCGATTGTCACATGGTCTCCCTAGACCTTCTGTGGATGGATTTCTCTTCCCCTTTCAACTTGTCTCAACATCCTCACCAGAGCCCATGAAGCCCTGATTAAACACAAGAGCCCCCCTCAATAAAACCCCTCATAACATTTGAAGAAAACCAACAAAATGGCCACCGGCGCCATCTCCCCCCGGCGCCACCTCCTCCCGGCGCCAAACCCGTGCCGGGTGAAGGGCGCGCCGGGAACCATGCCACGCCGTCTACCCTTTGGCCTCATGTCGCGCCGGGATCCCTTCGTGCCGGAATCCTACCCGCGCCGGTTTGCCACCGTGCCGAAAGCCTACTCGCGCCGGTTTACCTTCACGCCGGTTCTCATCCGTGCCGGTTCATCTTAGTGCCGACCATTGTTCGAACACTCAACTCCCCAGCAGCCTTAATAAGCCCTAAACTCAGTCTAAACTCGATGTCTCAACCTCATTCGCCTTCAGGCCAACTTCCATCACATCACGGGGAATCATGGTTCTTCATCCAAGTCTAAGGGAGATAAATTAATGGGGTTTTACCCCCACATTATACCGTTTGACCGTGATGTTTTCTTCTAACCCTGCTGACTCTTGGAGTTCTGCCACTGCATGTCTTCCAATGGTTTCTTAAGGGGATATCAATAAATACCATGATAATGGACATTGTCCCGTCGCATCTAGATCCTCTTGGATCTCGGGCTACGCCCATCTTTCCTTTGGCTTCCATCTCGGCACTCCGTGGATGGATGTCCTATATTCCCACTTGGCATAGTCTAAGATAAGGGGATATGCTGCCGGATTTATTCCGTATATTAATATGTCATATCTTGTTTCGCATGATCATCTGCATGCATCTTCTATCCTGCAAATGAATGAGCATACCTATCACATTGGTTTTGCCCCTGGGATCCTTCTACTTTGGCGATTAATCAAGGGTTGTCCTTCCTTGGAAGGGCGTAATTAACGTCATAGCCCTTATGGTATGACGGACTGCTGGTCCCGACCGGACTTCACAATCGATTGACCAAGTCAGATCGAGCGCACAATAAAATCGTCATTCCGGTGACTGGCACGCCTAATAAACCAACCAATAAATCAATAAATAAAATAAATAATAAATAACCAAATAAAAAATAAATAAATCCATTCCCACAGGGACCAATGGCCATGGTTGGCGGTTTCGGCCGAAACCGATACGTTTCGGCCGAAACGTATCGGTTTCGGCCATAACCGATACGAAAACGGGCCTAATAACTGTAGCAACCCGAAACGTAAGTGAGATATCGGTTTCGGGCGAAACCGATACTGGTTTCGCCCGAGCCCGGTCGGTTTCGGCCCGAAACCTGTTAGTTTCGGCCGAAACTTGTGATATTCCTTTCGCCTCCCTCCCGAAACCCCACTTCCGCAGAAGTTCCGCCGCTGCTGCAACGGTTTCGGCCGAAACCCTCCCCCCCGCCGTGCTGTGCTGCTGCCGGGTGCTGCTGCTGCCGGGTGCTGCTGCTGCCGCTGCGGTGCTGCTGCTGCCGTGCTGCACTGCTGCGGCTGCTGCTGTGCTGCAGCTGCTGCCTCCTGCCTGCTGTGGCTGCGGCTGGCCGGCTGCGGCCCGTGCGAGCCGGCTGCCTGCGAGGTGGGCCTGCGACCAAGGCACCAAGCTGCTGCCTGCTGCGGTGCTGCTGCTGCCTCCCTGCCTGCTGAAGCTGTTGGCTGTTGCTGCTGCTGCCGGGCCTCCCTGCCTGTGGAGTGTGGAGCTGCTGTGCGCTGCCGGCTGCTGCTGCTGTGCTTGTTTAGGCCTTTAGGGGGCAGGGGGCTGTCCACACTCCACAAGTCCACATCGACCGTCCGACTGCTACTGCGGAGGTAAATTTTGTGGAGGTAAATTTAGGGTTTTTTATGTTTTGTGTTTTTTTGGTTGAGTTGTTGAATTTTTTTTTTGTTGTAGGTTAAATGTTGTATTGTAGGTTAATTTAAAACCATGATTAGATTTTTAACACTTCTAATTAAACCCTAATTAGAAGTTTATATTTGGGGCTTTTCTTTAATTAGGTTTAGTAAGGGTCAATTAGGGCGCAATTAAGTTTCATTGACTAATTTGAAGCGGGAGCATGCTGGTAGTTAATTAATTCGAAGGGTGATTAAGGGTTAATTGCTAATTAAGGGTTTATTAGTTCATAAAAATTGGGGCTTTTGTCTAAATCGGTTTGTTTAGGCTAAATTGAAGTTCAATTAAGCTTCATTGAAGATTTTGGGGTGGGATCATGCTGCCAATTGATTTTTTCAAAAGGTGATTAAGGGGTAAATGATAATTAACGGTTAATTAGTATATAAAATTTGGGGCTTTTGTCTAAGTCAGTTTGCTTAGGCTAAATTGAAGCTCAATTAAACTACATTGAAGATTTTGGGGTGGGATCATACTGGTAATTGATTTTTTGCAAGGGTGATTAAGGGTTACTTGCTAATTAAGGGTTAAGTTTTTAATTGTACTTATACCTTTTTGTGTGTCACTGTCTTAATGCAGCATCATGCCTAGACGTCAGCAAACACAGGAGCAGCAAGGGCAGGAGGATCCGGGGTGGACCCACATGTCTTTAATAGATGCTAAGAGAAGAAAGGTGAAATGCAATTACTGTGGTAAGGAAATGTATGGCGGAATTACCAGAGGAAAACAACATTTGGCAGGGGTAAGAGGAGAGGTCAGACAATGTGACAACTGTCCCCGAGAGGTGCGAGAAGAGATGCGCCAATGCCTTCTGGGGAAAAGGGAGAGGGTGCAACAAAGGGCTGAGGATGAGGCTGAAATTGCTGAGGAGATTTCTGGCAGAAGGGTTAGAAGGGATGATGATGAGGAAGGCACTGAGGATTCTGATCCAGAGCTGACTGAAGCAAGGGAGCGTGAACAAGCCGCTCGAAGGAAAGGGAAGGGAGCCATGGGATCAGGGACCTATGAGAGTACAGCTGCACGACGTCCTGACGTTGGTGCTGCCCCACATACGCAAGGAACAGGTCCCATGGACAGCTATCTGCACAGAAGGCCCCAAGCTACACAACCTAAAATCAAGCAAGCAATGAGAGGGGTCAAAAAATCAGCAGAAGTTGCAGGGCATGCATTTAAATCTATTTGCAAATGGTTTTTTCATGCAGGTGTCCCTGCACATGCAGCTTCAAGTGAATATTTCCAACCTATGATAGATGCCATAGCAGATGCTGGCCCTGGCTTGCAAGCCCCCTCACGTCGAGACATATACGGGCGTGGCCTTGAGGGAGAGGTTGAGGAGCTCCATGATTGGGTTGAAAGCTTCAAGCATATATGGGTGGAGAGAGGATGCACCATCATGTGTGATGGCTGGACTGGTACCACGAAAAAGTCCATGATAAACTTTTTGGTGTATTGCATCAGCGGTACAGTGTTTGTGAAATCAGTTGATGCATCAGATTATGAAAAGAATGCAAATTATTTGTTTCATTTGATGGATGGCATGGTAGAACAAATTGGAGAGGAGAATGTTGTGCAGGTGGTGACTGATAATGAAGCCAGTTACAAGGCTGCAGGGAAGAAATTGATGCAAAAGCGCAGTCATTTATATTGGCTCCCATGTGCAGCACATTGTCTTGATCTGATGCTTGAAGACATAGGGAAGGAAAAGCATGTGAAGAAGACAATTGACAAGGCACAAAAAGTCACACAGTATATCTATGGCCATCCTAGGATACTAAATATGTTCAGGGCGCATGCCAGTGGAGGGCGAGATATCATCCGTGCAGGCCCAACCAGATTTGCTTCCAATTTTATTTCTTTGGAGTCTTTGCACAGGTATAAGATTGATCTCAATTCTTGATACTTTATCCTTACTGATATGTAGCAGTTGATGCAGCTTCAATTTTCATTTATCTGCACAGGTACAAGAATGAGCTGAAAGCTTTCATGTACCACAATGCCCTGCGGGAATACATCGACAAGGGCAATGTTGATACACAGATGGATTATCTGGATGTCTGCCACGTCGTGGACGACAACAAATTCTGGGACAGGGTGTCACGGTACTTGAAAGTAGTCACACCTCTCGTGAAGGTCCTAAGAATGGTGGATGGCGATGAGAAGAATGATATGGGCTATCTATACGAGGCCATGGACCGTGCCAAATTGGAGTTGCAGCATTCCCTTCCCAAACATTATGCAAAATGGTGGAAAATTATTGACCAGAGATGGGACAACACATTACACCATGACTTGCATGCAGCTGGTGAGTGATTAATTGTACTGAAATTGAGGTAATGCCTTTATGTTATTTTATAAATTTTATTTAGTTAATTATACACAAATGCAGGTTATTTCTTCAACCCTCGATTTATGTACGGTGCCGATGCACATGTTGATGGCGAGGTGCTTCAAGGGACTTTAAAAGTCATTGGTCGTTTATCGAGGAATCCAGAAAAGAGACTAGAGGCCGAAGTAGAGGTTCGCCTTTATTTGATACTGTCAATAACATGTATAGAATTTATTTAAGTAGTTATGTTAATCTATTACTTTATGTTTGTAGATGAACCATTACAGAATGAGGACTGAGACATATGCTGACTCCCAATTGCAATACGCTGTGGGAAGAGTGAGCCCAGGTATATTTTATTTTTTGGATTTCTTAACCTGATGAATATATATTTTTACAACTAAAATGCATTTTTTTATGGTTGGTGGAACAGCTGACTGGTGGATAATGGTTAACAACCGAGATATGGGTAACAATGCATTGGCTTTCATTGCAATTAGGGTGCTCAGTCAAACAACATCAGCAAGTCAATGTGAAAGAAATTGGAGCACGTTTAGCCTTATACACTCAAAGGTTCGCAATCGGCTAAAGGCTGAACGGTTAGAGAAATTAGTGTACTGCCACTACAATATGAGGTTGAGAATAAAGAATATGAGGTTGAGACAACAGCTGCGAGACAAACGCGCCGCCGGGGATGCCGCCGCAGAAATTGATGTGGATGCCTTATTTGATGATGAGAATCCGTTGCAGTCTTGGGTGGAGACACGAGAGCAGGTTGATGAGCCCGTTTTTGATGATGATGATAGAAGATGGGCAGAGGGCATACTAGATGAAGATGAGCAAAGGGATCCCGAATTAAGAAGAAAATCAAAGAGGGCCAGAGATACTCATGCCCACATGTCTAGGGTTGTTGAGGACACTGAGGAGCAACATGATTTTCAGCCAGCTAGACACTCCGACTCAGATAGCAGGCCAGTCACTCCTAGAATGGGCAAGGCACCTACATCCTTAAGAAGAAGTACATCAGTGCATGGGCAAACTGAGAGAACAAATATTGCTGCTCGAGAGGACCCGGCAATTGAACAGTTAAAGCAGATTTATTTGAGGCACACGCCAAGGGGAACAGGATTCATGTCAAGGGTGCAAGAAGAAAGCACACCGGCACAGGAAAAAGCATCCCCAAAGGCCAAAAGGCGACTGGAGACTGCAGGTTTCGTGATCCTTTGATTTTTTATTTTGGAAAGTAACTTAAATTCTTATTATCAGTTCGAATCAGAAAAGGTTTTGGTAGGAGATAAATTATATATTTTCGTATGTGCCAGGTGCTACAGGTGCTACTACTGGCGGTGGGGATGCTGGTGGTCCTTCCTCCTTCCACGCAGACACAGGCAGAGGATACAGTCAGGGTGAGGGAGGACATGAGTCACAGAGTCAATATGGGCATCCATCAGGTTATGGAGGTGGCCAACAGGAGGCAGCGATTTATCGGTCGTGGGGTTATGAACCATCATTCAACTTCCATCCGGCCAGTTCCTCTTCTCTTCCTCAAGATTCTTATGCTGATACTGGATTCGGCTCAAGCCAACCAAACACTCCAAGAGGGATCCAAAGAGGGATGCAGGACTTGGCTACCTCATTGTTTGGTTATAGTGAATATAGACCATACATGCAACATGGTTATGGGTATCAACATCAAGGGCCAGACGATGAGGGAGAAGGTTCTTCTAATAATTATTATCCATATTAGGTAAGAATCAATGAATTTTTGTAACAATTATTTTATCTATTTTGTCTAATTTTATACTGCTTGTATTAATGTACAATGGAATATTACTTTAACTTTCACATGTTCAATGTTTGAAGTTCAATTTTTGTAGTTGTCTACTTCAAAGTTATTGCACTAACTTATTCAGTCAAATGCATGTGTAATGATTTTTGTGATTTTAAGTGATTATTAATATTTTTTATGATTTTTTATCATATTTTTTAGAATTAATTTAATTTTTTTGACCTTTTATATGGGTTTCGGCCGGTTTCGGCCGAAACCGAAACCGAAACCGAGTCAACTCGGTTTCGGACCCGGGCGAAACCGAGACCGAAACCGAGTTTGCCATCCTTGCCAATGGCAGAGCAGCTGGATTTCCACAATCCAAACGCTCCACAGTCCTACAAAAGGCTATAACAGTAGAAGAAGTTAATTCCATGAATATTTGTTTGTTTGTTTGGATCTTTCAATTTTATCATCCTGATAAAAATAGAGGGTTATCTAATGAATTTCTTCTATTTTTCCTGTGCTGGGTTATACCGGTGCCTTAGTAAATGTAAAGAAGTGTACAGATGTGGTGCATGTATTCTGTCCAAGTGGAGATGTACCTTACTTCGTTGAATGAAATGTGATTATATGTCATGTCCAAAAAAACTATGAATTATCATAGCTTAGTTTGGTACTCAGGGAAGACATTTCCAAATGCCTTGTAGGAATGAGTCAATCTACAGGCTCTTAATCCCTCAGCATGTAAGATTTCAGGCATTTTTTAGCATTTGGATTCATAAGAGCTTAAACGACTATCTGTCTTCTGCGAGCGACTGTCAACAGTACATTTACAAACATTATAGAAATAAAATCAACAAATTAAGAAAGCATCATGGACAACGGCCAACAGAGTCATTCAATCTGCGACAAGGCTTACCATCTTATGGCAAAATCTTGGACGACCGAAGAGGAGATCTCACTATGAGCTTGGAGAGATCGTGTAAGTTCCTAAGAAAAGTTGCCATGTTGGAAAGATGAAAAAAGAGATCTCAGAGAGACCTTGAGAGATGGCAATCCATGCAAACGTCATTACATGTACTTGGCAATGCTCGGCACATAGACGTGCAATCACTTTTGGCTGAGAGTAGATGCTCAGCAAGGAACCGCACAAAATATTAGTTCCAGAGTGGATTGACAAATCGTTTCCAACGAGAGATCCCGGCAAAACTTGATACCCAAGATCAACTCCCTCCTCACTTTCAAAAAAACAAACGAAGAAAAACATGGCGGACTATTCTGATTGGAGTTTATGCAGTAAACGAATGCAGATCATTGTTCTCCTTCGTCAACGACAGCCCCACAAACAGGTGGTGAACTAAACGCCGAATCAAACCGAGCAAAGCAAAGAGCTTTGCTACTTCTACAAACAGAGCCAAACCAGCCTCGTCGTACCTGGTTGGGTGTGGCGGGATCCGGCTGCCCTTTCTTGTGTCCCTCGGCAGCGAACCATACTCTCTCGCCGGGTACCGTCCCCTCGGGGGCCACCAGCAACTCAACCGTCTCGTGCGCCGCGTCGGACGCCGCCAAGAGCATGCCATTGGACTTGACCCCGCGCATGTTGCGGGGCTTGAGGTTGGCAAGCACCACCACGCGCGCGCCCTCGAGGGCCTCGAGCGGGACGTACGCCACGAGACCGCTGCAGATGGTCCGGGGCTCGGCCTCCCCCACGTCCACCTCCTCCACGTAGAGGGAGTCGGCCTCCGGATGGCGCCAAGCCCGGAGAACCCGGCCGACCCGGAATTCCAGAAGGCCCGCCGCCTCCCTCACCGAGTCGGAGACCGCAGCTACAGGGTCGGCTGGAGGGGAAACGGCGGCACCGTCCTCGTCGGCCACAGGGGCGGCGGGGGCTGACTCCTGCGAAGCAGGTGAGGCCAGGCAGGAGAGCTGGTGGCACCTCCTGCTGGTAGGATGAGGAGATGGTAAGGAAGGGAAGAGAATGGCGGCTAGCGGGCGGTGGCGAGGGAGGAGGGGCGGGAGGACTGCAGCGGAAGCGGGGAAGAAGGCCGAAGAGGCATTACTCCTCGTCCTCCTCCGGAGGGCAAGAGCGGAGGTGAAGACGAACGCCCCACCGCCGCCTCTGGACAGGAGGGCAGCGGCCGCCGCCGATACCGGCATCTTTTTTCCGGGGAACATCACGCCGCCCCGTGTCGAACACGACGACAACAACAACACCCCTCCTCCCTCCCTGCTCCCGGTGGCGGCGGTCTCCCTCCGCTCTTATCTGTCCATCCATGAATCCAAAGCTAACCTGTTGTTGTCTCCTACGTACTCTCAAAAAATAATGATTTTTTTTCATTACGTAAAGGTAAAAATTTGGTCTCTATCTCTAATCACAATATTCTATTTATTTATTGGAAAGTCATCCGTCCGTAGAACAATAGTCAAAAGTAAAGAGCGTCAGAAATAGTTCTGAGTGTTTTCTCAACTGTACGATGTTTAAGTCAGCAACGGTTGTAAGTAATGAACATAGAAGAGTACGAGAGGAAGTGGAGAGAGAGGTCGCTGTAGAAGATATGAGAGACGTGTAGACTCTCTCGATGAGTGCTCATCGATTTCAGTGGCCACTCGAAGAGTGTTTGCTGAGTGGCAAGGTCGTACAGGAGGGGATTCTCTCTCAGGGAATGAGCAGTCGTGACCTCTCTCTAGTAGCATAACGTATAGCTCTCTAGTTGACTTCTCTGTAGACGTTTTGCTAGTGAGATTCACCGTGTCCTCTCCTCTCTGTCAAGGTCCCTTTTATAAGGGATTGTCCTGGTGGAGGTGGCCGAACCCTTAGTAGGGAAGGGCGTGAGTCATAGAGTAACGCTTTCTACGATCATAGCGGGAGTTTCTCGTTGAGGAGTGATTACCCCGGAACTGACCGGTCCCTAGGCGAGTCTTACAGCGCTCACGGGGCATGCTTGCCTGTTCAGGGGTCGAAGCCAACGTCGTGAGGGATAACGGTCGGTCGCCGGAGGGTCATCCGGCGGTCATCGCGCCTAGGCCAAAGCCCTTTCTGCGCTGTCGAATCCAATACCGAGTCGTAGTAAGCCGCGCCTTTATGGGCCCCGGCTATCGGGCGCCCTTGGGCACGTTGTAGACCGTGAGTCGAATTGGGCTCGTCGTTGATGGGCATGTTATGGGCCAAGTTAGATTTACCCTCCTCACAATATCACTCTTGAATTTAAAAAAAATCACCCGTGAAAATATATTAGCATATATATAATTATGTAAATCTTAATTATATAAAAATGACATACTAATTAATTTTCATCGACGAAAAGATAAATATTTCATAAAAATACTATTATTCTCATTAGTTAAATATAAAATAATGAAAATACCGTTAATAAGAGAGAGAGAGGCGGTGGGGTCACTGGGGGAGGGGTGATGTTGCAAGGGAGGGGGCGATTCATGGGGGATTTTCGGCAAGAAGGAAAGACAGAGCAGGGAGATAGAGACACTGCCGCAGGTGGCTGACAATGATTGTGACCACGGTAGCACTTCCATTAGGTGACCAATGGGGGCGAGACCTTCCTTGTGGCTTCAATTATGATGGAGGAGGAAGAGAAGAGGCGACTGCGACGACTATAGGTGAAGGGGGATCCGGCGGCCAAGGGAGGGGGAGGGGTGGTCCAACTTCGCAGGTGAGGGAGAGAGGCCTCCCATGACTAGGGGAGCTTGTGGGGAGGTCCAACTTCTCATAGACAAGGGGAGGGGGCTCTGGCGGCAAAGGGAGGGGGAGGGGTCCAGGTTAATTAGTAGGGGAAGGCAGATCCAACAACCATGGGGGAGGGGGATCTCGCATCGTCTGGCGACCAGGGGAGGTGGAGGGGGTCCGACTGCCGTGGGTTGGGGAGAGATTCCTATTTGCACGGGGGGAGGGGGAGAGGAGGTCTAACGGTCATGGTGGAAGGGGGAGGAGGCTCTGGTGGCCATGGTAGAGGGGGAGGGGGCTTCAACAACAAGGGGAGGGAGAGAGTGGTCCAGCTTCACAGGGGAGGGGAGGGAGATCTAGCGACGTTTGACGGTCAGGGGAGGTAGAGGGGGTTCGACGTACTTAGGATGGGGAGGGGTTCATGTTTGCACAAGGGGAGGGAGGGAGGGGGTCCAAAGACCATGGTGGAGGGGGCTCCAGTGAAGGGAGAGGAGGTCCAACATTCATGGTGGAGGGGGAGGGGGCTCTGTCGGCACAGGTGAAGGGGGAGAGAGTCCGGTGCCCGCGCGGCCACTGTGGAGGGGGAGGGGGTTTGACGACGTCGGTGAGGGGGGAAGGGGGTTTCTATTTTTTAAAAATGAGAATAATTTGATATTTTAACATGTTTGGTTAAAATTAACTATGATTAATCTCACGACTGTTAATGTGCGATTATGATGATAGCGTTTTTACACAATTAGATTTCAAACAGTGATACGACTACTAATATATTTTCAGGAGTAAGAATTTTTTTACAAATTCAAGTCTAACAATGATTTTGATGTATAAAATCTAAAATAATAATAATAAACATGTAATATCAAGAGTTGAGTGGAGTTTGACTCTGCGGGATGATCAAGCACCTTTGATTTGAAGAAAATTTCAACCTGCTTAAAATTTACAGTTATATGCGAAAATTTTAATTTCAACGTATACATAAAATTGTTGCTGGTTTAATACACTAGAATATAATTAATGCTTTGTATAATATTGTATATATTATAGCGAACTCGTGCTTAAAGATTATTTTATTTTATTCCTTATATCAGTTATCTGCTCATTCTTCTTCTTATGCTTCTTCATTATAATGTCACATATTATTATAATAATCAT
The DNA here is from genome assembly GCA_022559845.1 of Amorphophallus konjac. Lineage (NCBI taxonomy): Eukaryota > Viridiplantae > Streptophyta > Magnoliopsida > Alismatales > Araceae > Amorphophallus > Amorphophallus konjac. Next base: position 211,936,519 of record CM040129.1, read on the forward strand.
GCATGTGCTTAGAAATCACAAAAATATTATTTACGTTTTATTTAAATTGTTATTTATAATAATGTTTGTTTGTTATACACTAGACTTATGTTAAGAAACATTTCACAATTTACACATTCAACATCTCCTTGTAATATCTTAGAAAAAATTATATATTTATTCATTTCATCATGTATATCTATATTTTATGTTAAACTACGTGCATAATTACATTAATATAATAAAGGTTATAAAATAGTGTACATAATTACGTAGTGAGTAAAATAATGTTAAAAAATAAAAGATATTTTAACGAGAAAAGTAACGAGAAGAAAGAGTAGAGAGTCGTCGCATATGAGAAATGCTTATTACCCGTCTTGGAGTGGTGTAATGTCCGGGAGACGGGATTGGCTCAGATGAGGTGGATGCATTGCGTCCACCCGTGTGAGCCAGTACCGTTAGCATCACTCTTCACACACACACACACACACACACACATTGTGCCGGCCCCATGGGAGCGCTCCCATAGGGCCGGCATCTCATCCGTTCATTTCCCAGGTAAATAATATCACCTTCCATTAACGGACCTCACCCCTCCCGTATTCTCGCTGCCCTATATATATATATATATATATATATATATATATATATATATATAAACGTGAGAAAGCGGCGGTCGAGTTGAAAAGGTCTCCGAATCAGACTTGGAATTAATTATATATTACCCCGATAAACGTCTAATACGAAGAGACATGTATACTCTCCCATGAATCGCATATGGATTATAAATCTCTTTGATCCCATGAAAAAATCTATTGGTACTTAATTGTATACTCAGTGATAAATACTATGCAATCATGTAGAAGAAGGTCGATCGACCATTATTTTAAGTGCTCATTTCCTGTCGCAGCCACGCTAATTTATAATTAAATATGATATACGTTCGCATTATTCGTGAATTGTGATATGTAATTAGTAGCTCGGTGAGATCCGACAACGATAGCAGTTGCTGAAAAGAAATAATTAATTTCAAGTCTGATTCGAGGACCTTTTCATACAGCGGGAATACGGGAGGGGTGGGGTCAATTAACCGAGAGTTATATTAATGGAGGGTGAGATTATTTCCTCGGAAAATGAACGGATGAGATGCCGGCCCCATGGGAGCGCTCCCATAAGGCCGACACCATGGGAACACTGCACCCATAAGCACAGAAGAGGGAAGAATATTTGCATGGACTTGTGTGAGAGATACTTTATCAGTCACTTTACATTTAGGTGTTTGCAGTTTGTTTTTTTTGATTCCTACTGTCTGATTGATTGAAGAGTGTAATAAATAAAACAATACTGTGGTATAGAATTAAATCCGGTCGGCCTACTTGGCATCTAAATTCCTGATTTTGGTTTGCGTTGCGCCGCCATGGGAGCAGCCAAGATCGAGCAAGAGCAGCCGAGATCGCAACCGAGTTGAGGAAGGTGGACGATCACATCCACCGTGTTTGTAAGACCCGGATTGTTGGGAGTCATGTCCAGATCATTAATCGCTGCCGGTTCTCTCCCTGGTGGGAAGATCCGTCTTCTGTTTCCTCTCAAGGTAACATACGTACTTGATCTGGGTCAGCTTGTAATCTCTCTCTCTCTCTCTCTGTGTGTGTGTGAGAGAGAGAGAGAGAGAGAGACCGTTGATTGTCCATCTGATTTATGTTACTTCTCATTTCGAGCTCTGCGTGTGATCCGACTCGAATCATATATATGGGAAATTTGAGAATACGGATGCACATGGCCCGGTCTTCCAGATTATTGCTTCAGCGCAAAGTTATGTTGAGCACATTCACCCTGTAGCTCCATTTTGTTATCTTTAATAAAATGAAACGCTTCTCCATTTTGTCATCCTCTCCGAGTATCAGCCTCTCCCCCACTGGGCGTTGTTAGGTATGAGCAGAAAGTGCGCGCCTGAGCTTTAAGGTCAGTGGTCGCAGGCGCGGGATCAAATGTGAGGCGCGGGATTCTTCCCGCTTTGGGTGGTGCTCTTCCCCGCGCATTCGGCGCGTGTCTTCAACGGTTTTCGAAATCAGGGCGCCCCTGCACACGGTAGGTATATCTCTTTCCCTCCGGGAGTCCCCTCCCCGTTTGCTCCTTCCCCTGGCCACTGGGCCATGATGTACCAACAAAAAAAGAGAAGACAGGGTCACCCGATGGGGGGGGGGGGGGGGTCCGTAGCCCCCTGTTGCACTTGCAGGGCGAGGGGAGAGAAAGGGTGTGTGTGTGTGTGGGGGGGGGGGGGGGGTTGCCCAGACGAGCGATCCATAGCTCCCTGTTCAGGCCGAGGTTGAGATAAAGGGGAGGGGGGAGGTGCCCAGATGGGCCGACAGAGAGGGAAAAGGGGTGTGTGCGTGTGGGTGGGGGTGGGGGGGGGGAGGTGTTGGCCATGTGGGGGCTCCGTAGCACGATTTTAAAATTTCTGCTATTCTTTGACTACATGCATAATTTAGATAAAAAAGTGGAGATGTTCTAGCGATATCATTGGAGATGAAATCGGCTGTATGCATCTAGGTGTTGGGCTGCAAGTTTGTCTAACTTATATATGCACAAATGACTTAAAATGATTCTACGGTTTCTTCTTGTACATAATCTGAGGGTACATACATTCATCCAGATTCTATAAAATGCCTTGGTGTGTTATTATGAGGAGATTTTTGTAAATACATCATTGTTAGAATTGAATTTGTAAAAAGTTATTTATGAAAATGTATTATCAAGTATATCACTACGTAAAATCAAATAGTGGGGAGTAGGGAGAGGGGGGGGAGCTTTGGTAGAGGTGGTAGGGCAGGTTGGGGGGGGGGCTTTATCGGAGGTGGCAGGGGGGTGGGAGGGTGGAGCAGCAGGGAGGGGGTTACTTCGTCGGAGGTGGGAGGGGGGTGGAGCAGAATGGGGAGGGAGCTTCACAGTGGCTCCAAGAGGGGGAGGGGGTGCCGACTGCAGGAAAAGGGGGAGGGGGCTTCACGGCCGCTCCAGGAGGGGGAGGGGCAATAGGGGGAGGGAGGGGGTCGTCGGGAGGGAGGGGAGGGTGTGCATTATTTTTTTTATTTTTTAACTGAGGGTAATTTTATCTTTTTATAGGTCTGATTAAAATTGACCATGGTTAACCTTACGGGTGATAATGGGCAGTTATGGGGATGACATTTATGTACTATTTGATTTTACGTAGTGGCATACCTGCTAATGAATTGACATAAATGATTTTTTTGAAAATTTCCATCTAACAATGGTTTATTTGCAAAAATCCCTCTCATGTTCAGCAAGTGTTTGCGTAAGCTACACTTGGATTTGTGTGGATCGGGACTGACTAAGAAGTGGGAGAGATATTTGGCCGCTCTGATTGTTCAGCCGAGGGGTCGTGAGGATTCCCAGGACGGGAGCGTGGTGCATCGAACTTTGGGGCCAATCTTCCTGCACATAGAAGGGAGGTTCTCACTGGGGGTTAGTGATATAAGGAAAATCCTTCGATATTTAAGTCAGTGCAACATAAATGAATTCTTTTTAGAGGGAGAGAGGAAAGAAATATTTCGGTGCCACTACTAAGGCTTTGTGTCTTGCCTTGCGTACCTTCAGGAGGTTGCTGAGACAAACCTTCTATAGGCGACGAATCCGAGTTGCTATGGTGATTTCCTCCCACGTGGCTTTCGTGTGATGGTGGAATATGGAAGGTTGTGCCGGAGGAGGCGTCAAGGCTTTAACCTTCTTCTTCCTTTGATGCAGCTGCCGGTCCAGTGCCGCCACGGTCTCTACATCCAGCCCCTTGCGCTTCTTGCCCGCCATTGTTGAAGATTCACTGGGCAAGACCGAGGAAGCGCTCGGAGACCCCTGACTTATCCTCGGTGTCACCTGAGGTGACGGGGTAGGTGCTTGATGGCCGGAGGTCCCCTCTCCAACTTCCACGTCCAATGGGCGATAGCTCAGGCTACTTGGGGCGAGCGCGACATCGGGCACACACACGGTGATGGCCTTCGCCTGGGGGGATACGTTGGGCTCCGTGTGATTGCAAGGGCGGAGCTCTGAAGACCGCAGCACCACCATCTTGAATTTGATCGTGGGTTCAGCCCTCTGCGTGCTTGGAGGAGGTTCAGAGACACTTGCAAGCAATGCAACAGAAATTAAACGCTCGTTCAAAGCATCATATCCCTAAAGCATCAGATCCTACTGGGTGTCGACGAGGCGTTCAGGGACCCTGTATCGGCCGACGAGATAACTACTTAGTAGTTAAGGTCAGAGAGGGTGGGTTCGTGAGTGCGGATGTGTCAGGCGATGTGAGAGACCGGGTGCTAGATGAGATCCCCACCGACCGTAAGCGATCGATGTTTATTTACTTCGGATTAAATCCGAACACCTCGATTCACTTCATCAGCAAAGGGGATGAGACACCATAAAAGTCATGATGTGAGAGGAGAGTAATACATTTGCTGGTAAGACAGAACATACATCGGCAACTGGAACCATGAAAGTGGGAATGAGATACACATAACCATCCACATTTCATTGATAAAAGCCATGAAAGGCATTACAGAGATACAAGAGTTCTTCTGATCACATATGCAAGCCACGGGACAACCTCATCGTAGATGATGATCCCCGGGTCATTGCTTAGGAAGGAACTCAACTGCACACATAACGTTACCCTAGCGAGATTAAGTACCAGCCCTGAATGCAGCACGGCTGGTGTTGAATTGGCTGTGCAGGGATCTAGATTTCGCTCGAGGTAAGTGACCAGGAATCCCTGAATGTGTCAGCATGCTGGGATGATTGCATGCTCGGAGTGCCGTGTGTTGGTACAACAGATATGCCCACGTGTTGGGGCACGACACTATGTCATGGCCGAGATATGAAGAGGGGCGGTGGCACGGCCGCGACCGTAAGAGTGGCCGGGGTGTGACTGATCTGGAGCAAAATGTGTGAGGCAAGGGGCGTCCGGATCATAACTGACCTGGAGCAAAACTGAGTTTAGGTTAGTGATTGAGGTGATTGGAATGAAGTAAACACCAGGTGGAATTATGGCCCAGATCATGGTTAGATGCCGTGTTACCCTGGAACAACTGGGCTTACTAGAGTAATTGACTTACTGGAGTCGTTGACCAACTGGAATAATTAGTAAAAATGAGAAAGAGACAGCTGAATAAACTGGAGCAGTTGAGTCGATTAAGACAACTGTATAAATTGGGACAATTGAATAAACTGGATCGACCAGAAAGTTGGAGACAACTGAGCAACTGTGTAGACTAGGACAGTTGAAATAAATTGGACAGCTGGATAACTTGGTCACTGGATAACTGGATGACTAGATTAGTTAACTGGGGTAGATCAGACTAACTGAGTAGACTGGAGCAATTAGTTAGACAAGTTGGAGTGACTGAGATCGATGTATTAAATAATCGGAACTGAGATGATGGGCTAAGACTGGCTGGAACCGAAGACCGACTAGGATCAAGGGGCTAAGAATCACTAGAGAATACACGGATAGTCTTGCCAAAGAACATAAATTCAAGTCCAGAAATAACTGGCAATGCTCGGGGAACAAAGTCTCTCTCTTTTAAATAATAATCAATCTGAGCAGACGATATGGCCAAAGGGTAAAAGCCATGGCAAAATCCTCCTCCACGGGATGCTGCTTCTCTTCAGAAAATCTCTTCAGAAGATCAGAACATAAGTCTTCTCCATACGATGCTGCCCCGGTTGCTTGTGTGCTCGTCTGTCTGCGTGCCTTCGTCTATGTGCTTACCTCTCGTATATATGGAGGATGAACCAGAGCTTTGGGCACGATAAAAGGGGTTGTTGGGATAAGGTAGGGGGGCTAGACAAAGCCACCTGGTCCAACTGGTGTCTATCCCAACCCCAAGTTTACCAAAGTAGGGGTGTTCAGCGCCCTCAACTTGTCAAAGTGATTGCTCGGAGTGCTTAGCATTGGGATGAGGGACTCAGTCAAGGTGGGGACGCTGAGTGCCCTCAGTTAACCCAACTGGTGATGGTGAGCGCTGGGTGCTGGAGGTTAGAGTTGGGTCAAGGTGGATGGTGCTAGAAAGAGGAGTTGGGTCAAGTAAAGGGCGCTGGTAAGCTGAGTTGAGTAGAAGTGTGGGGGCGTTGGAAGTGGAGATGGGGTACAAGTGGTGGGCGCTGGAAGGGGGACCTGGGTCCACGTGGGGGGCGTTGGAGACAGTGATTGGTCCAAGTGGCATTGGAATTGTTAGGGGAGTCCAGGTGCAGGTGCTCGAATGGGCAATGAGGTCCGAGTGAAAGACGCTCAAACGGGCAGTGGGGTCCAGGTGAAGGGTGCTCAAATGGGCAGTGGGGTCTAGGTGAAGAGCGCTCAAATTGGCAGTGCGGTCCGAGTGGAAGGCGCTCAAATTGGCAGTGGGGTCCAAGTGATGATCACATCCACCGTGTTTGTAAGACCCGGATTGTTGGGAGTCATGTCCAGATCATTAATCGCTGCCGGTTCTCTCCCTGGTGGGAAGATCCGTCTTCTGTTTCCTCTCAAGGTAACATACGTACTTGATCTGGGTCAGCTTGTAATCTCTCTCTCTGTGTGTGTGTGTGTGTGTGTGTGTGAGAGAGAGAGAGAGAGAGAGAGAGAGAGAGAGAGAGACCGTTGATTGTCCATCTGATTTATGTTACTTCTCATTTCGAGCTCTGCGTGTGATCCGACTCGAATCATATATATGGGAAACTTGAGAATACGGATGCACATGGCCCGGTCTTCCATATTATTGCTTCAGCGCAAAGTTATGTTGAGCACATTCACCCTGTAGCTCCATTTTGTTATCTTTAATAAAATGAAACGCTTCTCCATTTTGTCATCCTCTCCGAGTATCAGCCTCTCCCCCACTGGGCGTTGTTAGGTATGAGCAGAAAGTGCGCGCCTGAGCTTTAAGGTCAATGGTCGCAGGCGCGGGATCGAATGTGAGGCGCGGGATTCTTCCCGCTTTGGGTGGTGCTCTTCCCCGCCCATTCGGCGCGTGTCTTCAACGGTTTTCGAAATCAGGGTGCCCCTGCACACGGTAGGTATATCTCTTTCCCTTCGAGAGTCCCCTCCCCGTTTGCTCCTTCCCCTGGCCACTGGGCCATGATGTACCAACAAAAAAAGAGAAGACAGGGTCACCCGATGGGGGGGGGGGTCCGTAGCCCCCTGTTGCACTTGCAGGGCGAGGGGAGAGAAAGGGTGTGTGTGTGTGTGGGGGGGGGGGGGGTTGCCCAGACGAGCGATCCATAGCTCCCTATTCAGGCCGAGGTTGAGATAAAGGGGAGGGGGGAGGTGCCCAGATGGGCCGACAGAGAGGGAAAAGGGGTGTGTGCGTGTGGGTGGGGGTGGGTGGGGGGAGGTGTTGGCCATGTGGGAGCTCCGTAGCACGATTTTAAAATTTCTGCTATTCTTTGACTACATGCATAATTTAGATAAAAAAGTGGAGATGTTCTAGCGATATCATTAGAGATGAAATCGGCTGTATGCATCTAGGTGTTGGGCTGCAAGTTTGTCTAACTTATATATGCACAAATGACTTAAAATGATTCTACGGTTTCTTCTTGTACATAATCTGAGGGTACATACATTCATCCAGATTCTATAAAATGCCTTGGTGTGTTATTATGAGGAGATTTTTGTAAATACATCATTGTTAGAATTGAATTTGTAAAAAGTTATTTATGAAAATGTATTATCAAGTATATCACTACGTAAAATCAAATAGTGGGGAGTAGGGAGAGGGGGGGGAGCTTTGGTAGAGGTGGTAGGGCAGGTTGGGGGGGGGGGGGGCTTTATCGGAGGTGGCAGGGGGGTGGGAGGGTGGAGCAGCAGGGAGGAGGTTACTTCGTCGGAGGTGGGAGGGGGGTGGAGCAGAAAGGGGAGGGAGCTTCACAGTGGCTCCAAGAGGGGGAGGGGGTGCCGACTGCAGGAAAAGGGGGAGGGGGCTTCACGGCCGCTCCAGGAGGGGGAGGGGCAATAGGGGGAGGGAGGGGGTCGTCGGGAGGGAGGGGAGGGTGTGCATTATTTTTTTTTATTTTTTAACTGAGGGTAATTTTATCTTTTTATAGGTCTGATTAAAATTGACCATGGTTAACCTTACGGGTGATAATGGGCAGTTATGGGGATGACATTTATGTACTATTTGATTTTACGTAGTGGCATACCTGCTAATGAATTGACATAAATGATTTTTTTGAAAATTTCCATCTAACAATGGTTTATTTGCAAAAATCCCTCTCATGTTCAGCAAGTGTTTGCGTAAGCTACACTTGGATTTGTGTGGATCGGGACTGACTAAGAAGTGGGAGAGATATTTGGCCGCTCTGATTGTTCAGTCGAGGGGTCGTGAGGATTCCCAGGACGGGAGCGTGGTGCATCGAACTTTGGGGCCAATCTTCCTGCACATAGAAGGGAGGTTCTCACTGGGGGTTAGTGATATAAGGAAAATCCTTCGATATTTAAGTCAGTGCAACATAAATGAATTCTTTTTAGAGGGAGAGAGGAAAGAAATATTTCGGTGCCACTACTAAGGCTTTGTGTCTTGCCTTGCGTACCTTCAGGAGGTTGCTGAGACAAACCTTCTATAGGCGACGAATCCGAGTTGCTATGGTGATTTCCTCCCACGTGGCTTTCGTGTGATGGTGGAATATGGAAGGTTGTGCCGGAGGAGGCGTCAAGGCTTTAGCCTTCTTCTTCCTCTGATACAGCTGCCGGGCCAGTGCCGCCACGGTCTCTACATCCAGCCCCTTGCGCTTCTTGCCCGCCATTGTTGAAGATTCACTGGGCAAGCCCGAGGAAGCGCTCGGAGACCCCTGACTTATCCTCGGTGTCACCTGAGGTGACGGGGTAGGTGCTTGATGGCCGGAGGTCCCCTCTCCAACTTCCACGTCCAATGGGCGATAGCTCAGGCTACTTGGGGCGAGCGCGACATCGGGCACACACACGGTGATGGCCTTCGCCTGGGGGGATACGTTGGGCTCCATGTGATTGCAAGGGCGGAGATCTGAAGACCGCAGCACCACCATCTTGAATTTGATCGTGGGTTCAGCCCTCTGTGTGCTTGGAGGAGGTTCAGAGACACTTGCAAGCAAGGCAACCGAAATCAAACGCTCGTTCAAAGCATCATATCCCTAAAGCATCAGATCCTACTGGGTGTCGACGAGGGGTTCAGGGACCCTGTATCGGCCGACGAGATAACTACTTAGTAGTTAAGGTCAGAGAGGGTGGGTTCGTGAGTGCGGATGTGTCAGGCGATGTGAGAGACCGGGTGCTAGATGAGATCCCCACCGACCGTAAGCGATCGATGTTTATTTACTTCGGATTAAATCCGAACACCTCGATTCACTTCATCAGCAAAGGGGATGAGACACCATAAAAGTCATGATGTGAGAGGAGAGTAATACATTTGCTGGTAAGACAGAACATGCATCGGCAACTGGAACCATGAAAGTGGGAATGAGATACACATAACCATCCACATTTCATTGATAAAAGCCATGAAAGACATTACAGAGATACAAGAGTTCTTCTGATCACATATGCAAGCCACGGGACAACCTCATCGTAGATGATGATCCCCGGGTCATTGCTTAGGAAGGAACTCAACTGCACACATAACGTTACTCTAGCGAGATTAAGTACCAGCCCTGAATGCAACACGGCTGGTGTTGAATTGGCTGTGCAGGGATCTAGATTTCGCTCGAGGTAAGTGACCAGGAATCCCTGAATGTGTCAGCATGCTGGGATGATTGCATGCTCGGAGTGCCGTGTGTTGGTACAACAGATATGCCCACGTGGTGGGGCACGACACTATGTCATGGCCGAGATATGAAGAGGGGCGGTGGCACGGCCGCGACCGTAAGAGGAGTGGCCGGGGTGTGACTGATCTGGAGCAAAATGTGTGAGGCAAGGGGCGTCCGGATCATAAATGACCTGGAGCAAAACTGAGTTTAGGTTAGTGATTGAGGTGATTGGAATGAAGTAAACACCAGGTGGAATTATGGCCCAGATCATGGTTAGATGCCGTGTTACCCTGGAACAACTGGGCTTACTAGAGTAATTGACTTACTGGAGTCGTTGACCAACTGGAATAATTAGTAAAAATGAGAAAGAGACAGCTGAATAAACTGGAGCAGCTGAGTCGATTAAGACAACTGTATAAATTGGGACAATTGAATAAACTGGATCGACCAGAAAGTTGGAGACAACTGAGCAACTGTGTAGACTAGGACAGTTGAAATAAATTGGACCGCTGGATAACTTGGTCACTGGATAACTGGATGACTAGATTAGTTAACTGGGGCAGATCAGACTAACTGAGTAGACTGGAGCAATTAGTTAGACAAGTTGGAGTGACTGAGATCGATGTATTAAATAATCGGAACTGAGATGATGGGCTAAGACTGGCTAGAACCGAAGACCGACTAGGATCAAGGGGCTAAGAATCACTAGAGAATACACGGATAGTCTTGCCAAAGAACATAAATTCAAGTCCAGAAATAACTGGCAATGCTCGGGGAACAAAGTCTCTCTCTTTTAAATAATAATCAATCTGAGCAGACAATATGGCCAAAGGGTAAAAGCCATGGCAAAATCCTCCTCCACGGGATGTTGCTTCTCTTCAGAAAATCTCTTCAGAAGATCAGAACAGAAGTCTTCTCCATACGATGCTGCCCCGGTTGCCTGTGTGCTCGTCTGTCTGCGTGCCTTCGTCTATGTGCTTACCTCTCGTATATATGGAGGATGAACCAGAGCTTTGGGCACGATAAAAGGGGTTGTTGGGATAAGGTAGGGGGGCTAGACAAAGCCACCTGGTCCAACTGGTGTCTATCCCAACCCCAAGTTTACCAAAGTAGGGGTGTTCAGCGCCCTCAACTTGCCAAAGTGATTGCTCGGAGTGCTTAGCATTGGGATGAGGGACTGGGTCAAGGTGGGGACGCTGAGTGCCCTCAGTTAACCCAACTGGTGATGGTGAGCGCTGGGTGCTGGAGGTTAGAGTTGGGTCAAGGTGGATGGTGCTAGAAAGAGGAGTTGGGTCAAGTAAAGGGCGCTGGTAAGCTGAGTTGAGTAGAAGTGTGGGGGCGTTGGAAGTGGAGATGGGGTACAAGTGGTGGGCGCTGGAAGGGGGACCTGGGTCCACGTGGGGGGCGTTGGAAGGAGGACCTGGGTCCACGTGGGCGGCGTTGGAGACAGTGATTGGTCCAAGTGGCATTGGAATTGTTAGGGGAGTCCAGGTGCAGGTGCTCGAATGGGCAATGAGGTCCGAGTGAAAGGCGCTCAAACGGGCAGTGGGGTCCAGGTGAAGGGTGCTCAAATGGGCAGTGGGGTCTAGGTGAAGAGCGCTCAAATTGGCAGTGCGGTCCGAGTGGAAGGCGCTCAAATTGGCAGTGGGGTCCAAGTGAAAGCGCTCAAATTGGCAGTGGAGTCCGAGTGGAAGGTTGCTGGAATTGCCAGTGGGGTCCAGGTGGGGTCGCTGGCTGACCCCACTCTAATCACTTGTGGGCGGTGAGCACTCCCCTTCGGTGCAAGTGGTTCCCATGGTGCTATAAGAAGGGGGCCTTTCTCCCTTACTTTCCTACTGTTCACACTTGGATTATTCTGCATTGGACTTTCTGGCTTTGACTTCTGACTTTGACTGTTGGATATTGATAACTCTGATCAAATATTGCCAATTTTCTCGTAAGTATTTACCACAAAAATATTTTTTTATATCACCAACAAACCCCCACCGGGGGAGCCGAGCCAGATGAAGAAGAGTGAACTTTGGCGTTTGACTGCACAATGTTCTTGCAACCCGCTGCCATGGCTTTCTTGTTATTCCCACGACGGCGCCAAAGTGTTGCATAAACTACACTTGGATTTGTGTGGATTGAGACCGACTAAGAAGTGAGAGAGATATCTGGTTGCTTTGATCGTTTGGCTAAGCAATCATGAGGATTCTCAGGACGGGAGCGTGGTGCGCTGAGCTTTAGGGCCAACCTTCTTGCACTCGAAAAAGGAAGTTCTCACCAGTGGTTAGTGACCCCGGGAAAACCCTTTGATACTCAAGTCAATGCAACAGGAAGGAATTCTTTTTAGAGGGAGAGAGGAAAGAAATATTTCAGTTCCACTACTAAGGCTTTGTGTCTTGCCTTGCATACCTTTAGGAGGTCGTTAAGACCAATTTTATATAGGCGACGAATCCCAATTGCGTAAAGAGACCCGCCTCTGCCCGTATGGCAGTTAGAAGGCGTGATTTGAGCAGGGTATGGAGATTATGGAAGCACCTACCTAGGTAATGCACGTACGAGATCCGTTCAAGGGGCGTGTTCATGGAAGGATTACTTTGATAAGGCGCCCATGATCTCCTGACGTCAGGACTAGGTGATATGGCACCCTGCCATCATTATTTTTGAATTTCGAATTCTGGGTGGTCGATGTCCCGAGAAGGTGGGATTTTGCCACGTGTCCAGGGCACAGGAAGCAGCCCACATTAATAAGTTAGTGACAGTGAAACCACTGCTAACATACTTACACATGGTAGTGACAGCTATTGTGTCCATTGGTTGTGTCAATTCTTTGTAAGACGCTTTCCCCATCATTAGCCTCTGGTTTGTGATTAGTACTTTGATGTTTTTTCCTATCATACTGGGAACTTTTGTGACTTTTCTTATGACATTTTCTATTTTGGTTGAGAAAAAAACATGTAAATAGAACATTTAGTGCTGCCTAAATATTTTCAGCTTCATGACAATAATGTGGTTTGTTGGCATTAACATGTTTTTATGCTGAAGAGGCTTGCTTTGAATTGTTCTATTGATTAGTTAGCATTGCTTGACTTATTAGCAACTGTGTGGATTGTCATTTGCTCACCTTGGAGGCCCTAAAAACTATGCACCCAATGGAAATGTGCTCATGGTACATCTTCCACATCGTTCAATGTCCAACCCCTATGCATCCTTTTTGTGCAGGAGTAACTGATTGGTCTGTACTACGCATCAGATCTTTGGCCACAACAAGGGATACTACTGGGCAGAGCAAGGTTTATGGAAACACAGGTGGAGGAGAGGAGCACTCCTGGGCAGCCTATTGAAAACTGCCAGAGCTAATTTTGTTGGCCAACAGGGAAAATGAATTCTTAATTTTTCTTGGCTCTGGATAAATATGGAAAATGAGGTCTTTGAAATTTGCATTTCTGCAAACTGATCACCTTGGACATGATTGAGGAAGGAACCCTTGAAGCTCAGAGTTTATTTGTGCATAATTGGTTCAAATACCAGGTAGAAGCAACTGATTGATAAAAGTGGTAGAAGAATACTAACTAAGACGTTCACATTGGGCCGTTTATAGATTGCCATCCTTATAGACATTTCTGAATAGAGGCTACTGCCGCATATATGCAGGTTAGAAATTCCTTTCAATCGAGCTGTCTTTTAGCAAGCAGTTTCATGCTGATATATAGTTGTTAGCATCTAGTCTACATCTATACTGATTGTGGTTATTCTGAGTTAGTTTTTCTTAACTCTTTAATCCATTAATTGGTTGCTACGAAGGATTAATGAATAGTCATGCCCAAGAGAAATGAGAATGGGTTTGAGAAGTAGGAATGAAAGGAATTTTGGAATTAGTACTATCGTAAGAGGGTGGGGTCATCTGATTCTAACATCTTTGCATAATGTTTGATAATTCTTGCACCTTCAGCTTTATTGCTTCACCATGCAATTAGTACTGTTATGTCTAACATTATTTGTCAATAAAGAAAGAACGGAAAGTCTATTTATTGTGAAGCTTAAAATCTTATTTTAATTTTTTTTTATTTTAGCTCACAGTGATTTCATTTAAAAATTAAATTAAAAAATCGAACATATTTGGAATTTATAATGCCTTAATGTTAAAGAGCACCAAGCAGTGCCTGCTCTTGCAACGGCTAGTCAGATTTGAATGTGTCAGTCAAAACGGGAGGTAAAATGACCCATAATTGGAGAGAGAGAGAGAGAGAGAGAGAGAGAGAGAGAGAGAGAGAGGGGTAATTTCATCACCCAAAAGCAGAGGTAAAACAAACAACGTCAAAGGTGAAAGCAGAAAATTTGTGCGAGATTGTTTGACCATGGAGGGTGTTTAGCATCCTTTCAATAGAATAACGATCAAGAATGGCACTTCTTTTAAGTCCCTTGGCAGGAGAGGTTTGCATCCATCCTCGCTGGCTGCACCACCAACTCTAAGATTGCCCCATGGACGTTTTCAAAGTACGTGGTTTGACAACCGGTCGACACTGAACGTTGGTAGTAGTAGGTAGGTATCATTGCTGATGTCTGATGTGTATGCAGATCCGGGGACTACTGAGCCCGCCCTGGGGCCTAGCTATACCCGAGGAATGCTAGCTGTTCGTCTCTGTGGGAAGCCATCTGTTAATTTGGATCTCAAATCTTTCCTGGGCTGGACCCTCGGGCCCAAGTCTGAGGCTAATCCTGGATCCGATCGGCGGAATTCTTGGAGCTTCACTCGACTCCTCCTCTCTTGCCGTAATATGGTGGTAGGTTGGGTCACACTCGACACCTGCCAAGTGCCTAGCTTGCGATGCCCAAGATGAGGACCACCCTCAAAACATCTTCTTGTTGACTTATGCATAGGAGGATTTACTCTGAAATTCACATCTCAAGTCTCACCTTCCTTTGTCCTTTTCTCTCTCTCTCTCTCTCTCTCTCTCTCCGGGGCTCACTCCTCGGCGACATATCGGTTCAATTTCAACCCGACTGGCTTCAGACACGTCAGATCCCCTCCTCGACATCCTCTGACCTCATGCATCTAGGTCCTCGGCTTGCCTCCAGCTTGTTCCACTTCCAGATCCTCAACGCGGGTGGGTCCGACCTCGAATCCCCCCTTCAAGGATCTCTTCATTTTGGACTGTCACTATAACTTTGCACTCCAAGGCCTAGCTAGGAAGTGGATCTATAATATAGTGCAAGAAATTGATTTTGATTATCTTTCTCAAACATGAATTGATGAAACATAATGTAAACTAGAGCTTCCATTCCAGTCGTACTGGAACTTGTTAAACTCATAAAACTTGCAATGAGTTCAGCAAGGATACTCTCTCCGTTTCAGATTAAAGAAACCTAGCTATTGAGATTATGAAAAACCATCCTGTTGCCACGAAACCAGCTTACATGTTATTTACATCATTAATATTATTTTTATGTTTCACTACCCTTGTAGAAGTAGAGGTGGCCCATGAACAGCTTCTCTTCGTTGTCGCCTTCTCCAGAGACAACTTGTGACACCGAGCATCACTCCATGCGTCTTGCATGTTACATTTACATACTAGCGATGCCATCTCACATGCCATAATTTTTAGAGCAATACTTATTTCAGGGGAAATGCTTATTATTACCTGTCGACGGTTCCCGTCCGGGACCGATAGCCAGTATTTCTTTACTTTCCAACTCAAATTACAACTTACTATCTCGTATTGGTCTAAAAAATAAAAACTAAAATTATCATTTTCACGTAAGAAAGACGTTCCATGTCAGATTTATACAGTCCACTTTTTCGTTTCGACGAAAAAAAAATCATAAGAGTAAAATATTTTACAAGAATAAAATATTTGATATAAAATTAAGTTATTTTATTTTTTATAATAAAATATTTTATTTTCATTCTTATAACAAATATTTTATCACACAGATGAAATATTTCATTCACGTAATAAAATATTTCATTCCTATAATAAATATTTTATTTTTATAAAATATTTTATTAATTTATTTTTATATTCAAACAGAGTATTTCATTCTTATAATAAAATATTTTATTTTTATAACAAGATATTTTAATTATATAAAATAATTCATTCTCGCCAAATACATTATTATTTTTTGCACGGAAAATGATCATTCACTTTTTATTAAATTAATAAAAAACAAATTATAATTTAAACTAACTTTATGTACCAGATTCAATGCACAAAATACTACTATAATTTTTAAACACTGATGAGTTAGACGATCCATCTCTGAATGAGGTAACACGAGATTCACCAATCATCTTTGACAACCACCCCTCGTCACTAACATTCGACAATTAACCACTAACTTTACCTAAATGGATTTTCTCATCCTCCCAAGCAATTGGATCATCTGCGAGAGTGTGATTGTCTGGGATGAAGCGCACTCAACGTCGGGCAAGAATCACAGCAAACACAAGATCAACTAGCTAGAGCGACGATCGTTGTCGCAGAGCCGCGTACGTTAATGGGGGTACGAAACGCCAAGAAATCTTATCCTCCACTGTTATAAAGAACTACCCTGCAAGGTCGTAAAAACAAATCAGAATAAACATAAACCACCAAAGGTTTACATCCTACGAAATAATATGGCCTCAACCAACAACAATATGCCCCTCGAACTGCAGAGTTCCTTGGAGAACGGCATTTTCTTCTTGCCTTCTCTCCGACCCTAAATCTCAATCCGCTGACAGGGTGCCATTTTTAGCACACCTCGCTCGCTCCCACCCGAAAGCACTTTTGGCCTCTCAAACCAGCGATCACCGCAAACTGCCTTGGGGGTGGTCTTCTTCTGCCTTCAGCTGGAGTTTCAAATTGGAGTTCCTGAAGGTACCGGAAGCACAGGGAGGGCGGGCAGTTGCATGCGTGTAGTGATTCATTTGAAATTTACATATGATGATCCAACACACCCAATGGGACATACACAAGCCCAATGAGTCTTTCAGATCAAAAGGCCCGGGACACTCATCAGTTCAACCACTGGGATGAAGTACCAACCGTTCTGATTCTAATCCATCCTTCATTAAACACAGGGAAGACAGTAACTAACCAAACTTTCACTAAAGTTACATGACTACCCAGAAATACATCTTAATGAGCATAGGGAGGAAAGCCGCAACAATTAGGATGCATCTGTTTCTAGAGACTAGCCGAGGATGGCATATGCTTCAGTAAACCAAAGCTGCTGGTAGTATCTTCGAAATGATTAGTGTCATGGTGTCTTACCCTCCTGAAGTCTTTTCTGGAGGGATGGTTCCTTATCTCCACTCCCATGGTCATTAACAGAGGTCCGGTGGCCATCAGAAGAAGCCAACTCTGCACCCGCATTTGCATCTTGCTTATTTCCACGTCCATCTGATGAACCACCTGCAGTGGCACCTTTAGGAAACTCAGATAGGCTTGTAGTTGGTAGACCATTGTTCATCCCAAAGGTTGCCTCAGTATATGCATGGCATGCATGCCATTATCCATTCCAGGCCTCATGTCCATGTGAACCTGCACTGGAAGCTGGGTTATTTGGTGAAACTGATGCTGAGGTGGCAGCAGCGTCTGCTGCTGCTGCTGCATCTGCTGTGGATTGAAAGGCACAGAAGGCCTGGGGGGAAAAATGGGCGCCTGCCGCATGTAGTGGCCTGCCTGTTGCATAGCAGGATGAGGAAGCATCTGCAAGATACAGATGATGAGCAAGGGATATATGGGAACATTTGGTCTACAGTTGGCCCAGAGGTGTCTAACAAACCTGAGCACGAACTGCAGGTATTTGTGGTTGAGCATCTGCAATTGCAGCCAGATATAATAGATTCTTTTGAAGTTGGGCTTGGTACCTTGAACATCCACACAAAAAAAAAACACATTTGCATTCCAGCATTAACAAAAAAACTCAAATTAATCTTAATAAAACTAATGAGTAATGGGTCGACGGCAATGTATGCTTTTTTGCTTTTCCAAACATTTATATTGCAACATGTAACAAGAAAATCAAATAAACCTATGAAGGGATTTTTGCATATAAGCCATTGCTTAAATGAAAATTGCAGATTTATCATTCTTGCATTTGTATTTGCATGCCTATCATTAAAAATGCCAGCAAACCTCCATATACAAATGCAGGAATGATAAATCTGTGTGCAAATACAAATGGAGGAATGATAAAATCTACAATTTTCATTTTAGCAATGGCTTATATGCAAAAACCGGCATTTATGTGTGCAAATACAAATGCCGGAATGATAAATCTGTAATTTTAGTTTTAGCAATGGTTTATATGCAAGAACCTCATCTATGAAACCAATGAGTAATAGGTGCAAGCCAAGGTGTTTTTCACTTTTCCAGACATTTGCATCCCAGCATGTGACCCCCCACCCCCACCCCACAAAAAGGGGAAAAGGAAAAGGAATTAGGGTCTGCATGTGTGTGCGCTTTCGCTTCCCAGACATTTGCACTCCAGCATGTAAGAAGCAAATCAAGTAAAACTACGAGACAAATGAAAAGTAAGTGCAAATCAATGTTTATGCTTTCCTTTTCCCAGTCTTCAATTCACACTGTACTCATTGGACTAAGAAACCAAAATAAGAAAATGTGGATAACATTTTTTTCACTGCAGCCACTCCCATATGCATTACTGTTTTCTTCCCCCTTTATTTTTGGTTCCAACAGGATGGTGGATAAAAAACAATGTTCAAAGGCCCCTCTTCCCCCCCCCCCCCCCAACCATCCCACCCACCCACACTTCCTTTTGTTGGTTAACTCCTGGTGTGGAGTAATCTTATGTTTATTGTGCTTACATTAATATCCTGTTCATAGCCAATCGTAAGCATACCCAAGAATTTTATTTTCTTTCCCATGAGATTGTGCTTCTGAGTACTTTTCTATCTAAAACACTTTCCATAAGGCATGTACTTCATATTTTACTTGCATAAATGAATTGCGGCCATCCAGTCACCTCCCCCTCCAACCCCTAAAACAAGAGTAAAAAAAGGAGTTTTATGAGGATAATGGTACCATCCATCAGCAGCCTTGTCCCTCAGCTTTACAAACTAGCATTGCAGAGTGTGAGCATTGCTGTATCATGGCAATTGCTCATCAGCCATTCAAATTACATGAACCAGCACGTTAAGGCTGAGCAGTTCACATCATTTTACAACTTGATGGGAGCAATTTTGAATGGATGGCCCAGATATACCCAAGTTTACTGATGGACTTCGTGACAACAGTGTGAAGGAAGACAATTAGCAAGCTAGTCGAGTCTTTTTATTTTATCATGTATTTTGACCTTACTGGAGTTGGGTTATAGAGTCAAAAAAATGCCTATCTTTATATTTGGGGTTTCTTTTAGTTTTGGAGTTTATTGGGCCTCATTTCTTTGGGCCACGCCACTTTATGCAGTCTGAACTTTTGCTTTTTGTGTGGAGTCAATGTGGTCATTGGGGGGATTTTAAATCTCCTATTCATCTGTCTTGTACCCTAATTTGGAACAGAGAATGCAACGAAGAAAAAAAATGTTAGCCGCCATGTGTTGTTCCGTGAAGGGAGGGTGTGAAGCCCTTGTCCTCTTCCTCTCCTCCCTCTCTTCCCCAGCACAGGAAAGCAGCTGACCCCACCTTTCTTCCCCTCTTTTCTGCCTCTCCTGTACACTCCTGTCCCCTTCTACCTCCCATTCTCCTTCCGCTTCTTCTTCTATTTTTGGCCTGTCCCCTGCGAAGCAGCCCCCCCCCCCCCCCCCCAAGCAAGCCTGCCTCAGCTGCCGCCCTCTGCCTCCTTCCCTGCCATCCACTGCTGCACCGGAGAAAGCCCGTCACCGCCAAGCCGTCCATCGCCGCCAGCTCCACTGCTGCCAGTCGGCCGTCCACCTACCTCCACGACAGCACACTATCGCCGGCCCGGCCTACTGCCTGCCCTGAGCGGCCACACCCGGCCAGGCGGCCACCCCGCTGCCAAACCACCGCCCCACCTCAACCGCAAAACAGTGCCACCCTCACAGAAGCTCTGGTCCGCCCAGCCGATCCCCACCGTCACACCTCCATCTGGGCCCAAGCAACCTCCCGGGGCCGCCCAGTGCGCCCCCACCCCGTCCCAGCCGCCCTCCGTTGGAAGCAGCACCGGCTGCCCCACCGGTCTTCGCGTCCAACCGCAACAGTCCCAACGCTGGGCCACTCGCTGCCCCTGCGCTGCCTGCAGACCACCCAGCTGGGCCACCACTAGCTGACCGAGCACGCCAACAACCCTGCCATGGCTACTGTAGCAGTGTGGATCTTCTTGAACCCCTGCCTCGTGCCTAGGTACAGCTGCCCCCAAGAGCCTCCGGCCGTGCTTGCCCACCCGCGACGACGCTGTCCCACATCAGTTGTGGTATCAGAGCGCCAGGAAAACGATTTGTTCCATCAAATCGGGGTCCGAGGTAACTTCTGCACGCAATGTACTTCACGTTTCAAGTATCTTTGCCCAACAATGAGCCAGCCATAGTTATTCTCGATGAGCGTCAGTCGGGAAACTATATTTCCCAATAGATTGTTGACTGTCTCTCAAAAATGGGAGAAATTGTTGTTGATGACGTGGAGGTTTTTGTGGAATTTTATCGGACTACAAAAAATCACATCACAAAAAGGGTTGGTAAATATTTTGATGGAGCAAAATGCATAATTCAACCCAAAGGGACATATTTGTCTGGGCTATGGATGGATGCAGGAACGGCAAGTCGTCATAGACCCTAATGGGGGAAGTAACATCGTGCAACCTGCTCATCTCAACAGGAAATTTCGATTTCCTGACTCATACTTGCAGGCAGTTCGTGATGTTAAAAAGACACTCCAAGACTTCCTAGCTGTAGTTGCCACGCCACCTGTGCATGTGTGGTATCAGAGTTTGTTTGTTGATTTTGGGCTGGACTTGGTAAACGATTCTATGCTCACAGCTGACTCATCGTATGAGATTATTCCGACAGTCATTCTCAATGATGTCTAGGATCATGAGTTATTTGTTGTTTCAGGGTTAGACATGATCGATGCCACAGTGTATGAGGTTGCTCCATCAATTGATCTGTCCAATGTCTTGTTACTTCCAGAGTCATTTCATGTTGGTGCGGTGTGGCAGGATTTTTGTGAGACACATGAGAAGCGGCAATTTGAAATTCCTCATCTGATTATCCGCCCCGAGTTCTCAACTTATTCTCCGATGATCGTCTTCATCATGTTACGTTACGACATTTCAAAATTTGAGGACGATTTTTTTTCAAACCAGGGGAGAATGATGCAGAGCGATTTTGAATGAACGGCCCAGATTTGCCCAAGTTTACTGATGGACTTTGTGACGACAACGTGAAGGAAGACGATTAGCAAGCTAGTCAAGTCTTTTAATTTTATTATGTATTTTGACCTTATTTGAGTCGGGTTATAGAGTAAAAAAATGTCATCTTTATATTTGGGCTTTCTTTTAGTTTTGGAGTTTATTGGGCCTCATTTATTTGGACCGAGCCACTTTATGCAGTCTATACTTTTGTTTTTTGTGTGGGGTCAATATGGTCATTGGGGGGATTTTAAATCTCCTATATATATATCTGTCTTGTACCCTAATTTGGAACAGAGAATGCAATGAAGAAAAAAAAATTGTTAGCCGCCATGTTTGTCCCATGAAGGGAGGATGTGAAACCCTTGTCCTCCTCCTCTCTTCCCTAGCGCAGGAAAGCAGCTGACCCCACCTTTCTTCCCGTCTTTTCTCCCTCTCTTGTACACTCCTGTCCCCTTCGGCCTCTCCTCCTCCTTCCCCTTCTTCTTCTTCTATTTTTGGCTTGTCCTCTGCGAACCAGCCCCCCCCCCCAAAATGACCATCTTGACCCCACACAAAAAGCAAAAGTACAGGCTGCATAAAGTGACTTGGTCCAAACAAATGTGGCCCAATAAACTCCAAAACTAAAAGAAAGCCAAAATAAAATGCTGACATTTCTTTTTGACTATAGCCAGACTCACATAAGGTCAAAATACAAAATAAAATAAAAAGACTCGACTAGCTCGCTAATTGTCTTCCTCCACCCTGTTGTCGCGAAGTCCATCGATAAACTTGGGAAAATCTGGGCTGTCCATTCAAAATCGCTCTACATTACAACTCACCAACATTAATCCAAGTATCCTCTCTTGGAACAATGGGTGCATCCTTGCTATGCTCCAAAGAATTTGTTGAACCCATTGTGTTCCCTTTTTATTAAAATTTGCATGTTCCCTAATCAAGCAATTAAATGTCTCTTTCTCGAGGTACAATGTTGAATAGAAAGGTTAGGAATAGACACCAACCTAAGCAAGGGATCATGACCTAATTCAAGGTTCATATTTGATCAAAAATCAGGAGGGCAAAGTGGAGGCGGCTGGGGAAAGTAGTAAGAGGCTGTCACTGGATTTGCCATTTTGCCACAGAACTACCAACCATGCTTACTGTGTAGCAAAATTTTCAAAATAAACCCAACTTTTTTTTGAGGAACAGGTTGGCTGGAGCACCAATTTTTTCAAGAGATAATGCAGCAATACAACCTCCAGGATCTGCGGTGAAATACCCCAAAACCACACTACATCTGACATCATCATCCACATCAGAGATTTATCCCATTTACACTAGCTTCTGACACTTAATGCTAGATACTTCAAAACATTGCAAAAACACCTTCATAATCTCTCATGTAGACAAAGACTTTGCAGCCATAGGATGGAGATGAAAGGAGTGGGAAAGTGTGTTTGAGGTGAAAAACCACCCAAATTACAGCAGATTATGTGGGCAACCAAGGAGGCCAGTGTTCGATCTAAGGAAAATTTGATAAAAAGGGAACTGAAGCTCAAGGGATATGGCCAGTGTCAAGAGGAAACAGCAGCCTGCGAGGACATAAACAAAGAAGGTTTGGAGGGCTAGAAAAGGAACAGTTTCTCATCAAAAGAGTCTGGAGTGCTAAAGAATGAAGTCTGAAATCCTAATCAATGATTGGGAGAATCCAAAGACAGTGTGGTGGACAATTTGTGGACGATAGATCCATTAATATTCAAGAACAAGGAATATTTTGTTATCTCTGCCATGAGCACCTACGATTATATCTTCACAATATGGATATTACCCTGTTGGGAATCAATTTATTACCACTAAACAAGCATCTTCCACACTTTGGTGTAGTGTGCAAGGGTGACTGGTGAGGACACCCGAGGGTAGATCCGTTTGACCCGACCCGCGTTTACCGCCGACGGAGGCCTCTAGCAGTGACACCAGCATCTATTTGGCTTGATGGTCCATTAGTTGATTGATGTATTTTCTATTTAATTAGTAGGTCATTTATTGATTGTGAGGCCCATTAGTGGCCCATTAGTGATATTTTCTATTTTTCTGTATTTTCCGGTGCGATTTTCACACTATTTTTTTGGTCCTAGGGATATTTTGGCAATAGAGTTTGGAGGAGGACCATTAGGGTTCCATCCTCTATAAATCATGGTGTAATCTCAATTTTTTTAGGTTAATGAAGATGATTAAGAATTTTGGGATGGGAGCCGGCAGCCTTTCTCTGTGGGGTATGAAGCCCTAGGTCGTTCTCTGTGGGGTGCGAAGCCCCTGGGTGTGAAGCCCTTGTTTTCTTCCTCCTTTTCCCTCCCCCTCTATCTGCAGCGCCATCGACACCGTCTTCCAAGTCTCTTCTTCTTCCTCTTTCTTTATGTTGAACCTTCTGCGAACCAGGCATCCACGAGCCGGACATCCGTCGTCGCCTACCAGCACAGCCAGCACCCTGCCGGCAGTGGCAGCAGCCGCGGACGCTCTCCCCTCCACCGTACGACCTGCCTCCACCCTCCTGCTTCTCCTCCGGCTCCTTGTGCACAGCCCAGGAGACGACCGCCTTGAAGGAGCCCATCCCTAGTCATGTTCCCGTCGTCCCCTCTGTGTGCATCCCAGCCGCCCCGGCCCAGGCAGGACACCACTGACCCCCCTGTCCCGCGCCGTTCGCAGCATCCCTGCGCACCCTCCGCCGTCACCCTCCCCCTTCTCTTCCTCACCCTCTGCCTCTCTGTTTTCTTCCCATCAGTGCTGTTCCTCAACACCAGCTACTCTTGGCCAGCTCCTATTGACCACCGCCGCCGCCAAGGCCACCTACCGCCACCGGCAGCACCCTGAGCCACCACCGCTGGCCCTTCTCGACTGCAGACAGGCCGCTGCAGGCCTCCCTTCTGGCTGCTCTGCAGTCATCCGCGACTGGCTGACCCCTGCACCGCCGCCTTTGTGGCCGCAGACCTCTGCCAGTGCAGTAGACGGCGCCCTCGATCGACCGACCGACCAACCTGCAGTCCAGGGAGCCCCAACCCCCGTCTACTTCCAGCAGCAGTGCCCGCGGGAGTGGCTTCCTGACCTGCCAACGTCATTGATAGTGCTGCAGAGATGCTTTCTGGTCCTAAGTGGACTTGGTTTGTGCGCCTCGCTCTTCAGCGAGTCGGTTAGTGGTTGAAAGCTCGCTCATTTCTTACTTATCACGTATTTGGTTAAATTTGCCACCGTGAGTGAGTTAAGAATTCTTAGCCCGGTATATGATTTTGCTGCCGGATTGAGTGTGTTGTGAACATTTCCCTGAGAACGCCGATTTAACGTTGTTCCGTGTGTGCGCTTGATACCCTAGACCGTGGTAGCCCTACCTACCGTTCGGTCCAACATTTCTCGTTGCGAGGGGTGGATTCCTAGAGCGTAGCTTATGTTATTCTCACATATTACCTCTCTCGGAATTCGTGTGTGCAATGGTTTATTTGTCGATATATTGTAGCATATTATTGATTTCGTTTAGTTGCCTAGTCGGACCTATTTAGGTTAGCCGTTCCGCATTATTTTTGGTATCAGAGCCAGGTTTGTAGTCTAGGGTAGTCACCACATTGTTATTCCATGTCTTGCATTTATTGTTAGATCGTTGCATTGTACTTATCAAAAAAAAATTGCATCCATATCATATCATGTTGTGATTGGTGCATCTTAGTTGGTCTAGTCTAGTGTCACATGCCCACACGTGGTGGTGCTCAGTACCACTTGTCAGCATCGATGTCAGGCTCACACCCGAACATGTCAGGTTCACACGAGGACCCTCCGAGAGATCCCGACTTGGCCGAATTAGTGCACAAACTCATGGTTCAGGTAGAGGGGACGGACCAATGCCAGGTTGGCTTAGCGGATAGGGTTACGGAGTCCGACCGTACTGTCTAAAGGATGGTTATTCGCATCACTGCTCTGGAGGGAGCCACCCAGAACTGAGATCATGACGGGGTAGTGGATCGCCCTGATCCACACTCTCAGCGTCCACATCCCTAACCCGCTTCGAGAGTTGTCCGTGCCGATGATCGGTAAGATCATGAGGAGGAGATTGATAGGGAGTCTTTTGGGGAGCGGGATGAGATTCGTAGGGCTCCGGTTGTCCGGAGATATAGGACGTTTGATAGGAGGCCTAATCATGAGTTTGATGATTAGTGCAGGGCGTATCGAGATCGGGACCAAGATATTCGAAAAGCCAAACCGAGGCTCCTAGTTTTGACGACTCTTTGGAGCCACATGTTTATCTTGATTGGGAGGCCGAAATGAACTGCTACATTGATTAGATGAGGATGTCCAACTTCAGGCGAACATGGTTCGCCGAAATAAATCTGACTGGCCGAGCTCAGATTTTCTAGTTTAATGTTGAGGCCTTTCAAGCGCTGGGGTTTGAGGAACATATTGATTCATGGGAGAGATGAAGTTGAGGCTTCGGGAGAAGTACATCCCCGTGACGTACCGACACTGACTGATTGATAGGTGGCAGAATATCACTCAGGGTATTCGGTCTGTATATGAGTATATTGATGAGTTCGATGAGTACCTGTTGAGGTGCGGAGCTCGTGAGGAAGGCGCGCTGACACTTTCCCGATTTTAGAGGGGCCGTCGCCGGATTTATTAATAGGAGCTATTCCGTCAGCGTGTGACGACTGTTGAGCACGCCTATCAGGTGATGGCTAGTAGACTCTCTGAGACTCCTCACCAGGACCCACCCCTCGCCCTCGGCCTTTTCTGCAGAGAGATGTTGCGCTTGTTTTACCTGCCCCTCCCACTCGTCCCCAGATTGGTGCGCTACATGTCAGGCGAGATGATAAGAGAAAGGCCCCTATGGTAGGAGATTTGCCTCAGGATGGTGGTTCTCATAACCGCTGCTACTGATGTTAGGGGCTTGGTCACTATACTTCTTCTTGCCCCACGAAGACCCTGGCCATCGAGAGTGCTGATCAAGAGGATCCTCCACCAACCCCAGTGGAGGTGAGCTATGAGGCCGGAGTTGACATGGCCGATGAGTTTCAATTCGAGGAGGGTGTAGTCGACATGGAGGGCGTGCCAGGTGATGACAGGCGTGGAGTCATTCGCTGCATTATGACCTAGCGGAAGGAGCGCGACAACTGGCACCGCACTGCGATCTTTCACACCTACAGCTACTTGGGTGGTAAGGGGTGTAAGGTCATCATTGATAGTGGGAGTTGCATTAATGCAATCTCCACTAGCACAATCACGCACCTTGGGTTGACGTCTGTGGATCACCCTCGCCCCTACCATGTGTCTTGGGTGGACATGACTTCCATTCCCGTTCGGTCGAGGTGTCTCATACCGATACATTTCCACCCATATGAGGATCAGATTTGGTGCAATGTCTTGCCTATGAAGGTCGAGAGTATTATCTTGGTTAGGCCATGGATTTGTGATGTGGATGCGACCCTCTATGATCGGTCCAACACATGTGCCTTCAAGCATGGTGGTCAGCGTATCACCGTTCATCCTTCCCGACCACGAGCTTCCCCTCCGCAGGAAAGCACCATACCCAGTGCCACTACTACTACTGGTGCACCACAGCTGCGCACCATTGCTACTCCTAGTACCACGCAGTAGGGCATTGCTTCCACCTCTAGAGCTCCCCAATCTAGTAGCACCCCTACACCTTATGTTTCAATTTTAGGTCCCTTGGCTTCTAGGACCTTACAGCTAATCACTGCTCAGGAGTTTGAGCAAGAGCTTCCCGAGTGTGATATTATCTATGCCATAGTGGAGAGGGAGGTTACAAATGAGATTACTGAGGAGGCACCGAGCGAGCACCCCACTAGGTTGCCTTACTCCTCCAGGAGTTTAGGGATATTTTCCCCAAGACCTTCTAGATGGATTGTCGCCGACGCATGACATCTAGCACGCCATTGATCTGGTTCCGGGGTCCACATTACCCAACCTGCCACACCATGGCATAAACCCGACTGAGCATGCCGAGTTACAGAGGTAGGTTAAGGAGCATCTGAGGAGAGATTATGTGTGAGAGAGAGAGCATGAGTCCTTGCACCATTCCTGCACTGCTAGCTCCAAAGAAAGATGACACTTGGAAGATGTGCGTGAACAGTCGTACGATTAATCGCATCACAGTGAAGTACCATTTTCCCATTCCCCGCTTGGATGACATGTTAGATATGCTAGCGAGAGTCACAGTGTTCTTCAAGATTGATCTAAAGAATAGTTATCACCAAGTCAGGATCCGACCTGGAGATGAGTGGAAGATAACCCTCAAAACGAAGGACAGACATTATGAGTGGTTGGTCATGCCCTTTGGGCTGTCCAATGTCCCTAATACTTTCATGCGGTTGATGACCCAAGTGCTATGACCATTCATTGGGTGTTTTTGGTCATATATTTTGATGATATTCTTATTTACAGTAGCACTAGTGATGATCATGTGGACTATCAGTGCCAAGTGTGTCTCACCATTCGTTGTGAGAGCTTGCATGGCAACCTCAAGAAATGTGTCTTCGTAACTGATCATGTTACATTCTTGGGGTTCATTGTTTCTTGTGAGGGAGTCTCCGCTGACCCGGAGTAAGTCAGGGCGATTGTAAAGTGGCCATAGTCTTAGACCATTCATGATGTGTGCAGTTTCCATGACTTGGCTACATTCTACCGTCGATTCAAACACGGGTTCAACATTGTTATGGCTCTGATCACATACTGTATTCGAAAGGGACTCATTATATGGATGAAGGCCGCTGCTTTGGCCTTTCATGACATCAAGGAGCTAATGACTCAGACACATGTATTTCGACTGCCTAATTTTGGGGTCTTGTGTGATGCTTTTGGTGTCGACATAGGTAGAGTGTTGAGTCAAGAGGGCCACCCCATTGCATTCTTCAGCAAGAAATTGAATGATGCAAAGCTGAAGTACTCCACCTATGATAAGGAGTTTTATGCGATAGTACAGACTCTGAGACATTAGAGACACTATCTACTGCCGCAAGAGATTGTGCTATATTTGGACCACGAGGCCCTCAGATTTCTCCACGCCTAGAAGAAGCTCAATCTCCAACACATTCGATGGGTAGAGTATCTTCAGGCCTATATATTCGGCCTTGGGCATCGGGCGAGTGTGGAGAACTGTGTAGCAGACGCACTGAGTCGTCGATCCTCCCTCTTATCTATTGTCCACACAGAGGTCACGAGGTTTGAGAGACTCCAAGAGGAGTACCCCGATTGCCCAAATTTTGGTCCGATCCACGTGGCGCTCCATTCAGGACCCTCTCGAGAGTACAATGATTACATCCTTCAAGAGGGTTATCTTTTTCGTGTTGATAGGTTATGTGTTCCGCAGACCTCAGTTCGCGAGTTTCTGATATGGGAGGTTCATGCAAGAGATCTTGCCAGCCACTTCGGTCGGAACAAGACTATCGAGTTGGTTGAGTATTGGTTCTTTTGGCCCAGTCTGAAGCGCGATGTGACCCGCATTGTGACTCAGTGCCACATCTGCGCTATTTGGCTAAGTAACGAAAGGAGACCACCGGTTTGTATACTCCCCTCCCTGTGCCAGATTGTCTGTGGCAGGATGTTAATATGGATTTTGTTCTGGGTTGCCACGTACGGTCTGCCAACATGATTCTATCTTGGTGGTTGTCGATAAGTTCTCAAGATGGCTCACTTTATCTCTTGCGCCAAGACATACGATGCGTCGAAGGTAGCTCGCCTCTTTCTAGCTGAGATTATCTGTCTGCACGGACTACCCAAGACTATTGTCTCCAACATAGATGTGCGATTTGTGAGCTATTTTTGGAAGATCTTATGGCACCTTATGGGGATGAAGCTCAAGTTCTTCACAGCTTATCACCCCAGACCGATGGGCAGACTGAGGTAGTTTATAAGAGTCTGGGTGATCTTTTGTGATGCATAGTTGGAGAGCATCAGTGTGGTTAGGATTTGATCTTACTTTTAGCAGAATTTGCGTACAACAACGCGGTCAATAGGTCCATCGACATGAGTCCCTTTGATATAGTTACTAGCTAGAGACGTAGAGGCCCATAGATCTTCTCCCCATGCCCATTTATGTCCGTGTTTCAGAATCGGCCAAGTTGCTAGCTGAACATATTAGGAGTCTACATGATAGCATCCATCGTCACAATGAAATCAACAATGAGAACTACAAGAAATTAGTAGATGCACACTGTAAGGTACAAGAGCTCCAGGAGGGCGGCTATGTGATGATCAAGGTCAGACCTGAGCGGTTTCCATCGGGTACCGTGAAGAAACTTCAAGCTCGGGGAGTAGGTCCATTCAAAACTATCTCAATGGTTGGCAAAACTACCATTGCAAGATCCAAGGCTAAAACTGAGCTTGGTTGTAGGGGGATTGGCCTAAAATCTAAGATTGCAATTGGCTAGAGGGAAACTTCAGGGCTCTATGCAGGAGACTTGTAGCCTGCAATCTGAACTGAGGATGGGTTTGACAAAGCATCAAAGTTTGACCAAGGGGGCTAGCAATCGTTCATTTGGGCAAGGTTAGACAACCTAGATGTGGCAAGGAGCTCACAAGCCAAAAAAGGGATTCAAAAATCTAACCGCTTTGACTTTTGCTATCCTTAATATGTATATAAGGTATGTATACAGTAAGAAAATGTTACCCTGAAAACAGAGTCCAACCCCAGATCTTCTTCCTATCTTTCCAAATCCAATTGGTTTATGTTCTTTAACATAACAAGAAAAAGAAAAGGAAAAGGTTAAAAATAACTACTGACATCCGCCATAGGGTAAACCACTGTCTCTTGGGCCTCCTCGACTGATTCTACCATAGAGGCCAACGATAGATAATAACTCCCCCCTTGGACACAGCTGTCAACCTTCATCACACTGTGCTCTCCAAAGATCAACTCTTCTCAAAATATCAAAAGGTGCTGAGTCGGAATCCCATTCTAAAGATTTCCCTGCGATTGGATGTAGTTACTAATTCATGATCTAGCATGTACATAATGAAATTTCCATTCTCAATTCTACAAGAATTTTTATGAAAGTGTTTCATTTGCTTCTCTTCCATGGAAGTTTCATTTTCCCATAATGTAATTTTGGGCTTAATTAGAGGACCCCGAGTGGGTCGATTGATAAAGGACCTTGCCTCATGGTAGGGAGGTCCCGACTTCAACTCCCGAGGAGGCTTACTTGGCTCACATTTAATCCTCGAGGGATGTGAGTATGGGGTTTGCTAACCCTTGCTAGGTTGACCTTTGGTTCTCTTCATAAAAAAGAGGAGGTAGAACCAATAAAAAATTCTTTTTCGATTCATCTTTGAAGTTGAATACCCTATTCAAAACTTTTCTTTGATCCTTTCTACCACCAAACTACGGTTTTAGTTCCACATTCAATGTCTCAAGTTTGGTGGCTTATTAGGACTCGACAATGATTCCCAATGATCCTTTCGAGGCTTCTTCCCCCCTTGTGAGTGACCCCACCCTTGAGTCCTCACCAACAATCTTTGTTACAACACGACGTGACCAAATACTGGATGAGTAGGTTGTTACCTCATAGAGCGGAGCTTTTTAGTGCTATCTAGTTCGTTGGAGAAGATGGCCACCTACTGAGGATGCGTGGGTCACACGCAAGGAACGACAGCAGATCGACCCCGGCCTCTGGGAGTGGTACCAGAGCGGCCAAGATCCTTGCTCGACGGGGTCGAGTCCCTCCCAAGTGGGAAGGATTGGTGAGGACATCTGAGCACGGATCCGATTCAACCCGACCTGTGTTTATCGCCAATGGAGGCCTCCAATAGCGACATCGACACCTCTTTGGCTTGATGATGGTCCATTAGTTGATTGATGTGGTTTCTATTTGATTAGTTGGTCATTTTATTGATTGCGAGGCCCATTAGTGGCCCATTAATGGTATTTTCTATTTTTCTGTATTTTTGAGTGCGATTTTTGCAGTATTTTTTGGGTCCACGGATATTTTGGTCATAGAGTTTAGAGGAGGACCATTAAGGTTCCATCCTCTATAAATAATAGTGTAATCTCAATTTTTTTAGGTTAATGAAGATGCTAAAGAATTTTGAGGTGGGAGCCGCCAACCTTTTCTCTGTGGGGTGTGAAGCCCTAGGTCATTCTTTGTGGGGTGGGAAGTCCCTGGGTGTGAACCCTTGTCTTCTTCCTCCTTTTCCCTCCCCCTCTCTCCGCAGACCCCACCATCAACATCTTCTCCCTCCTTTCTTCTTCTTCCTCTTTCTTTCCTGTTAAACCTTCTATGAACCAGGCGTCCACAAGCCTGCCATCCGTCTTCGCCTACCAGCACAGCCAGCACCCTGCCGGTGGCAGCAACTGCAAACGCCCTCCCCTCCACCGTGCGACATGCCTCCACCCTACTGCTTCTCCTTCCGGCTCCTTGTGCACAGCCTAGGAGATGACCGCCTTGAAGGAGCCCACCCCTGGTGGCGTTCCCATCGTCCCCTCCGCCCCGGCCTAGGCAGGACACCGCTGATCCCCCACCTCCCCTCTATCCCGCACCATTCACGGCATCCCTGCGCATCCTCCGCCGTCACCCTCTCCCTTCTCTTCCTCACCCTCCGCCTCTCTGTTTTCTTCCCGTCAACGCCATTCCAAAACATCAGCAACTCATGGCCACCACTGTCGCCATCGAAAGGCAGCACCCGCAGCACCCTGATCCGCAACCGCTGGCCCTTCTCGGCTAGAGACAGGCCGCTGCAAACCTCCCCTTCTGGCCGCTCTGCAGTCATCCACCACCGGCTGAACCCTGCACCGCTGCCTTTGTGGCTGCGGACCTCTGCCAATGCAGTAGATGGCACCCTCAATCGACCCGCCAACCTACAGTCCAGGGAACCCCAGCCCCCGCCTACTTCCAGCAGCAGCGCCCGTGGGAGTGGCTTCTCAACCTGCCAGCATCGTTGATAGTAGTGCAGAGATGCTTTCTGGTCCTAAGTGAACTTGGTTTGTGTGACTCGCTCTTCAGCGAGTCGCTTAGTGGTTGAAAGTTCGCTCATTTCTTGCTTATCACGTATTTGGTTAAATTTACCGCCATGAGTTAGAAATTCTTAGCCCATTATATTATTTTGCTGCCGGATTGAGTGTGTTGTTAGCATTCCCCTGAGAGCGCCAAGTTGACGTCGTTGCGTGTGTGTGCTTGATACTCTAGACCGCAGTAGCCCTACCTACTGTTCGGTCCGACATTTCTCGCTGCGAGGGATGGCTTCCTAGAGCATAGCTAATGTTATTATCACGTATTACCTCTCTCGGAAGTCATGTGCTTGACGGTTTATTTGCCGATATATTGTAGCGTATTGCTGATTTCGTTTAGGTGCTTAGTCGGACCCGTTTAGGTTAGCTGTTCTGCATCAGTAACAGATATGGTTTTTGCATAAAGACATTTCAGTAACCTGTTTTCTATAATTTTGAACACTTTTCACTCATCTCACGGCCTAATCACAAGAATGTGTGCCGCAGCCCGTGTTGCATGATTTTGCTTCTCCTGCTTTTACACGAGTTTGTGAGGATGGTGTAAGCGTTCAGTATGAGTTAAGACAAACAGGGTGATGGGATTTTTGAAAGACACCCTAGCAGGCCAATTTGCCCATTAAAATTGCAAAGACAGGTGGATCCATCCTATTCATCCTAATCTTAGGCCTGGATCAGCCAATTAGCAACAGTGGCAATGCAAGGCAGGTCTCTTTTTTTCTCTTTCATGTTCTTCTGCATGGGTTAGTGATGAGAGGAGTCTGGCATGATTCTGTTTCTACATGCTTCAGTGAGGATGGTGCGAGGAGCCCAGCATAAGTTGAGATAGATAAATAGACTTGGTTAAGGTGATTTTTTCCCTTTTTTGGGGAAAATTAATTTCCTGTCAAAAAATTAACTTCCGGTCCAAAAAGGGGAGACCTAATTAATTTCTAGTCCATTGACTAGAATTCTTAATAGGGGACCCATAGACCGAGATGTATTTAATTTTAGGCCCATTCTGTTAAAAGGTGGGGTTAGTTTTTTGGTAAACCCTATTATACCCTTCCTCCTGCTGCTGTCGCTGCGAGCAACATCTTGGATGATGCCGTCCTCGCCCTTTACATCGAGTTGCCCCTGCCGTCGCCCTCACCACAGCAATCTTGGGAACCCAGTTGCTGCCATCCCTGCAGTGGCATCGACAATGCCATCCTCCCCTTTTGCCACTCTAGGGCCCATTGACTTGCCCTCGCCCTCCATGCCAGCACCTCCCCCTAGATGCCACCACGCCAACGACATCGTCGTGGATGAGAACGTCAGTGACACTGAGCTGGTTGGCACATGGTGGGGCTATGCCACTGGATCTTGCTGCTGCCACCTGTACATGCAACCACTCCAATGCCGCTGTCCTCTCCATTTGCCACCCCGGGCTCCTTCAAGTTGGCCTCACCCTCCTTCGTGCCAGTGCCTCCCCCAAGACACCACTGGCAGCACCTTCGCGCCATCCGCAGGAGAACCACCCACCGCCGCAGCCCCGCAAAAACCTCCCTTTGCTCGTCTGAACACAAGAAACTCATTGGCAGATGTTTACAGGCTACTGAGAATTTCTCAGCAACATTCCGCCATCCATGTGATGATATCGCTTAGGATTTCAACTAAGATCATATGTGCTACACAATGATCATATAAGTTTGCATAAGATATTCAACGATATATAAGTTTGCTGCCATTCATGTGGGGTAGAAGTATTGGAGTCCCTAAAATTAAATGAGAGGGACTAGAGATCAAAGCACAGTGTCTAGAGGTAATATGCAATGACTAACAGAGGAATTCTGTACATGGCATTTGAGGACCTCATGGAAACCGTCAGTTTTGGACAAGGGATTAACTCCCACAAGCTACTGAAAATTACTAAATGCAGCCCCCTGGACCAACAATTAATTAGGTAGCCCAAATCTGGACCAGGATTCAAATTCCCGTTTTCTTTTTCTCTTGGTGATGGTGGTCGTTGGGGAAAAGAGAGAGAGGGGGGTTCAAGCAACCTGATCTGTATAAACAATGCTGTCCTGGGCCTAATCCTCCATCCTAGGATCTTATCCAGTCGTCCTAGGCCTGGCTTGGCTGACCCTGCCTGATTCAGTGCAATCCGACCGACCCAAACCCAGACGTGGAAATTGTGGGTGCCAGATTAGATGGGTCAGTTCAAAAATGATCAAATCAACTAATTTTCCAGATCCAATCAGATCATTAAAACCTTCATTCCATGTACTAAGAATGCCATGGCTTCTCAAGGCTCAACTACAAAACCATCACCTCATAGAACAAGATAGTGCTGCAGGATTCCTGCAGTTTACCCAAAAAAGTGGGGAAAAAAGATCTCATGAAGAAAATGATGATGATGATATTGGCAGGATCTCCTATGCTCTTTACAACCTGAAAGTGAATAAGAAGACCTATGTTGGTATGTCACAGATTCAGTGACTTGAATAGTGAAGAAATGATGTACTACAATTCAGAATTTTTGGACTCCCAAGCCCAAACAACTTGAACTGCACATGTGGCGATTCAACAACTTCAATCCTCACTTGAACAAATCCTCAAACTGACAAGATAGTCACTTGTGACTGATCCACTTTTCTTTTTTCCAGTGAAAGTAAGGTAGTGGGCTGTACCACCAAGTTTATTAAATACATGACACATCCACTGATTTATCCAATTGCAGGGTATGCAATGCTCTCTCAGGAAATTCAGACATGATTGAAGAACATGCATAGAGATAAAGATGGAGGAATCAGATTTGTAAACAAAGAGACTGGATTTACGGTCTAAATTGGTTCTCCAACTAAGATTCACGATGCAGGCGAACTGGTGAAGTCGGGATATGATGGACATCTGTGCATACACAAGACAAAGTGACTTTTATTAGGAGGCAAACACAAGTCGAAGACAAACACCATAGGTATGCGCTTGCACAAGAATGGCAGCTAAGCTTGGCACACAGAAGAGCCACTCAATTTATGCCTACTTACGTTTTGTCTAGAAAGAGATCCAGCTCTTCACCCATGGAAATGAAGACTACCCTGAACAGTTGTCTTGGGATCAGTCATGAAACTTACTCTCAATAGAAACTATATAAAAAACAAGACAAGTCCTAACCAAGGCCATGAAATCTGTACTACATAAAATGGCCATAATAAACTCCAACTTGAAATGCTGACACCCTTGTCAATTTTTCAGAAAAACTTTTTCTTAGT
The DNA here is from genome assembly GCA_022559845.1 of Amorphophallus konjac. Classification (NCBI taxonomy): domain Eukaryota; kingdom Viridiplantae; phylum Streptophyta; class Magnoliopsida; order Alismatales; family Araceae; genus Amorphophallus; species Amorphophallus konjac. Next base: position 211,971,759 of record CM040129.1, read on the forward strand.
TGCCACACAAACTCTTGTCAGGCTCCTAAGCTGATGTTTGGGTGTGGCAACCCCCTCCACCAGACAGATGAGATGCCTCCACAACTGTGCCATGAAGATCTATTTCAGCATCTCATTTGAATTCACGTCCAATCTATAGAATCAACTTGTCCCCTTCTATTAAGAGATAAAGAGAACTCTGCTTCAAAGCTTGCCAAGATATTCAGGCTACTCCTTCCCGATACGGCATGCCAATGTGCTCAACTGCACGAGGGATAGGTTGCAAAAGTCGGTCTATATATAGTTCCATTATATGTTGTATTTTAGCACCTGAGTATAACCTGTAATAAAGATGATAACTATGTGCAATGTCAAAACTAGACAACCTCTCAAACAGTATGCCATGCCCGATATATTGAAATTTATTCACCATGTGAAAACTGTTTGCCCTTGTATATGCATTAAATACATATTCTTGTCTAAGCACAAAGCTTTCTCTAACATACTCTTTTTCCCCAAGAACAAATTTGCACCTGTGTATTTGCTTCCAAAGTGGAGAATGAACAATATTTCAAATGGTAGAAGTATGGACCACTTTAAAAAATGCTTGATTTCAATAAATAAATGTGTAAAAAAGCCCACAGATATGCAGTCTGTGTACATAATCTTAGTGAATAAACACTTACTGGGCACATTCAGATAGCTTTCCCAAATTCTGGTTATCCAAAATTGCCAGTATCAGCTGCTTATTTTCATCCAGATACTGCACAAGAAACAAATATGCATTTAGACCCTTACAAGCACAAAGGCATGCCACATAACCGATCGCATTAGAGGTAAGAGTAGAAATCATTATCAATGTAGGAAAGCAAAAAAGGAGAATGACTGGATAGCTCATGGAAACATTGAAAGCCCAAAGGTTTGACAAATAAAGTGTCATGCTGAATAAGTTCAATTACAACCAAAGCTGTAACTGTGCCATGCGTGCCCCCATAGGGGGAAGTCTACTTTTCTTGGTTGTACTCTGTTTTCCTTATTTCAATGAATTGTAGCCTTCTGCCACCTTCAATTAAAAAAAAAGCACAAAGGTGTAAACAATCATGGGTCAACTTCCATTCTCTTTTGTGTTTTTTTTATTTGAAAAAATGTATTCATTGTCTTTATTTTCAACCTTGCTTGCTTCACTGCCCTCAACATGTAGAGAGGCAGTCATCAACATCATTAAGAGATTCATGTGGTTGTTTGCATGAGATAGAACACCCATGAACAGCAGCTATTGCAAAATTCCATATACTACCTTTCAATTAATGAATTGTTGTGACTATCCTCCTTCCAATATCATGCGGCAAACTCTTCAAAAATGCATTACAATCTGCTGCTGTTAACATGAAAGATTTATGTGACCATTCCTCTGAAATGGAACTTCTGCAAATAGCATTCAATAGGTGTCTAAAAAGAATCCACAAGTGTCCATGCGTAAAATGGACCTGAAGAAAGAATCCAAATATTAAATTGAAGGCATTCAAGTGTTTCAAGCTCCGGTTCTTTACCGATGCCTGCACCAAAGGATCCAATTTTATCAAATCCAAGGGTTATCTTATACCCAACTCAAATAATCCTTTACTGACGGCATTCAAGTGTTTCAAGCTCCAGTTCTTAATTGATGCCTTTACTAATGGATCCAATCGTATCGAATCCAAGAATTATCCTACACCCAACTCAAGTGTACCTCGAAGTGGTCTCCTCTTCAAGCTTTGCATATGGTTCTGACATTGCTGCATCCAGGTTCTTCCAGTACTGCTACTGCAGAATCAACAGATCCTATGCCTTTCTTGCCCCCACTTCCAGCCAGCCACTGCCAGATCTGATTCCAAGAGCCAAACGAATGGCCTTTTGCAGAACCTCAATCATCTGCTCTCGATGATGTTCCGAGATTATCAATAGATCAATCATCATTGAGATCTGCACAGGGATGCTGGGTTTACAGGAAACACATTTACATGGAGAAATAATGGAAAGGGAGCAGATGCAAGTTTAGTTTATACAGTGCCCATCTGCAGTTGCAAGTAGTTTGCTAAACATCATCGACTTGTGATTCATCCTTGAAGACCAGACAAATTGTCATGAACAAATTGATGATGAGTGCCTTCATATTTTATTCTTCAGTCAACAAGATGTCCAAGAACTACGTTGCTTTGCAACATCCTTCTGATTATCTGTGACACAGTAGAACAAAAAGTGAAGGCAATGAATCTCTCCATCTTAGCCCTTGGTGGTCTTCAAAGATTCAACAGCCTTCTGATTAACAAGGATTAAAAACATGAAGTTAAAATTTTCCATCACATCGATTCCAAGTCTCCAGCTCTTTTGTTCCATTGTATAAGGATATTGCGGAAACATCACATTGCAAAGCAAGTGCAGAAAGGAAAGATGTGCAGGATTTTGGCCAAAACTCTTGGGAACATGATAGTTACATCTTCCTGAACAAGGAACCCCTTGATTAATTATCCAAGTCTATGCACATAGCAGCGAATCAATTTGTGAAATTTCCTATAATGATACATGTCCCTCATTTAGGCTGCATTCGGTATCACTTATTTGGGGGATTCCAATCATTGGAATCCCCACCCCCCAAAAGTGTTTCCAAAGGAAGCCTTGTTACCTCAGCTTTTCCCAAAAATAGATTATGGAAGGAGGAGAGAGAGAGAGAGAAAAAAAGGAGTTTGAAAATCTTTAAAAGCTGCTGGAGACCAACTTTTTGAGAAAAATGGATGATGGGAAAAAATCCATAATCCCAAGCCTTTCCAAATGTGCCGTTAATATGTTTATCTTATTGATTTGATTTTACAACATACATAATCATTTTCTTAGTCTTAGGAAGATCCAGGAGGATGCACTAGAGTTAAGCCAGTTTAATTGAAGTGGAGAAATGTGTCTCTCGACCTTTCTGATCGACAAGTTTCCTTAAAGCTCAAAGGGAAGTTTTATAGGACAACTGTAAGATCCATCATGTTGTCTGGACTTGAGCACCAGTACGGCAGTGAAGAAAGAATACATGCAGAAAATGTATTCAGCAGAGATGGAGATGTTGAGATAAAGGGGCAGAAAGGCCAAGGGATAAGATTTGGAAAAAATGTATCAATGAAATCTATTGAAGCTGTCTAGTGAAGATCCAATTGATATTAAGTTGAAAATAAGTAAGCTTAAATGGTTTGGACACGTGCATCTTCATTCAAGTTCATAATCAGTTAGAAGATGTAATCAAATTTAAGTCACCCTTGGCAAAAGGACTCAAGAAATGCCTCAGATATGATGGTTTGACATAGTAATGATGAGCGGCACCCAAAAGAAAGTATAATTATCACACTGTTCCATAATGAGGTCATGGTAATGCGTTCTTTGTGTACAAACAAGCACTAGTAGACTACATTTTTGTAGATGACTGTTTACACGTGAAAAATAAAATACGGACACACTGATGATGAATTAAAATTTTGTGGCGGGATTTCGGGTATCATCAACATGCTTATTTGCATTTCTTTATTTCCCGTTTTGAGTTTATCAGACGATTTAGAGTTCGTGTGCAAAACTTTTCCCCACCGACTGGAGTCGGTGTTAATTTACATCGGATCGAGTCCAAACATCTTTGATTAACCGCCTAAGATCTTTTTGCCTTGACGGTACCTGCTTCAACGAAAATTTCAGCCCTAGGGAAGAATTCTCTTTCCCTAAAGTATGGGCATCATTGCAATTTTTCCTTCTAGAGGGACCTATTTGTAATTTTCCCTTTTGAAGGGGTTTATATGCAATTTTTCCCTTTGGAGGGGTTTTTCCTGATTATCGTTTAGACTTATCCAGATATTCGTGAGACACATTCTTGTATATGTTGAAGAGCTTCCTATTACTGCCTGTAGCGTGTAGCTATCTACAGAGTGATCTTTACTGTCTTGGATTTAACGCGTTCCTTTGAATGAGAAGACATGACAGATCCTTCCTAAGATAGCTTCGTTGACATCGTGCTTTTCTCTTGGAGATATTCCTTTCATCGTCGTATCTATTAACGGACTACTTTTCTGAGAGAGTGTGCTCCTATTTCCTAGAGCGTGACATTGCAGAGGAGTTTGATTATTTATAAAGTCATGAATGGCTGTATAGAATACTCCCTTCTTTCTACTAAAGTCGATATGCATTTGTACTTATTGTTCTGGCATAACTTTCTAGTATGTTGCTTCCTGAAATAAAGTTAAGGATACTGACCTTGTCAGGCCTTAGATCAGGTACATTTAACAACAAAGGAAACATAATACATGTACGCTCATATACTGCACAAGTGGCATTTAATGTCTCATACAGCAAAACACAATGTGTTTGAAATTTGAATCTCAAAGTGATAGTCGTTTAACTGTGTCTTAGTCGATAGGGAGATGAAAATTCTTTTACAACAACGACTAAGTTAATTATTAACATGAATATTTGAACTGCAACTATCATTTTTATAAGAACCTTTTGGTCGTTTAGGATAGCTGTTGTTTCTAGCAACTTAAAGACAGTCGTTTTGACTATTTTTTTATCTTTTGTTTGACATAATTGATTTAGAAGTAAATTTTAACTTTATCGACTATTCTGTTTTAGATATAGTCATATTTGGATTATGCAGCTATAGGCAATAGCCTTTGAGATAGCTGATGGTTCATGCGACTATGTGGCATCTTAAGCTGTTAGATAGTCGAAGTAAGATGAGATTGCACTACAGTTCGACTATTTACAAACAGTCTATCTTGGGATAGTCGATATCCCTGCGACTATGTGAAAAGTAATAATTTTAAAGATAGGTGATGGAACTGTACAAGCACCCATGTGACTTTTAAGTGCGCCTATGTTAATTTTTTCATGAGATAGTCGATGTTGAGATAGGCGATGGACGTGTCTATGTTATAAATATTTTAGCGACTATGTTAGATAGGCGGCCTTTTTTAGATAGGCGATGTTACTGTGCCTATGTTATTACTGTTTTAGCGGCTATCTGAATTCAGTGTGACTATCTAAGAGATGGAGGTGCATCTATGTAACTAAAGATAGTCGGTTATGTTTACGATAGGCGACTAAGTCCAGCGGCTAAGTCACCTTATCTCCTAGGCCTTTCGACTATGTTTAACTTTTATTTCCTACGCCTACGTGACTTTTAGCGCTATTTACACGCGGAATTATTTTCGGAACATCCAATTTCGCTGGATGGATATGCATATATTTGGCATATTTATGAATTCCGCACTTTTTTAAATTTATCAGACGATTTAGGATTCGGGTACAGGACTTTTCCCCACCGACCGAAGTCGACGTTAATTTACATCGGACGAGTCCGAATACCCTTGATTAAACTGCTAAAGATCTTTTGCTCCCCTTGACGAAAGAAAAAGCCCTTTTAGTTTCCTTCGGATATGCGGCCCCACCTTTTTATATTTGTCGTTTCGAATGACATGTAACTTTTTATGATCTTGATAAATTCTTTTTGATTTTGTTAAAAGAACTTTAGGGAATGCAATTTGTAAGGCTTTGTTCTTGAAAAGAGAGTATATATATATTTTTTTATTGTAACCCAAAGAAATTTCTTCATGACAAGAACAATTGTTGGAGATTTTTCCCTATTTCATCTCTTAAATTTTTATGACTTATGAACGTATATATACATAATTTTAAGAACTTTTGGGTCAATGGTGTAATTTTACGCCAAGAGGAACCTTTGTATAATTTTGACGAGAACCATGACAATCACAGTTTTCATGCTCACTTAATTTTATCACATTGTCATAGTATTTCTCATTACATAACATCATGAAGCCCCTTTTATATACTAAAAGGGTATTTTCGTCAAATATACATGAAGGGGTATTTATGTGAAATAAACAAAATCCATGGGATTACAGTGAGAGGGAAAGGGGCGGACCCTTCCTCTTGCTTTCTCTTTTGACTTGGGCCTTAGAAAGCTCTCCAAGTCTTTTTCTTCCTCTCTTCTCTCTCTCTCTCGGTCTTCTTCCCCTCTCCTCTTGCTCCTTGGAGTAACCTCCATTTTATAGTAGCTCCCACAAGTGGCGGAGGGGGTGGTGAAAAACCTCTTGGAGTTCCTCCAGTGGAATACCAAAGGCCAAGGTAATCTTTTCATCTTCCTCTTCTTTGCTTCAGTTTTTTTTTGCATCATTCTCTTTCCTTTTTTTTTTGTTCGGGGGTTGCGGATTGAACGGAGAGGGGAGAACCCCCCTCCGCTGCTATGCAGGGAACCGGAGGGGGTTCCCCCTCCGGTAAGGGACCGGAGGGGGTCCCTCCGGTGGGTCGCGGTCGCGGGGGAGCCCCCCCCTCCGGTACAGGGACCGGAGGGGGTCTCCCTCCGGGTCCGGCAGGCGCGGGGAGCCCCCCCCCCTCCGGTACAAGGACCGGAGGGGGTCTCCCTCCGGGTCCAGCAACAGCGGGGGAGCCCCCCCCTCCGGTATATGGACCGGAGGGGGTCTCCCTCCGGGTCCGGCAGCCGCGGGGACCCCCCCTCCGGTACAAGGACCGGAGGGGGTTCCCTCCGGGTCCGGCAGCAGCGGGGGAGACCCCCCTCCGGTACAAGGACCGGAGGGGGTCCCTCCGGGCCTTCCTCCGCGTGCGGTCAAAGCAGAGAAAGGGGCGGAGGGGCTTGGCCCCCACTCTCTTGGCTATAAAAGGATCCCGGGGATTAAAAAATTTCCTTTTCACCTCAGTACGGCAGAGTGGTGGGCGTTGAAACCGCTCTGCTTTCTTTGTGGTCCCGGTACATCCAGGTTGACCATCCTGACATCCGAAAAAAAGTTATCTTTTTGCGGAATAATTCCCATGCAGATTTATAGGCCTGAAAATATTTTTAGCAAGACTTTTCAATGCACGTATATGCGCATAACAGTACAAATCCCCGATATATATCTTGCCGGGTTGTCGGAGGGATTTACGGTGAAGGCAACCCTTGTCATTTTAAGGCCGTTTAGCGACAACCCGCTTCATTTTCCTTATTTCAGGAACTCTGCTCAAAAGAATTTAAACAACATTTTTGAATTTCAACAAATGCCCCCCACGGGTGGTCCGTCGAGGCCGGAGGCAGAGGCGGGCGACCCGTGCCGTCTCTTTTTTCTTCTTCTTTTCTCTTTTTTTTTCTTTCATATTTCTATTTGATATTGCCATAGCGAACTGACATCATGGTATTGTTCTTTTCTTCTTTTTTTCCCGCACTTCCATTTGATATTTCCATATCAAACTAACATTGTGCTATCTTCTTTCTCTTCTCTTTTTTTTTTTGTTCTTTTCTTTTGCAGGCTATTCAGCATGCCTCGATCTAGGAGAGGCCAAGTTCGTGGATCTCGGAGTCAGGACGGACGTTTTGCCCCTATTGCTTCCTCGAGATTGATGCCGCCGTTGGGGTCGCCACGGGTTACAGCAGAGACTCTATTTTCACTTGACAGGGGGCTGAGCATTGTTGCTCCGAGCCCTTTACCCGAGGGAGATCCAGGCGATGGCATTGTTGATTCATCTTTGATTTTCAGACATGGTGGCTGTGTCCGCTACACATATGAACGCCCCAAGGGTTACCCAAAGCACTATCCTTTGGATGAGTTTTTATTTCCCTTCATCCAGAACTTCATTCCTGAGGGGACGGATGATGGTGACAGTTTCTTGACCGCAGAACGCGTTCAGCTCGAGAGAGCCATTCTTGTGGGTCGTGATAGCCTGTTTGGCTGTTGTGGAGCTTCTTTTCCCAGCTTCCCCATGGGCCTTGTTTGCCAGGTTCAGTTTCCTGCCGTTACTCAGCTAGGCTTTTTTAGTTCTGAGACTGGATGTCCAGTTCAGGATCGGGCCTTCTCAGCTGCTGCTTGGGATCTGGGTGGAAAACACCGGGCAATATCAGATTCTTGTTCAGGTCTCTTCTTGGCTCCATCCGGCACTCGGTTTGCCTCAGAAGGGTATGATAAGCTGTCTTCTGGACAAAATCATGAGTGATTCTGTGCCCAGTTGGTATGGTAAATGGGCGGTTATTCCTTCCCACATATTTCATTTGGGAGCCACAGAATGGCTCATGGGCGTCCTTCATCATTACAGTCGGCTACTGGAGCTTGTGGGCATTCGTCACGCTGTGACTGCCGCTTTATATCGCTACCCTTGCTACAGTGGGCTTCTACAGGCATTGGCGGAGAGATTCAACCGTCGATTCAATACTTTTGCTACAGCAGAGGGTGAAACCGCCTTGGATTTATGGAGTTTTTACAGAATTTCGGGGCCTCCCATTTCGGGGCGGCCCTATGAGGAGGTGTGCCTTGATGATCTCCACAGAAACTACTCCACAGGTTCAGGTGAATATGGCCTCCCCTTGAGCTTCAGGTACTTGATGAAAGTTTGGCGGGATCTAGCCCGTTTTGGTAAAAAGAAGGCACCTTCAGCTTCTGCCGGCGCCGTGCGAGTTAGTTTGAATGCTTGGGTTCAATTTTTCTATAATGGACCATTCTGCTTTCATGAGCGATTTGCCGAGGATGACATGCCTTTAAGTGAATACCATCAGCTGATTCTGCCTTCACAGGAAAATAGACGCTATTTGTTCGCACCTGAAAATGAGGGGTGGAATCCCCGACGACTGCCGGATCAAACTTATCTTGCAGCCTATCTTGTTTACTGGTTGGCTACTTTTGTTGTGCCGTATGGCGAGGAGGGCCTGATACGGCCTGAGATTATTTACCCAGCGTGTCTGCTTGCGGATGGTCATAAATTGGCAATTGCACCTGCTACATTAGCAAATATTTATCATGTATTGGGGAACTTGATTGCACATAGCTCTCCTAGAGACAGAAGTGTTTACATGGCCACACATTATCTGAGCGCATGGGCCGGACTTTTGCTACCCTCATTATGCCAGTGTGCCAATTGAAAACCCCGTGGCGCCATTGATATTTCTTTTCCGAAACTGGCCGGATCAACATCAGTATGAGCATTTATTAGCAGCACGGAGGATGCTTTCCTTTGTGCCTATGCAGGGGAATGAGGGTCTTCAGTTTGCTTGTGGCTCTTATGACTTCCGACCATTTGTTGTTGAAGGTCGGGACAAGGTATCTTACGGCCTTTCTTATCATCAGTCCACCAGCTCGACTTTTTATGAAAACTGGCTGTATTGTATTAGGCCAAGCATGCTCGTATTCAGGAAGGGCAGCACGACTATTCTAGAGCCATACTTTCCTTACCGTTTTTCACGGAATTTTGGCTATGACCAGTCAGTGCCTCCAAATGCAAACTTTGGCATAGATTGCAGGCTTTGCAGGGGCCATGACACCCACCTTGTTGCAGAGAGTTGGTGGGATTATTTTTTTCGAGATGGTGCTGCTGAGCAGTGTCCTCTCCCCGAGGCAAGGCGAGTTGGCCGGATTGACATCTATTATGCACGCTGGTGGTTTAAGTACAACAATGTTTTCCGACAACTCCCACAAAAGATAAGGGAAGCTGAAGAGGCTCGACTAGGCAGTACCGTCCTACCGCCATTGATTGTGGAAAATTCAGTGCTTCATACCCAATTTTCAAAAATTGCAAAGGCGGTGAGGGACTTTCGCCTGCAGTGGGAGGCTCAGAACGGGGCCATTACCGTAGACCGTCGGCCATATGCGGGTGCAATTAAACCCTTGAAGCGCCCGCCAGTTACTACTTCGGGGCAAGGTGAGGCCTCGGCGGATCAGCGAATGTATTTTTGGTGGACACACTTCTTGTCGGATTGTGGTTATCCTCAGACTGCATCAATGGATACTCCTCTTCATCCTGAAGGCTTTACCAATGACTTGTGGCCGAAGTGGGAGCGACACCTGATCGGGTCCATCACCCGCATCGGGCCCTTTGAGTATGCCACCCTTGTTGAAAATGGCATTACCCTCGGCGATCTCTGGGAAGGCGTATCCAAGGCTGGAAAGGTGGTAGGTTTACGTCCTGAGCAAGTGGTGCTGCAGCCCTCCTTTTCGCTAGCCCCGAATGGTATGTGGTTCAGTCATTTTTACTTTTTACTTATCCGTGCACTGCCATTTACCTCTCTCTTACGTGCTTCTTCACCCCTTTTTTTTGTTTCACAGAGAGCTATATAGCTGCCAAAGATATGCCACATAAAGGGAAGAAAGCTTCAAATCCCCAGAAGCGGGCCCGTCCTAGTGAAGATGAGGGCGGCCACACTCGTGCTTGTCGTGCCCGCTCTAAAGGAGGAGCTTCAGAGGAGAGGCCGGGTAATATCCCTCTTTTGTTTCTCGTTCTCTCCTTGGAGGTGTGTCACTTATATATATATTTTTTTTCCTCTTCTTTTTTTTTTACCCCAGGCCCCTCAGGTGCCAGGGAGGAGGGTGATATTCCGGCTACAAATATTCTCCTTTCGCCAGCGCTAGAGGATACCGGGGAAGATGGAGAGCTCCAGGATGATGATTACAACCCCGTATTGGGCGCCTCACCCCCTTTCTCCCACGGAGGGCTCGACGACCGCATACCCATAGGTAGGGTGCTTCTCCCAACTATGATGAGTAATAAAGCAATAATCTTATTCCCTTGCTAAATATGTTCTCCCCTTCTCTCCCCCCCCCCTTTTTTTTTCTCAGAGCAAAATTTTGAGGAAGGATGCGCCAACATTCCTCCCGCACTGGAGCCAGGACCAAGCACAGGTCCAGCCTCTTTTAGTAAAATCTTCTTAATTTCCATATCTGATCCCTTTATTACAGGGAGAACTTTCACTTAGCAGTGATCATTTCAGGTTTCTCAGCTGAGAATTCAGTGATCTCTATGCAAGAATTTACTGCCCTCTTGGATTCCAGCCTGAATGCAGATTTGCCAGAGTTCTCTGTAAGTCTGACTACTGATCGGGGCCTGGTGACCCAATATTCTCAAGAGCTGTTAGCCGAAATACGCAGGGAAAAGACTCCAATCCCTGAGGCCGGAGAATTGGATGTAACTATCCATGCTGTTGGTATGTACTTCTGGTTTTAGCCCACGGAGTTATTTTGCCCTGCTAAGATGATCGCATGAATCTCATCGCTTTCTTGCTTTATGCAGCGAATGATCCCTTGTCCCTAAGCTGCCTGGATACTTTGGAGAAAAATAGAGGACATTCCTCTCCCTTAGGTCCAATTGAAGGCGCCTCCCAGGCTGGTGTTGGGGCTGATGGAAATCAAAGCCTCGAGATGAGAGGTGATGGCCTTTTGGAAGAGACCCCAGTCCTATCCCCAAAGGGGAGGGGTTTTGAAAGAGACATGACCGCTTCTCCTTCAGCTTCAGGATCTACCATGCCGCTTTCTGATGGGGAGGAGGACGTTGGGTTACAAGGTCATCATGCTCTTTACATTTCTCTGCTTATTCTTTTAAGAGCTTCTATTGTGCTGGACTGATTTTCATAATTTCTTCTTTCTTTTTCCTCTCTCTTTTTTTAGAGAAACTTGTCGATGTACATGTGTCTCGCGGTGCCCCAGTGGTGGAGGAGTCTACCTCTTATCTGCCTGATGCGGGTAAGAATGATGAAATGGTTTAGAATTAAAGGGGCCCACCCTCTTTTGTATGCGCCCTTTTCATATCGATGCCTGTTAAGGCATTTACATATACTTGCCTGATCATAACCTTGTGTCTGCTTCAGATATCGATAGGCTTGAAACAAGGGGTCTGCAGACCTATTCAGCCCTTGATGGAGGCGTTGTAGGAGGGGACGAGCCTGCTCCCATCCCGGAAGACCAAACGACAGAGGTTTCCCTTTCACGAAGTGAGGCTAAGATACTTTTGACTTCTAGAAAAAGATTTACAGACACCTCTGTTGTGAATAAAATTGTGACTTATGTGCCACCTTCCTTTTTTTTTGTTGCAGCCCCAGAGGGAGACGCTCCTCCTATCCCCGGGAGCAATGGAGGAGACTTGCTGTTGGGACTTGACTTTCCACCTCATGAGATTGATTGGCATGATGATCCTCAGCCTAAGGCTTTTGTGGGGGCTGAAATGATGGTGGTGACACTCATGAGTGGAGCTCGAGCCTTATTTCAAGGGGGGAGCCTTCCTCTCGTGGAGACTGTGCGGGACACTCTTCGTACCGGCACACGGGGCTATCATGCATTGGGATTGCCAAGAGAGCCCTGGATGGCGGCAGTGGATGATGTTTGGGCAGAATTTCAACGCCTGCACACGGCTTCATTGTGGGAGACTCACAGGCTTAAAATACAAGAGTTAGAAGCTGAAGCTTGCACTATGTCCAGCGAGATGGAGAAGTTGCATTCCCAAGCTGAACAAATCCGGGAGCGTCGGACTACTCTTGAGGCAGCGGCAGCTGAGGACAAGAGTCAGGCTACCTCACTTCGGGAGACAGTGAGCAGCATTTTACAGAGGATTGAAGAGCTAGAGGCGGCAGCAGAATCTAATTCTGAAATGGCTCGAAAGCTGCAGGCTGAGGAGGACTCCCTTGTGTCTGAATGCCAAGCGATGCAGGAAGCAATTGCAGCGAAGCAGAACACCCTTGGGGACCTACTGAAAAAACGACCCCCTAGTGTTTGAGATTACCTTTTCCCATTGCACTTCTTCTGACTCTTTCCTTCTTAGATCTTTTGCCTATGTAGTTACTCCGAGGGTCTGTCTCGGACTTCCATTTTGCAAATGAATAAAAACATGACTTCAGGATCAAAGACTTCAATGAGGCATTATCCATTTTTTCTCTCTTCTCTTTCTCTCTTTTTTTTTCTTCTTTTCTTTTTTTTTCTTCTTTTTTTTTACTAGTCATAGCGCCCTTTCGGGTTTTCACCATGACCAGCCCCCTTTAACTTTTTCCAGCGCGCCCTTGCGGATTTTCGTGCTGAGGGATTACCCATTTTTGTCTGAGACGCCCTTTCAGGTTTTCATCTCAGTCGGATTTTGACCTTTTTTGCCCTTGAGCAGCCAGAGATCCGACTGCTCAAGTCCGTCGGGGCACCTCTATTTTAAGCCCCCCCCTTTTTTTTATCGACTAAAGAAATTGAAAGTCTGAAGAACTCAGACTTTAAAGCTGACCACGGGAATTTGAAAGCCAATTGGGGTTTTAGCATTTAAGAGAATGACCAAGAGATTGGACAGTCAAAACTTGGATTTTGGGATTCAGGGAGGCAGACCAATGAAATTGGAAAGCCGAACTTGGGATTTTGGGGTGGCTGACCGATGAAATTGGAAAGCCGAACTTGGAATTTGGGATTTTGGGTGGCTGACCAATGAAATTGGAAAGCCGAGCTTGGAATTTGGGATTTTGGGTGACTGACCAATGAAATTGGAAAGCCGAACTTGGAATTTGGGATTTTGGGTGGCTGACCAATGAAATTGGAAAGCCGAGCTTGGAATTTGGGATTTTGGGTGGCTGACCAATGAAATTGGAAAGTCGAACTTGAAATTTGGGATTTTGGGTGACTGACCAATGAAATTGGAAAGCTCGAACTTGGAATTTGGGATTTTGGGTGGCTGACCAATGAAATTGGAAAGCCGAACTTGGAATCTGGAATTTTGCACAGTGAGACATGAACGAGAACTGTTCAAAGCACCTGTGACTTTTTGGGTTTTTTCTTGGGGGAAAATTCCCCCTATCCTTCTTTACTCTCCTGCGGAGGAGGGCAAATCTGGTGCAGTTTGTTGCTGAAATTCATGCTCGGGAGTATAGTATAATTTCAAGTGTTTTCCATTTAATGGTGAAAAGGGATTCTCCCCTTTATGGTCGACGACCTTATAAGCGCCTCCTTCATAGACTTTGGAGATGACATATGACCCTCGCCAATTTGATTGTAATTTGCCGCTGGCTCTTCCAGCCATGACCTCCCTTTCTTTGACCATAACAAGGTCTCCTTTCTTGAACGCCCTTTGCTTCACAAGTTTATCATAAGCCCGGGCCATTCGAGCCTGGTAGGCCTGCAAGTGTTTGTAAGCCCCTAATCTCTTGCCTTCTAAGTCTGAGAGTTCTTCAAGTCTTCTTTGTATCTCATCTCGTTCTTGGGTTTGGAGCCCATTATGTAGGGCTACCCGATAGGAAGACATCTCAACTTCAACCGGTACAACGGCTTCTGCCCCGTACACGAGAGAGAAAGGAGAACAACCAGTGGGGGTTTTATAAACCGTTCGATATGCCCAAAGGGCTTCATGTATCTTCTCGCCCCAGTCCTTCCTACGGCTGCCAACAATTTTAGCTAATAATTTGCACATGGTCTTGTTAAAGGCTTCGGCCAAGCCGTTTGCTTGAGGATTGTAGACGGTGGAGGCTCTCCAATCAATGTGGAATTTTGCCGCCAATTGATAAATGGTCTTATTTTTGAATGGCGTGCCATTGTCTGACATGACTCGGCAGGGAGTGCCGAATCGGTATATAATATGGTGCTTGACGAATTGAGCGACGGCTTCCCCTGTGACTTCCCACAAGGGTACGGCCTCAGCCCACCGAGAAAAGTAGTCTATTGCGGCCAGAATGTACTTGTGACCTTTTATAGATGGTGGGAAGGGTCCCACAATGTCCATTCCCCATTCAGCAAAGGGCCAAGTAGGGGCAGTGGGATGTAGGATGTTAGGAGGCCTTCTGTACATGACCAAAGGCCTGGCATTGGTGACACGTACGGGCGTAGCGACTACAATCCGCGTACATAGTGGGCCAGTAAAAGCCTTTCAATTTTATATTGATCTTCATCTTATCTCCAGCTTGATGGGCGCCGCAGAGCCCTGAATGGACCTCACGCATTATCATTTTGGCCTCTTTGGACGAAAGGCAGCGAAGGAGGACAGACTTGTCTTTTTCATGGACAAGCCTATAAAGTTGGTCGCCTATCAATTGATAGAATGCCGCTCTTCGCAATAGTTGAACCCTCTGAGCCCGATCTGCTGGGAGGCGACCACACTTTATGTCAACAATCGGTTGACGCCAGTCCAGTTCTTCTTCTTGAGCAGGGTCATTTTCCTCAATCACATGTATCTCCGGGGTGGAGGAATTAATGTCTTCATCGAGGACACTTGGCATTAGTTTCCGATGTCTGACAGTTATGTCCATTTCGCCTTCAGGTGGGAGTTTTATGGCTGACGCTAATTTTGCCAGGGCGTCGGCCTGTGAATTTCTTCCTCTAGGAACATGTTCTATCTCAAACAAGTAGAATTTTTCTTTCAACCTCATTACCATATCATGGTAAGATAGTAGCTCTCTCTTTCGGACTTCATAGTCACCCAATACTTGTCGTATGACGAGCTGTGAGTCGCCATAGGCTTTAATGCATTTGACTTCCATTTCTAAAGCAAGCTGAAGCCCTATGATTAACGCCTCATATTCTGCTTCATTATTTGTCAAAGGTTTCATGAGGGCACATGAATTGGGAAGAATCCCTCCTTGAGGAGTGACTAAGACAATGCCAGCTCCTGAAGCGAGGGTAGTTACCCCATCAGTCTTCTTAATTGTCCGGGAGGCACCATCAAAGTAGAGTTCCCAGCACGGCATGTCAATGACCAGAGATTGCTCCATCTTTTGCATTGAACTGCCCTCGGTCTGTTCTTCTACTCCCGATTGGGATGGAAGTGTCTCTTCATCGGGCAATTCAGTGTTAAGTGGAGAATCAGCCGGAACAGGATGTGCCGCCAAGAACTCCGCCATTCCTTGTCCTTTGATTGCTTTCTGGGGAACAAAAGTTATGTCGAACTCCATAAGGAGTAATGCCCATTTTCCCAGTCATCCTGACAACACCGGCTGCTTAAGAAGGAACTTGAGCGGGTCCTGCTTTGAAATTAATTCCACTTGGTGGGACAAGAGGTAATGCCTCGACTTTTTAACGGCAAACACCAATGCCAGACAAACTTTCTCCATTGGAGAATAACGATGTTCGAGGCCAACCAGTTTTCTGCTCAAGTAATACAATGGTTGTTCTTTGCCTTCTTCATTTAATTGTGCGAGCAATGCTCCCAATGAGGCATCCATGGCAGCAATATAAAGAATGAGAGGCTTTCCCTTGACCGATGCTCCGAGCACTGGGGGAGTAAGGAGGTATTCTTTGATCTTCTCAAATGCTTGCTGACATTCCTGATCCCATATAAATGGGGCACCCTTTTTCATCAATTTGCCAAATGGCGCACACCTCCCAGAGAGATTGGATATAAAACGCCTGATGTAGGCTAACCTTCCCTGAAGTGACCGGAGTTCTTTAATATTCTTAGGTGGGGGCAGTTCCCGGATAGCTTTTATTTTATCAGGATCGATTTCTATCCCCCGGTATCTGACAACAAAGCCGAGGAACTTGCCACTTGAAACCCCGAATGTACATTTCATGGGATTCATCTTAAGTTTGTACTGGCGGAGTCTGTCAAAAACCCGACGCAAATCATCTAAGTGACCTTCGCGCTTGCAGGTTTTTACAACGAGGTCGTCAACATAGCACTCGACCAGGTCGTGTAGCATTTCATCAAAAATCTTTGTCATAGCCCTTTGATAGGTGGCCCCGGCATTCTTCAGCCCGAAGGGCATTCTTTTGTAGTTGAAAATTCCTTTTGGGGACCGGAATGCCGTATGACCTTTATCTTTGACCGCCATACGTATTTGATTGTAGTCGGAGGATCCGTCCATGAAGGACAGAGCTTCATGTCCCGTGGTCATGTCTACCATGATTTCTGTAATTGGAACAGGGAAATCATCTTTTGGGCATGCTTTATTCAAGTCTCTGAAATCAATGCAGACTCGGACTTGGCCGTTTTTCTTTTTTACTGGGACTATGTTGGCGAGCCAAACTGGGTAGAGACAGGGCTCTATAAAGTCCACTTCGAGAAGTTTGTCCACTTCAGCGTTCACTTTTAACTCCAACTCGTGGCGCATGCGTCTCTGAGCTTGCTTGACCGGTTTAGCAGCGGGCAGTATGGCTAGTTCATGTTCAGCCACCGAGGGCTCCAGCCCGGGCATCTCTTTGTAAGTCCAAGCAAAACAATCTCTGTACTCGAATAGGAGTTGTTTGTAAGCTTGTCTTTCTGACTCTGTGAGAAGGGCGCTAATGAAGATTGGTTGGGGCTCATTGGTATCCCCGAGGTTAAGTTCAATTAACTCATCAGCCGTCGCTTGCCCCCCATCTTCAAGTTCCTGCGGGGCGGGTTGTAGGTCTATGAAGCTTTCATCCTCTTCTTCCTGGATGGCATGAATATCGTAGCCACTTGAGCCACTGATTCCAGTAACGTGAGGTCTTATAGAGCTTTCGTCATGGTCATGCACTTGTTGCTCATTTGTAGATTGGGGACTCTGAGGGGAAGGCAACAACCCAATTGTGTTGACAACATAGTGAATCTTAAGGCTGGGCTCCCAAGACGGAGGGTTGCTCTTGGCTTCACTTGCAATAAACTTGGGCAATGTAGATGCAGCTTCAATGAGGACCATTTTGTTGGAAGGCCTAGACTGATCCCATGAATGTGGCTGTGGGGGAAAAACCTGATGTTGTTTTATCTGGATAACTCCCTGTTGTATTAAATCCTCAAGTTGATCCTTGAGGACATAACAGTCTTCTGTACCATGTCCTGCCATTCGATGGAATCGACAGAAGCTGGAGCTCTTGGCTTCACTGACTCTAGACGACCTGCGAACTGGAGGGAGCTGGATAAGACCCCGAGGCAGACAAGAGTCAAACAACGACTCAGTATGAGTCTTGACAAATGAGTATGGAGTTTCCATCCGCTGTGCCAAACTCATCACTGGCGTTGTGCCTTTGAATTCCGCAGGTGGTTGGTTTGCTCTGGTTCCCTGAGACCGGGTCTGGTTTATTGGGCATTGGGAATAAGTGTGGATTTTTGAAGGAAAAGTGAGATGTCTAAATAGAACATCACGTTCACGTAGCAACTCTTGTACAAAAGCTTTTAACGCCTGGTTCTCCTGTCTCAACAACTTAATTGCATCAGTAGGGTCCCCTTTCTGTTTAGTGACAGGAATATTAGTGTCATTCAGTATGAGGCGTTCTGCTCCTGTGATGTCTAACCCGGCTAACTGACTCAGGGCTTTGAGTTTAGCTTCCCCGGGCAATTGACAGGCAGGTTGTAAGACAATGACCTCCTCATTTCCAAGGCCATTGTTCAAGCCATCGACCTCTGGAACTTTCGGTCTAAGGTTTCCTTGTTTTTCAACTACACAGAGGAGATCCCCTTGTGTGGAGTTGAACTCATCGGAAGTGGGTGGCGCCCCTATTGTATTTACAGCATGAAAGACTTGAAAGTTTGGCTCGGGATCATAGCCCATGCCTCTTCGGTCGTTCTTGGAGAAGGGGGGTTGCCCCCTGACTTGCGTAGGGCACCACAACTGTTGAAAGTAACTTTTGCGGGAGGCTTTCTGCATTTGTGGAACCTTTTGCTTGTGACACATTTCTTTAATGTATTTGGGCATATCAGACATTTCTTGGATAGGCTCCAGAGCGTTTTCAGGCGGTTTGCTCCAGCCGAAGTCGTCATCTGTGGGGGCATGAGGCACCATATCTCCCTTATAAAAGATAATGGGCTTGCAACGCTCATTATTTCCCTTTTTGCCTTTTCTTTGATATGTAACGATGAATGTCTTTAAAGCCTCCACTCCATACTCTTCTCTTGGAGCAACCAATTGCATGCAAACAGGGGGCAACATAATGCTCTTGTCTATCGTTTGGTTAATAAGGTTGGCCTCGAAATTGATCTCCCGCCGCTCGGGTTGAGTTGGCTTGGCGGTGGAGACGTCGGCTTGCAAGCTCAGCCGATGTATCTTGGCGAGTTCTTCATTTATGACAAAAAGTTCTTCTTCCTCATCATCTTCCTCAAACACCTTTTGTTTTCCCTTGCCTTTGACGTCAACTGGGGGTTCGACAGTCGGTTCCCCAAAATATAACTGGGCATCAGTTATGTTACATTCATTTGGTCGGAAAGGAGACCTGTCGGCAAAAACCATGTGTTGTTCTCCGCCCCTTGCATATTTGATACACTGATGTAGAGTCGAAGGGACGACCCAGTTTTCATGAAGCCATGGCCTGCCAAGCAAGGCTTTATATGAGGTATCAGCATTAATAATGTAAAAAGTAGCTTTGGTGACAAACATGTCCATTGTTACTTCCACGTCCACTTTCCCCAGTGCATCTTCAGAGTTTTGATTGAACCCTGAGATTTTTACATCATACACTCTCTGTAAATAAGGCATGAGAAACATGGACTTGAAAGTCTTGAGAGGCATTATGTTGACAGAAGCGCCAGGGTCGACAAGGATCCGGTTCAACTCACGCCCATTGATTTTTCCTTGCATATACAACGGACGATTATGACATGGGGAGGACAGTAACATGTCCTTGTCAGAGAAGGTAACTGTTGCGGCCAAAACCTCATGTGCTTGTGTTTGAATTTCGGCTGCATGAGCCTCATAGACCTCAGGCTCTTGGAGACTTTAATGAGAGCCTCCCTCAACTCTTTACTCCAGGCAATGGCCTCCCATATGCTAACCATAGTTGGCATTCGCTTCATGTGTTGAATGATCTTACGATCAGCCCGAGCCCGGGCTTGATCTAGTGGAGGGATCATCTCCACCAGAGACTTAGGCTGATAAGGGGGCTTCTGGGCCGGCTCCAACTTTCCCTGGTCATTTGTTTCTTCTTGGAACAGCGGGGCTAAAGATTCCTCTTCCGGAACTGGAAGCTCTTCATTGTCCTTGCCTGAAGGGCCTGCTTGGGCTGGATCAGCAGGCTGCTCTTGGGAGAGGGAACCAACGAGATCAGTCTCTTCATCCGTTGGATCGAATGGAATAGCACCTACTCCCTCCTGAGAGATCGGCTCGACGGGCTCCTCATCCTCGTCTGAGGGGTCGAAGATGAAAGTTTCAGCCCGTACTTGTACCTCAGGGGGCTCATTGGGTTCTTCTCCTCGAAAGATGATCACTCTTTGGGAGGTAGTTGGCTGGGAAGTGTGCCCATTGGAGGATATGGACTGTCTACCCCGCCCGCGACCTCGGCCACGACCACGGTTCCGGATTTCTGCATTACGACGGCGATAGGTGGCCATAGTAATCCTGTCCCCCGAGACAGGGGTAGTAATAGTCCCCCCCAAATTTTCTGGTGGGGGGATTGACACCATATGACATGAGAAGCTTTTTAACATTTCTTCCAGCTTCTCTATGGTGAGTTCTTCATCTTTGTAAAAGACAGAGAGTTCCTCTGGAATAAAGAGCTCCTCGCCTTCCTTGGCTCGCTTGAGCATTTGTTGGAGCCAGCTCTTGAGCCGAGTTTTGCGCTCCAATTCCTCCCATGGGATGTACTTATCTAGTGGGACGGGCCCAGTTGGAAGAGAAGGTACATACTCTTCCAATTCCTCAATCAACTTTTGTAACTTCTGTAAAGGACTTAACCCCTTGGGTGCTTCCATGGCTGCCGCCTGCTCGGCTTGCTTCTTCAACCTTCTTTTCGAGTTCTTCCTCCTGTTCTTTTCCTGTTTCTTTGCTCGCGCCAACGCCTCTTGGGACAGGGCCGCTTTTCTTGTAGATGCCTGGGGGGCAGCCTTGGTTTTTGAACTCTTGGCATAAGCCTTCTGCTTGAATGACTTTAACGGGGAATTCCTCCTTGGGGTTACGATAACCCAGTCACCCTCTGACTCATGAATTTGAAAGGTGGCGTTGATTGCTTTTTGGACAATTTCATGAGGTAACTCTTGAAATTTGGCCGCAAAGGAGCCAAAATCATGAAGGAGGTCAGACCCTCCAACCACTTGTTGACTATCAGGCTGGGGGCCCACTTCGTAAGTCCGTAACTCAGCCTTGTTGTCTTGTTTTCTCTCAACTGCTAGGGCAGCATTTGGCGATTGGGAAGTGCTTTGGCATGCTTGCTTAGGGTTCGTCATGATTTCCAGTTGCTGGGCGAGGTATGACTGTTCTGGTCTCATCCTGTCAACAGCCTTTAGTGCCTTGCCCTTCTGATTTAGCTGAGGTGAGGACTGACACAGCCCACTCATAACTGCAGTGAGTGGGGGTTGGGTCATGACCTTAGAGCCTAAATTAGAGCCCCTGGGTGAGGGTTGGCCTTTTTCGCCCCGGTAGCCGGTGTTCTATATTGTTCAGTCCTCAAGGTCGGCCCAGAGGTCTGCCTTCCGACCAATGCTTCATTTATGCTAGGAGAGACGATAGTCCCTTTGGTGGAAGTACATGGGCCGACCCTTCGGAGGTAGTCCTGGCTCATAACATTCCCCTGAGTGCTATTTTTAGACGGGCCTGTAGCCCGGTGCCCAGGGAGGGCTCGGCCTTTAGGATGAACACCTCGGTCATTATCTTTCTTGTCTGAGACAAGAAGGTCCTGCTCCCAATGAGAAGAGTCAGGGTGCGGTGAATCACGCACCAGAACCTCCTTTCCACCAAATAAAATGTCCAGCAACTTTTTAGTTTCTTCTTTCGGGAGAGGCAAGGATTCCAGGTCCTGCCAAGGTCGCCACTCGAGGCTCCTGTCTGCGGAACTATCTGGGGCGGGCCCAGTCTCTGGTGCTTGTGACATTGACTTCCCGTGAGAAGTTGATGCATGTATAACATTTACTGAGAACGGCGACCGTCCCCATGGAGAGGATGCCGAGGGAACTTGAGAACCCTCCTTTAGCTTTATAATCTGTCGGGTAATCAAATCCTCGGCTATGTCTTTGAAGGTAGGACAATCATAAATGACATGTCCCATGGCACGGTGATATAAGCAGTAGCCATGCCGATGTGTCATTCCGGTCATCAAGTCACTGTCCGGTTTAGGATACTGTATTAGCCCCTCCCTCCGGCAGATCTTAAATATCTCCAGAGTTCTGTGCTGGGGAAAAGAATACAACTTCTCTTGGGGCTCTGCAACAGGCGAGCCTATTGGATCTTCGGATAGCCATCCTCCAGTCCTTGGTCGCCGTCTGGGCTCCACCGTGGCTTCTGAATGCGAGGAAGCCCGGGCGGACTCTCCAGTTGAAGGTGTCGGGGACAGGGCCATCAGCCTGTCATCCATGCGTCTCATTATTTGTAGCAGATCCTCTTGATTATGCCGTAGACGCCTGACTTCATGCCGGAGTTTGCGGACAGCCTTCCGAATGGTGAGGCATTCGGACATTAAGAAGTAGCCCCCTCCCAAAGTGGCACCTTGAGGAGGGGGGTCTGTGTCCAGACCATCTGCCGGGTCCCTCGCCTGACTTTTCCCAGTGAGCTTATGTACGACATTTACTGAAAAGTGCGTATCTTGCTGGACACGCGGCCAGGGCGAATGCCTCCTACTGTTGATATCATCAAAAATTCGTTCGGCGGCCTCATGAAGCCTTTTTCTCACCATACTTTCTCCTTGAATATCAACTCCCTCTGAATGAGGGTCTCGATGCAATCTTGTAATTCTTCGCATTCTTTGGTGGGGTGCGATATTATGGCATGGAACTTGCAATATCTTGGGTGAGCCTTCTCGACCTCAGTATAAGTAGGAGGTGGGTCATGTACCATAATGCATTCCTGGTCTAGAAGGGCCTCAAATATTTTTTCAGTGTTTTCTTTAGGAAAGGAACATGCATGAGAAGGCCTCCAGCCCGGGTACCACATGGTGGGCTTGGTCCCACTGGGACCTGCTTCTTCTTCCCCCGGATCAGGAAATGTAAAGGCTGCCACTTGATAAATGTTCCGGTTTGGCCGATGGCTAATAACATTAGCCGACCGAGGCATTCGCTCCCAGGTGTGGGGTTGAGGAGGGTCGACCCGAGTCCCTTTCATTGTGATGAGCTGATTTTGTATCATCTTCTCCAGCTCATCTTTGAAAACATAACAATTTTCAATAGTATGCCCCAATAAACGATGGTACAAACAGTAATTGGGATCTTCTGTTTTACCAACTTCCTCAGGCTTTTTAGGTTCTGGCAAAATTATCAATTTGTTCTTCGTGCAGAGGCTGAAGAGTTTGCCGGTGTGCTCCTTCTTAAAAGAGTAAGGAGTCTTCATGCGCTCGGCCAACTTTGTGGTCGGTGCCCTTTTTTCAGATCTCTTGCTGGAGTCGATCGGCGAGGCTTGATCGTCTTCAGCAGTCGGGGAGAAATCTACTGCATTTGCTTCTTTTCCCGCAGCAGGTCGCTCTTTAGATGTCTTATGCTTTGAAGGAATGAAGGTGGGATTCTCAGCGAAGAACATTTCGATCTCCGCGACCGCCGAATTTAGTTGGTCAAACCCTTTGACATTTGCCCCCAGAAGTCGCTCACTGACCTCGGGGGAAAGTCCTCTTCGGCATATGGTGATGGCATCTTCCTGTGCCGGGGGATTGTCGCATCTCATGCTAAGGTCCCTCCAACGTTTAATGAAGTCGAGAGCCGTTTCTCCCCTCTTCTGCTTAAGCGAGCAGAGCTCAGCGAGGGACACTTTCCTTTCAACTAATTGGAACCGATCAATGAATTTCTTTTGTAAATCAGCCCAGTCGGCGACGGAGTTGGGCTTCAATCTGGAGTACCATTGAAAGGCACTCCCAGTGAGAGAAGTCGCAAAGTAGCGGAGGAGATAAGACTCCTCGATGGCGAGGTCACCCATGGCCGTGACATAATAGGCGAGGTGCTCGTGCGGCGATCCCTGCCCATTAAACTTTTGCAATTTCGGCGCCTTCGGACAATCCGGAGGGAGTTTCTTGAATTGGTGGTGTAAAGGATAGGGCACACTGTATAGGTCGACAGTGGCAGTACCCTCGCCACGTTGGGCGAACTTATCCTCAATCATCTTTTCTATCATCCGACGCTGGGCGATGGTCTCCTCTACCCCCATGACCTGAGAGATTGAGCATGGGGGATCCCTCTGAGTGGCTCATCCCCTGTGTCGCCGCGCGCGTCGGGAGGGTGAGCTCCCTGTCGATTGGCAATAGCGGGATTGTATGCTTGTTGTTCCCGTCGGGGCTCTTGATTCGGCATCGGTGTTTGAGGCCTTTGAGCATTTATATTCATCTGCCTTTTCATTTCCAGCATGAGATTGGTCATCTCTATGTGCCAACGTTGCATTGTTTCGAACTTGGCATCGTCAGACATTGCTTGGAAGGCGGCCTTTGTTGGTGGCTCAAATGCTGGGTTGAGGTTCACACCACTGCCGGGGAGGACCGCCCCTTCATGGATGCTCACTACCTCGTCATGGTCTGCTCCCTCTAGGGGTACATTCTCTCCTTGATTTTGCCATTGGTTTTGAACGGGCACCTGGTGTTGGCCTTGGGGAGAAGTTCCCGCTTGACCGCTAGACTGGCCTTGGAAGTTTCTTCTGGCGGCATTCCTAGTGTTAAGGTAGACCGCGTCCAGGGCCAAATTGGGATCATTTGGGCCACCATGTTCATTTACGTTGGCAGGGATACCAGTTGATTCCATAGGTTCCCTGCCTGAGGCATAGCAAGTGTAAATCTTCATGTTGGCACCTGCTTCTGACATTTGTACCACCCTACGCTTTTTAGGTGGTTGAGCTGTAGGGCGGGGTGGTGCCCCCAACCTGTCGAAGACAGAAGGTCGTGGTGGCGCATCTCCCGCCAGTCTATCAAAGACTGAGACTCGTGTCGGCGGTGCCTGAGCGCGGGAGGTCTTCTGAACTCGGACGTGATCCGAGCCTTGGGGAGCAACATTGGGTTTGCGATAACCCCCTTTCCTTTTTTGGCCCCGCGAACGCGGGGTTTTGACATCTAGCGATGTTGTTGTTGGTTGAGCTTGCATTCGCCCAGGCCTGGCGGCCCTAGCTTGTTTAATTGCACGGGCCTCCTGCTTGGTGACCCAAACTTGCTTCATTTTCTGGAGGTGTCGCTCAATTGCTTTACCCCCGCTTGAAGGCTTCTTTTCGAAGTCTGCGGCATCCTCGCGTACCTTGTGAAGAAGCGAGAAGCGGTTGGAAGTCGATACAGTCGGGACGTGATTGACCCGTGGCGTGATTGGCCCTCCGCCGTCAAGACGAACGCGGAGGTCGCCGATCAGTATGGTTTTACCGGACCTTGAAGTAGCTGCAGTCGGCTTCCTGTTTAGGCGGCGACGACGTTGCCCCCATTTGGTGGGAACAGTGTCGGCCGAAATGACATGGACCGAGAAGACTCGGCCCTGAGTAGGTCGGGGGCTGCTGGCCCAGTGGCAATAGGGGCTGTCACGGTGCAAACGACCGGACAAGCCTGAGCGGCCGGGACCACTCCCAAAAAGAAGGGGGATCCAACCACAGCAGGAAAATCCCCAAACACAATTGGGGTGGCGAGATACCCATACTTGGCATGGGTGGCGATGACCAAGGGACCGTAAGTGACAGCGGCCATTGAGCTTTACAGAGAAGGTTGAAAATTCGCCTTTACGTCTCGGCGGTGTATCCTCCCTTTGCTCCTCGCGCTCCTGCATGGAAGAAAGAGTGGCATTAGGTCCTTTTGTAAGGGCATAAGAAGCTTTAGCAGTAAAGATGAAAGGCGGGAAAAGTCCCACCGGGCGTGCCAGTCTGTTTACACGCGGAATTATTTTCGGAACATCCAATTTCGCTGGATGGATATGCATATATTTGGCATATTTATGAATTCCGCGCTTTTTTAAATTTATCAGACGATTTAGGGTTCGGGTACAGGACTTTTCCCCACCGACCGAAGTCGGCGTTAATTTACATCGGACGAGTCCGAATACCCTTGATTAAACTGCTAAAGATCTTTTGCTCCCCTTGACGAAAGAAAAAGCCCTTTTAGTTTCCTTCGGATATGCGGCCCCACCTTTTTATATTTGTCGTTTCGAATGACATGTAACTTTTTATGATCTTGATAAATTCTTTTTGATTTGGTTAAAAGAACTTTAGGGAATGCAATTTGTAAGGCTTTGTTCTTGAAAGAGGGTATATTTTTTTTATTGTAACCCAAAGAAATTTCTTCATGACAAGAACAATTGTTGGAGATTTTTCCCTATTTCATCTCTTAAATTTTTATGACTTATGAACGTATATATGCATAATTTTAAGAACTTTTGGGTCAATGGTGTAATTTTACGCCAAGAGGGACCTTTGTATAATTTTGATGAGAACCATGACAATCACAGTTTTCATGCTCACTTAATTTTATCACATTGTCATAGTATTTCTCATTACATAACATCATGAAGCCCCTTTTATATACTAAAAGGGTATTTTTGTCAAATATACATGAAGGGGTATTTATGTGAAATAAACAAAATCCATGGGATTATAGTGAGAGGGAAAGGGGTGCACCCTTCCTCTTGCTTTCTCTTTTGACTTGGGCCTTAGAAAGCTCTCCAAGTCTTTTTCTTCCTCTCTTCTCTCTCTCTCTCGGTCTTCTTCTCCTCTCCTCTTGCTCCTTGGAGTAGCCTCCCTTTTATAGTAGCTCCCACAAGTGGCGAAGGGGGTGGTGAAAAACCTCTTGGAGTTCCTCCGGTGGAATACCAAAGGTCAAGGTAATCTTTTCATCTTCCTCTTCTTTGCTTCAGTTTTTTTTTTGCATCATTCTCTTTCCTTTTTTTTTTGTTCGGGGATTGCGGATTGAACGGAGAGGGGAGAACCCCCCTCCGCTGCTATGCAGGGAACCGGAGGGGGTTCCCCCTCCGGTAAGGGACCGGAGGGGGTCCCTCCGGTGGGTCGCGGCCGCGGGGGAGCCCCCCCCTCCGGTACAGGGACCGGAGGGGGTCTCCCTCCGGGTCCAACTGGCGCGGGGAGCCCCCCCCTCCGGTACAAGGACCGGAGGGGGTCTCCCTCCGGGTCCGGCAGCAGCAGGAGAAACCCCCCCCCCTCCGGTACAAGGACCGGAGGGGGTTTCCCTCTTGGTCCGACAGGCGCGGGGAGCCCCCCCCCCCCCCCCTCCGGTACAAGGACCGGAGGGGGTTCCCTCCGGGTCCAGTAGCAGCGGGGGAGCCCCCCCCTCCGGTATATGGACCGGAGGGGGTCTCCCTCCGGGTCCGGCAACCGCGGGGACCCCCCCTCCGGTACAAGAACCGGAGGGGGTTCCCTCCGGGTCCGGCAGCAGCGGGGGAGACCCCCCTCCAGTACAAAGGACCGGAGGGGGTCCCTCCGGGCCTTCCTCCGCGTGCGGTCAAAGCAGAGAAAGGGGCGGAGGGGCTTGGCCCCCACTCTCTTGGCTATAAAAGGATCCCGGAGATTAAAAAATTTCCTTTTCACCTCAGTACGGCCGAGTGGTGGGCGTTGAAACCGCTGTGCTTTCTTTGTGGTCCCGGTACATCCAGGTTGACCATCCAGACATCCGAAAAAAAGTTATCTTTTTACGGAATAATTCCCATGCAGATTTATAGGCCTGAAAATATTTTTAGCAAGACTTTTCAATGCACGTATATGCGCATAACAGTACAAATCCCCGATATACATCTTACCGGGTTGTCGGAGGGATTTACGGTGAAGGCAACCCTTGTCATTTTAAGGCCGTTTAGCGACAACCCGCTTCATTTTCCTTATTTCAGGAACTCTTCTCAAAAGAATTTAAACAACATTTTTGGGTTTCAACAAGCGCCTATGTGAGCACATACTATGTTTAACAAGATAGTTGCACATATATTGTTTTAGGCGACTATGTTATCATAGCGACTAAGTTAATCAGTCTCTTGCTTTGCAGTGCCTATATGAGGATAGCTTCATGATCCAGTGCCTATGTTTATAATTCAGCGCCTAAGTGGATTGATTGTGCGCCTAAGTCACAGAGTTTTTGTCATAATTGATATAGTTTTGTTATCGCCAAAACTAAGGGATTTGAGGTAGTATTTGGATCTAGTCCACTTGTACTCAACAATCTCCCTCATTTTTTGGTGATGACAAAAATTCTTGATAGTGTTAATGTTCGTGTGTCCACTGTAAAAAGCATGTTCTTCTTATCTTCTTAGTTTTGTTTATCTGTTTGCCTTTATCTTTCTTTTAGTTATCTCTCTTTTTGGCAATCAACAAAAAGAATAAGAAGATCAAACGAGAGAGAGAGCAAAAAGATACAAAAATGTAAACATTTGTGTCTTTACAGAAAGAGAAGAATACTAAATGTATGATGATCAGATGGACCTAGAGCATAGAGATGTTGAGGTAAAAGACAATTATGAGAAGTACACAAGCATTTATCATTTTTGTTTCCTAACATAGTGACGAGAAGTTGAAGGAGATGCAAAAAGAGCCAGTGGTGGTAAGGCAGCCGGTGGAGGAGAAGGATCCTATGGAGGTGGAGGATAGGCGACAACCTCAGTGAGTTCATATTCATACACTGCTTCCCGATCCAAGAAGATATCGAAGGTGATGGGAGGAAGATCAAAATTTTCTCTTTCCTGACAGATGTGGAGGAAAACTTGATAGAATATTGGTGCTCTAGCGACCACATCGTCAAATGCCCTATAGGCATACTGTAGAGACCATTCTGCAAATGGAATGACAGTTTGGTTGTTGGCGAGGCGTTCCACCATTTCCGGGTCATACAAGGCTACATCTTGGGCTAGGCGATTCCATTCATCGAGAAGGATTTTGAAGGATTTGTTTCTCACAAGTATAATGGCCTCTCTTGTGATTCGGCGTTGACGGACAAATTTGTTTAGCGATTCATTTATCCCAAGGATACTTTTTTCCTGAAGCCTAAGAGCAATATTGATGCAGAGCATACGAATAGATAGTGGCATGTATTCCTCGTACTTGAGAAATTGGGTTTGAAAAAATGGATATTTTTTGTCGTCCCCAAGAAGAGGAGGAACATATTGCAATAGAGGTCTGGGGTCTTACTCAGGATAAATAGAGGTAGAGTGCCAGAAAGGAGAAGGGACAATGCGGGATGGTTGGTTAGGAGGAGCTAGGAGGTCTTGGGCTACCCCGACAAGAATGGCTTCGCTGGATGGCGGGACCTCAGGAAGTGTTGAAAGTTGGGATGCTGGTATAGGCTCTTGGGTAGGAGGAGGTGCAGAAGAGGAGCCTTCGGAGGGTTTGGTTTGCCTATAGATAGAAGAGACTCAGCGCTTTCTCCGAGCGGTAGTAGGAAGAGAGGGTTCTATAGCAGGAACATAGGGCTCTGGAGTAATATATAGAACTATATCTGTACATAGGATTGATGCAGAAGGAGTAGGAGCTAAAGTTGTTAGTGGAACAGGCTCGGGAGCAAGAGGGAATGGAGGAGATGGCACTGTGGGTGAAGCAGGTACTGGAGCAGGAGGTGAAGGAGAGAGTGAAAATAGGGCTGTCAATGGGCCGGGCCGGCCCGACAGGCGAGCAGGCCTGGCCCGATTTCGGGCCGGACCGCAAGGTCTTTTTTAGCCCGTGGACTTTTAGTTGGGCCTAAAAGCCCGGCCCGACTAGACACGCGGGCCGGGCTCGGGCTTTGAGTTTGGCCCGCAGGCCGGCCAGGCCTGTTTTCTTTTTTTATTCTCACTTCAAATTTTAAAAACTATTTAGTTAAAATTATGTTATTTTACTTAATTAGAAATTTTAAAACTCTCTTTTCACACAAATTATGTAATTAATATTAAAATTTTAGTTAATTTAGTGAGATTATAAGTTTAATATTATTAAACATATTAAATTTTATTTTTTTATTTAAGTTGTCGGGCCGGGCCTTAGTCGGGCTTTGTATTTTTTAAATAACGTCGGGCTCGGGCCGGACTCGGGCCTTAATCTTGATAAGTCGGGCCCGGGCCGGGCCGACCTAAGCCCGGTCCGGGCCCGGTCCATTGACAGCCCTAGGTGAAAATGGCGGTGATGGAATTGGTGGTGACGGTCTTGTTGGGGCTGCTACTAGAGGAAGTTGCATGGAGACCTTCTCTGCGAAGCCTTGCAGTTGAGCCATCATCACTATTAAGAGGTTATGATTTGTCTGGACCATGTGTTTAACCCCCTGAATCTCTTCTCCTTGGCTCGTAATCTTTTCTTCAAAGTGGAGCTTTAATTCAATTAAGCATGCTTCTGAAGAGACCAGTCCAGTCTTAAGTTGCTGCATAGCTGTCTGTTGGACACCGAAAGTGGAAAGGAGTTGATTCTTCATGAGCATGATACCTTCATAATGAGTTTTTAAACTCTTAGCCAAATCACTCTAGACCTCAATCAGTTTGTCTTCAATTTGCCCACGAGAATCTAGAATTTTTTTCTCCATATCCTCGACCACATCACTCATATATTCATAGAAATGTTGAATATTGAGTTTTATATCGATCATGTCATCGTGAAGCTTTTGAGTGAGGTGAGTTATTGCAGCTATATTGGAGGGAGTTGAAGTTGAGGTTGTGGGAGGCACTTGAGCAGAGGCTTTCCTCACAGACTCCTTGTGGGGACCTAGAGGTGAAGGTTGTTCGTCCCCAAGCTCAAGCCAAACTGCTGGAGGTTCTTCCTTATGAAGAGTAGGAGAATTTTATGTTGCAATCTCCCTTTCACTATGTATTTCACCTTGATCCTGGGGTTCCGTAGAATGCTCCCCCTCAACATGTGCAGTTCTCTCAATTGATGGCGCCCCCTCAATCTGTGCCCTGATAACAGCGTCACTTTCGGCCATTTGTTGAAGAGTTGTATTAATGAGGGCTGGGGCTATGTCAATTTCCTCCTATGTGGAAGGCTCCTCACTTCCCCTAGGCTATCTTTCCTGAGAGGTTTGACCTCGTTCTTGTGCAGGTTCAACTACTGAACACCCTTCTAGCTGAGAAGACTGGCCTACAGTTGGCAACTGGTGTTGAACCCTGAAATTTGCTGATAAAAAAGGAACAAAACCCCCTCCGCCCCTCACCCCTCTCTCGCGAACAGCAAGAAGACCGGAGGGGGGGGGGGCTCCGGTCAAGCAGCACCAGAGGGACCCCCCCTCCGGTCCTGCAAACAGAAGGGGAACCCCCTCCGGTGGGTGATAAACCGGGACCCCCTTTGGACACAACAGTATCGGAGGGGGTTCCCTCCGATGATGTACAACCAGAGAGGGACCTCCTCCGGTAACTGCGTGAATGAAGGGAGGCCCCTCCGATCCTCCTTTGTTCCTGCGTAACACAAACCAAAAAAAATAAAAGAAGAAGAAGAAGAAGAGAAGGGGAGAGGAGAGAGTCCATATCTTGGCCCTTGAACTTCCACCGGAGGGGGGTAATCCACCGGAACTCCACCACCTCTGCTCCACCTTCCAACCCCTATAGAAGGGAGGGAGCGGCCAAGAAAAAAAAAAGGGAGAGAAGAAGACTCCAACGAACAAGGCTCCAAGAGAAAGAAGGGAGAAGACTCCAAGAAGGAAGAAACTCCAAGAAGAGATCTCCAACAGCAGACACTTCAACAAAAAGAAGAGAACTCCAAGAAGGAGAGAACAAGAAGAAAAAGGGAGAAGCTTGCACAAAAAGAGCACTTGGAGCTCCTCAAGGTCTCGAAGGAAGAGATGCTTTGTTGTTGAAAAAAACTCACAAAGGGATATATTGCATATATGCCCCTATCACTAGGGATATTACCCTTGTGGTGAAGCAATGTTGCAAAAATGATGGAGAAATCAAATGAATTTCAGAAATAACATAAAGTCATGAAAAAACTTCAAAAATTGCAGAAAACCCCTTCAAGGATAGAAATTGTAGAAAATCCTTTGAAGGACAAAAATTATAAAAATACCCCCGATGATGGAAAAATTATAAAAAACCTCCCGATGGTGGAAAAAATTGTAGAAATACCCCCTGATGGTGAGAAAATTGCAGAATTACCCCCCATGATGGGAAAATTGTAGAAACACCCCCCGATGGTCAAAGAATGTAGAAATATCCCCAGTGGTCAGAAAATTGTAGAAATACTCCCGCTGATAGGAAAATTTTAGAAATATCCCCGATGGTGTGAAAATTGAATAAATATCTCCGGCAATTGGAAAATTATGGAAATATCCCCGATGGCATAAAAATTTTAGAAATATCCCCAGTGGTAGAAAATTTGCGAAAATATCCCGAATGATGGAAAAATTACAGAAATACTCTCGATAGTGAAAAAATTGTAGAAATATCCCTGATGGTGAAAATAATACATAAATACCCCCCAAAGTGAAAAAAAGTGTAGAAATATCTCTGATGGCGGGAAAGTTGTATGAAAGTCCTCGGTTCAGTGTAGAAACTGCACAAAGTTCATAATATGTTCAGAAATCACCAAAAAATGCCCTTGTTCCGGTTGGCGCCGTTTCCACGACTCGGTGGAGTGGGACCACGCCCCTTCCCTAAAGCAGTGTGCGCTCTCCTTGGTTCGACTTATGGCTAACCATCCAAATCTATGTATCTTTTTTATAGCCAAGAGCTATCATGTCCAAAAACTCAGAAATGGGTGAAATTACAAATAAACCCTGAAAAGTCAAGAAAGGAATGACGGGTTCACTTCCGAGAAGTCAAGAAATGAAGACGAGAAATATTCAAGAAGTCGAATGACGGGGTCATTTTCAAGAAGTCAAGAAATGAAGAAGAGGCGTACTTAAGAAAACGAATGACGGGGTTATTTTCGAGAAGTAAAGAAATTACGATGAGGAATACTCAAGAAGTCGAATGAGGAAGTTATTTCCGAGAAGTCAAGAAATAAAGACGAAGAATACCCAAGAAGTCGAATGACGGAGTCATTTCCAAGCAGTCAAGAAATGAAGACGAGGAATGCCCAAG
Organism: Amorphophallus konjac; assembly: GCA_022559845.1. NCBI lineage: Eukaryota > Viridiplantae > Streptophyta > Magnoliopsida > Alismatales > Araceae > Amorphophallus > Amorphophallus konjac. The sequence continues at coordinate 212,004,240 of CM040129.1, forward strand.
AAGTCAAATGACGGGGCTATTTTCTCTCTGAAAAAATCAAAAACTTGCAGAAATACCTTGATAGAGGAAAATAACAGATATACCTCGCCTTGTGCGGGAATGTCCTTTATGAACACCAAGACAACTTAAGGGTCCAATCACGATCAAAAGAGTGATTATGGCCATGAAGTAACTCCGAGGGACCGACAATGATCATCTTAGTGATCTCTCTCTCTCACCCCGTCCTCTGTCCCTCTCCCCCTCCGGCGTCCCCACACTCCCCCTGCACGCTCTCTCTCTCTCTCACCCCCACCCCACCCCGGCCATCTCTCCCCTCCGGCAAGCCCCCTCCCCTCTCTCCCCTCCTATCCCCCTCCCACCTCTCTCCCCTCCCGTCCCCCTCTCACCTGTCTCCCCTCCGGCAAGCCCCTCCCCCTCACTGCTCACGTATAGCCTCCCCCCCCCATACACCCTTCTCTGCTCCCTCTACCTCGCCGGCAAGCCCCCCTCCCCCTCCCGACAATCACAGACCCTACCCCCCAATGATCCTGCTGTTGTACGCACCCCTCCACTGGCGACCCCTTGCTACTTACAAACCGCAAGTACGAGTGAGAGGAGAATGAAGTTGGGAGAGAGATGAGTTTTTTTTTAACCTATAGATATTATTGTCTTTTTCTTAGTCTAGTTAAAACTAATCATGGTTAAATTCACGGTGGGTAACGGAAGGTCACGGCGATGGCATTTTTGCACTATTTTGACAAAATCAAAGATATCTTTGCTAATGCAAATCTCTGCATTATATATTTGCAAATATGTGTTTAACAGTGGTTTATATGCAATAAAAAAACCCTTTAAGATCAGCCCAATTAACCCACTGTTTTGAGGACACATGGTACCTCTTCCGAAGACCAATGAATAGTCCCATATTAGATATCTCAAAGAAGTTGCACAACTCCAAGAATAAAGATAGGTCCAAGTAGGTGGCAAAATGACCTGACTCTTGGGATCCTCTCTTCTCTCTATGTCCATAGCTCGGCCATGTACTAACTTAAGCATTGAAGGGTCTTTCCTCAAGTCGCCCACGGAGACCTCGCACCTTGCATTGTCATGCAGGGCCAATGTAGCTCGTCCATAATAGCTCGGCTAGTTTCACCTCAGTTGTCTATACTCAAATGCTCCCCTGGCCTCTCCCTTATAGCTTGGCTAGGCCTAGCTTGGTGGGTCTGTACAAGTGGTACCTCAACCAAACTTGCCCAATGAAATTGATCACCTCATGCTACATCCGCTCGGCTCTCCTCACCCACTCAGGTCAGTTCACCTCCATATCTCTCTAGACTAGTTGGTTCTTGGGGCTTGTAGGTCTTGTACATCCGCTCCTCACCCCTCGGCTCACCTCGGTCGGGTACCACAGTCTAAGGTCAGCCATCATGGGCTGACTCAAAGGCTCACCTGGGAAGGACCTCGGCTCCTTGCCTCAACCAATTGCCTCGGCATAGGTCGGCCATTCCAGGCTGACTCAAAAGCTGTTCCAAGACATGGTGATGTCATCATCCTGAAGCTCATATTTTTACATCATCACCTACCATGATGGCAGGAGAAATATGGCAAAAATAAGGATGACCTCCTACTTCAAGAAAATTCCATTTTACTACATTTTCTAGCACCAATTACCAATCAATAATAATAATACTATAGCAGCAGTAACTGTAGTAGTAAAACTTCCAAAAAAACCATGTTCTCGAGGACTAATGTAGCTATAGATGAGACAATGGGCAGTAGCTATTTTCATAAATCAAAACTAGGATAAGGCAGCTGGTCACCCACCTTCAAGTATGCAGAAAATGAAAAGAACATGATTGGAAATACTGATGTCACTTCGGAGGTGTATGAAGGGGTGGTGACAGGTGAGCAAGTAAAGATGGGATGGGTAAACAGATTGCAAATGGTGGCTTCAGAAGTCTTCATCACTGAAAGCCAAATTCTTGGCATGGAGACTAGCTATTCCTAGACTAGTTGTTAAGAGGTAGGAGCAGTCATCCCAGATACCCAGCTAATGAGAGCAAAGTGGAGATGCTGGTCGATTGTGTTTGGAGTGAAGAAAAACCAGGGAGGTATTAAAGGGCTATGTGGGATACAACAAGCCAAATTCAGAGAGCCCTAACCCAAATCAGCCATATAAGCTATTGAAATGATTAGAGCCTTGCAGCAAAAAAAGATATATCACTCCATGCCACCAGAATAGCATGTCTCCTGAAAAGTGTCCAAAGATAGCAGGTGACAGGTGTCTTGAATGGATGGGATAGTGGACCTGATCAGCAATTGAGCAGTGGTGACTGGCCACTATAACAAAACTTGAAACTTTCGATGAGAATGGGAGGGCAACATATGAAGCTAAGATACTTTCTTTGAAGGCAGTCAAAAACCATATACACTAGGTAAGGTGCACAAAGGTATACTAAATATGTACGCCCGAAGCTTCCCTGGTGACTTGATCCTGGATCCATCCTATTATAATTATGCACGATGTTCTTTGCATGTACAACAGCTTCCCTGTGGTGAAGTTTCTTTGCAAAGATAGATTGGGATGATGGGGCCTTCAGAGAGAGAGAGAGAGAGAGAGAGAGATCGGGATGATGGGAAACCTGAAACCTGTACATTCTCTTGCCATTCTTTTTGGTACTAACTAGCCTCTAGAAAAAAGGTAGGAAATTGAAATTCTAGGTATGGAATTGAAAATCTGCCAATTAGAACCGTCCAGAAGCGAACAACAAACATAACATAAAATAGCAAAGACTGACACCTGGCAGGTTATCCAATCTTGCCTTTTAGTCAATGATTTTATCTCTTTCCATTTTTTTCCCAACTAGTTTACCATTTCTAGTGAGCCAGCTGATCTGACAAGAATTGAGATAATGACTGCTGGACTAGTGCAGTTCCGATTTTAGTTCATAGTTCATTGATTCTAACAGACCTCTGAGTCCTCCTGTAGTCAAGAAGAACCCAAGGTACTTCCAGGTAAGACATGGAAAAAAGGAAGAAAATTGACAAACGATCTTCATCTTCTTCCTCTCCCATTGCCAATCCCTTCCTACTTGTCTTCCTTTTATCTTCCATTGTAGCCATAAATGAATCCTTCCAGTGGGACACTGGACTGCCACGTGGTGCAGCTTAAGAGGATTTTTATGCCCTAAGAGCAATGTTGTCCACCACCTACAGTTCCACCGTTCTCAAAGTCTCAGTTAATAAATCACGCAATTGATCTTATCATCAGTCTGTCTGTTCCTGCACATCTTTCATTTCACACGGAATGACAAACCCTACTTGGCGTGACAAAAGTATTCAGGTGCAGGCATAACAAGAAACTTTTTTGCACTAATCATCATGATCCACCTCCCCAACAGTCGGAAACAAAATGTATGTGTGTTGCATCATGCCAGAGGATGACGCACGTGTACATATTACAATATATGGTAGATGGATGTATCTGGTTGAACGATGAAAAATGAGCGTGCCCATGTGTTTTATCGAGACGAAAGCGCGTCCCTCTCACGGTATTATGAGATTATGATGGACGGCATTTTCTGTTATGAACGGATACTCCTTTTTTATTTATTACCCCGAGCGATCTTATGCATTTAGGGTTTAGAAGTTTCCTGTGATCACGGGATGGATTCTCTTTGAGGAGGCGAGGGTATACATGTAGAGCTTACATGAAAGACCGATATCCGTCCTGTGGGTTGCGCATTGTATCGGGCGACATGGGTTCGAGCACTGGACCTTTCCCCACTGACCGTGGTCAGTGTTGATTTACATCGGCGTAATGTCCGAACACCTTTGTTTAATTGACAATAAGAAGACTTAAAGATCTACCCCATGGGTTCAAAGAAAAAGAGAGGACGTATGTTGTTTAAAATGTCGTGTCAAGCTCTTAACTCCCAGCGGGTGACTGCAAAGTGGAGAAGGCGGAAGCCAGTAGGAGACCTGGTTGAACAGGCTAAAGTTGACCGTTAGAGCTTAGCTGTTAATCCATGCTCTAGGGGTACTTTGGTAATTGAATGGTGTTGACGTCATGAAGGGCATAGAGGTCAGGGAGCTGGAAGAATGTCCAAGGTTGTATAAACATCTATACATGACTAAATGCCCCACAGGGGGATATACACAATTTTTCATTAAAGAGGGTTTATTTGTAACTTGTTAAGCTGGCACGCACCGGGGGCCGCATTATAAAGAAACTTTGTAACATTACAAAAGAGCGTCGACAAATCGTCAACTGTACAAGAAGCCGTCACACTCAAACGGGCATGCTTCGATCCCGATGTCTTTAAGAGGGGCATTTTAGTCATTATATCATTTTAATGACTAATAAAATGTCCATCCATTTTCTTGACATACGGAGAACGAGACCCGGAGGATCGACGTTAGAAAGCCCATATGAGGGCATAAATACAACTCACACATAAGATAGGTTTTTCCGTTGAGTCCACATAGGGACATAAACGGGAAAAGCCAACCAAACTTACAATCACCCGCATAGGGGCGTATACATAAGCCCCGGGGGAAGTGACATACCCCAAGTGGGCAAAAACAACGAACAATTTCTCCTTGCCGAACTCTAAGTCTCCTTCTGTCCCCCCAAAATGGGACCCCATAGGGGCTATTTATAGAAGGTAGGGGATCGGCCCGGGGTGGGTCGGACCCGGGCGGTTTAAGACCACCCCGGGCAGGTCACTCTCCCTTTCCTTCCCTCTCTTTTTTTTTCTTTTTGCAAATTTTTTTTTTTGATGTGGACAGGTCGCGGCCCGGGAGCGCGGGACCCCGGGCGGGTCCGCCCGAGTGCGCAGCACCCCGGGCGGGTTGCCCGGGTGCACAGCACCCCGGGCGGGTCTGCCCCGTCCGCGCGCGGCCGCGGGGAACCGCCCGGGGGTGATTTACCCCGGGCGGGGTTCCCTCTCCTCGGGTGGTCCAATCTACAATTTAAAAGTGTCTGTACGGCTTCGACAGCGACTTTTCCGCATCTTCGACTCCGTCCGGGCACGTAGAAGAGAGGAAACTTCCTTCCGAGGTTTGTTCGTCGTCTTCCACGCATCGTTTGTCCGACAAGGGAGGAATTTTTGATCCCGCGAGACGTGATACACGCCGTCGGGATATTAAAAAGGTGTGCATAGCACGTTCTCTTGCCCCTAGGGCTTGATTTTGTTGATTTCACCCGGCACCACATGATTGCAATAATCTCCGTGGATTTATCACGGGTTCTTCTCGCTTCTATGGAGTAGAACGGGTTGGACTAAGCCGACGCCGACAGCATGAAGTCTCCGTGCTTGCATGTATATTTTTCCGGTTACAACAAGTGCCCCCCACAGGACATCCGGGACAGCCGGAGGCAGGGGCGGAGGGCCCGTGCATTTTCATATGTATTGTGACATGTCCACTGAGGAACTTGTGTCTGGAGCGTAGCTCCTACATCGAGATGGCTTGAACCATAATCTCTAATGCTCTTCTATTTTCTTCTCTCTCTTCTTCCTTTTTTTTTAAGAAGTTACAGGTATGGCTCGTTCAAGCCGGAGCCGAGGTGTCGCGCGGGGGTCGAGAGCGACCGGCCCTAACGAACATTATGTGCAACGGACTGACAAGTCCATGCCGCCTTTGCCTCCTCGCCATGTCGCTTCTGACAGCTCCGATGCATTTGATCGAGGCACCTCTTGGGTCGCTGAAGGCCCAACGGAAGATGTCCCTGTCAGCGAAGGCGTGGTTGATATTCCCCGGATTAGCTGCCGGGGTGGACTCTATACATATGACCGTTCTGGGGGGTATCCATCTCACTACCCAGTAGACCGTCATTTGATTGCTTTTGTGCAAAGCTTCATTCCACCAGGGCTAGACAGTGACGACCCAGTCCTACTAGATCAGCGGCGGCGGCTGGAGGGGGCTATTCTAGCCGGCAGGGACAGCATGAGAGACACCTGCTCTTACTCATATCCCAGCTTCCCTAGGGGATTTACACGGCAGCCACAATTTCCTGACAGCAAGTGCCTTGGATTTTTCAAGGAGTTGGATGCTTCTGTGGTCAGATCGACACCTTCTTCTCCTGCAGTTTGACATTTGGCGGGTCATCATAAAGCCGCCGACGTGGTCCTTGACGGGATATATTTAGCTCCCTCCGGGGTTCGTTTTGTCCACGATGGGTATGACCACTTTTGTATGCTGAAAGGAATCCTTTCATTGAAGGTTCCTAGCTGGTATGGGAGTTGGTCCGTCGTCCCCTCCCATTGTTTCCGCGGAGGTGCAGGTGAATGGCTGTGGGGGATATTGACCGTGCACGACGCTACTTTGGACAGAGCCGGGATTCGCCATGCCGTTACAGCAGCACTGTACTCATACCCCTGTCATACGGGTTTGCTCCAGGCTATGGTGGAGAGGTGGAATAGACGTTGGAACACCGTCGTCACCGCTGAGGGAGAGACTTCTTTGGACCTGTGGTCCTTTCATCGCATCTCAGGCCTACCAATCAGCGGTCAGGCCTATGAGGAGCTATGCCTTGATGATGCCCATCTATATGCTTCAGATGGAGAGGGCCAATATCTCTTGCCATATTGCTTCCGGTATCTTATGAAGACTTGGAGGGATTTGGCCCTGGTGGGCAAAGAGAAGACTGCCCGAACACCCAGAGTTACTCTTAACGCCTGGATCATGTATTTCTACAGCGGGTCATATTGTTTTTATGAAGAGTTTCCTTCATCGGCACCACTTGGGACCAATGCAAGGAGGTCCTTATAAAGTTTGCGTCCAACCCTCGTCATTTGCCAGCTCCGGAACAGGGCTGGAATTCCAGGAGGCTACCTACTTTGACATACCTGGCTGCCTATTTAGCATATTGGCTGTCCACATTTGTCTTCCCTCATGGGGAAGAAGAGCTGCTACGAGCTGAGGTGATTTATCCAGCATGTTTACTGGCATGTGGACGTCGACTGGCTTTGGCCCCGGCTGCTTTGGCCAATATTTACCATTCTCTGGGTGCCTTGAGCTCGCATTCCAGCCCCCGCGACAAGAAGATTTTACTGCCCACTCATTATTTGAGTTCTTGGGCTGGACTGCTTCTGCCAGAGCTATCTCAGCGGTCTCCTATCCCCAATACTAGGGCTCCTCTTATATTTGCATTCGCTGGACACCCGGATCAGGATGTTGTTGCTCAGCTTGCAGGTGCTCGGCGGGCTCTTTCTTTCCTTCACGCAAAAAGGGGCGAGAGCTTGGAGTTTGACCATAGCTCCCGTTTCTATCGCCCATTTCTGGAGGGGCAAGGAGACTCAGTGGTCTGCAAAGTATCCTCTGAGGGTATTATTTCCCCACATGCCTTGGGAGATTGGGTCGTGTGTATACGACCCGGTGTGCTGGTCTATCGGCGCTCGTGTACGGCGGTCCTTGAACCATATTATCCGCACCGATTTGCGCGTAATTTTGGTTATGACCAGGCTATTCCACCTAATGTTGATTTTCCCCTAACTTCGAGGCAGTACAAGCAAAAGGACGTGCATCTATTAGCTGCTTGTTGGTAGGACTTTCTTTACAGAGGTGTGAGGGAGCATATCCCTATTCCAACCCAGGCCCGTGTGGGGCACTTTGACATCCATTATGCCCGTTGGTGGTTTAAATCCAGCAACATCTTCAGAGAGCGGGCAGACATTATTAGAGTAGCAGAAGAGAAGCGCCTGAAGAAGGAGGACCTGCCTCCTCTTTTTCTCGATCCCGGTTTTGTCAGGGCCCACTTTTCCAGCTTGGCTTCAGTGATTCTGGATATTGAGACCCGATGGCGGGATCAGGGGCATTCATTGCCCGTTGATCGGAGTCAATACACAGGAGCGTTACGACCCCTGAGGCCAGCGTCTGACGGGGCCTCCTCTCCGAGGTCGCGCCGTAGAGGCGCTTCCGGCTCTGCTTCTGGCTACTCTTGGTGGGGAGACTTGAGGGTCTCTTGTGGTTTGACCCACGATTCTCAGCTATCTGAGGTTGTCCCTGAGGGAGCACTGGCGGGCACAGCTTTCGCTTCTTGGAAGGCCCATGTGATTAATGCAGTGGGCTGCGCCGGCTTGCTGGACTATGTTTCAGCCCTGGAGGTTGCTTCCACGCCTCAGGCACTGAGAGATGCTGTGGAACAGGCAGCACGAGCTCTCCGAATTGACTCTAATCAATTGATTCCCCGGCTTCATCTTGATGCAGGAGCGACAGGTATGGCCTTTCCGGCTTTTCCCTTGTCATTGTCATATATGTATTTTGGAGTGGTTGATTGCTGATTGCTGTATTTCAATTGTAGGGACAGCTGAGGCTGCGGGTCATCCTTTTCCGGAAGGGGTTCCCCTTGACCATTCTTCTGGTAGTGCTAGCCTGGCGGCAAAACGGCGACATAGCGGAGGCTTAGATATTGATGCCCAGCCTTCATCTCGCCTTCGGGTGGACACGACCCCTCCAAGGAACGGGGCTCCCTTGAGTGAGTTGGGGCTATAAGTCCCCCTCCCCTTTTTTTTGTATCATTTTGTACCTATATCTCTGTTTGCTAAGAGGATTGCTTTATGTGCAGCTCCTCCTGAAACGAGGCTACAGGGGCAGTTTTCACCAGGTCTTGCGAATATTTCTCCAACAGACGTACCAGTGGCCGATACGTCATGCGACCTGGTATTTGATTTAGAGGACTTGGATCAACCCCTAGGGGACTTTCCTCCCGCCGATGTAGCTGCCCAGCAAGGAGAGGATAGACCTTCTCTCACATCTGGTGAATTTAACTCACAATTCCTCACTATTTGCTTGTTGAGCCAAATGAGGAATCATTGTTTAACTGACCCTACCCTTCTTTTAACCAGAGCCTCAAAGAGAGCAACAGGCTTTTAGAGAGGGGGAAGAGGTTGGTACATCTACAGATTCCAGTACCTCCTCGGGCAGTAGCAGCTCCAGCACTAGCTCTGAGACAGACTCCTCCATCTCCTTGTCGAGCTCTTCTGAAGGAGGTGGTATGGGCACCGCTTCTGGTATACCACGAAACTTTTGATCTCCTCTGCGGTTGATCGCTGCTTTTACTACTCCACCTTTTGATAATTGTTCTCTGCAGCCACTGAATTAGCCGCCTCCACAGCAGAACTGGCTAAATTGATTTCCTCCGGCACTGCCCCTGAGCTTCCGGCCTACGATGTTGACCTAGGAATTTCTGTTGAGGCCCCAGGAGTACTATCCTCGGCAGTCGGGGTTTATCATATCGGGGTACCCGGTTTCGCCCCAGATTTGCTACCTCCTGTTGGCGGGCCAGCTGAGGAAGAGGAGAGAGACATCGCTGGTGTACTACCTCCTGTTGGCAGACCGATCGAGGAAGAGGAGAGAGACATCGCTGGTGTGCCCGTATTTCCCCCTGCATTTGCCGTTTGTTTGATTAGTTTCACTTACAGAATTAATCATGCTTTTGTCTAAGCAGCAGTTGAAGTCTCAGTGACTTCACCCACTCATCTTCCCCCTCCAGAGACAGTTCCCCTTAGAGAGAGGTCACCGGCCCTTGCACATGAAGGGGCTGATCAGCCATTGAGGGCAGATGTTGCTGCAATCGTACCATCCGGTATTACTTGATGTACAAGCTCCAGCTCCTCTTTTACTCATGTGATTATATCATATCAACCATCCTTTTGCTTTTTGTGCCGGGTAGACGCAGGTTCTACCGTCCTGGCTTCTCAGATAGAGGGAGAGAGCCTTGGGGCGGTTTCTAAGGACTTGAGTGCAGCTTCCCAGGAGATAGAACTTCCCAAGGTCACGGCAAGTGAAGCGCCACTGAGGGCAGAGGGCGCACCCATGCCTAGTAATCATGTTGCGCCGGAGGTCGCTACATGCGTTGCCTCAGAGGTTCCCTTAGGTTTGATGTTTGGCTAGCCTTCTTGTTGAGTCATTTCTTGTTCCTTTTATATTGCCCGGGACTGATATGTTATTTTCCCTCCGCTGTCTTCTCAGGTGCTGGGGAGGAGACTCCGTCAATTCCAGCGGACTTTCCAGCTTTGGGAGTGGAGTGGCCAGAGGGACCCCAATTCCTGGTGGCTCCTAGAGGCGGCGCCCTAGAGGCGGGGCTCATTGAAAACCTCCAACTCCTTCTACAGATGACTCCGCTCCCCTCAGTAGAAGCCATGAGAGAGCATTTAGCCACCTGTACCAAGGGATATCATGCGTTCAGGTTCTCCCGAGCTACCTGGATGTCCCGGTTGGAGCACTTGTGGGCTGAATTTGCCTGCCGCCACGTGGCTGAGACAAGGCGGCGACAGTTGCAATCTTTAATTCAGCAAGAGGAGGAGGCAGTATCTCAGCTCCGCACCAGACGGGAGCATATATCCGCCCAGGCGACGGCAACACAGGAGCAGCTTCAGGTTGCTTCATCTTACGCTGATGAGCTAGTACGGGAGTTGGAGACTCTTCAGCAGCGAGCCCGAGAGGCTCAAAATGCTCGAGACCTTCTGAGGGCGAAGGTGATAGATTTCCAGCGCGAACTCAGTGGAGTCGAGGAGGTGTTGACACAGCGAGAGACACATCTTGCTGACCTGCGGGCTGATCTCGCCCTTTGACGGCTTTCGTCTCCTCTCTTCTTTTTTTTGAATGGGGCTGCATTTAGACCCCGGCCATGTATAGCTTTCCCGAGGGCTTGTCTCGAGACTTTTCTGATTGGCATTGGTGAATAAAGAACAACATTTGTTGATTTAATTGCCATTCCTTTGCAGACATGAAGACTTTGTCACTCTTTCTTCTTTTTTTTTTTCACTTTACCAGTCCTACCGCCCTTTCGGGTTTTCGCCAGGACTGGCCCCCTTTAACTTTTTCCAGTGCGCCCTTGCGGGTTTTCACACCGAGGGGTTACCCATTTTTGCCTGAGGCGCCCCTTTCGGGTTTTCACCTCAGCCGGGTTGAAGCCTTTTTGCCCTTGATTGCCCCTCCCTAATGGAGGTAACTAATCAAGTCTGTTGGGGTATCATTTTTTTTTAACCCCTTTTTTTTAAAAAAAAAAAACTATAATGCCCAAGGGCAGAGAACTAGACACTCTCTTAGGGACGCATGTGTCACCCAGTGGGACAAAAGGAGTCAAAAGGCAACATCGGTTGGCAGCTCGTGAGAGCATACTGAGGCCATACTCGATGGGACAAAAGGAGTCACAAAACAACATCGGTTGGCAACTCGAGCGAGCATACTGAGGCCATACCCGATGGGACAAAAGGAGTCAAAAAACAACATCGGTGGGCAGCTCGAGAGAGCATACTGAGGCCATACTCGATGGGACAAAAGGAGTCAAAAGACAACATCGGTTGGCAGCTCGAGAGAGCATACTGAGGTCATATCCGATGGGCCACAAAAGAGTCCAAAGGTAACATCGGTTGGCAGCTCGAGAGAGCATACTGAGGCCATGCCCGATGGGACAAAACAAACCAAAAGGTGTAATGGATTGGTAGCCCGAGAGAGCATACTGAGACCGAACCCGGTGTGACAAAGGTAGATTCTGACAGCCCTGATGGGATATGGAGGTCAAAACTGCAAGCTGATAGACATGGTAGGTTGGCAACCCGAAAGGGTGTACTGAAGCCAATCCCAGTGGGACAAGATGTGCCTAGAGGCGAATTGGTTGGCGGCCCGAAGGGGACATACTGAGGCCAAACCTGGTGAGATAAAAATGAGCCGAAAACCATAATGGGGTGACAGCCCAAGCGAGCATACTGAGGCCGAGCCCAGAGGGACACAAAGGGCAATAGTGGGTTGGCAGCCCGAAAGGGGCATGGGTTGGCTGAGCCCAATGGGACAGAATATGACAACCTCAGATTGTCGGTGGGACTAGGTGTCATAGAATGACATATAAGGCGTAGCCATGACATCAATATGATGTTTTGGTCGAGACGGGGTGGAGTCATTGACTTAGAGCCACCCTTAAAATAGATAAGGAGAGAAAAAAAAAATTTCACATTACCAACCTCACCGCCCTTTCGGGTTTTCGCCGAGGCTGGCCCCCTTTAGCTTTTTCCGGTGCGCCCTTGCGGGTTTTCACACCGAGGGGTTACCCATTTTTGCCTGAGGCGCCCTTTCGGGTTTTCACCTCAGCCGGGTTTGTGGCCTTTTTACCCTCAATCGACCTTCGAAAGTTAATTGAGTCCGCCGGGGCATCAACGTTTTTAACCCCCCCCCCTTTTTTTTTTTTGAAACCTTCACTGAGGAGAGGTATTGTCGTATGAGGACTGCTGGGGAAACTCTTGCTGTGGCGCGTAGTAGAGTTTCATGTGCTTGCCGTTGAGAGGAGGGAAGGGACTATTGCCTTTGTAGTCGACTACCGTATAGGCCCCTCCTTCGTATACCTTCTGGATGATATAAGGCCCTCGCCAATTCGGTTGGAACTTCCCACTCGACTTTCCAGCTAAGACCTCCTTTTCCTTGAGCATGACCAAGTCGCCTTTCTTGAACACCCTGTGTTTGACTAGCTTGTCATAGGCGCGTGCCATACGAGCTTGGTATACTTGCAAATGTTGGTAGGCTTGAAGCCTCTTGCCTTCCAGCGAGGATAATTCCTCTAGCCTTCTTTCAACTTCAGATTGCTCTTGGCCAGGCAAACCTGCCTGAACCGCCACCCGATATGAGGCCAACTCAATTTCTATGGGGGTGATTGCCTCGGCACCATATACCAAAGAAAATGGGGAGCACCCCGTAGGGGTCTTATAAACAGTCCGATAGGCCCAGAGGGCTTCGTGGACTTTCTCTCCCCAATCTCTTTTGCGACCATTTATGATCTTCGCCAGCAACTTGCAAAGTGTTTTGTTAAAGGCCTCAGCTAAACCATTAGCCTGGGGGTTATAAACCGAGGAGGTCCTCCAATCAATATGGAATTTAGCTGCCAGTGCATACACTGTCCTGTTCCTGAAGGGCGTCCCGTTGTCTGAAATAATTCGGCTAGGGACGCCAAATCTATATATAATATGATATCTTACGAAGCGAGCCACTGCTTCGCCCGTAACTTCTCGAAGAGGGATGGCCTCAGCCCAGCGGGAGAAATAGTCTGTGGCCGCCAAAATAAATTTATGTCCCTGGGAGGACGGGGGAAATGGTCCCACTATATCCATACCCCATTCTGCGAACGGCCATGTAGGGGCTGTCGGGTGTAAAGAATTTGGAGGCCTCCGAGGGATTGGCCCAAAGGCTTGGCACTGATGACAGGTGCGAGCGTACTGGTTACAATCCTCGTACATAGTAGGCCAGTAGAAGCCCTTGAGTTTGATGTTCATCTTCATCTTTGTCCCAGCCTGATGGGCTCCACATAACCCGGAGTGGACCTCCCGCATAACGGCTTTAGCTTCTTTGGGCGAGAGACATCGCAAAAGCACTGGGTGGTCCTTCTCCTGGACAAGCCTGAAAAGAGTGCCGTCAATCAATCGATATAATGCAGCTCTTCGAAGCAATTGTACCCTTCGAGCTCGTTCCAGAGGAAGCCGCCCGTTCTTGATTTGTATAAGGGGCTCACGCCAATCTTCTCCCTCGGGAATGTTCCCTTCCTCGAGGTTATGAACTTCGTAAATAGTGAGGCCAGATTCTTGGTCCAGCACACTGGGCATGAGCCTTCGGTGCCTGACCGTTATGTTCAATTCTCCCTCAGGTGGGAGCTTCAATGCGGCCGCTAGTTTTGCCAGCGCATCTGCCTGAGAGTTGCTGCTTCTCGGCACATGACTTATTTCAAAGAGATAGAACTTCTCTTTAAGCCTCATAACGGCCTCATAGTAAGGGATCAGCTCCCTCTTCCGTACATCATAATCACCCAGGACTTGACGGACAACAAGCTGAGAATCCCCATATACTTTGATACATTTGAGCCCCATTTCCAGCGCTAACTGCAGCCCAATGATCAGCGCTTCATACTCTGCCTCATTATTAGTCAAAGACTTCATGAGGGCACAAGAATTATGAAGTATGCCCCCCTGAGGGGATACAAAGACTATGCCAGCGCCTGCTACAGAGCCTGTGAGACCGTCTGCTTTCTTGACGGCTCTGGATGCACCGTCGAAATATAGCTCCCAGAATGGTGTGTCCAGAGACAACACATCTTGTTTAGACTGGGGCGAGATTTCTGCACCCTCTTCTGCATCAGATGGTCGCCCCAGCTTCTCCTCGTCTGGTAACTCGAAGTTGAGAGGGGACTCCTCAGGCACAGGATGTGCTGCCAGAAAATCGACCATTGCTTGTCCCTTGATCGCTTTACACGGGACGAAAGTGATGTCGAATTCCATCAAAATGAGAGCCCACTTTCCTAACCTCCCAGAGAGAACAGGTTGGTTGAGCAGATATTTGAGTGGGTCCCATTTGGAAATGAGCTCCACTCGATGCGCCAATAGATAGTGCCGCAACTTTTTGACGGCAAATACCAAAGCAAGGCACATCTTTTCCATCGGTGAGTAGCGACACTCGGGGCCAACCAGTTTTCTGCTGAGATAATAGAGCGGCTGCTCTTTACCCTCTTCATTAATCTGGGCTAGGAGAGCTCCAAGAGAAGCATCTATGGCTGCAATATAAAGAATGAGGGGCTTCCCTTTGACAGGTGCCCCCAGGACTGGTGGGGTTAAAAGGTATTCCTTGAGCTGCTCAAAAGCCGTTTGACAACTCTCGTCCCAAATAAAGGGCGCCCCCTTCTTCATCAATTTGCCGAAGGGCATGCACCTTCCTGAAAGATTAGAGATGAACCGCCTGATATAAGCAAGCCTCCCCTGCAGAGATCTGAGCTCCGTTATGTTCCTGGGTGGAGGAAGTTCCTTGATAGCTCTGATTTTGTCAGGATCTATCTCTATCCCCCGGTATCTAACGATGAAACCGAGGAACTTGCCACTGGAGACCCCAAAGGCGCATTTCATCGGGTTCATCTTGAGCTGGTATTGGCGGAGTCGCTCAAAGACTCGACGCAAATCAGCTAAGTGATTAGCCCGCCTTCTTGACTTAACGACCAAGTCGTCGACATAGCACTCAACAACATCATGCAACATCTCGTCAAAGATCTTGGTCATTGCCCTTTGATATGTGGCGTCGGCATTTTTCAAGCCAAATGGCATCCTCTTATAATTGAAGATGCCTTTCGGGGCCCTGAAAGCTGTATGATCCTTGTCTTTGATGGACATATGTATCTGGTTGTAACCTGACGACCCGTCCATAAAAGACAGGACCTCATGACCGGTGGTCATATCCACCATTGTCTCGATGATCGGGACAGGGAAGTCATCTTTTGGACAAGCTTTGTTCAAGTCCCGGAAGTCGATGCAGACCCGGACTTGGCCATTCTTCTTTTTGACGGGGACTATATTGGCGAGCCACACAGGATACATGCATGGCTCTATGAAGTCCACGTCTAACATTTTGTCGACTTCCGCATTCACCTTGATTTCTAACTCATGGCGCATGCGCCTCTGGGCTTGCTTAACCGGCTTGGCTGTAGGGACTATAGCCAGTTCATATTCCGCCACGGAGGAATCAAGGCCCGACATCTCTTTGTATGTCCAGGCGAAACAGTCTCCGAACTCACTCAAGAGTTGCTGGTATGCCTGTCTTTCTTCCCCGCTGAGGAGGGCACTTAGGAAAGTGGGCTTGTAGTCGTCCTGAGTGCCGAGATTGACCTCGACTAACTCATCGACGGTTGCTTGTCCCCCGTCCTCTAGCTCCAGGGGAGCTGGCTGGAGGTCGACGAAGTCTTCATCTTCGTCAGTGCTGACTTCGCAGATCTCGAACTCCTCCAGTCTTGCCAAGTCGCCGGTGGAAGTTGAGGAAGTTTCCCCCGCCTGCAAATTTTTGATGGGCGCTGACAGAGGAGACGTCATAACTTCTTTAGCCTCATGGCAGAGTTCTTCAATCGCAGGTTCTTTCTGGGCCTCTTCACCAGAGGATGGTAGAAGTCCTATTGCATTGACTGCATAATGGACTTGAAATTCCAGCTCCTGCTCATAACCCAATCCTCGAGTGTCTTTACGAGAGAAGGGTGGTTGCCCCCTGGCCTGAGGAGGATTCCAGAGATTGGAAAAATATGTTTTCTGCGCATGGGTTTGAAGTTGTGGAACTCCCTGCTTCGTGCACATGTGCTTAAGTCGGGGAGGCATATAGGCCATTCCCTGGATAGGCTCCGGCGCTTCATTGGCTGGCGCCATCCACCCGAAGTCGTCCTCCGGCGGGCTTGGCGGTATTAAGTCCCCTCTGTAAAAGACAATCGGCTGAGGCGGCTGGCCGTCTTTACTTCGACCTTTGCGTCTATAAGAAACCACAAATGTCTTCAACTCTTCCACACCATGCTCTTCCTTCACAAAGGGAAGTTGGATGCATTTTGGGGGCAGAGGAACACTATAGTCAATAGCTTGACTAATGAGGTTGGCCTCGAAGTCGACCTTGCGTCTTTCTGCTTGAGTGGGTTTCGACGCTGGCTTGAGACTCAACTGATGGAGCTTCAGCATCTCAAGGTTGACCGTGAAGAGTTGACCTTTCTCCGGTTCAGCTTCCACCTTCTGCTTCCCCTCATTTTGGACTTTATCAAGGATTGAAATAGTGGGCTCCCCGAAGTACAGGGAGGCATCCGCCAAATGGCATTCATTGGGGTGAAAGGGAGCCTGGTCTGCAAAGACAGTATACTGCTTTCCCCCTTTGGAATATTTAAGACACTGATGCAGGGTTGACGGTACGACCCAATTTTCATGCAACCAGGGTCTTCCCAGCAACACCTTATAAGAAGTGTCAGAATTGATAATATAAAACGTCGCCTTGGTGGTGAAGTCGCCCAGGACAAGTTTCACCTCGACACGACCAAGGGCCTCCTCAGAGCCCTGATTAAACCCCGAAATCTTGACGGCGCTGACCTTCTGCAAGTAAGGTGCCAAATAAAGAGACTTGAACGTCTTCAGCGACATAATGTTTACCGCGGCACCTGCATCTACCAAGATTCAGTTGACTTCATGACCATTAATCGTCCCTTTCATGTATAAAGGGCGATTATGACAAGGGGAGGCTAGCAACATATCCTTGTCGGTAAAAATAATATTGGCTGCAAGAGCCTCATAGGCTTGGGCTTGTAATTCTGCCACATGAGCCTCGTAAGCTTCGGGGTCCTGAAGCACTTTCACAAGTGCCTCCCGGAGGTCCTTACTCCAGGCGATAGCTTCCCATACAGTAATGTTGGTCGGGAACCAATGCATATGCTGTATGATCTTGCGATCCGCCCTAGCACGGATTTTGTCAAATGGGGGAATAAGTTTCTCCAGAGTCTTTGGAGCTCCGTAGGGCTTCTCCCGCTTAAACGGACGTTGGCCTTCATCTTGCATCTCTGCTCCTTCTTGAAAGAGTGGCGCCAACGACTCGTCCGTTGCAGACTGAGACTCGTCCTGGTCAGAATGACCTGAGGGACCCTCTCCTGAAGTATCGTTGGAAGGACCCGCCTGCTCCTGAGTCGGAGCTGACGAAGAATCACCTGCGGGGACTTCTTCTCTCTCTGAGGAGTGAATTATAAAAGGGACGCCGCCTGTCCTTCGGCTCTCCGGGGTTTTATCAACATTCTCCGAGGATGTAGGGATGAAGGGAACACCCCGTACTCGTGGCGCAGGAACAGGGCCCGATTTTTCTCCTCTGAACATTATAACCCGGTCGAGGGTCAAAGGACTTTCTCGCCCTCGACCACGGCCTCGACCACGAGCCCGCCGACTCCTCCCTGATCGGCGTTGATATGTAGCCATGGGTGCATGATTTTCTTCACCAGGGGCATTTATATTATCCGGAGGTGGAATAGCCACCATGTTGCATGACAACTCCTGCATAGCTTTTTCAAGGGCTTCCACCGTGAGCTCTTCGTCCTTGTAAAATAACAAAAACTCTTCCGGAATTGGAATCTTCTCGCCGTCTTCAAGACGATGTAGAGTCTCCCGTAGCCAATTGAGGAGCCGGGTCTTGTGCCCAAGCTTCTCCCAGGGGATATATTTATCCAATGTGACCATCCCGGTGGGCAAGACGGCACATATTCCTCCAGCTGGTCTATGAGCTTTTGCAACCGCTGCACGGGAGTGAGTTGTTTGGAGGCCTCTATGGCAGCTACCTGTTCCGCCTGCTTTTTAAGCCTCCTCTTCAAATTTTTTCTCCGGTTCTTTTCTTGCTTCCTGAGGCGTGCGACCTCCTCTAAAGAAGGGGGAGATGGCTTTGCAAAACCAAGTTGTTTGCCGCCAATATTTTGACTCCCGCGTCGCCCTGGTCGTTTGGTATTTTGACCTTCGCGGCTCTTTCTTGGGCCTACTCGAGTCCACTCCCCTGCCTCAAGAGAAGGCTGGAAAGTAGCATCAATCGCCTGAGCAACTATTTCCGATGGCAATTCCTGAAATTCCATCTGGCCGAAATAGAACCCCAAAAGGGTCTTGTGGCATAGCCAATTCTTTTTTCGCCGACAGTTGGGAGCTTGTCTGCTTGGTGCAGATTTGAGCCTTAGGCGGGACCCCTGCGACTTTGTCTTTACCCTTGCCATTGACCTGTGGATGGTTGGCGGCAATCTTCTCACGACAGTCGGCCTGGGTAGGGGCTTTGGCCGGCCCTTTGATGATCTCCGCAGATCGGGGCTTCTCCAAGATCTGTAACTTGGTTGATTTAGTAGGGAGCTTATCCCGGAGATCCAGGACCTTGGCCTTTCCTTTATCAACTGGCCGAGGGTTCTCTTTTATGACAACGCCGGGCTGGCTCGGCTTGGGTTGAACCTTGGAGCTTCGTCCCATAACATGGCCTCCCGGGTTCTGGGTCTTAGGCCTCTCACGAGTGGTCCTGTCTTTGGTGAGTAACGGGAACTCATCATCTTGCTCAGGCTCACTTGGGCGGGCCAATCGGGCAGAGGCCTCATTTTCCCGAATCTGCTGGAGAGTCTCCTTGGCGGCTTCTGCGAGACGTAACCTCGCCATAAAATTTCCTCGGGTATCAATGACCCCTCTTCGGATGAGGGCTTCAATGAAGTCCTGAACATCCTCACAATGCCGAGTGGGATGAGACACCCTCGCATGGTATTTGCAATAGCGGGGATGACTCTTGGCCGTCTCATTATAATAAGACGGGGGATCATGTGTCAGCACCCATCCATCTTCTAGAAGCTTGTCGAAGATCTTCTCAGTGTCTCCTTTAGGAAAAGAACACTGATGGGAAGGCCGCCAGGCTGGGTACCAGAGCGTAGCCTCAGTCCCGGGCTGCTGAGAGTCGTCCTCCCCTGTGGGGGAATCAGGCAGACGGAATGCCAAAGGAGTATGGATGACGTTGACTGAGAAGGTCATTGCCCCCTGCATATGTGGCTGTGGAGGGTGTACTAAGGCATCACCCATATCAACTATCCCTCGCTTAATGAAGTCTTCTGCAAGGTCCTTAAAGGGTTGACAGTTGAAGATGATATGTCCCACCGCCTCATGATAAGGACAATAATCTTGATAAAATCGGGCTTCAGGCCGTTGGTGATTAATCACCGTTGAAGAGGTCACCAGCTCAACACGGCAACATGCAAAGTAAATCTGCAAAGTTTGCTCGCGGTGAAAAGAATACAACTTTGTGGACTCTGTCTCCTCTGACGAGCTTGATGAGTCTTCTGATAACCAGCCGTTCGAGCCAGGCCTCTACGGGACCGGCGGAGGAGCACTTGCCCCTGCTCCACGGAAATTCGCGGGTTGTCCATCCCGGACTTGGGGAAAAGCAGCCAGTTGATTATCCAAATAACGAAGGAATTGCAACAGTTCACGCTGCTCCTGTCTCAATTGATAAACTTCTCGACGGATCTTCCGAAGGAGTCTTCTAACAACAAGGCATTCCGTCCTCGGCCAGCGCGACGACTCGAGAATGGCTCGAGGCCGCTGACTTGATGACCCAGCCTCGACGGCCTGCGAAGTTGAAACCGGCGCCGCCATATAGACCACATTGGCCGATCGGGTTGATCGACTCCAGTGATGCGGCCGCGGAGGCTCAACCGCGTGACCAAGCATATTTATCAGACCTTTCTGAATAAGGTCTTCAGCTATGTCTTTAAAGACATAACACTCCGCAATGGTATGTCCCAACCTCCGGTGGTACACGCAGTAGTTGGGGTCATCCGTTTTGTCTACCTCTTCCGGTTTCCGCGGCTCTGGCAAGGAGAGCAATTTCTCTTGCATGCACAAATCAAAGAGCATCTTTGTATGTTCTTTTCTAAAGGAATATGGCTTCTTCATGTTCTCCGCCAAGGCATTACTGGTAGGTTTGGCATCCGACTTCTTGCCACTGCTTTTCGCCTTGGTGCCTCCTTTCTCACCATTTGTCGGGGAGAAATCAACTGCATTGACTTCTTTCCCCCCAGCCGGGCGATCCTTGGATGCTTTACCCTTAACAGAAGGATGTGTCGGGTGATCCGCGAAGAACATTTCGATCTCCGCTACCACCGAATTGAGTTGGTCAAAGCCCCGGATGTTGGAACCCAAGAGCTTCTCACTGACTTCTGCCGCTAGGCCTCGGCGACATATGGTGATGGCATCCTCTGGCGTGGGAGGGTTATCACAATGCATGCTAACATCCCTCCATCTTTTAACGAAGTCCAGGGCTGTCTCACCTCTTTTTTGCTTCAAAGCGCAAAGTTCCGCCAGGGACACTTTGCGTTCAGCGGTTTGGAACCGGTCCACGAACTTCTTCTGCATATCTGCCCAATCGGTCACCGAGTTGGGCTTCAACCGGGAGTACCATTGAAAGGCAGTGCCCGTCAGAGAAGTGGCGAAATATCGCAGGAGATAGGACTCGTCCAAAGCCAACTCGCCCATGGCGGTCACATAGTAAGCCAGATGCTCATGAGGCGAACCCTGCCCATTGAACTTTTGCAATTTCGGGGCTTTGGGCCAGTCTGGAGGAAGCTTCTTGAACTGGTGGTGGAGGGGATAAGGCACACTGTATAAATCTACAGTGGCCACTCCTTCACCATGTTGAGCGAACTTTGCCTCCACAATTCGCTCAATCATTTGCCGCTGGGCCATCAAGCTGTCAGCAAGAGTAGTGGAATACCCCACATTAGGTTCCTGCTGTGGCACTTCGACCTCCAGAGCCACAGGTGGCCTGGCCGCCATCACAGATGCATTGATGATGACTGGAGCCGGAGACGGTTGCGGCTCAACACTGGCAGGTACTGCGGCAGGCTGGGCAGGAGACTCCTTATCACGCAGGAGTGTTTGCAACAAATTTTTCAACTCCTGGTTCTCACGCCGGAGTTCCTCTAAGGTGAGAGCTTGAATCTCGTCAGTCGGGCCCTCCTCACGGGGGGAATCAACATCTCGACCAGCGCCGTGGACGCCATTCTGACGCTCCTCCTACTGTACATGGTCAGGCTGTGACGTTCCTGGCAAAAGGGTCGGGTCTAACTGAGCCACGACCCGAGAGACGTGCCTCGACCTCCTCATAGTTTGCAAAGGCTGAGTTAGGTCTTCCTGAGGGGTCTCCGGCTGCTTGTCGGTAGAGGAGACGTAGCAAGTGAACACCCTGACAGTGTCATCTGTGGCTTGGGTCACTCGCCTCTTCCTCGACGGGCGTCGCGTCGGAGTAGGCATCTCCCCCAGTCTGTCAAAAACAGACGCTCGGGGGACAGGGTGCTGTTGGGTATCCCCCCCTCTTGAATCTCCTGAGCTGGCCGAGGGGGAAGTTGGGCGCACCGGTTTGGGCCGAGTGCGGGACTGCCTTGGCTACCGGCGAACCTTTGTCTTATGAAGGGAGGAGGGTTCGGCCTGCTCATGAATAGGAAAGCCTTGCCCCGAATGTGACTTAACCCGGTGAGGGCCTTCTTCCGCTCGAGCGCGCTTTATCGCCTGAGTCTCTTCTTTTGTGACCCAAATCTTCTTCATATGGAGCTGCCGCTCCTCAATTGGATTGCCCCCAGACCTGACTCTGGGAACCACCACCTTGGGTCGGAGCGCAGCGGAGTTCTTCGCTTTTGCTCCCTCCTCCCGGACCTTCCGGAGGAGCTCGAACCTGTTGGAGGTCGGAATGGTGGGGACGTGTCTGTCCCTAGGGATAACCGGCTCGCCTCCGTTGAGCCTAATACAGATGTCCCCAACAAGGATAGTCTTGCCGGAACGCGAAGCCGTCGCGACGGGCCGAGTTCTGTTCCTTGCCTGGCGTTGCCTCAGCTGAGCAGGGGCGGCCGTTTCGGTGCGGCTACCTCGCCGACGTGGACGGCGCTGTCCCCGTTGGGGAGGAGCGACATCAACAGCAATGTGGTTGACCGAGAACACTCGGCCGACCGGATGGACTGAAGACCTGACATCTCCAGTCATAGGCTTCTTGATGGCCTGACAACTCAGGCCTATAATGGATGTCGAGGGCCTGACACCCCCAGTCGTGTTGTCGTGTCTGGCCGACCAGGCTCGGCCAGTTATAGGCGTAGAGGGCCTGACACCCCCAGTCACCCTCTTCAAGACGGCCGATCCGACTCGGCCAGCAGCAGTAGTTGAGGGCCCAACACCCCCAGTTGACATCTTATGGACCGGGCGAGCCCGGCCGACAGCAAGAACAGAGGGCCTGACACCCTTCACAGCGGTCTTCTTGGCCGGAACAGTCCGACCAGCAACTGGAACTATGTCGCTCTCAGCGACCGGGACCACCCCTAAAAAGAAGGGGGACCCGACCACCGGGGGAAAATCGCCAAAAGCGACCAGTGTAGCCAGGTAGCCGAACCTGACGTGATTAGCAATTACTTGCAGTCCGTAGGTCACCGCTGCCATTGCCTTGATTGCGATGTTCAAGTGCTTGAAACTGACAAGCAGATCGTCCTTCCCTCGTCCTGTAAGAGAGAGAGTAATAAGAACCTCGAAGAGGTTTAAGCCTTCTGTTGTCAAAGAGAAGAAAGGCGGGAAAAGTCTCACCGGGCGTGTCAGTCTGTTTTATCGAGACGAAAGCGCGTCCCTCTCACGGTATTATGATATTATGATGGACGGCATTTTCTGTTATGAACGGATACTCCTTTTTTTATTTATTACCCCGAGCGATCTTATGCATTTAGGGTTTAGAAGCTTCCTGTGATCACGGGATGGATTCTCTTTGAGGAGGCGAGGGTATACATGTAGAGCTTACATGAAAGACCGATATCCGTCCTGTGGGGTGCGCATTGTATCGGGCGACATGGGTTCGAGCACTGGACCTTTCCCCACTGACCGTGGTCAGTGTTGATTTACATCGGCGTAATGTCCGAACACCTTTGTTTAATTGACAATAAGAAGGCTTAAAGATCTACCCCATGGGTTCAAAGAAAAAGAGAGGACGTATGTTGCTTAAAATGTCGTGTCAAGCTCTTAACTCCCAGCGGGTGACTGCAAAGTGGAGAAGGCGGAAGCCAGTAGGAGACCTGGTTGAACAGGCTAAAGTTGACCGTTAGAGCTTAGCTGCTAATCCATGCTATAGGGATACTTTGGTAATTGAATGGTGTTGACGTCATGAAGGGCATAGAGGTCAGGGAGCCGGAAGAATGTCCAAGGTTGTATAAACATCCATACATGACTAAATGCCCCACAGGGGGATATACACAATTTTTCATTGAAGAGGGTTTATTTGTAACTTGTTAAGCTGGCACGCACCGGGGGCCGCATTATAAGGAAACTTTGTAACATTACAAAAGAGCGTCGACAAATCGTCAACTGTACAAGAAGCCGTCACACTCAAACGGGCATGCTTCGATCCCGATGTCTTTAAGAGGGGCATTTTAGTCATTATATCATTTTAATGACTAATAAAATGTCCATCCATTTTCTTGACATACGGAGAACGAGACCCGGAGGATCGACGTTAGAAAGCCCATATGGGGGCATAAATACAACTCACACATAAGATAGGTTTTTCCGTTGAGTCCACATAAGGGCATAAACGGGAAAAGCCAACCAAACTTACAACCACCCGCATAGGGGCGTATACATAAGCCCCGGGGGAAGTGACATATCCCAAGTGGGCAAAAACAACGAACAATTTCTCCTTGCCGAACTCTAAGTCTCCTTCTGTCCCCCCAAAATGGGACCCCATAGGGGCTATTTATAGAAGGTAGGGGACCGGCCCGGGGTGGGTCGGACCCGGGCGGGTTAAGACCACCCCGGGCAGGTCACTCTCCCTTTCCTTCCCTCTCTTTTTTTTTCTTTTTGCAATTTTTTTTTTTTGATGTGGACAGGTCGCGGGCCTGTCCTGCCCCGGGCGGGTCCGCCCGGGGGCGCAGCACCCCGGGCGGGTTGCCCGGGGGCGCAACACCCCGGGCGGGTCTACCCCGTCCGCGCGCGGCCGCGGGGAACCGCCCAGGGGTGATTTACCCCGGGCGGGGTTCCCTCTCCTCGGGTGGTCCAATCTCCAATTTAAAAGCGTCCGTACGGCTTCGACAGCGATTTTTCCGCATCTTCGACTCCGTCCGGGCACGTGGAAGAGAGGAAACTTCCTTCCGAGTTTTGTTCGTCGTCTTCCACGCATCGTTTGTCCGACGGGGGAGGAATTTTTGATCCCGCGAGACGTGATACACGCCGTCGGGATATTAAAAAGGTGTGCATAGCACGTTCTCTTGCCCCTAAGACTTGATTTTGTTGATTTCACCCGGCACCACATGATTGCAATAATCTCCGTGGATTTATCACGGGTTCTTCTCGCTTCTATGGAGTAGAACGGGTTGGACTAAGTCGACGCCGACAGCATGAAGCCTCCGTGCTTGCATGTATATTTTTCCGGTTACAACACCATGGAATTCCACATGGACAAAGCTAATCTTTTGAGAGGGATGCTACGTCGTAAATGTAACAATAGAAACTTGCATTTGATTGAGAAGAAAGAGTCGGGGCGCGACAAAAAAATAAAAGTAACAACAATAATGGGGGCAAGGGGGCGTCTTGTGCAATCTCTTCAAAGACAAGAAGGGAGGAAGGAATATCAGGCATGGAGGGGGAGAGAAGAGAGAATGGGTTCGTCCGTCTGCGCGCACCTTCTGGATTTGCTCGGTGGTGATGTTGGCCAGAGAGAGGTGGGGTGGCACCGCTCCGGGCATTGGATGGTGGGGCGGCTGCGGCGGCTGTTGCGGCTGCATACTCCAATTGCGTCTTCCCCCTTTCTCTATTTTCGCTTTGCCCCACTTCGCTCTCTCTCCCCTTTCACCCACAGCACCACTCTATGTATCCCCTCTCTTTTACTGCAATGTGTCAACTAGTGCTACTCTCTCTCTCTCTCTCTGTATCTCTTCTATTACACGGGCGGGCGGTCACCCGGAGAGGAAGGATGGATGTGCCGGGGAAGGAACAGGCAGCAGAAAGTCGTCCGTGTCTCACAATACCCCTGCAGCCGACGCCGTAAAGCTGATTACTTTGTCGAGAAACCCTTTCTCCCCCCTCGCGAGGACATGAGATGCTGCAATGGGAACATATAGTAGTTGCCCACTGGAGGAGGATGAAGAAACCCTCCCTGGGACGGGTGACCCCGAGAGGAGAAGCAACTCGTCGCGCAGTGTGAACACTGAATAAAATTGCGGCCGTAAGGGAAGAGGTTGCTTCCTATTTTTCCACCAAGCGGTAGCAGTTAAAAAGTCAATATTTTGATTCTGAAGGGCTAAAATGAAAAGCAAAAAAAGAATAGGATTAATTATCCTTATATCAAGATTTGTCGACGTATGAGTGATATCGGTCACAACTCGATCTGAAATAATACGTTCAGTACGGACAACGTATTCATACAAATTAAGAGATATTATTTTTATTTTTAAATTATTTTTAAAATTTAAAAAAATTATAACTTTTTAAAAAATAAAATTATAATAATAATTTATTTAAATTATATAATAATATATTTATCTGAAAAATAATAGAATGTTGAGTTAACCCAGAAACACGCTAGATGCGAGGAGAACGCTGCGGCCCTAGGTCGATCGGCCAGAATCGAGCGATCCGACAGAGAAAGATCTGTCGACTTGCCCCGGGAGGGACAAAATAAGCAGGAGCGACGAGACAGAGAACGCCACGACCGCTCAGAAGACAAGGAGAGGGACAGTTATCGTCACTACACGCCCCTAACAGCTCCGTCCGGCTAGATCCTCATGGAGATCCGTGAGGAACCCTTCCTCACGTAGCCGCCGAAGATAAAGTCTGACCCAAGGGTTCTTTATTCCCAACAATGGTGCTGCAGTTGAATTCTCCCCTAGTGTGTTGGAATTATGGCACAGAACATGGAGTGATAGGGCAGACAAGAAGATATGGTGGAGTGTGTTGCATGCAACTATTTGGGGACTTGGAGATCGAAGAATTTCCACATCTTGCACCACAAGACCTGGTCTTGGGAGGAGCTTGTGTCCTCCATTTCTGATCAGGTTAGGGCTTGGGTAGCCAGGGTGGGAAGTCCGACTCCTAACTGTAACCAGTCACCCCTTTGAGTCTAGTCTGCCCTCGACAGGCCACATTAGCTTGGTAAGGCCTTCTTCTCTTCCTTTTGTTGGGGACTAGAATTTTGTAAACGGGGCTTATTTTTGCAGTGCGAGTTGGATGTTAATGGTAGTTGCCTTTTGGGGGTATTGGAGTATGCTTCCTCTTTTGCACTTGCATATCTTCTGCCTTTTGGGGTATTAGGATATGTTTCCTCTTTTACACTTGTATATCTTCTTTTTTCTAATGAAATTGTCATACCATATATTTATAAGATGTCTGAGAATAATTTTTTTATCTTAAAGATTAAGACGTATCAATTTTTAACTTAATTTGTAAAATTAATAAAAATAAATCACTCCCTATTTCACAAAAATATCATAATTTTTTAAAACCCTCGTGACAAGAACTACCCAAGACGACTCCCCACGTACTCTCGCTAGTGTTTTCTTCCTCCTATAGTGTTTTTTTGTTTGTTTCTTTCCCTTCACCGTACAGCATTCCTGTTCACTTTCTTCAACCTCCCGCCATCCCGCTATTTTGTCATTTCTTTGCAACTCGCACACACCCAGCCGAGATCGCCGGAGTCCCTTGTGTCGTCGCCACCCTCCCTCTCCTCCGCAAACCAGCACCGCCATGAGTGCCCGGCCAGCCTACCGTCGCCCTTCCCCTTGCAGCCCGCCGCTGCTGCGGCTCTGCATTGCGTCGGGCACACCGCCGCTGCCAGGTCCCCCACCGGCTACCCTGCCACGAGCAAGCTCACAGCCACCTCCGCCGGTTGCCGTCTGCGCGTAGCCCAGGCAGCCACTTCCGGCCGCCTTGCCATCCCTGTCCGCCGCCGCGAATCCCTCCGCCATCGTCAGGCAGCCCGGCCAGCCTACTCCGGGCACCACCGTCTTCGGCGGCAACCGCCGCCTCCTTCGCCGGCCACAGCCAGCCGTCCTCCTCCCAGCACCGTCCGCGGACCGCTCTCCCTCCCGTCTTCGCGCGCCAGGACCACCGCCCCGGTTGTGAATGGCCGTGAATTCCAAGCCGCCCCAGCCCAGCCCTATTCGCGGGAGGCTCCACCAGTCAGGCGGCGGCAGCCATCCCCACGAGCGTCTCGTCCGGGAGAAGGCCTCGAGCTCGTCCGCATCGCCCTGGAGTGCGAGAAGAGGCCCAGAGAGTTGCCACCGAGGTCGTCGACGCCGGCGGGAAGAGGTTGTCGATAGCGAGAGAGAACAGGAGGAGGGAGAGGGGAGGGGAGCGTGCGAGATTCTCTTTAAAGAAAATCTTTCAAGGCCGGAGGCTACGGACGAGGTGAATAGGGATAGATGAAGACAAAGAACTAAGCAGAGAGGGGTCCGGAGGTTCCGGACGGGGAGGAATATGAGGGTCCACGGACCCTAAAGAAGAGGGGGAGCTTGATTGCGTAGGTTTAGATGATGGAAAGCGTCCCCTAAGCCAATGAATTACCCAAAAAAAGAAGCTGAATAACAGCACGAGCAGTGATGGAATGGGACATGAAGTGGATGGGCTACAGGATGGCCCCTCAACATGAGATTTCTTGTCCTTAAGCTTCGCTTTATGTCTTCCCTTCTTCTTGGTGGATACTCTCTTACAGTGCGGCCTCTCAACCTTCAACATAATTTCTTGGCCTCTTGGATTCACATGTCGATCCCGATGACGTGTCCAGACAGACGGCCTCATCTTTCTCTGACCAACCGGCTTAATCAGTGTTGTCAGGGCCCACAGACTCTCATTTGACGGACTTTTAATAAGATCCTTTGGACATTCGTAAATGAATGGAAACTCTTTTGGCAAATGATCATAGCAAAAATTTGAGAGTTCCGCTTGTGAAGCAGGGATCTTGACATGAAATGGCTCCTTTGGAAATAACTCCCTTGATAGATGAATGATGTCTATCATTGGAACTTCGATGCTCGGCATAAGGAGCTTCATGTTTGGGGCACTGCTCAAGGCCGTTGGAATATCACGCGTGAATATGCTGGGTAGCATAGGCGTTCGTCCCTTGCATGGAAGTTGGTGGGGAGCAGACATGATATCAAAAGCTTCCAACAAGGACTGCCCTGACCCGCCCTCGAGCATAGAGTTCATTATCCCCTTTGTAGTGGAATGTGTCATTATTATGCTCGAGGAGAAGCCCTTCTTTTGATTAGCCATTTGGACTACAACCGAACAAGGGGTAATAAAAGCCTTGAAAGCATGTTGGCCAATGAGTAATGTGACCTCTATTGTTTTAGCCCCTAATTTGCTCAACACCAATTCTTGAGAGTTCTTCTTAATGGACATTGGTGCAGATGGAGGTTCGGCCTTCTCAAAGGTGACTGGCACAAGAACCCGAATCGGCATTCAGCAAATGAAATCTTGGATTTTAAATGGCATAGCCGTGGCCAAATTCTTCTTGTCCGATTCTTGAACATCATCTTTGGCACATGTATTTGTAGAAAGACACACTCCGAGAGGTGGTGAAAGGAGGTGAGATTGAGGCAACAGGCTCAACGGGTAATGGAGGTTCAATGGAAAGGGTTGTAGGAAAGGTAGGTGGAGGTTGAAACACGGCGAGCTTCTCCCCTTGCTTGGAAGCAGACGAGGTTGGCTCGGGTACAAAAATAGATGGGCCCTGCTCAGGGTTAATCACGGGTTTGGGTAAGGAGTTGAGTGAAGGAATAGGAGTGGTTGGTTTCGGGGTTATAGGGATGGTGGAGGCCTTAAGTGGCGGCGATGGAAAGTTACTGGGTTGGGGATAAGGGTTAACAGGAGGCTCAATTGAGGCTGATGGTATGGGGGTTACTTGTGTAGTTAGAGGGATAACGGTGGAAGGTTTGGTACGTAGGAAGCGTCAGGTTTTGGTGGTACGTGAGGGGTTCAGGGTAGGGGGTGATTCATGGTGCGTTGACGCGAGTTGTTGGTATATGGACCCATCATCATAACACCATGATGTCTCATAGGTAGGGGTAGGGACAGTGGTTAATTCATGGTGCATTGACGTGGGTTGCTGGAGCATGGACCCATCATCGTAACACCATGATGTCTCATAGACGAGCTTATTTCACACGAAACCAATCCGAAAAGAAAGATATGAAAAAGATCACCTCACTGCACTCGCCCCCACCCATTCTTTGATTGGTGAAGCGGCGAGACTATTCCGTCCATGAAATCAAACTACTTTGTTGTAGATCCAGACTGAAAGACATGCATGCTCAAATTCAACGAAGAAGCTCTGAACATGGTGTCTCACGCCATCACTCACTTTCCTTCATAATTGAAAAAAATAGTAAGCCTCAAAGTAATTCTTCGGATTGCCTTCATAGGTAAACTTAATTATCTATACCAACCCACTGCCCATGCCCTTTCCTTTGGACGCATGGTCTTAACCACCCACCACCCTCAATCACGACAGTGGTTAAATCATGGTGCATTGACGTGGATTGCTGGAGCATGGACCCATCATCGTAACACCACGATGTCTCATAGGCAGGGGTAAGAACAGTGGTTAAATCATGGTGCATTGACGTGGGTTGCCGTCTGCGCGTAGCCCAGGCCGCCACTTCCGGCCGCCTTGCCATCCCTGCCCGCTGCCGCGAATCCCTCCGCCATCGTCAGGCAGCCCGGCCAGCCAACTCCGCGCACCACAGTCTTCGGCGGCAACCGCCGCCTCCTTCGCCGGCCACAGCCGACCGTCCTCCTCCCAACACCGCCCGCGGCCCGCTCTCCCTCCCGTCTTCGCGCGCCAGGACCACCGCCCCGGTTGCGAATGGCCGTGAATGCCAAGCCGCCCCAGCCCAGCCCTGTTCGCGGGAGGCTCCACCGGTCGGGCGGCGGCAGCCATCCCCACGAGCGTCTCGGTCGGGAGAAGGCCTCGAGCTTGTCCGCATCGCCCTGGAGTGCGAGAAGAGGCCCAGAGAGTTGCCACCGAGGTCGCCGACGCCGGCGGGAAGAGGTTGTCGATCGCAAGAGAGAACAGGAGGAGGGAAAAGGGAGGAGGGAGAGGAGAGGGGAGGGGAGCATGCGAGATTCTCTTAAAGAAAAAAAGAGAACTTTTCAAAGGATAGAATTTTATCCTAAAAATTAGGAGAGAGGTACGAAACATGTCTAAGTAAATTTTCTATTTTTATTTTTAAATTTAAGAGAAAAAAGAGAGATAAAAGAATAACCAAGTACCCTATTATAGAAAGAAAGAAAAAAAAAGAAAAAAAGCTCACATCTAGGCAGTTCATCTAGCATTGGGGCAAGCATCTGTGATATTAGTTTCACTAGGAGGTATTTCCACTAGAGAACCAAATAAAAAGACAGATGCCTGTCTCGGGGATGTGGGTAATGGAAAGGAGGAAATTCATGAATTGCCCCGACGGGTGTGAATCTTATTCTGATCTCACCTGCTCCTCCAGATCCTACCAGCTGATATGGCCGGCAGCGGACTCTATTAGTCTATCTACCATGATGGGTTGGGCATATTTTGTTGCAGCAACTCGAATGTGGAAGGCACATGTAATGGGAGTGCCAGCCTTTCTTACTAGCTTGGCTTTCAAGGGCACATGTGAAGGACGTGCCACAGGACTACAGTATTTTGACTTCGGCAATATATACAAGCTTGGGCTCGATAGTTGCATCTGCACGCTATGCTGTGATATGCACTGACAGGAACACATGTTCCAAGGCATCTTTCTTTCATCGTTTGTTTTTAAATGGAAATCCAATGGAACTACATTTGTGTCAAGTTCCATTTCACAGAGTATCCATTACAATTATATTAGTTTTAAGATCTAATTGGTTTATGGGTGACATTCGAATATTATCATATCAGATCTTCATGCAAGTACACATGGAGTTTCACATGCACATCGTTGAGCTCATTATTACCCCTTCAAATATCCTGCTCCCATTAATCAAGATGCCAATTACTGGCTTCCATCAGATCTTAGGGTCAGCATCACAGCCTTTTATATTTTTACTAACCCAGCTAGTTTCTTGGCAACAGTGGCCTCCAAAAGCTAACCCATGGCATAAAGTTTTCTAGTTAATGGATAAAATCAAAATTTTGCAGTTGGAGCAGCATAACCTCATCTTGTATATAGTAGTAGGACTTCTGTATTGCAGTTGGAGCAAAAACATTTGCACAGCTAACCTAGAGGGCCAGACCCCAAGGAGCACACTTCTACGTTGACTGTTGAGGGGACAAATGTACCATATGGACATGGTGCGGAGAATGTGCATAAAGTCTATTAGTGTGAAAACCTCTTCAGTTCTCACTTAATCACTAAGTGTCTATTCAATTCCTAATGAATTCTTACTTAATTCACTAATGTGTGTTACCGAACCAAACTGCCGACCCAAAACTCGAGTTAAGGGGTGGAGAAGCCCAGAACTGATATAGGCACAAAGGGGCTCATGGATACCAGGTGAGTCTAAACAGCTTTTGCAAACACCCCACTCTAATGAATCGGGGTAAAGTTGTATGACAAACGGCAGTGGCACTCCCTAAAACTACAATGGCCAAACAGAAGAAGGACAAGCCAGAGAGCAAACGTGGCTTCACCATACTGCTGCCAACCCAAATCTTGAGTTTCAGGTTAGAAGTTAAGTTCAATAATCAGAACCAATCCATCCCTAACCCCCTGTTCTTGCCTTCTATCTTCTTCTAACTCTTTCATTCATTGTATCCCACGTGCCAAGCTCTCTGTGATATCGGGTTGGACATGAAGGAGAGTGTTAAGAGTCGTATCAGCTGTGTATGGTTGAGTCTTCGGTTTATAAGAAGATGGGCCTCTCCACTCATTGTCAATTGGTTTTGAGTTGGATGCTCCTACAATGTGACTCATAATTGTCCTAATCAAATTTAATACTCCAGTGAAATACTTTCAAGAGTGGAATGTATTTCACGAGAATGAACTCAGACACACATCTCACCAACCCCCCACCCAGACTCCAGCAAAAGGATTTGTAAAGTCACCTGAGCTATCAACGCGTTCGCAGCAAATCCAGAAGAAATCTCCTTGGCCACGTCCATTGGTGTGGAAATGAACTTCTTCCCCTCCTTCACGGTGCCATCCGGCAACGTAATCCTACGCACAATTAAACAAAAAACCTCATGAGCTTTCGAAATCTCAATCCTAAAACCAACAACACGTGGTCATTCTTCCCCTCCGTAGAACTTGATCACGTCAGACTCCGTATCTAGGCGTACCTGATCGCTTCTCCGCCGACGCTCGCGCGGGCGGCAGCCTGCTGGGCCTGGATCTCCTCGAACATCCGGATGCGCTTCTGGAGGATGGCGTCGAGGTAGACCTGGTCCCTCTTAGACACCGGCGCCGTCCCCGACTTCGCCTTGGACGAGCCCTTCTTGGTCCCGGCCGCTGACGCCGCCCCCTTAGGTCTGGAGCCGTTATCGGGGCCCCCGTCGGCGATGGCCGGGACGGAGACCGCGCCGTAGTTCTCCCCCATGGAGAGCGTCCAGAGAGCAGCGGAGAGGCGGCGAGCTTGCGGTGGCCCGGCGGCCGTCCGGAGGCGATGTAGCATAAAGTAGGCGGAGGGGAATGGCGTGGACGCTAGCTCGACGGAGGAGCGAGGGTTTAAGGGGGACACCCCTGCGTGTGGGCGGTGGCGTGGACCCGCGAGGATGGGGCCCGCGAAATGGAGGGACGAATTCGGATCTGGTGCAAGTGCAACTTTGCACCTGGATTGGTAAGGTGCATAGATGCCATGGACGTGCGTCACCGTGGGTACATAGCTTTGTCACAGATAGAGAGAGAGAGAGGAGCCCCTCTCCCGTCTCTAACCTCTAAATTACAGACTTTATGAAATTGATTCCCATAACATGGATGTCAGGGATGGCCGTGACATCCACTGAAGTTAATAGTCACGTTTGGAAATATCTTTATCTCGGATTTCAATCATTAGAATATTTTTGACAAGAGTGAATAATTTTTCAAATGACTCAAATTATACGCACGTGAGATTTTGAGAGAAGAGAAAAATTAAACCCGTGCATTTTTTTCTCCAAAATTCTCAAAATTTCTCGAGGACCAACTTCGAGCGACCCTGTCGGTGATTTTAAAGGTCAAATGTCATATATACTCTCGTCTTTCCCATCCTGACCGTCTACTTATATAAGTCAGGCCGCTGCATGTTGTTGCCATCGTTGGTCGTTGCAACTGACACCCGCAAAGCTCTTGTCATTTGCCCATGCTCGTAGACGTCGTAACACTGGTTGCCAAGAAGTCCACTGTCAATGTCACCCTCATGCTCGCCAATATCATTGCCGCACCTGTCGAAACCGCCCTTGCCGTCCGTCGATATCACCCTTGCCACTACAAATTCGCAGATATCACAATTACTGTAGGGCAAATTTGAAATTATTATAGTAAATTATCGTGCACGGTACTTTGACAAAATTCTCAAAACACAGTGCACAATGGTAAGAAGGGTAACAAGGTCATTTCACCGTTCACCCTCTCACACTTTCGAAATATGTCCAAACATCCCAACTAATTATCTTAAAATCTCTAACCCATCTATATCTTGTACGGTGTAGAGATTTTGAAAAAATCTCCCGGGTCAAAAGCGTTCCCAAACGCGACTTTTAAGTGTTTTACACATATACACCCACTTAAATTATTAATTAAGCAAGAATCTATCCTATATTTTTATTTATTTATGTACTCTTGTTAAACGAATATATCATTTATGTGACACCCTGCCGTAACTATCTATTCCATTATGGTAGGAATCTACGTGGCAATATATTAATTTAACAAAGACATGCACGTAAATATAAATTTAACAACAACCAAATTTTACGTGACTATATTTGTCTAACAAAGATCTACAGGTAAATCTAAATACAGAACTTGTTTTGTGTAATTAATAATTTAAGGGAGGTATGCAAAAAAAACTTGAGAGTCTATTTGACATTCTGATAGGGTAACCTGGCAAATTAGAGAGAGAGCGGTGGGCCTCGCCCTCTCCTCACACTAAGCCGCGTTAACCGGGGTCGGTTAACATGCTCAACCCCTTTTGTGTAATTAATAATTTAAGAGATGTATGCAAAAAAAAACATTGAGAGCCTGTTTGACATTAGGGTAGGGTAACCTGATAGATGAGAGAGAGAGAGCGGTGGGCCTCGCTCTCTCCTCACACCCAACCGCACTAATTGGGGTCAGTTAACGCGCTCGACCCCTTGAGGTCGAGCACGCCGCACCTAGTTAGCCAAGTCCCCATGAGAGATTTTAAAAATGAATATTTACTGAACGTTAACCACCATGAAAGACGGTTACAGTGTCATTATACGTGTACATATTTTTGTCTAACATGAATATAACAATAAATACAAATGCAATACAAACTTTTGTACAAATATATTTTTAGCAAGGATATATATGAAAAAAATATCTCGGGTCTATTGACACCCGTTTTTAACTCACAAGTTACGTCATTTCTCTTATTCATCATTTTTGATGTCCCGAATTACTCATTATTTTGGAGCATTCTTTGGATGGATTTTGAGCTCATTTTTACTGTTCCCTATCATTTGAGTCTTGGAGATCATGATTTTCTAGAGCCCTGGAGCTTATCTTATCAACTTCTGGCTTCTAAGTCGACTTTCGACCCATTTAGGTCGGCTTCTCTCAAGTAATCGGCTCTCTCTCACTGTGCAGTCCTGAAAGTGATCCTTTTTCATCACCTTCCGATCCTCTATTGAAAAAGTTATCTTCACCAAAGTTGTTCGTCGTTTCAAGATCTACAATTTCTTCTTCTACGCCATTGGTCAATTCTGCCCCGATTGTGAGTTATTCGCGTTTTTCCAGCAGGCTATGCTGTTCACCTATGTCCTAAAATTTTCTCTCTATGTTCTACCCCCATTTTCTCAATCTTCTACTCATTTTCTCATCTTTTTTTCTTCATGAAAGTTGTTTTTCTCTCAATTATCTACAATTTTTTCTTCTATCACTTTCGCTAGTACTGCACCGTTTGAGAGATACGCTTCAATTTCTAAAGTCACGCGTAGTCTGTCCAAAATGTTCCTTCATCAGTGTGAAGGTCTATTACTAGACCGTCAGAGACCATGTGAAGGTCTATCGTAAGACCGTCACAGCCCAAGTGATGGTCTATTAATAGACCGTTACACCCAACTTGTAATGCCCTGGATTCTTATTGGATCTTTATTGGATCTTTCAGATCTGTTTCGGTGAATTTCGGTTCGCTTTTGTGGCTCCTGAGTTGAGTTTTACGATCCATGTGGGTTTTTCTCCCGTATAATGTACGGAACCCTACGGTGAGTTTATTTCTCAGTTCATCGACTCGTGGACGATACAGTTGCGATGTACTCTCCGAGCCGGTCGTTTTGACTATTTTTGCGTATTTTTCTAAGATAGGGCCAAAAATCAGATTTTCGGAAATTAGGAAAATTCATAATTTCTTTTCTATTTCTATTTCTTTCCTCTCTCCTCCTTCTCATTCACGCCGCCACCCTCTCTCTCTCTCCTGTTTCTCTCCCGTTTTGCCTTCTCGGCTCCGGCTACAGAAGGAGGACCTAGGGGCGAGTGCTGGGGACGCTGTGGAGCTGGTTGGGTGCGCGACAGGGCGAGGATGGAGCGATTTTGGCGCGATCCCGAACAGTGGATTCAAAGCCAGTGTTTGAGCTCGTGACACTGTTTTCGGTGCGGTTTAGTCCCTTCGGGGCACGGTTTCTTCAGTGGAGATAGGGTGACGGATCACCACTTCTCCCTGCCCGTTTTCCCTGCCATTGCACGTCGTTCGGCGCAGAAACGGCTGAGTTTGGGCTTGTTTAGCCTAAACCGTGATTTTCGAATTTTGTAGGGTTCGTCGGAAAACGGCAACCATTTTTAGATCAGTTACTGTCAATGGACTCCCTGGGACGTCAGCGTTCCATAGTCACTGATTTCGTTTCGTTTGGTGGTCCCGTTTGGCCGCTAGAGCTCCGGGA
Source organism: Amorphophallus konjac (assembly GCA_022559845.1). Taxonomy (NCBI): domain Eukaryota; kingdom Viridiplantae; phylum Streptophyta; class Magnoliopsida; order Alismatales; family Araceae; genus Amorphophallus; species Amorphophallus konjac. The sequence continues at coordinate 212,040,546 of CM040129.1, forward strand.
AGCTCGGAAACCCTTTTGGGGTGATTTCGTTAGAATCGCCCGTTTCTTGCGATTCGTGCGTCGTTTTGACTCCAGACGGAGTCTATGTGATTGCCAGCAGGCCCAGGGTTGTATCCCCTTCGTCTCGGGACGAATGGGGCGTGGAATGGCCTCCGTTGGGCCGAACCCACGGTTTGCTTGCCGTGAGAGTTAAGCGGTTAGACTAGGTCCGTCTATCCCCGTGGGCGGCCCCGTCTTGACCGTTCATCTGCTCGGCGCGTTCTGTTCTGCTTGGCGCGCATCGAGGGTCATGCGGTCTTTTGTAAGACCGTATAACTCAGGTGCGGCCAGGGTTGAACCATTTTTCCCCTTCTGTTTGGACCGTTGTTGGGCTGTGCAGCTGGGGTCTGGCCGCCTAACCTTTTGTACGGCTAGTAGCTGACCGTACATCCCTGGTGCCGGTGGTTGTTGTGCGGCCCGAGGTGGACTGCACAAGCCTTTGTGCGGTGTTGTGTTAGCCGTCTGTTCCCCCGCGCGGCTAGGGGTGAGCTGTATGTGTGTTCCCGTTCGGACGTCTGTCCATCCCGTTGTACGGTCCAGTTTAGACCGTTTATCTAGTTGTGTGGTCCCTTTGTGACCGTCCATCCCTTGGAGTTGTGCGGTAAGTTCCGGACCGTTCAACCCCTTATGTGGTATGTTTCAGACCGTTCATCTTCTTTGTGTGGTCCGTTTCGGACCGTCCATCCTGTGGAGTGGTCCGTTCTAAACCGCTCATCCCTGATGTTTTATTGGTTGGCCGTGATGGCTTCTCCCGGTGTCGTGTTAGAGTCATTACTCTGGTCTGGTCGACCCGGTGTGATCCAATGGTCGATATGCAACCTTGCATGTGTCTCGATGGATTTGTCCAGCTCGAGACGTGGTTCTGGACACCTAGAGGTATGATTTGGCCTCAGTTTGTGTGTCCAGGTGCCTTGAGGATGTCGGGGTTCCCCCAAGACTCTATATGTCCTGTCTGTTTCGTGTCGGTCGTCTACGTGAGTTAGGGCGGTGTTTCTAGTGGTCCTATCCTGGACTGCTAGTGTTGGTTTGTCTGTCCGGTGGTTCCCTGGATCGGTCGATTCGGGTGAATTGTGTGCGGTCTATTCCTTGACTGCTATAGTTTCTCCGAGCGACTTAATCTAGGACCTCCAGTGTCTTTGCCTCTGGTTGCGTGGCGAGTCCTCCTTGACTGCTTGGTTGACCTAGCGGTCGAGTGATGGATAGCCTATGCCCAGAGAGTGGTTTACCGGTGGTTTGGTTTCCGGTATCTTGGCTTGACCTTGGGGTTTGCCGTTGTCACGTGGACATCACCCGATGTCCTATGAGGGCTGTAACCGTGTTCCGAGGTGGCCAAGAGGGTTTGTGCTTGTGTGTCTTGTCTGGTTCCGGTCAACCCGGTGTGAACCAGTGGTTGACGGGCGACCTTGTGTGTGTGTCTCGGCAATTCTGTCCAGTCTGAGACTTTGGTTCTGGACATCTCGAGGTATCGTTTTACCTTGATTTGCTTGTCCAGGCGTGTCGGAGGGTCCTCGGTGTTCCCTCAGGTCTCCGTGAGTCATTTTCTGCGGAGCGTAGTTTCCCGTGGCTTAGGATTAGACGGATTGGCGGCTTGTTCCACTGTCAGTGACGATCTCGTGTTTGAGTCATCCGACTCAAAGATCGTTATGTGTAGGTCTAGTTACCTAGTCCTGAGTCTGTTGGCAGTGGTTGTACTGCCAGTGGTGCTTAGTAGTACATGTGACAGCGCGTTCTACCTTGTCTGTACTCTAGCACTTGTGTTTCTGAGTCCTGTGTCTTGTGAACCTCCATTAGTCGTAGCCTGTCGACGCACGCGATCCAGTGTGTTGACCCACCTTGGTGGGGTGGAAAGGGCAGTTCCCGAGATACGGTTTGTAAGCTAGTTCCGTGGGCTCCCGGCCAGCGGTGGCGTCCTACCGAGGGAGAAAACTAGCTAGAGGGCCTGGCTTAGGCAAGAGCCAATGTGTGCACACGTTGTCAGGGACTGAGGACTTAAGTCGAGGGGCGTGACCCTGACTAGTTACTTGTTACCGTTGTTTCTGTTTGGTTCAGCGCGTGTCTGCGACTCTGCTGTGACTTCAGCGGTACCGTAGGCGAGACACTCGTGGCGCAGTGTAGGACGTCAGTGGACGCAGCTGGTTGTTCTTCTGGTGAGGAGGTGCTTCCGTCACGTAACACGTGACTTTCATGTTTCTTGTGTGTCGTGACCTTTCCGAGTTAGCCCTCTCGTGGCCCTACTCGAGGTCAGTGTTGTGTTGCGTGTACGACGTTCTAGTCGTGTGTGTCATCGAGTCTGTCTATCCTTGCAGGTCTTCATCTTAGACCTGGCGTTGTGTCGGCAGATCGATAACTCCTGACTTTGTCAGATCAGAGTCGCCCTTCTGTCGCGGCTTGGAGTAGCTTAGGGAGCCGAGTTCCTCTCGGTGGCCGTGTTCCGAGTTTTACGGCCTCGCTTTTCCCTTTTCTTTTAGCTTCCCTTGCTCTTAGCATGTGCCATACTCCTACTGTTCCTGTTCTTTTTACAGCTCTGTAGTGTAACTTTTTCTGCTTTGCTACTACTGTTGCTTTCTGTTCCGTGTACTGCGTGTTGTCCAGTGGGGATCCGCGTGACCCCTACTGAGTCTCTATTTGGAGACTCACCACTGCTTTTCAGGTGGGTGGCGTCGTCCTTGTTCGTGGCTCCTGGTGTGGGGCGTCTGTAGCTGCCAGCGGTACCTGCGTCGGGTTTCCCCCGACCTCGGTGTACGTTCTTTCCCTGTGATTTGTACTCGTCTTTAATTTCTTAGACTGGACTATGGTATAATTGTTAAATTGAAATTGTTAATAAAAAAGTAATTTTATTTCAGCTACTTTAGCAAACCGATCTAATGAAATTTAATTGCTCACTATTATATCTCTGTGGCTTCAATGTACTACACGACAATCCTTTTATCCCTTCGGAGCTTTACCACTCTTGGGAGGCCTCGCGGGTTCCAAGTGGTATCAGGTGTATCCGGTAGTCCTATCGGGTATATCTGGTTTCTGGGATCCGAGTCGTCACACAACTTGCCTGAAATCATCCCGGTCAACCCCCAGAGCCTGACGGAGCTACCCTAGGCCGTTACATCACTCTGACGGTCTTACGATAGACCGCAAGATGGCACCGAGAGTCCAATTCGTGTTGTACTCTACTCCATTTCTGTGCACTGTGGCCCCCTTGCAGGGCCCATAACTTCTTACATTCTACTCCGAATTGAGCGCCGTTTGTTCCTATGGTTTCTCCTTTATATTATATTTAATTTGGTCCATAGATCTCAGATTTTTATTGGCTATATTGCTCAAACACAGGGATGAAAGTTGGGGGTTTAGGTGTCCTGGTTCAACTCAAACTCTGCAGATTAAGTTCAGGGGCTCCCTTCTAGAAGCCATATCTTCCAGATCCTTCCACCAAATTGAGTCCCAATTGTTCCTACCTCTTATCCTTTGTATTATCTCAAGATTGATCCATAGAACACGAATTTTGGTGGACTCTATCCTCTAAAATCTTGGGAGAACTTTCTGGGTTTTCTACAACCTCTATAAAAACTACCCAGTTCGTAGTTGCAAAGGAGGGCTTTTTTTCGGACGTGGGGCGAAGCCATGCTGCAACTCAAACTCACAACTTCGACCCCAGCTTGAAGAGGGAAGTATTAGCTTTCTATTGCATCCTTTTGGGCTTGATTTCGTGGTCTACACTCTTAGTTATAGTATCCTCAAAATCACAAATCATCATAAAACACTGCACTTTCTGCTACACATGCACTTTTGCATGTTTTGCATCATCGTTTTCTCTCTATTCTCTCAATCAAATCTCGTGATTTCAACTCTCATGCATGCACAATACACACACCTATTATTGCACCCTTCCACAGGGGTTAAAAACCTCCCCCGGTGAGTTTGCCCTCATTTTTTTACCCCTATTTTATCACTTTGGGATTCATACTACACTTCATGATCTAATGGGTTTTCTCCTTTGTGTTTTGGCTTTGTTTTGCAGGAGAGTATAATATGAACGTGAGGCCCTCTTCATCTAGCCGGTTGGAAGGAGAGGAAGTCGATCCCACACCGTTCCCCGCACCCCGTTCTTCAAGCGCGATCAAGTCTTCATCCTTTTCTAAGGTACACGGCGCCGTTGCACTCCTTTCTTCATCCTTGCAGCGTTGTTAACCCTTGGTGGCGATCACGGTCAGTTCTTCTATCTCTCATCACTCTTTATTCATCATCTTCCATGCCTTTTCATGCTATTATGTTATTAGCATAGTTAGGGGCGGGGTAAAGGAAAGAGAGATAAAATTATCAACAACCTTATTTTTTGACGATCACGGTGGGACACCAATGCCCATCACGTTTGTTTTAATGCTCTTTTGTAAGTTGGGTGTGTGCATGTGCATGTTTAGGTGATATTTTATCTATTCTTCCACTGTTTGGGACGTTTTAAGGGCTCTGGTAGTGTGACGGCCCTATAGTAGACCGCCAGAGGAATGTAACGGTCATTTGGTAGACCATTACAGATTCTGACAGTCCTACGCGTATGCTCATAGGGCCATATTCGTCGAGGCATAACGTTTGCTCTCGGAGTCAGATTGCACTGATTCTTATTCTGTTGGATAGCCCTTTGTATTGTCTTTCCATCCATATATCATTTGTATCATTTGGTTAATATTTGCATATTCTAATATTGTCAAACTTTTTGAGTTTTCTGCATAAGTTCTGCAGGCAAGCTCAGGGACAGGTTCACAGGTACATCTTTACTTAGTGATTTGACTGCCTTTCCGACGTCTGATTGCACTGATGTTTCTTCCATTGGATAGTCCTTTGTATTCTCTTTCCATCCATAGCTTATTTGCATCATTTGGGTCACGTTTGCTTAGTTAAAAATTATCATCATTTTAGCATTTTATCCATAAAATCTGCATGTGGTCTGCGCACAGGTTCACGGGGTCAACTTTGCTCAATGATTTGATTGACCTCCCGAGATCGGATTGCTTTGTTCTTTGGCTCGTTGTGCAGACCTTGGTATTGTCTTTCTATCCATATACTACTTGCATCATTTGGGTCACGTTTGCTTAGTTAAAAATTGTCATCATTTTAGCATTTTGTCCATAAAATCTACATGTGATCTGTGCACAGGTTCACGGGGGTAACTTTGCTCAGTGATTTGATTGACCTCCCAGGGTCAGATCGATCTGTTCTTGGGTCCACTGTGTAGACCTTTGTATTGTCTTTCCATCCATATACTATTTGTCTTATTTGGATCATGTTTGCATAGTTTAATTTTGTCTTGATTTTCTAGTTTTAGGCTAGAAATTGCATGCACTCCGGTGCACATAGGGTCATACATTGCATATCATAGTTACATTTCATATCTTGGTAAGTGATCCTCTCGCCTCCATATTCCTTGGGGTCAACTAGGTGATCTTATCTGGGACCTCCATAAGTCTCCGCGAGTCGTGGATTCTCACACGGACGCCGGGCCGGTTGTACCTTTTCCATCTTTTAGGCTTGCATTTGCATACGTGTGAGGGAGTTAACCTTAGTCAACCCAAAATTTGGACCTTATTCCCATAGGATTCCTATCTTGAGGGAATTAGTATTAATTCAAATATTTAAAAGGTCTATTAAAATCCCTAAAATATTTCCCATCATATCAACTTGTGTGACTTGGGTGAAAACTCTCACATTGTTTGTGTTGTTTGGGCTTGTCCAAGCCCATTAGTGGTTTTTATGTTGCATTCTTTCATCATCCACATGTTTTGTTATTGTTAGGCCCATTTAGCTTAGCCCATTTTGTGTGTCCATTGTCTAGTCTATTCTCCCTTGGTCCTTACATTAGTGGGTCAGTCCCCTCTTGTCCTCGAGCCCACTAAGCCATTGCTTCCCCACTTGTATTCTCCTTGATATCCTTGTATTAAGTCTCCATTTGCCATTCCTGCGTAGAATCCTCTTCCCATGTGGGACCATCTTCTCGTGGTCCTGTGGACGCACTTTTCGTTTAACAGTTATTTTGTTCGTTTGTTGGATTATTAAGTGCGTGGGCGTGCCAGTCACCGGAGTGACATTTTATTCGGGCTCCGAAGGGCCCAAGGTGCGCTCGGTCTGACTTCGTCAGACGATTGTGTGGTTCGTGTCAGGACCGAATCCCGTCGCGCCATGAAGGTCACGACGTCATTTACATCCCCCATACGAGGGAATACTCTTGATTAATTACCGAAATTAGGGGCCCCGCGGCCGAAAAGAATAATACTAATTGTGCAAGAGAGATAAGGAAGGATCACACTGAGGGCTGTATTCAGACCACAAACCGTCGGTCATGTCGGCCACTCGTGGGCCTTTTCATGTTCGAACATGGGTCCGTGAGGTGAAACACAACGAGAAAACCGGGATGAATCCATTCAAATGTCTGCCGAGCACATGGCAATTTTAATGATGATTCGGAAGGCGTCTGGAACGAGAAACAAATCCTGTCCACTTAAGATGTCAGCCCGAGGTTAGGTCAACGCCCGGCCATGTCGGGGTAACTCCCGAGACTCGGGCTTGACCCGAAAGGGCGGCATGGTTGTCCCTTTTGCCCCGGGTCACGGGGAGAGATGGGGGCTGCAGCGTGGGCTCTGACGTCTTTTTATCTGGGGTTTTCTTAGTTATATGTTCTGGAATTTCCAATCTGCTGTTCATTAGTTCTCTATGCGTTTGTTTCGGGTGACTTCTCTCCTTTTATTCATGAGTACTCCCATTGTTATTATTTGTTTATCATTTATATTTATATAATTGTTTATTAGCCCACCCCGCCTCTTTTATTATGATTAACATTATACATTTGGAGTCCTTTCAATTAGCGTAATTTTCAATGATTTATTTGCCATTTGTTAGGGCCATTATTATGTTGCATATGCATATATGTGTAGTGTACCGGCGAAGGGGAACAGGGCATACCGCTGGAGGCCAGGGAGCGTGCCGGCGAAGGGAAACAGGGCGTACCGCTGAGGGCAGGAGGGTGTACCGTTGGAGGCTAAAAGAGCGTGCCGCTGGGGCTCAAGGGGGTGTACCGCTGAGGGCTAAAAGGGCGTGCCGCTGGGGCTCAAAGGGGGTGTACCGCTGAGGGCTAAAAGAGCGCGCCGCTGGGGCTCAAAGGGGGTGTACCGCTGAGGGCTAAAGGAGCGTACCGCTGGGCAATTGAGGGTGTACCGCTGGGAGCTTATTGAAGTGTACTGCTGAAGGGAGGTGGTTAGAGTGTGTCGCTGAAGGCTGCAACGGTGAAGGCCAGAAAAGGCGTACCGGCGAAGGGGTGAAGTAATGGGAATATGCCAAAAAAAGGGGGGTTGGATGAGCAGGCCATTGGGGAAACGATTAGAATGCACCGCTGGAGGGCCAATCAGGGCACGGTGATGGAGGTCCAGTCAGTCTTCAATTTCTTTTTATCTTAAGGCTTTTCTTTTCTTCTTATTTGATTTGTACATAGTTTTATATAAACTTCTTCCCCTGCTTTGTTCTGTTCGGTCTCCCCGGCACCAGTCGGAAGTTCGAGTCGCCGGGCGGTTGATCAGTTCGGTTCAGTTTTCGTTGTGATGCCGGCAGTGGTTTGATTGGTTGGAAGGTTTTATTAATTATTCTGCTCGTTTGTTGCTTCCTTTTGCCTTACTTAAAGTTTTGTTATTTTCTCACAAAAAAATTCGGCAGCATCTCCCCTTGACCCGGGGCGTAAGGGAGGTAAAGGGAACGCACCCACATGGAGTGGTGGAACCCGACAACTGGAGGTGGGCCCCCAGGGGAGCAACACCTTTATAGAACCTCGGAAAACGTGAAGAAAGGGGCTCGGAGGCGAGGCCAAGGAGTGTGTCGCTGAGGGCCTGAAGAGGGTGTGCCGCTGAGGGCCAAAAGGGCGTACCACTGAGGGCCAACGGGTGTGCCGCTGAGGGCCAGTGGGGTGTACCGGCCAAGGGGCGACTGGGTGTGCCGGCGAGGGTCAAATAGCATGTGTACCGGCCAAGGGAGCCAAAGGTGTGTCGGCCAGTGGCTAAATGGGAGGTGTGCCGCTGAAGGCCAAAGGAGGTGTGCCGGCCAAGGTTAGAGGTGTGTGCCTCTAAGGGCCAAAACTGATGTGCCTGCCAGGGGCCGGAGAGGTGCATCGCTGGAGAGTCAAAGGGGGTTAAGTATGTGGGCTGGGAGATCTGTGGGCCATCCAGGAGCATGGGAGAGGGATTGAAGGCCGGGGGAGAAGCCACTTAGCTGTGGTGTACTGGGAGAGAGGGTGAGGGTCTCCCTCCTTCCTAAACCAGTGGTCATAGCAGAGGGCCACGGAAGGAATCGAAGGGCCTATAAGGCTAAGGATCGTGGGAGGACGGTCATATAGACACGGAGGCCCCAAGAACACCAGAGAAATGGGGAGACGGAGGGAAGAACGGACAACCCGTTGGAAACCGCGAGGACTAGCATAAGCCAACGAAATCAAAGAGAAAACCCAAGAGGAACAACTTTCATTCATGGGAATCGAGAGGGCACAGCCCTATATACATATCATAGCAAAAAGAATGCCAAAGATAATGCCATGGCCGAGAAAAAGAAAAAGGCCCCAGAAAAGAAAGAATACATAAAAGGAAGAGGGGGACCGGAGGGCAGGAGGGAGGTCAGCCGCCCCTAACTCTCTCCCCATTACATTGAACCCTCCCTCCCTTACTCTTGCTCTCTTCCGGTGGTGGTGGTCGTCGAAGGAAGCTCCCGGCAGGGAGGGAGCCTCTTCTTCTTCTTCTCTCTTCTTCTCTTTTCTTCCGCGTGTATGTGTCTATCCGTTTGCCTCTTGTCTTCTCCCTCTCTTCTCTCTTCTCCTTCGAAACGAAGGGGAGGGGTTTTTATACCCCGGACGGCGGGAGTCTTCGTGCAGGGGCGTCGAAGCGGGAAGTGGCCCGTGATCATGAGGTTTGACCTGCCTGTCCTGGCTGTCAGTGGACTAGGCCACGTGGCCCAACGATCGGCTGCCACCTCAGACGGCTCCACTGCGCGCCAAGGATGTGTAGGGCATGGGCCTCACGTCGCCCGTTGAAAGAGCTTCACCGCTGTGCCGTTGAAGGGCTGAACAAGCGTGCCGCTGTGGTGCCAAAAGAGCGTACCGCTGGACCCCCGGATGGGTGTGCCGCTGAACGGCCTGAAGGGCGTGCCGCTGAAGACCCCAAAGGGCCGTGCCGCTGAAGCCCCAAAGGGCCGTGCCGCTGAAGCCTACTGAGGGCGTGCCGCTGAAGCTGCTGAGGGCGTGCCGCTGAGGCCTGCTGAGGGCATGCCGCTGAGGCTGCTGAGGGCGTGCCGCTGAGGCCTGCTGAGGGCGTGCCGCTGAGGCCCCAAGGGGCCGTGCCGCTGAAGCCTGCTGAGGCCCCAAGGGGTGTGCCGGTGAAGACCCCCCCCCCCCCCCATGGGGGGTGTGCCGGTGAAGACCCCCCCATGGGGGGTGTGCCGTTGAAGACCCCCCCCATGGGGGGTGTGCCGTTGAAGACCCCCCCATGGGGGTGTGCCGGCGAAGACCCCCCCTGGGGGTGTGCCGGTGAAGAGCTAAAATGGGCAATTTTGAGCCCATTGTGAGCATGAGTTGTGGCCCATTTGATTTTCTTCGAGGCCCACGGGCTGTGGAGCCTTTTGTGCTTGATTTCCCCGGGGGTTTCTTCACTCGGCGCCGTTGTTGATGCTGGGCTGAGCATGACATTTTGGATGTGCAATTTTCGGTGTCCACAAATGCCCCCCACCCACGGGTAGCGCAGGCGAAGGATGAGCCGGGCGGTGCCCGTGGGTGTCTTCGTCTCTTCTCTCTTTGTCGATGCCGACGATGCGTCGAGAGCTGACCTGGTTTGTTGTTTGTTGGTCTCTTTGTTAGTGCCGACGGAGCGTCGGGAACTAAAGTAGTATGTTGGTCTCTTGATCTCTTCATCAGTGCCGACAGTGTGCCGGGAACCGAAGCAGTTTGTTGTCTCTTTGTCTCTTCATCAGTGCCGACAGGGTGCCGTGAACTGACCTGGTTTGTTGTCTCTTAGTCTATCCATCAGTGCCGACAGGATGCCGGGAACTGACATGCTTTGTTGATCTCTCGGTCTCTTCGCCAGAGCCGACGAGATGCCGGGAACCGGCTGGCATGTTTTGTTGATCTCTTGGTCTCTTCGCCAGTGCCGACGAGATGCCGGGAACTGGCATGTTTTGTCGGTCTCTTGGTCTCTTTGCCAGTGCCGACAAGATGTCGGGAGCTGACCTGGTTTGTTGTCTCTTAGTCTCTTCATCAGTGCCGACGAGGTGTCGGGGACTGAAGCTTTGTCGGTCTCTTAGTCTCTTCGCCAGTGCCGACAGGATGTCGGGAGCTGACCTGGTTTGTTGTCTCTTAGTCTCTTCATCAGTGCCGACGGAATGCCGGGAGCTGAAGCAGTGTGTTGTCTCTTCGTCAGTGCCGACGGGGCACCGGGAACCGACCTGGTCTCTTGGTCTCTTGGTCTCTTGGTCTCTTTGTTTCTTCGTCAGTGCCGACAGGATGCCGAGAACTGACATGCTTTTTGTCTCTTAGTCTCTTGGTCTCTTCGTCAGAGCCGACAGGGTGCCGGGAGCTGACCTGGCTTGTTGTTTCCTGGTCTCTTCGTCAGTGCCGACAGGATGCCGGGAACTGACATGCTTTGTTGATCTCTTAGTCTCTTCGTCAGTGTCGACAGGGTGCCGAGAACTGACATGCTTTGTTGTCTCTTAGTCTCTTCGTCAGTGTCGACAGGGTGCCGAGAACTGACATGCTTGATTGATCTCTTAGTCTCTTGGTCTCTTTGTCAGTGCTGACAGGATGCCGGGAACTGACATGCTTTGTTGTCTCTTAGTCTCTTCGCCAGTGCCGACAGGATGTCGGGAACTGACATGCTTTATTGATCTCTTGGTCTCTTGGTCTCTTTGTCAGTGCCGACAGGACGTCGGGAACTGACCTGTTTTGTTGATCTCTTAGTCTCTTTGCCAGTGCCGACAGGATGCCGGGAACTGACATGCTTTATTGATCTCTTGGTCTCTTGGTCTCTTCGTCAGTGCCGACAGGATGTCGAGAGCTGACCTGGTTTGTTGTCTCTTAGTCTCTTCATCAGTGCCGACGGAATGCCGGGAGCTGAAGCAGTGTGTTGTCTCTTCGTCAATGCTGACAGGATGCCGAGAACTAACATGCTTTGTTGATATCTTCGTCTTTTCTTGTTCTTCTTTCTTTTTGTACCATATTACCGATACAAGCGCCCTTTCGGGTTTTCGCCGGTACCGGCCCCCTCTTACTTTTGCCCACGCGCCCTTTCGGGTTTTCACGTGGCGGGGTATCCAATTTTGCCCGTAGCGCCCTTTCGGGTTTTCGCCACAGCCGGGTTATTGCCATTTTTACCCTTGTCCCGGTGTAGGGACAAGTCCGGCGGGGTATCTCTATTTTTAACCCCATTTTATTTTATTATATATATTTTTTTTGACGAGTGATATGCAAGTGTCGGCTGGGGCACGAAGCCTTGCGCCGGAAGGTAAGGTTCACTCGTTGGCAAGAATAGAATGCCAGCGCAACGGGAGAATCTGTGCCGATTCGGACGTAAGGTCCGTAATGGCAATATTGTGCGGAGTGGGTGACTAGGGCACGGGGCCTTGCGCCGGAAAGGGACTTATTCATTGGCAAGGGGCTAATGCCAACGCAAAGGTAGAGATTCTGCCAATCCAGGCGTAAGGCCCGTGATGGCGATATTGTATGGCGTGGGTGGTAGCTGAGGCCCGAGGCGATGTGCCAGAGACGGGCTTGTTTTGGTGGTAGGGTAGTGACCCTATGACAAGGATAGAGCCACAGGGGTAGAGTCGTCTTTGCTGGTGTGGACGTTCGTCTGACTGGGATCGTGGGGATGGAATGTCTTCCCCGGGGGCATTTATTATTGTGTGTTGTCGACTCACTCCTCCGCGTATGTGAGCGGATGGATATGTAAATGTGTATACATATATGGGTATATATATATATGTACATATATATGTATTTATTTAATAGATATTACATATATTTATTTTTTTGCTTTCCCTCCCTTCATTTTCTTCTTTTATTTTCTCCTTTTATTTCCCTCCTTTCTCTCCCCCTTTTTTATTCCCTTTGTCTCTCCCTTTATTTTTCATTCCTTCTTCTTCTTTTTCTTCTTTTTTTGTATTTTTTTCCTTTTATTTCTTTTATTTTCCCCCTCTCTCTTTTTCTCTTCTCTTCTTGTTTCCCCTCCTTTTTTCTTTTCTTTTCTCTTTTTTTTTCTTCTCTTTCTTTTTTTTCCTATTTTTTTCTTTTTTTTTATAAATAGGGGGCGGGGGCGCTTCGAACGGTCACTCCGTTCGAATTCCCCCCCTTTCTTCCCTCTTTCTCTCTCCTTGGCGACCGAGCGGACGGCCCCCTCCGTCCTCCCTCTCTCTTTCTTCTCCGGCGCCGAGCGTCCCCTCCGCCTCCGTCGTCGTCGTGGTGAGGGGAACACCGCGGGAGGGCCACCCCCCATCTCTCTTCTCTTCTCTTATCTCCCTTCTCTTTCACCCTATCTCTTTCTTCGGTGACCGAACGGGCGCCCCCTCACCCTCTTCCCCTCCATCTTCTCCGTCCACGGGCGTCACCGCCGCCGTTGCGGTTGCCGTAGCGAGGGTGGTGCCGTGGAGGCACCCTCCCTTCCCCCTCCTTTCCCATCTTCCCTCCCCTTCCTCTTCTCCTTATTCTCCTTTCATCCTCTTCCCCTTTCCCTCTCTCTTTTTTTTTTGTGGGAAGGGCTCCCGAGCGTGCCGGGGCGAAGGGTTGCAGGCGTGCCGGGGAGGACGCCTCACAGCGTGCCGGGGGGAGCAACTAGAAAGCGTGCCGGGGAGGCCGCCTGAGAGTGTGCCGGGGAGCGGCTACTAGGAGTGTACCGGGCAGGGCGCCCGGGGGCGTGCCGGCGAAGGCCCGTGCGGGGTGTGCCGGGGAAGGATGCTGGCGGGCGTGCCGGGGAAGAGCTGTCTGGGTGTACCGGCGAGCGGGAGCTGAGGGCGTACCGGGGAGCGGGGCACATGGGTGTGCCGGGGAGGCCAGCTCCAAGGCGTACCGGGGAAGCCACCAGCGAGGTGTGCCGGGGAAAGCACCTGGAGGGTGTGCCGGCGAGGCCACCAGCAGGGGCGTGCCGGGGAAGGCACCTGGGGGCGTGCCGGCGAAGGCACTAGCATGGGCGTGCCGGCCAAGGGGCTTTAGGCAGTATGTGGGGACTTTTAGTTTTAGGGGAGAAGACTCTTTTGACCGGCGGACTTCTGGTGTTGCCTCTCGGGGCCCACCATGCTTTGTTGGGGCCGTCACTCCTTGTGGACGCGCACCCGTGTTTTCCCTTACGCCTCTGGCCTAGGGGAAACTATGCCGAAATTTCGTCAGAAATTGACAATATTTTGTTCATTTGACTTGTAGTAAAGTTTCTTTGCAGTCCTTTTGCTTGTGATTTGTTCTGATCTTCTTATTTGCATATCTTTGCAGACACATGGCTGCTCCAAGTGGTTCTCCCGCCCTCGCTGCTGCTGTCGATGCCGACCTCATTCCGCGGGGTCCAATGCCGGCAGTCACATGGCTCAATGTGGAGGAGCTAGACCGAGAGCACGCAGAAATAGCCGCTTTGGCAGAGTCATCTGAGTCCGACGGGGAGACCATGGATTTCCATAGGCTTGCCCGAGTTGACAGTGGCTTCACATTTGACCGGGTCACCGGGGAGTACAAGAAGGACTTCCCGAAGGATAGGCACCTTGTTCGATTCCTGAAGGACCTGCGCTCCCGAGAGGGGCGAGACTTTCGCACTATAAAAGCCGTCGAGCGGGCCATCCTGCATGCCCGGGACAGTCTATTGTACAGCGTCCCCAGGAGCATTCCGATGTATCTGGTGGGAGAAGCCCGGGAATGGAAGTCGGTCCTGGGGATCGAAGGGGTGCTGCCGGCTGAAGATAAATTGGTGCGAGCCCCTCAGTTCACGCCAGCAAGGTGGGACATGTCTGCGGGGAAGGTGCATGGCGAGTCGCCCCGATTTGGTTTATTCCTGGCTCCCCTGAAATGGGGTTATAGGGAGGAGCCGTTCATATTGGACTGTTTGGCCATCAGGTTCAAGTACGAACTATCACTGGGCTGGTTCGGGGAGCTGAAGCTTCAAGACGCCCACAGCTTCCGAGAAGGGGCGGTGGAGTTCACGGAATATGTACTGTTCAACTACGCCCCGTTGCTGGTCCGAGTTGGCATCTATCACAGCGTGTACGCTTCCCGGTATGGTTATCCCATCTCCAAGGGTCTCTGTTGCGGTATGATAGAAGTATTTAGTGCGGAGACCAATACCTTCTACACGGCAGAGGGAGAGACTTCACTTGATTTGTGGAGCCTAAGCCAGCTGAGCGGCTTGCCCATTGACGGGGAGCCTTATGAAGAAGTATGCCTCCCGGACTTGACCAAAGACGAGACTAACTGGGACGGCTATTATTCTTTGGGGTATTCATACCGGTACCTGATGAAGGCGTACCGGGAGCTGTACCAGCTGTCGCACAAGGGGAAGCAGCCCGCCCGTGGGGATAGGAAACGGGTGCGTATGGCGGTATGGCTGGAATATTTCTATGATGGGCTGAAGCAGTATGAAGATTTTCCTTGCGTTGGCACCGCTGTTGCTCGCAAGAAACGTGCGAAGCCCAAGCATGATGTGAAGATCACCTCCAGGGGACGTCGGAGCGGGGCCAATCCGATGGGGGTCGACCCACAAACTCACTGTGCCGCCTATCTGACGTACTGGCTGTGTTCATTTGCCATGCCGTACGGGGACGAGACCGTGATCCGGCCAGATGCCATCTACCCGGCGTGCCAGATGGCGTGGGGTGTCAAACTTTCTCTGTGCCCGGCGGCGCTCTGTTTGATTTATAAGGCCCTGGGAGACATCAGCACGCACCAGTTCCCGAGGCAGGCCCGGTACGTGTGCCCACTGCATTTCTTCAACGCGTGGGTTTGTTCACTGTTTCCGGAGTTCGCCCCGCGAGTCCTTCAGGATTGGGGGCTGGTGCCGAGGATGCTGGAGTTCGCGAGTGCAGAGCCGGCTTCCACTTCCATGCGGATGTATGATATTCGGGGCCGGTTGACCACGGTTCCCCGGGATGCAGCCGGTACCATTCATTTCTGGACGCTGGCCGCACATTCAAGCCCCCTCGTGAATAATAAGAGGGAATGCAAGGATGACCAGGTGGAGAGGTATGTCCACCCTATCAGCCAGGAAAACGTGGTGCGCCCGTTGCTGGAGCCCGAGCTGAGGGATTGGGCGCTGGCTATCCGCCCGAGCGTGTTGGTGTTCCGGAAGGGAGACAACGTACTGCTGGAGCCGTATTACCCCTTCCGATTTGACCGCAACTTCGGGTATGACCAGCATATCCCTGCTTATCATGCGCAATTCGGCTTGCCTTCGCGGAACGTCCGGGGAAGTGCGGTCACCGAGCACGCTAGAAGTTGGTGGGACTTCTTCCACCGGGCGGACTCTGCCTCCTTCAGGGTGCCAGCCCCGGGTCGCGTGCCCCGAGTGACCGAAGACTATATAAAGTGGTGGAATGCCCGGACGGCTTTCTATCGGTTGCACAAGACCGATTATTGGGATGGCGCCGAAAGGAGATTCCTTAGCCGACAACCGGTGCCAGTACTTGACATTGAGCCAGATCATCTTCTTCGGCTCAAGAACAGGCAAGAGAAGGAGGTGGCGACATATATGATAGCTCGTCGGGAAGCCCGGGATAGGAGGCCGACGCCGAAAGTGGAGCTGCCTCCAGTGGCGAAGGACAGCTATCAGAAGACGCTGAGGGATCTGTGCTGGGTAGGGAGCGACCGTCTGGACCTCATCAATTATCCATTCCCCATAGAGGAAGAGGGGACTCCCGCCAAGAGCTGGCGTCCGGAGAGAGACTTGGCCTGCCTGTATCGCACGTTCATGAGGCGGGAGGAGAGGAAGCCCGAGAATTACAAGGATACCACGTGGCTATATATCCTCCTCCGGGTGAATGGGATGAAGATTGAAGATGTGACGGCCTCCATCCTGGGCAAGCGCCTGCACATCCCTTATTATTATGCTGATGGGTGGGGCATGGACCACTTCAATCTTTTCTGTCACCTTTCTTCCAAGAAACATGCGGATCTGGCCAACCTCACGGACCGGTGTCAAACTATTGAGGACGTTTGTTGGCTAGTCCGGGAGGCGGCACGTCGGGACAAGGAGATATCCCTGAGCTACTGGCCGATCACGCTGCGGCTGTACACTGGCCCTCATGGTATTCAGTTCCCTCTTGCTCTTCGGTTTTGTCCCTCAGCGCTGCGGCTTTCGCGGTGAGTTAGGTACTAATGGTATATGCATGTTCGTTCTTTCCCCTCTTTTCTTTGCAGACCATCCCGACAGCACGCAGATGGCCACGTACCGGAACCTCCTCCGGCTGGTGAAGAAGCCTGCGTATTTTGAAGCCGCGCCGCTGGCCCCGACCACGGCTCCTTTGCCTAAGGCTGCGAAGAGGCCCCGGGCTAAATCGCCTGTGAAGAAGGCGGTGGACGCCGCCAAGGCGGCTAAGCAGCGGGATACAAAGCGGAGGAAGACAGAAACGGCTAAGGCTTCGACGGCTGTTCCTCTGGCGCCACTAGTCCCGTCTTTCGAGGAATTCGAAGCTGCCCGTCCCGAGCCAGGTCAACCTGCCGGTCAGTGTTCCCGATCATTAGCGCGTCTCTTGAATCTCCCCCCCTTTTATTTTGGAGTGGAGTCTTGACACCTGGATACTTCTTTTGTCTCAGCTTCTATGGGAGAGCCCGTGCCCTCGCCTGACATGGGTGAAGTTGCGGTCCCGGCAGAGTCGACCCCGGCGGCGGCTCCGGCTCCCTTGCCGCCGGCAACGGGAAGGCCCCTGGCACAGTCGCCCGTTAAGAAGGCACTGGCTGCTGCCAAGGTGGCCAGGCAAAAGACGGTAAAACGGCAGCGGACCGAGGCATCCCCGGCTCCGACGGCAGCCTCGCCGGTGGCCCCTGTCTTGTCCTTCGAGGAATTCGAAGCCACGCAGACCGAACCGAGCCGCGAAGCTGGTGAGATTCATCGGCCGCCCGTGTCGTCCGCGGTCGACCGGCCTCCCGAGTTGGCCTCGGATTCGCGCATGGCGACGATGCGCTTCTATCTCGCGGGCAGCACGGAGGAATCGGCGCCCGTGTTGCTTCCGGGCGAGGGCACGGCTGGGACTCCCGGGAAGGGTTTGCCTGTTGAGGAAGCCCGTGGGTCATCTCGTGTCGCAGGAACTGAAGGGGGTAAATATTTTCGACTATACGGTTAACTCCCCTTTTTTTGTCCTGGGGGCCAGTAGATTCAGCATGGCTTATCTTCCTTTGCATGACAGGCGTTGCCGCGGCGGACACCAAGTCATTGCGGCCTGATCTCGACCTCCCGATGACGCTGACATATGTGAGGAGGAAGAAGATCGGAGTACAAGCCTCGCCTAGCCCGAGGGAGGACGTGCTGGACAGAGACTCTGAGGAGGAAGCTCCTCTGCCGGCCCAGGCCGAGCCGACGGCGGTCGAGTCTCCGCCTGGGGAAGAGGTAGATTACAACTACTCTTCCGACGAAGCAGCTCCTGACGAGGGCGTGTCCGGGGCATCGGAGCCGCCCGAGCCGGTCTTCGGGGCCCCCTTACTTGCTGGCTCCCCGAGCCTTGTGGGGAAGACCGCCGTGAGTGTGAGCTTGTTTAGGCCGGCTCTCCCTTCCCTTTTTGTGATTGACTGACGACTTTATTCCCCCCCCTTTTTTTTAGGATTTTCAAGAACCGGCCGAACTTGAGGTCGCAGAGGAGGCTGCCCCGGCTGCGCTGATCGACCGCCCAACAGGGGTCGATGCCGTCATGGGCAAATTGGCTCTTTTACTCGACGCCCTTCGAGAGGAAATGCCCGCGGAGCCCTCCGGTACTACCAGAGCGGCGGGCGAGCCTCTGGAGGAGGGGGAGATCGCGCCTGAAGGTAGCATCATCCCAGCGGCCAAGGTGAGTATGCGGGCTCCACGGTCTCCCTTTTGCATGGTTTATTTTAGATGGCGAATAGCTGATTCCCATTCCCATGGTCAGGCGATGCCGATATCGGGGAAGGCGCTTGGTCGTATCCGGAAGGCAGTGGCCAAGCGGAGACCGAGCATTGGCCCGATAGCGGTGGAGGGGCCGGCTCCAGTCTTGGGCTTGGAGAGAGAGAGACTGGCTGCGCTCGTGGAAGCGGGACGTTTACCCCGGCTGGTGGTTCCGCTTCCGCCCTTCCCGAAACTCCCGGCTCAGATGGAGGACCCGCTCTTGCAGCAGATATTTGCGGGGCTCCGTGCGCATCTGGAGGGATCTCAGCTGCGAGGGAGGAGTTCATGGGTGGCGACTTCGGGCCTGTCCTTACTCGAAGCTCCTCCTCTAGCCGAGGTGACGGCCCCTGCACCCCTGCCCCTTGGAGGAGTGGCAGAGTCGGGCCAGACGGAGGCAGAGGGGGCAGGTGACCTCCAAACGATGGGGGCACCGGAGGCTTCGGCAATGGTCTTTTCCTTTCCCCAGGCAATGGTCGGCCAAGAGTCTCTCGTCGAGCTACGCCGGCCGGGCGACTTGACCCTCGCCCTTCCTTCATCTTCAGTGGCGGCAGATACCGACCTGTGGGCAGAGGTGGACAGCACCGTGGAATTCACCCCTCCGGTCGTGCCCTCAGTTAGTCACACGTCCTCAGAAGCGCCAGTCCGTCAGATGCTGATCACTTTACGGACGATGCTTCTCGCCGATGCTTCTCTGTCGTATCGGGAGGTGCATACCATCGTGACGCAATTAACGGGGGCGCTGCAAGTGCTTGGCTGTCCGCTGGGGGAATGGTCACGGCGGGTCTTGCTATTATTGAAATATGTCAAGCGCCGCGAGTTCCTGGAGACCCAGGCTCCTGACGAACGCGCCGCCCTTGATGCTCAGGCAGACGAATATCTGCAGGCCCTAAAGGCCCGACGCGACAGTAGAGAACGCCACGGAAAGGCCCTAGAGGAAGGCGAAGGCAGCGTTCGTTCCTTCAAGAACCGGATCGAGAAGCTGGAGGGCTATCTCGCTGCGGCTAAACTTGGCCTCGCCGAGGCGGAAGGGGCGGTGGCAGAGGAGAGGGAAGCTCTTGCCGTTGCCGACGTTGAAATGGCGTCCGTCGAAGCGGAGCTCGCCCGTCTTGAGGGATTGAGGGGCCGACTGCGCGATATGACGAACTTCCCTTGCGTCGGGATCCTCCCCCTCGAGGACATCTTCAGGGACATCGACTGAGCGTTGCATCCCTTAATTTCTCTTTCTTTTTTTTTGAATGTAACACAGGGGTATGCCCCGCAGCACATGTAGTTTGATCCTCTTTTGAATAGAGCAAAGCATTTATGATTTCACGCGTTCCTGGTGTATGCATTTATCCCGGAGGGAGCTTTCCCACCCCTCTTTCTCTTCCGTGCATATTGTTTTCTCCTTCCTCTTCCCTCGCTCTTGTATCTTTCCCCCCTTTTCGTGTAGGGGCCCATTGGCAGGGTATGAGTCTTTGCGGGGATTCACTTTGGAAGGACCAGGCAGGGACCCATGTCAGGGTACAGGAGAGTGCTCGCCTTCCCAGGGGGAGGACGAGGGGACCACTCCACCATACCGAACGGGCAACTCCCTGGTTTTGCCGCAATATTGGAAGCGCGTGCTGGTCTCGAGTGAGGGGTACTTGGCCAGAGACCCCTTTTGCCGTTCAGAGGTGGCGATAGAAAGGTCCGTTTAGTCAGTGACTTAGACGGGAGGTCTGATCCAAAGGGGTGCTCGCCCCCCGGGGAGGATGGAGAGAAGAGTTCGTCTAGTCAATGACCCGGACGTGAGGTCCGAGCCAAAGGGGTACTCACCGCCCGGGAAGGACGGAGAGAAGAGTTTGTCTAGTCAATGACCCGGACGTGAGGTCCGAGCCAAAGGGGTGCTCACCGCCCGGGAAGGACGGAGAGAAGAGTTTGTCTAGTCAATGACCCGGACGTGAGGTCCGAGCCAAAGGGATACTCACCGCCCGGGAAGGACGGAGAGAAGAGTTTGTCTAGTCAATGACCCGGACGTGAGGTCCGAACCAAAGGGGTACTCACCGCCCGGGAAGGACGGAGAGAAGAGTTTGTTTAGTCAATGACCCGGACGTGAGGTCCGAGCCAAAGGGGTACTCACCGCCCGGGAAGGACGGAGAGAAGAGTTTGTTTCTTTCTTTTTAAATCAATTTTGGTACCCCCGCTGATGCGGGGCGGTGACTGGAAATGGGGGGCGTTCCCCCTTTCTGGCTTCTCTTTTTTTTCTTTTTTTTTCTTTTTTTTTCTCTTCTTTTTTTTTCTCTTCTTTTTTTTGCTTCTTCCTTCTTTCTCTTTCCATTTTTTTTCTTCTTTTTTTTTGCTTCTTCTCTCTTCCTCTTTCCATTTTTTTTTTGCTTCTTCTTTTTTGTCTTTCTCTTTTTTTTTGCTTCTTCTTTCTTTCTCTTTCTATTCCTTTCTTCCCTTTTTCGGGAACCCGGCTGGTGGCCAAATCATTCGGACATTAATCACGCAAATCCGCCCCAAAATGGGGCGAAGAGTAATATTATTACCTGAATGGGGGCGCTGGGGCGTGGTACAGCCTCAAGTGCCTTCCATTAAGAGGCGGGAATTGAACCTCCCCGCGGTGGTTGACAATTACATAGGCTCCGCCTTCGTAGACTTTCTGGACTACGTAGGGTCCGAGCCAGTTCTCGTTTAGCTTACCTTTGGGGTTGGCCGCCATGAGATCTCTTCTCTTGACCATGACAAGGTCACCCTTCTTGAATTCGCGTTCCTTGACGAGCTTGTCAAAGGCGCGTGCAATCCGGGCCTGATAGACCTGGATATTCTGTTGGGCTTGAAGCCGCTTTCCTTCCAGACTGGAGAGTTCATCGAGCCTTCGCTCGGTGTTGGTCTGCCCTTCGGGGACAAGCCCATGCTGAATGGCGACCCTGAGGGACGGTATCTCCAGTTCGACGGGGATGATTGCTTCCGAGCCATATACAAGAGAGAAGGGCGAGCAGCCCGTTGGGGTCTTGTATACGGTTCGGTACGCCCAAAGCGCTTCATACATTCTTTCTTCCCAGTCCCTTTTGTTAGAGCTAACAGTCTTGGCCAGGAGAGTGCAAAGTGTCTTATTGAAAGCTTCGGCCAGCCCATTGGCTTGTGGATTGTAAGGAGTCGATGTCCTCCAGTCAATTTTGTATTTTTCTGCTAGCCGGTAAACTTTCTGGTTGCGGAAGTGGCTGCCGTTGTCCGACACAATCCGGTCGGGCACGCCGAACCGGAATATAATGTTGCGGCGGACAAACCTGACCACGATTTCTCCGGTGACCTCCCGTAAGGCAACAGCCTCTGCCCAGCGGGAGAAGTAGTCGGTCGCCGCCAGAATATATTTGCAGCCTGTGGAAGATGCGGGAAAGGGGCCCACGACGTCCGTTCCCCATTGGGCGAACGGCCAACTGGGCACCGTTGGGTGTAGTGGTGCAGGAGGTCTTCTGGGAATGGTGGCATGCTCCTGACATCTCTGACACGACTTAGCATACTCGCAACAGTCGTTGAACATTGCAGGCCAATAATAGCCAAGTTTCTTGATTTCAATTTTCATTTTCGGCCCCGCCTGGTGCGCGCCAGCTATGCCGGCATGGACCTCCTTCATAACCCTCCAAGCTTCTTCAATGGACAAGCATCGGAGGAGTAGCTTCCGTTTGGCATCGGCCACAATCCGGAATAATATTCCGCTTCGGAGCTCATAGGAGTCCTTGGTTCTGACCAGCTTGATCTTTTCTTCTCTTCGGTCGGGTAGTCGCTGGTGCCTGAACCACTGCATTAGGGGGTCCCTCCAGTCAGGCAGGCTGACGGCTTCTGCTGTAGCGACCTGTAGGTCCTCCTCTTCCGGCTCTTCTTCTATCATGCTGGGCATCTGGCGTTGGTTTATTACTTGGATATGGAGATATCCATCTGGGGGCACCGCCAGTGAGCTTGCCAATT
This sequence comes from Amorphophallus konjac, assembly GCA_022559845.1. Classification (NCBI taxonomy): domain Eukaryota; kingdom Viridiplantae; phylum Streptophyta; class Magnoliopsida; order Alismatales; family Araceae; genus Amorphophallus; species Amorphophallus konjac. Next base: position 212,062,604 of record CM040129.1, read on the forward strand.
TTGCCAATGCGTCGGCTTGTGCGTTCTCCCCTCTGGCGACATGGCCTATCTCGAGGAGGTAGAACCGCTCCATGAGCCCTTTTGCTTTAGTGTGATACGGGAGCAGCTCAGGTTTTCGGACATCAAACTGCCCCTGGACTTGCTTGACGACCAGCAGCGAATCGCCGAACACCTGGAGCATTTTGATCTCCATTTGGAGGGCGACCTGGAGGCCGATGATCAGGGCTTCATACTCTGCTTCATTATTGGTGCAGGGTTTGCTGATGCAGCAGGAAGTGTGCATCACCTCTCCGTCCGGCGACTTGAGGACGATGCCTGCTCCGGCTCGTACCTTGGTGCGCCCGGACGGGGTCGCTTCTGTCCTTGAGGCTCCATCAAAGTAAAGCTGCCAGATGGCTTGTTGTATTTGGTCTACCTCTAGTGTTTCATCTTCAGGTAGCTCGGTGGCCAACGGGGAGTCTTCGGGCACGGGATGTGCTGCGAAGAAATCCGCGACGGCTTGTCCCTTAACGGCCCTTTGCGGCACGTAGGTGATATCGAACTCCATGAGTAGCACGGCCCACTTGCCAAGGCGCCCCTTTGGGACGGGCTGAAAAAGGATGTGCTTAATGGGGTCGGCCCTGGATATCAAGCTGACTTCATGGGACAGCATATAGTGCCTCATCTTCTTGACTGCAAAGACCAGGGCAAGGCAGATCTTTTCGATCGGGGTGTACTTAGCTTCTGCACCCACCAATCTTCGACTGAGGTAGTAGAGAGCCTGCTCTTTTCCCTCATCATTGTTTTGGGCGAGCATTGCCCCCAGTGAGTATTCGGTGGCCGCTATGTATAGAATCAGCGGTTTGCTTTTGACAGGTGCCCCCAGGACAGGCGGGGTCTCCAGATACTCCTTTAACTGGTCAAACGCGTGCTGGCATTCATGACCCCAGCTGAAAGGTGCATTCTTCATCATTAGTCTGTGGAATGGCTGGCAGCGCCCCGACAGGTTGGAAATGAACCTGCGGATGTAAGCTAGACGCCCCTGTAGGGATCTCAGCTCTCCCAGATTCTTCGGAGGGGGCAACTCCTGGATAGCTTTTATCTTAAAGGGGTCGATCTCGATCCCTCTGTGTCGGACGATGAAGCCGAGGAACTTTCCACTGGACACGCCAAAGGCGCACTTCATGGGATTCATTTTCAGCCCGTACAGACGGAGCCTTTGGAAGACGACCCTGAGGTCATTCAGATGCTCATCCCTCTTTTTAGTCTTGACGACCAGGTCGTCGATGTAGCATTCGACCTTGCTGTATAGCAGCTCGTCGAAGATCTTGGTCATCGCCCGCTGATATGTGGCACCAGCATTCTTGAGGCCGAAGGGCATCCTCTTGTAGTGAAATATCCCTTTAGGTGACCTAAAGGCGGTGTGAATCCGGTCGTGGTCGGCTATCCAGATTTGGTTATAGCCGGATGACCCATCCATAAAGGACAAGGCCTCGTGGCCAGTAGTTGCATCGATCATCACTTCGGTGATAGGCACCGGGAAGTCGTCTTTTGGGCAGGCTTTATTCAGGTCGCGGAAATCCACGCAAATCTGATCTGTCCATTCTTCTTTTTCACCGGTACAATATTGGCCAGCCATGTGGTGTATTGATTCTCCGCCACGAAGCCGACGTTTATGAGCTTGTCGACCTCTTTGCAGATCTGGCTGGTTAGCTCCGGCCTCATGCGCCGGGGAGGTTGCTTCACTGGTTCCACTTTGGGATCAATGGACAGGATGTGTTGAGTCACCTCGGGGCTAAGTCCGGGCATTTCTTCATAGTTCCAGGCAAAGCAATCCCGGAATTCTTGCAGCAACTTTGTGTATTGTTCTCTCTCCTGTAGAGGCATGAGAGCACTCAGAAAAGTCGGCCTGGGATTGTCTTCTGTGCCAAGGTTGATTTCAACCAATTCGTCGACTGTGGCCTGGCCGCCATTTTCAATTTCCGGCGGGGCTGGCGACAAATCGACGAAGTCTTGGTCTTCATGGTCCTCGGGTTCGAGAATGCCATCTCCCTCTTCTTGTTCATCATGACTGGGCATGGAGACTGGATTCACCTCGCTCTCCTCCTGGGCCGTGGCCGCCGGGTGTGCGAGGCCCGCTGGCTCAGAGGGGCGTAGGTCCATCTCAGGCTCTTCTGTGTATTCATCATAGATAGCTTGGATGGGAGCCGGGGCAGCCGCATCTTCAGGGGCCTGGTAGTTGATGGACACGGTGTAGGCTCCCGCTCTGGGGCTGTCCGCTACATGGGGGCGTGGCGGGGCTATCACATAATCCCCCATCCTGAGCTCGTCCCTGTCAATGAGGTCTTGGGCAATGTCTTTGAAGACATAGCAGTCTTCAATGGCGTGGCCCAGCATCTGGTGGTAAGGGCAAAATAGCGGGTCCCCGCTTCTTCGGGTGTCTTGCGGCCTCTTGGACCGTGGAAGGGAGACTTTGCCGTAGTGGCATGCCCAGTCGAAGATGCCCCGGGTCTTCTCTCTCGGAAAGGAATAAGGCTTCTGTAGCTTCTCTTGGAGTGTCAGCCCTTGCCTGGTCGGCCGCTCGGTCAGCGAGCTTGCCATGTCTCTCATTTCCTGCCTTGACAAAGCGGGGGTGCTGGGACTGGCGCCTCGGGGCCGAGGCATCCGGCCACCCCATGGGGGGAGGGAGCCCTGGATCAGGTCGGCGACTAGCGAGGTTAACTCGGCTAGCCGCCTCTTCAGCATCTCGATCTCCCGTTGCTGCCTGTGGTACAAGGCGTACATGACGGGGTCGTATCGAGGGGAATTCGGAGCATGGCCCATGCTGCTGCTCCTTGCTTCGCCGGCCGGCCGGGGCGGAGGTGTTTCGCCGGTGTGCCCTTTCGAGGTCGACACTTCGGGGAAGGAGGGGGTCTTCTCGGTGCAACGGCGGCGGGGAGGTTTCCAAAGGAAGATCTCCTCGTCTTGTGCCTCCTGCATTGGGGGCGCAGGATATGCATCTTGACAGGCTTCCCGCGAATCTGTAGCTTCTACGGGATCGTTGCCGGGCCATGTTGAGACCGATATGACATCAGTCTCGTAGTAATTTTCTAGTGAAAAGCCCAGACCGGGATGCTTGGTGACTTTCAGCAACCGTCGATCCAGGTTTGGTGGATTCCACATTTTTTTCAAACATTTCCTTCCGGCTGGAGGGCTGGTAGGGAGGAATCTTCTGCTTCCTGACCATTCTGGCTGCCCGGTCAGTCATGTGGGGAAGTCCCGTAATGGGGACGTGCGGGTCATGCAACTCGTCAGGGAACCGGCAGTCGTCGTCTTCCCTGACCGGCTTCTCCCCGGCCACATAGAAGATAGTGGACGGCCCCTCGGGGTTAGGCACCTCGAAGGTTCTCAATTGCTCAGCCGCTTGGCATTCAATTTCCGCTATCGGCTTGACGATCCCTGGCGGGACCCTGACATCTTCTAGCAGGTCTTCGAGGCAGGGTGCCCCCGGTGTGGGGTAGATGGCGAGAGGGGCTGCCCTAAATACCCCTTCCTCTTGTGCAATACATGGTACATGTGGGGGAGCCACATAGCCTGGGGGCGGCGGAGGAAACCAGCCTCCCGATTCCATTTTCTTCTTTCCCTTGTCTCGGGCAGCTTGAGGAGCTTGCTTCGCCTCTCCCAAGTACAGATTAGCATCTGACAAGTGACACTCAAACACCTCAAACGGGTGGAGGTCGGCGAAGATTCTGACTTCCTTTCCCTCGCAGGGGTACTTGATGCACTGATGCAAGGTGGAGGGCACCACCCTATTTTGGTGTAGCCAAGGCCGGCCGAGCAACGCCTTGTAGGACGTGCTGGAGTTGATGACGTGGAACTGGACTTTGGAGGTGAAGTCGTCAAAGGTCAAGTTGAACTCTGCGACCCCCATGGGAACCTCACATTTCTGGTTAAAGCCGGCAATCTTGACATTTTTAACTTCGACCAGGTGTACGTCAAAGTAGTGCTTCTGGTATACCCGGTACGGGAGTATATTCACTGCTGCCCCTGGGTCGATCAAGACCCTGTTGATAGGCTGGCCGTTCAGCTGCCCTTTCATGTAGAGGGGCCTGTTATGGCTGCAAGTCGGTAGGAGCATGTCATCTTCTGTGAAAGCCACTGCTACTTCGGGTGATAATTCTGCCAAACAGGCTTCAAGGTGTGCTGGCGTCTGGAGTGCGGCGATGATGGCTTGCCGTGTTCTTCATTCAAGGACAGCATCTCCCACACCGTGAACCGGGTCAGGATTTTCTTGAGGTGTCTGACTATTCGCTCGGCCGCCCGCACCTTGAGCAGTTTCATCTCTTCGGGCTTGCTGCGCCTGCCCTCATCCTGGGATTGGAGCGCCGGATTAGGGGACGCCTCCTTTGCGGGATCTGTTGTAGCCCGTTGAGCAGGCGGGGCCTGTTGGGCCTCCTCCGCTGTTCGCATGAATTCGGCGAGGTTTGGGGTGCCGCTGAATCCTTCCTTTGGCTGGGCAGGAGTTGCAGCTGGCAGAGCTTGGGGAATGCTTGCTTTACTGGTTGCAGCGGGCCCCTGGGGGTGCGCCCGCCTTCCTGCTCGAGCTGACAGGAACTCGGCGAACGACGGGGCGCCTTGACTCTTGGTGCCTCCGGGGTAGAGGCCTGATGGAGGAGGGATCTCGGTGCCTCAGACCTCGGGCTCGGGAATCTGGTATGGTTGTTCCCCCCTGAGCATGATGTTGAGGCTGCCCTGAGGAGAGCGCCCCCACTTCCTCCCTGACCTGGTGGCGTGCTGGGAGGTGGATGCTTCAGCTTGACTCACTTCCGCCGGCTCATGGGGTGGCTCTTCTTCTTTCTCTTCCAGGGAGAGAGAGGTATCGAACAACGCCGAGAGGGTGTTGCAGGCGAAGACGACCTCCTTCTTCTTCTTGCCCCTGGGTCTTCTCTTTTTCTTCTTCTTGCCCGCTGCAGCGGACGGCTGCTCTCGAATAGGTTCACCCGACAGGGGAGGCTCTTTGTCTGCATCAGCTTCTGTTCCTGGAGCCAGCTCGAGTGACTCGAACTGCTCCCAGGGGACATATTGTTTTAGCTCGACGGGCTGGATTTTGGGCTGCTTATAATCTTCAAGCCCGTCGATAATAGCCTGGAGTTTTTCAACCGCCGGGCTAGTCTTCTTGTACATCCGCAGCGGGGCAGAGCTCTTCTTATTGTGAGTGGGCCGCCTCATGACCAGCCGGGGGGCCGTGTCGTGGCAAACAGGGTCTACCGGGGGCGGTGCAGGCAGGGGCGCTGCTACCCTCGAGTGAATTCCTGGGGTAGGTCGAGAGGCGCGCGCCTTTCTGGTTTTTCTGGGTGCAGTCTGCCACCCTTCTTGGTCTTGAGCTGGGGCCATGATAAAGGTTTCATAAGTGGCACGGGCACAGGCCTTCGCCCATTCTTCTGGCAGCTCCTGATATAGTGAGATCATATTGACGGAGGAGGCTATGCTGGGCAGCTCGTGTGGCTGCGGGGGGTCTACTTTATGCTCCCCCATGTCCAGCTCCCCGTCCCTGATTAAGGACTCAATAACATCCTTGAAGACGTAGCAATCTTCAATAGTATGCCCGAGCACCCGGTGGTACATGCAGAAGCGCGGGTCATCCTTCTTCTTTGAGTCGCCAGGCCTTTTCGGCTCTGGCAATGTGATCTTATTGTAGCTGGTTGCCCACTCAAACAGGAGCTTGGATGTAACGACCCGAGATTCCGATTACCGGGAAGGCCCGATAACCCGAGACTCGTACCGCCACCCACGAGTCCGAAGACTCGGAAGGGTTAAAAGGATGGTGTGGAAACTACATAAGCATCACAGATAATTGCAGAAATTAAACAGTTATAATATTAAGCAGGAAATAAATTAACAATTTACATGGTCCACAATAAAATAGCAACAACAGCAACAGTAGTCCACGACTAGTACAGTGACAAGAAAGAAAAGTACAGCTACACGGGGCATCCCCCGGCTCTGACCTCTGGCACTACCTCTGGGCACCCGCACCACGCTGCGCTCCTGACGCGCTCCCCGAAGGTGGCGCCTCACCTAAAACACGGTGAAAACACGCAGAGAATGAGTCTCAGAACAAGACTCAGTAGGGATCACTCGAACCCTACCTCGAAAAATGAGAAACCACTATTCTAGCGGTAGGAAAGTACCTCGGAAAGGAAAGCCCTGTACTCTACAGAACTAGACCCTACGGCACGTAAATCGACACACGTGCCACTGTACGAGAAGACCGAAATCAACGGTCGAACCGTCAAAACCCGAAGGTCGGAAACACACGACTGACAGTCTGACACTCCGTACTCGACAGGAGTACCACCCACTAGAAGCACAGCCGGTAGCGTCCCCTGACGCCTTACACCGCACCGCAGGTGAACCGCCTGACGTGGTAGGTCCTACCCGAGGCGCGAACACCGTACAAGTAACCACAAACAAGTGACTAGCTGGGGTCACGCCCGTCGACATGGGTCCAACCGCCCCCAACCACGTGTGCACACACAGACCACGCGTCCCTGGTCTGGCCCTCTGACCGGTTTTCCCCTCAGCCGGACTCTGGCTGCAAGACGTGGGGCCCAACGGTAACCGGTCCACAAACCGTCTCGAAAGGTCGGCCCGTACACCACTCCCTGGTGCGACTAGCACCCGCGTACTAGTAGGCTACGACTAGTGGAGGGTCACTGAAGGAGTAGACTCTCGAGTCAACGGAAAACGACATCCGAATCCGACAACGTGTGGGAATCACCCCACGCACCAGCCCCGTCGCACGGTGACCACGGTCGGAAAAGGAACAGACGCATTGCCCACGGTCAAACGCCTGACCGAGGCAAACGGGACTTCCGGACACCAAAAACACGGTCACGGAACTCCACGGGGTGCCTGGGACGCACGCACGGCCCAAGGGGAACACCCTACAACGACCTGATCGCGCTAGGGATACCCAGCGTGACAGGGACCATCGCGCTAGGGAACCCTAGCGCAACAGCGAAGATCGCGCTAGGTCTACCTAGCGCGACAATGACCATCGCGCTAGGTCTTCCTAGCGCGACAAGGATGATCGCGCTATGACCCCATAGCGCGACAGGAACCGCCTCCTGTTCATCTTCTCCGATGAACGCGCTCGGTCGGGGCAGCGCGACCTCCAAGAACGCGCTACTGGAGTATAGCGCGTTCTCAGTCCGCGGCCGAAAACGGTAAGAATGCCCAAAAAAACCCAACCACGCCCCCATACCTCCATAGGAGAGGGGGAAAACAAAGGGGAAGACCCCTGGGGACCCCTAGCATGATTCTAGGCCCTCAAAACACGAATCCATGCATTGAATCCATAGATCGGGCGAGCTCTCCCCAAATCATGGAAAAACCCAAAAACGCTCAAATGATCCCCTCTCGGCCTCCCCGCGGCCTATAAATCACGGAAAAGAACGGCATGAGGCTAAGGAACATCACCCTACCTCGATGGAGCGAATGCTCCGCCGAATCGATCACGAATCACGAAGAATGCTCGAAGCTTCACGAACTCCCCACGCTTCCCACGCTCGCCGCACGCCCACGAGATCGCCTCACCGTCGCCCACGCGTCCGCGCCGTCGCCCCGCCGCCGTCCGTAGCCGGAGAGGGGCTCGCCACGTCCGAATGGGAGAGAGGGAGAGAGAGAGGGGCTCACGGTCGCGAGAGAGAGGGAGAGGAAGAAGAAAGAGAAAAGGGAAAAAGAAAAGAAAAAGGATTAGGATTTATAGAAAATCCGAATTTTCGGAAAAATACCGAAAAATAGAAAAATACATTTCCGGAATCCTCGGAACGCACCGATCGCAACGGTACCACTCGTGCCCGGGTGAACGGCCTAGTTAACCCGCAGCGAGCGTCCGAAGGAAAAGCCGAAACACACGCCGGGAATCGGAAAACACACGCGGAAAAGTCGCGGAACGCCTCCGGGCCTCCGAAACGACCCCGGATCGCGCCGATCCGAACACGAAAGATGTCCGAAACGAAATTTCGGACACAACAGAGCTGGACGCTCCGAAAACCAGATCCGGGACCCACGAAGAAGGATCCGAAAGGTCCGGGATATTACAGCCCTCCCCCCTTAAGGAATTTCGTCCTCGAAATTGAGAACAACCACGGGGAAAGAAGAGGAAGACTCACTCAAATAGATACGGGAACTGCTGACGCATCTCGTCCTCACGTTCCCACGAAGCCTCACCACCAGAGTGCCGCTGCCACACGACCTTCACCAAGGGAATGACCTTGTTCCGCAGGCGCTGCTCTCGCCTATCCTCCACACGGATCGGAAACTCTGGGAGAGAAAGATCTGGAGTCACCTCAGGCCAAACAGAAAACTCGAGCACATGAGAGTCATCGGGCATATACTTTCGCAACATCGAGACGTGGAACACGTCATGCACCGACGCCAACTCAGGAGGTAACTGCAACCGGTAAGCAACCTCACCGATGCGCTCCACAATCGCGAAAGGACCAATGTAGCGGGGACTCAGCTTCCCACGCCGTCCAAAACGCATCACCCCCTTCATCGGAGAAACTCTCAAGAACACACGATCGCCCACGGCGAACTCGAGAGGCTGTCGCCTACGGTCAGCATAGCTCTTCTGCCGACTCTGGGCCGCCAACATGTTCTGACGAACCAGGTGCACAACATCCACACATTGCTGCACCAATTCCGGTCCCGTCAAAACACGCTCACCCACCTCAAACCAATCAAGTGGAGTCCGACAAGGACGCCCATACAGAGCCTCATAGGGAGCCATGCCGATGCTCGAATGATAGCTGTTGTTATAGGCAAACTCCACCAACGGTAGGTGATGAATCCAACTCCCCTGCCACTCCAGGCAGCAGGATCTCAGCATGTCCTCCAAAGTCTGAATGGTCCTCTCAGACTGACCATCTGACTGAGGATGATACGCCGAGCTAAATGCCAACTCCGTGCCAAGGGCTCGCTGGAAACTCCTCCAGAATCCAGAAGTGAAGCGCGGATCTCGATCCGACATGATCGAAATGGGAACCCCATGCAACGGCACGATCCGCTCCACATACAGACGAGCCAACCTGGACACGCTCCAGCTGACCTTGACCGGTAACAATCGAGTCACCTTCGTCAGCCGATCCACCAGCAACCAAATACTGTCCTGCCCACTCGGGGTCCTCGGCAACCCCCCCACAAAATCCGTGGTCACATGGTCCCACTTCCAAGCAGGAACATCCAAAGGCTGGAGAGTACCTCCTGGTCGCTGATGCTCCGCCTTCACCTGCTGACAGATCAGGCACCTGGCCATAAATTCGGCGACATCTCTCTTCATGCCAGGCCACCAAAACTGCCTCCGCAAGTTCCGATACATCTTCGTCGCACCCGGGTGCACAGTGTACCTGCTCCCATGAGCCTCGCGTAACACCGCACGACGAACCTGCTCCTCCGCTGGGACGTACAACCTGCCACGAAATCTCGCAGCACCGTCCTCGCCGAGCTCCACATCAGCCATCGCAAGAATCCGGGGCAACTCAGGGTCCGCATGCTGAGCCTCTGTCACCTAACGACGGATAGCAGGAGTGACAGTCAGACTCGCAAGCACTGCCAACCCTCGCTCCTGGGGAATCTTGAGCCTGAAAGATACCTCGGGCACTTGTTCCCAGAGCCTCCACTTCCTCAACATCAAGGTACTGACCGCCACCTTCCGACTCAAGGCATCGGCAACGACATTCATCCTGCCCGGCTGATAAGACAGGGTGAAGTCATAGTCCTTCATGAACTCCATCCAACGCCTTTGTCTGAGGTTCAGATCTCTCTGCGAGAACACATACCTCAAACTTTGATGGTCAGTGAACACCTCGAACTTCTCACCGTATAGATAATGCCTCCAGATCTTCAGCGCGAAGATCACTGCTGCCAACTCAAGATCATGGGTAGGGTAGTTCTCCTCATGGGGCTTTAGCTGCCGAGATGCATAAGCCACCACTCTACCATGCTGCATCAAAACAGCACCCAGTCCAACGCCGGAAGCATATGTACACACCACAAAACCTCCCGATCCAGAAGGCAAAACCAACACCGGAGCCGAGGTGAGCAACCTCTTCAGTTCACTGAAGCTCTGCTCACACTCCTCAGACCAAACGAAAGGCACGTCCTTCCACGTGAGCCTAGTCATCGGGGTCGCAATGCGAGAAAAATCCTGGATAAACCGGCGATAATAACCCGCAAGCCCCAAGAAACTCCGGATCTCCGTCACCGACCTCGGCCTCGGCCATTGCATCACAGCCTCGACCTTGGCGGGGTCCACGGAAATGCCATCACCAGAAATCACGTGCCCCAGAAAGTGCACCTCGCTGAGCCAAAACTCGCACTTGCTGAGCTTCGCATACAACTGGTGATCTCGCAACGTCTGCAGCACCACACCCAAATGGTACGCATGCTCCTCAGCAGACCGCGAATAAACAAGGATGTCATCCACGAAGATGACCACGAACTGGTCCAAATACGGATGAAACACCCTCTGCATCAAGTCCATGAAGGCTGCCAGGGCATTGGTGAGCCCAAACGGCATCACCAGAAACTCATAATGCCCGTACCTCGTACTGAATGCAGTCTTCTCCACATCGGACTCGCGAATTCTCAGCTGATAGTAACCGGACCGCAAATCAATCCGCGAGAACACTCGCGCAGACTGAAGTTGGTCGAACAAATCATCAATCCGCGGCAACGGATACTTGTTCTTAATGGTCACTTCATTCAGCTGCCGATAGTCAATGCACAACCGCAGACTACCGTCCTTCTTCTTCACAAACAACACGGGCGCACCCCAAGGGGAAAAACTCGGATGAATATACCCCTTGGCCAACAGTTCCTGCAACTGCGCCCTCAACTCCCTCAACTCAGCGGGGGCCATACGGTAGGGAGCCTTCGCCAAAGGTCCCGTACCAGGTACAACCTCAATCACGAAATCGATCTCCCGCTGGGGAGGTAATCCAGGCAACTCCTCAGGAAAAACATCGAGAAACTCGCACACCACCGCAATGTCCTCGACATTCGGCTCCATCCGGTCAGACACAACCACAGACGCGAGAAAACCCTGACAACCTGAATCAAGCAAACGACGGGCTCGAATAGCAGAGATAAGGAATCGAGAAGAGGGGGAACGGATACCTTGGAAATAGAAGGTCCTCTTGCTCGGATGCTGGAAGTAGACCCTCTTCATTCCACAATCCACCACCGCTCCATGAGTCTCGAGCCAATCCATGCCTAGAATCACGTCGTAATCCCGAAGCTGCAACGCATACAACCTGCCTGGCATACTCCGCCCATCGATCCACACCGGAACCTGGTCGAAACAATACGGAGTGACCATAAAATCACCCGAAGGCAACTCCACTGCCAAATCACAGGACAACTGGGTCACCGGCTCCTCGACGGTCGACGCGAAATCATCCGAAATAAACGAATGAGACGCGCCAGAATCAAATAAAACCCGAGCCGCACAACCCAAAATCTGAACGGTACCTTCCACGAGCTGCGACGCCACTGCCTCTGCCCTGGTCAAGTGCGTGATCTGGCCACGAGCCCTCTGCCTGCCTCCCACACTAGCTGACCTGGGTAGCGGCGGATACTGTCCCTGCTGCTGCTGCTGCTGCTGGGGAACCTGCTGCTGCGGCGGCCTCTGAGGACAGTCAAGCGCCATGTGCCCTGGCTGGTCACACCGAAAACAGATAATCGGCGCCGTGCACTGCCTGCCTGGGTGGGTCCCACCACACCGTGGACAAGATCCTCGCGATCCACCCACTGATCCCTGACGCTGCAAAGGAATCGGCTGCTGTACACTGCCCGATGAAGCTTGCCCCTGATCTCTGGACTTCTTCTTGCCGAACCCCTTCTTGAAGAACTTCTTGACCTTCGAGCCGAAGGACGCAGATCCTGTCACCGAAGCTGCATGTGCCGGCACTCCTGAACCACTCATCGCATGCTGGAAGGAACCCTGCTGCTGGGTAGCCGACTGCTGGCTGCGACCTGACAAAGACTGCCCCTGGCTGATCGGTCCTCGAGTCCTCTGCATATCCATCTCTAGGGAAATCGCAACACGAGACGCTGTCTCTAGATCAGTGGCCCCATTCGCGATCAAATGGTGCCTCAGCTCCAGCCTCAAGCCCTGCACAAACTGCGTCGTCCTCACCCTCTCATGCTCCATGATATGAGGTGCATACCGACCCAGCTCGACAAATCGGGCCCTATACTGCAACACGGACATGTCACCCTGCACCAGCTCCAGAAACTCCCGCATCCGCTGCGTAGCAACAACATCTGAACAGTACGTACGCTCGAAAGCACTGACAAAGTCATCCCACTCGACCTGCTCAAGTGGACGAAGCTGAAAGGACGTCTTCCACTCGGAAGACCACCACCTCCGAGCCGTACCCTGCAACTGGTTGTAGGCCAACACCACTCTGTCCTCGGCAGTACTCTTCGCAGAACTGAACACCCGCTCCATCTCATCGAGCCAATCACGAGCCGCATCAGGGTCTGCCTGGCCGCTAAAGTAAGGTGGATGGAACTGCATGAAGTCCCTCACCGCTCGGCCTGGCCCACCCCTGACGGACGAGCCCTCAGCAGCCTCTCCGCCAAACTGCTGAGACATGAGATGGTACATGCCACGGAAGAAATCCTCGGCCCCCGGAGTCCTCGCAGCATCCGCGGCCTCGGTAGCTCCCGGAACTCTGCTATGCTCCTCCTGGTCCCTCTGGACCCCCTGCTGGATCTCCTGACCTCCAGCCGACTGCCCCTGCTGAGAGCGAGAACTCCTCCTCGGCGCCATCCTCGCTCCTGAAACACAAGACAGAAAACACGGAAACGGCAATGTCAGAATAAAACATGCGGTGCCCAATGCCAGCGTCACATGTACATCATCGTCATGGACTAGTGGACCACTACAATTACCTATGATTCTCATGTAATTCCACAACCGCGCTCTGATACCAGCTGTAACGACCCGAGAATCCGATTACCGGGAAGGCCCGATAACCCGAGACTCGTACCGCCACCCACGAGTCCGAAGACTCGGAAGGGTTAAAAGGATGGTGTGGAAACTACATAAGCATCACAGATAATTGCAGAAATTAAACAGTTATAATATTAAGCAGGAAATAAATTAACAATTTACATGGTCCACAATAAAATAGCAACAACAGCAACAGTAGTCCACGACTAGTACAGTGACAAGAAAGAAAAGTACAGCTACACGGGGCATCCCCCGGCTCTGACCTCTGGCACTACCTCTGGGCACCCGCACCACGCTGCGCTCCTGACGCGCTCCCCGAAGGTGGCGCCTCACCTGAAACACGGTGAAAACACGCAGGGAATGAGTCTCAGAACAAGACTCAGTATGGATCACTCGAACCCTACCTCGAAAAATGAGAAACCACTACTCTAGCGGTAGGAAAGTACCTCGGAAAGGAAAGCCCTGTACTCTACAGAACTAGACCCTACGGCACGCAAACCGACACACGTGCCACGGTACGAGAAGACCGAAATCAACGGTCGAACCGTCAAAACCCGAAGGTCGGAAACACACGACTGACAGTCTGACACTCCGTACTCGACAGGAGTACCACCCACTAGAAGCACAGCCGGTAGCGTCCCCTGACGCCTTACACCGCACCGCAGGTGAACCGCCTGACGTGGTAGGTCCTACCCGAGGCGCGAACACCGTACAAGTAACCACAAACAAGTGACTAGCTGGGGTCACGCCCGTCGACGTGGGTCCAACCGCCCCCAACCACGTGTGCACACACAGACCACGCGTCCCTGGTCTGGCCCTCTGACCGGTTTTCCCCTCAGCCGGACTCTGGCTGCAAGACGTGGGGCCCAACGGTAACCGGTCCACAAACCGTCTCGAAAGGTCGGCCCGTACACCACTCCCTGGTGCGACTAGCACCCGCGTACTAGTAGGCTACGACTAGTGGAGGGTCACTGAAGGAGTAGACTCTCGAGTCAACGGAAAACGACGTCCGAATCCGACAACGTGTGGGAATCACCCCACGCACCAGCCCCGTCGCACGGTGACCACGGTCGGAAAAGAAACAGACGCATTGCCCACGGTCAAACGCCTGACCGAGGCAAACGGGACTTCCGGACACCAAAAACACGGTCACGGAACTCCACGGGGTGCCTGGGACGCACGCACGGCCCAAGGGGAACACCCTACAATGACCTGATCGCGCTAGGGATACCCAGCGCGACAGGGACCATCGCGCTAGGGAACCCTAGCGCAACAGCGAAGATCGCGCTAGGTCTACCTAGCGCGACAACGACCATCGCGCTAGGTCTTCCTAGCGCGACAAGGATGATCGAGCTATGACCCCATAGCGCGACAGGAACCGCCTCCTGTTCATCTTCTCCGATGAACGCGCTCGGTCGGGGCAGCGCGACCTCCAAGAACGCGCTACTGGAGTATAGCGCGTTCTCAGTCCGCGACCGAAAACGGTAAGAACGCACAAAAAAACCCAACCACGCCCCCATACCTCCATAGGAGAGGGGGAAAACAAAGGGGAAGACCCCTGGGGACCCCTAGCATGATTCTAGGCCCTCAAAACATGAATCCATGCATTGAATCCATAGATCGGGCGAGCTCTCCCCAAATCATGGAAAAACCCAAAAACGCTCAAATGATCCCCTCTCGGCCTCCCCGCGGCCTATAAATCACGGAAAAGAACGGCATGAGGCTAAGGAACGTCACCCTACCTCGATGGAGCGAATGCTCCGCCGAATCGATCACGAATCACGAAGAATGCTCGAAGCTTCACGAACTCCCCACGCTTCCCACGCTCGCCGCACGCCCACGAGATCGCCTCACCGTCGCCCACGCGTCCGCGCCGTCGCCCCGCCGCCGTCCGTAGCCGGAGAGGGGCTTGCCACGTCCGAATGGGAGAGAGGGAGAGAGAGAGGGGCTCACGGTCGCGAGAGAGAGGGAGAGGAAGAAGAAAGAGAAAAGGGAAAAAGAAAAGAAAAAGGATTAGGATTTATAGAAAATCTGAATTTTCGGAAAAATACCAAAAAATAGAAAAATACATTTCCGAAATCCTCGGAACGCACCGATCGCAACGGTACCACTCGTGCCCGGGTGAACGGCCCAGTTAACCCGCAGCGAGCGTCCGAAGGAAAAGCCGAAACACACGCCGGGAATCGGAAAACACACGCGGAAAAGCCGCGGAACGCCTCCGGGCCTCCGAAACGACCCCGGATCGCGCCGATCCGAACACGAAAGATGTCCGAAACGAAATTTCAGACACAACAGAGCTGGACGCTCCGAAAACCAGATCCGGGACCCACGAAGAAGGATCCGAAAGGTCCGGGATATTACATTGGACTTGTCCCGAGAGAAGGAATACAACTTGTTTCTCATCTTCTCTCTTAGTGAGGGGCCTTCCCGCCGTTCTGTGGTTCTGGGCGGCGGAGGGTTAGCCGCTCCCTTAGCTTTCTCCTTCTGCTTTTCAAAAGCTTGGAAGTCTAGTGCATGCACCTCCGGGGGAGCCGGCTTCTTCTCCGCCTGCCTGGCCCTCTGGCTTGACATGGCTGGGGTGGAGGAGTATCGGGCCAAGAATGCCTCGATCTCCGCTACCACATTGTTCAGACGGTCAAATGTCTTGACCTCAGTGCCGATCATTCTTTCTAGGATTTCTTTCTTTAAGTTTTGCTTGCAGATCTGAACTGCGTCCTCCTGATGCGGGGGGCGTTTGCACCTCATACTAAGGTTCCTCCATCTTTTGATGTAGTCGAGGGCCGACTCATCATTCTTCTGTCTTGTGGCGTAGAGTTCAGTCATAGTAACTTCTCTCTCGGCCACGTAGAATCTTTCCTTGAACTTCTTCTGCATGTCGGGCCAATCGGCCACCGACCCGGGCGACAAGCCGGAGTACCATTCAAAGGCAAGCCCGGTGAGTGTTGAACCGAAGAACTTCAGGAGGTAGGCCTCATCAGCAGCCAGGTCTCCCATGACGTTCACGTAATAGGCAGTATGCTCTCGGGGAGATCCTTGCCCATTGAACTTTTCAAATTTCGGCGGCTTGGTGACGCCAGCCGGCAACTTCCTGGCAGCATAATGAGCCGGGTAGGGTACCCGATAAACGTCGAAAGGCGTATGATCCCCATCGCCCCTCTCGGCCAGCTTCATCTCTATCATCTGCTCGAGCATCAACCGGCTGACTGCCGCCGGGTCGACCGGGTTCGGGTAGAAATGAGCGGGCTGTGCGCTCGGGGTGACTACCACGGTCGCTCGGGGGGCCATGGGGGACCCTTGTGAAAGCGGAGCCTGTGGCGGGGTCACCGCTGTGCAATGTGCTTGCTGCGGGGGCGTGCCCCCGGGGGGATCGAGGGTTGCCGGAAGAGCTGCCTCGGAAGACTGCCCCCTGTCCCTGGGTACCTCGGGTATGGTCTCGGTCTGCCAGGACATTGGGGGTGGTGTGTTTCGCTCATTCAACTACTTTTTAAGTGATTCGATTTCCTGCTGGAATCGTTGCATCATGAGCAGCATTGCTGGATCAGCTGTGGGAAGACTGGGCGTGCCCCCTGTCTCTTCGGCCGGGGCGTCCTCGGATGATGTCGAGGGTCCGCCACTCGTGTCGCCGGTGGTGACCACATTGGCCGTGAGGGCCGTGAGGGGCCCCGTGGGTGTCGCGCGGCCTGCCGCTCTCCTTCTTCTGGTAAGGGGTCCCGGCCTGGCGGCTATTCTGGCCAATTCTTCCGGGTCGGTGGGTAGGGCCCCATACCGACCATGGACCCCTGCCATATTGCAGGTGAATGTCTGCCATCTCTTATTCTTGTTTCTTCTTGACGCCCTCCGGGACGGTCCTCCTGGGAATGTTAGCCTGTCGAAGACCGACCGTCGGGACGGCGCCTCCTCCCATACAGGGGACTGGCGCGGCTCTTCCGGGCGGGTCCTCGACTCCATACTAGGTGCAGGTTCCCCCCTTTCTTCCTGGAAGGCGGAGGTCATTGCCCCCAGTAGTCTTTGGCGGCCAGCGGGGGTGCTACCAGGGCCTCGGAGGTAGTTTCTCATAGCCTGCTCGATCCCTTCCCACTCCTGGTCAGGGAGAGCGGCCTGTGGTTGCGCGTCGATGACGGCAGCAGGAGGAGCGTAGGCCCCGAGTGCCGGGCGGGCGGCGTTGTGCCGGCGCCCTCGGCGACGGCGATGAGCATTCTCGGGCGGCACCGAGATGACGGGTGCCGGTCGGAGAGTGGGGGTCACTGCCTCGACCCCGTCATCTCTTCGGGACCTCCTCGGGCGGAAAGTGCTGGGCCCCGCCTGGGCGGGTGCAGTGGGCTGGGCCTCCCTGGGTACCCAGACTTGCTTCAGTTTGGCCAGCTTGCGAGCCGGTGCAATCTTTGGTGGGGTGGCCACAACAGCGGGCGTCACCTTCCCTTTTAGTTTCTCCAGCCCTTGAAAGGAGTTGCGGACTGGGACGGTCGGGGCGACGCGGTCTGGCGTCACCTGGGACCTCTGGCCGTCTAGGCGGACTCGGAGGGCCCCAACCGTCATGGACTTTCCGGAGTTGGACAGGCGACGCCCTGAGCCGGCGCCGGTGTTGCCTCTCCGAAGCCTCCTTCGGTGGGATGCCGACCCTTGGTGGAACGGGCCGGTGGTCTGGTGCACGTGGTGCACGTTGCAGCTGAGCGTCGTTGTGGGGACGCTATTGTTGCCTTCGGCCACCGCTCGGCCGGCGGCAGCTTCGACGGCTCTCGGAGCGGGAGCGTTGGTTTGAGGCTCCTCGGGCGCTCGTGCGTCGAGGATGTCAACGAAGGCCACCCCCAAGAAGTTGGGGAAGCCCACGGTGGGAGGGAAGCTCCCGAAAGTGAGGGGCATCGCCAGGTAGCCGCCTCGCACATGATTCTTCACAACCTCGGGGCTGCAGAGAACAGCCATTGTCGGCTCCATGATGCCTTTCTCTTTTTCTGCATTTAAGAAAGTAGCATAATTAGTATTACAAGAAGGGGGCCGCGGGGCCCCTAATTTCGGCAAAGAGATGAAGGGTGGATCGGTCCCACCGGGCGTGCCAGACTTGTGGACGCACTTTTCGTTTAACAGTTATTTTGTTCGTTTGTTGGATTATTAAGTGCGTGGGCGTGCCAGTCACCGGAGTGACAATTTATTCGGGCTCCGAAGGGCCCAAGGTGCGCTCGGTCTGACTTCGTCAGACGATTGTGTGGTTCGTGTCAGGACCGAATCCCGTCGCGCCATGAAGGTCACGACGTCATTTACATCCCCCATACGAGGGAATACCCTTGATTAATTGCCGAAATTAGGGGCCCCGCGGCCGAAAAGAATAATACTAATTGTGCAAGAGAGATAAGGAAGGATCACACTGAGGGCTGTATTCAGACCACAAACCGTCGGTCATGTCGGCCACTCGTGGGCCTTTTCATGTTCGGACATGGGTCCGTGAGGTGAAACACAACGAGAAAACCGGGATGAATCCATTCAAATGTCTGCCGAGCACATGGCAATTTTAATGATGATTCGGAAGGCGTCTGGAACGAGAAACAAATCCTGTCCACTTAAGATGTCAGCCCGAGGTTAGGTCAACGCCCGGCCATGTCGGGGTAACTCCCGAGACTCGGGCTTGACCCGAAAGGGCGGCATGGTTGTCCCTTTTGCCCCGGGTCACGGGGAGAGATGGGGGCTGCAGCGTGGGCTCTGGCGTCTTTTTATCGGGGGTTTTCTTAGTTATATGTTCTGGAATTTCCAATCTGCTGTTCATTAGTTCTCTATGCGTTTGTTTCGGGTGACTTCTCTCCTTTTATTCATGAGTACTCCCATTGTTATTATTTGTTTATCATTTATATTTATATAATTGTTTATTAGCCCACCCCGCCTCTTTTATTATGATTAACATTATACATTTGGAGTCCTTTCAATTAGCGTAATTTTCAATGATTTATTTGCCATTTGTTAGGGCCATTATTATGTTGCATATGCATATATGTGTAGTGTACCGGCGAAGGGGAACAGGGTGTAATATCCCGGACCTTTCGGATCCTTCTTTATGGGTCCCGGATCTAGTTTTCGGAGTGTCCGGCTCCGTTGTGTCCGAAATTTCGTTTCGGACATCTTTCGTGTTCGGATCGGCGCGATCCGGAGTCGTTTCGGAGGCCCGGAGGCGTTCCGCGGCTTTTTCCGCGTGTGTTTTCCGATTCCCGGTGTGTGTTTCGGCTTTTCTCTTCGGACGCTCGTTGCGGGTGAACCGGGCTGTTCACACGGACACGAGTGGTACCGTTGCGATCGGTGCGTTCCGAGGATCGCGGGGGTGTGATTTCCTATTTTTTGGAATTTTACGGATTTTCCGGGTTTTTCTATAAAACCCTTTTTCTTTTCTCTCTCCCCCACCATCTTCTTCTTCCTCTCTTCTTCTTCCTCCTTCCTCCTCCACCGTGTCTCCCTCCCTCTCCCTCTCTTCCTCCCGGTTGGCCACGGCGAGCTCCCCTCCGGCTGCAGACGGCGGTGGGGCGACGGCGCGGCGACGTGGGCGGCGGCGAGGCGGTCGTGGGGGCGTGCGGCAAGCGTGGGAAGCTTAAGGAAGAACGAGGGTTTTCAAGCGTTCTTCGCGATTCGTGGACGATCCGGCGGAGCATTCGCTCCATTGAGGTAGGGTGACGTTCCCTAGCTCTTCGCCGTTCTTTTCCGTGGTTTGTAGGCCGCGGGGAGGCCGAGAGAGGCATGTTTGGGAGTTTTTGGGGTTTTTCCATGTTTTGGGGTGAGCCGCCCGATCTATGGTTTTAGCCCATGATTCTATGTTTTGGTGGCTTAGATGCATGCTAGGGGTCCCCAGGGGTCTTCCCCCTTGTTTTCCCCCTCTCCGGTGGAGGTACGGGGGCGTGGTTGGTGTTTTTGGGGTTTTCCCGCCGTAGCGTGCTCTGGGGCAAGCGACGGTCACTCCAGTGACCGTCACATGCTTGTAACGCCCCTAGAGGGGTGCGTTACTTCCCTGGGTGTTGGCCTTTAGGGTCGAGGGCTGTAGCGGTCCTGCGACTGGCCGCCGTTTGCTAGTGACGCCCCTGGGCTGGGCCGTCACATGCTTTCGACCGTTGGGTTTTGACCGTTGGGGGTCAGGCCATGTAACGCACCGAGATGGGCGCGTTACATGCGTGTAACGCACTGGGGCAGGAGCGTTACTTCCTGTTGTCCCCCATGTGGATGGGCCAAGCGACGCACTGGGCCCAGCGCGTTACTTACAAGCGACGCGCTGGGGCAGGCGCGTCACTTCCCTTTCCATCCCGAGCGTGAGGGCCATGCGACGCGCTGGTCTAGGCGCGTCACATGCGAGTAACGCACTGAGCCCGACGCGTTGCTTGCAAGCGACGCGCCAGGGTAAGCGCGTTACTTTCCCTGTGGTTTTCGTGGGTGTGGGGTGCCATGTGACGCCCTGGCCTAGGTGCGCCGCTTCCAAGCGACGCACTAGGGTAGGCGCGTCGCTTCCCCCTACCCCCTGGCCGTGTGACGGTCCGCCTTAGACCGCTATTTCCAAGTGACGGCCCTAGAGTGGACCGCCATTTGGCAGTGACGGTCTGAGGGTAGACCGCCACTTCCTGTGTTGCCCCATGAGGGTGGCAACCTCGCTTTTCTCCGACCGTGGTCTCCGTGCGACGGGACTAGTGCGTGGGGTGATTCCCACACGTTGTCGGGCTTGGGCGTTGTTTTCCGTAACTTGAGAGTCTACTCCTTCAGTGACCCTCCACTAGTCGTAGCCTACTAGTACGCGTGTGCTAGTCGCACCAGGGAGTGGTGTACGGGCTGACCTTTAGAGACGGTTTGTGGACCGGTTACCGTTGGGCCCCACGTCTTGCAGCCAGAGTCCGGCTGAGGGGAAAACCGGTCAGAGGGCCAGACCAGGGACGCGCGGTCTGTGTGTGCACACGTGGTTGGGGGCGGTTGGACCCACGTCGACGGGCGTGACCCCAGCTAGTCACTTGTTTGTGGTTACTTGTACGGTGTTCGCGCCTCGGGTAGGACCTACCACGTCAGGCGGTTCACCTGCGGTGCGGTGTAAGACGTCAGGGGACGCTACCGGCTGTGCTTCTAGTGGGTGGTACTCCTGTCGAGTACGGAGTGTCAGACTGTCAGTCGTGTGTTTCCGACCTTCGGGTTTTGACGGTTCGACCGTTGAGTTGCGGTCTTCTCGTACCGTGGCACGTGTGTCGGTTTGCGTGCCGTAGGGTCTAGTTCTCTAGAGTACAGGGCTTTCCTGTAATATCCCGGACCTTTCGGATCCTTCTTTATGGGTCCCGGATCTAGTTTTCGGAGTGTCCGGCTCCGTTGTGTCCGAAATTTCGTTTCGGACATCTTTCGTGTTCGGATCGGCGCGATCCGGAGTCGTTTCGGAGGCCCGGAGGCGTTCCGCGGCTTTTCCGCGTGTGTTTTCCGATTCCCGGTGTGTGTTTCGGCTTTTCTCTTCGGACGCTCGTTGCGGGTGAACCGGGCTGTTCACACGGACACGAGTGGTACCGTTGCGACCGGTGCGTTCCGAGGATCGCGGGGGTGTGATTTCCTATTTTTTTGGAATTTTACGGATTTTCCGGGTTTTTCTATAAAACCCTTTTTCTTTTCTCTCTCCCCCACCATCTTCTTCTTCCTCTCTTCTTCTTCCTCCTTCCTCCTCCACCGTGTCTCCCTCCCTCTCCCTCTCTTCCTCCCGGTTGGCCACGGCGAGCTCCCCTCCGGCTGCAGACGGCGGCGGGGCGACGGCGCGGCGACGTGGGCGGCGGCGAGGCGGTCGTGGGGGCGTGCGGCAAGCGTGGGAAGCTTAAGGAAGAACGAGGGTTTTCAAGCGTTCTTCGCGATTCGTGGACGATCCGGCGGAGCATTCGCTCCATTGAGGTAGGGTGACGTTCCCTAGCTCTTCGCCGTTCTTTTCCGTGGTTTGTAGGCCGCGGGGAGGCCGAGAGAGGCATGTTTGGGCATTTTTGGGGTTTTTCCATGTTTTGGGGTGAGCCGCCCGATCTATGGTTTTAGCCCATGATTCTATGTTTTGGTGGTTTAGATGCATGCTAGGGGTCCCCAGGGGTCTTCCCCCTTGTTTTCCCCCTCTCCGGTGGAGGTACGGGGGCGTGGTTGGTGTTTTTGGGGTTTTCCCGCCGTAGCGTGCTCTGGGGCAAGCGACGGTCACTCCAGTGACCGTCACATGCTTGTAACGCCCCTAGAGGGGTGCGTTACTTCCCTGGGTGTTGGCCTTTAGGGTCAAGGGCTGTAGCGGTCCTGCGACTGGCCGCCGTTTGCTAGTGACGCCCCTGGGCTGGGCCGTCACATGCTTTCGACCGTTGGGTTTTGACCGTTGGGGGTCAGGCCATGTAACGCACCGAGATAGGCGCGTTACATGCGTGTAACGCACTGGGGCAGGAGCGTTACTTCCTGTTGTCCCCCATGTGGATGGGCCAAGCGACGCACTGGGCCCAGCGCGTTACTTACAAGCGACGCGCTGGGGCAGGCGCGTCACTTTCCTTTCCATCCCGAGCGTGAGGGCCACGCGACGCGCTGGTCTAGGCGCGTCACATGCGAGTAACGCACTGAGCCCGACGCGTTGCTTGCAAGCGACGCGCCAGGGTAAGCGCGTTACTTTCCCTGTGGTTTTCGTGGGTGTGGGGTGCCATGTGACGCCCTGGCCTAGGTGCGCCGCTTCCAAGCGACGCACTAGGGTGGGCGCGTCGCTTCCCCCTACCCCCTGGCCGTGTGACGGTCCGTCTTAGACCGCTATTTCCAAGTGACGGCCCTAGAGTGGACCGCCATTTGGCAGTGACGGTCTGAGGGTAGACCGCCACTTCCTGTGTTGCCCCATGAGGGTGGCAACCTCGCTTTTCTCCGACCGTGGTCTCCGTGCGACGGGACTAGTGCGTGGGGTGATTCCCACACGTTGTCGGGCTTGGGCGTTGTTTTCCGTAACTTGAGAGTCTACTCCTTCAGTGACCCTCCACTAGTCGTAGCCTACTAGTACGCGTGTGCTAGTCGCACCAGGGAGTGGTGTACGGGCTGACCTTTAGAGACGGTTTGTGGACCGGTTACCGTTGGGCCCCACGTCTTGCAGCCAGAGTCCGGCTGAGGGGAAAACCGGTCAGAGGGCCAGACCAGGGACGCGCGGTCTGTGTGTGCACACGTGGTTGGGGGCGGTTGGACCCACGTCGACGGGCGTGACCCCAGCTAGTCACTTGTTTGTGGTTACTTGTACGGTGTTCGCGCCTCGGGTAGGACCTACCACGTCAGGCGGTTCACCTGCGGTGCGGTGTAAGACGTCAGGGGACGCTACCGGCTGTGCTTCTAGTGGGTGGTACTCCTGTCGAGTACGGAGTGTCAGACTGTCAGTCGTGTGTTTCCGACCTTCGGGTTTTGACGGTTCGACCGTTGAGTTGCGGTCTTCTCGTACCGTGGCACGTGTGTCGGTTTGCGTGCCGTTAGGGTCTAGTTCTGTAGAGTACAGGGCTTTCCTTTCCGAGGTACTTTCCTACCGCTAGAGTAGTGGTTTCTCGTTTTTCGAGGTAGGGTTCGAGTGATCCCTACTGAGTCTTGTTCCGAGACTCATTCCCTGCGTGTTTTCGCCGTGTTTCAGGTGAGGCGCCACCTTCGGGGAGCGTGTCAGGAGCGCAGCGGAAGCGTGGTGCGGGTGTCCAGAGGTAGTGCCAGAGGTCAGAGCCGGGGGATGCCCCGTGTAGCTGTACTTTTCTTTCTTGTCACTGTACTAGTCGTGGACTACTGTTGCTGTTGTTGTTATTTTATTGTGGACCATGTAAAATGTTAAATTCATTTCCTGCTTAATATTTTAACTGTTTAATTTCTGCAATTATTTGTGATACTTGTGTAGTTTCCACACCATCCTTTTAACCCTTCCGAGTCTTCGGACTCGTGGGTGGCGGTACGAGTCTCGGGTTATCGGGCCTTCCCGGTAATCGGATTCTCGGGTCGTTACAGCTGGTATCAAAGCGCGGTTGTGGAATTACATGAGAATCATAGGTAATTGTAGTGGTCCACTAGTCCACAACGATGATGTACAGATGACGCTGGCATTGGGCACCGTGTGTTTATTTTGACCTTGCCGTTTGTGTGTTTTCTGTCTTGTGCTTCAGGAGCGAGTATGGCGCCGAGGAGAAGTTCTCGCTCTCAGCAGGGGCAGTCGGCTGGAGGTCAGGAGATCCAGCAGGGGGTCCAGAGGGACCAGGAGGAGCATAGCAGAGTTCCGGGAGCTACCGAGGCCGCGGATGCTGCGAGGGCTCCGGGGGCCGAGGGTTTTCTCCGTGGCATGTACCATCTCATGGCTCAGCAGTTCGGCGGAGAGGCCGGTGAGGGCTCGTCAGTCAGGGGTGGGCCAGGCCGAGCAGTGAGGGACTTCATGCAGTTCCATCCACCTTACTTTAGCGGCCAGGCAGACCCTGATGCGGCTCGTGATTGGCTTGATGAGATGGAGCGGGTGTTCAGTTCTGCGAAGAGTGCTGTCGAGGACAGAGTGGTGTTGGCCTACAACCAGTTGCAGGGTACGGCTCGGAGGTGGTGGTCTTCCGAGTGGAAGACGTCCTTTCAGCTTCGTCCACTTGAGCAGGTCGAGTGGGATGACTTTGTCAGTGCTTTCGAGCGTACGTACTGTCCAGATGTTGTTGCTACGCAGCGGATGCGGGAGTTTCTGGAGCTGGTGCAGGGTGACATGTCCGTGTTGCAGTACAGGGCCCGATTTGTCGAGCTGGGTCGGTACGCACCTCATATCATGGAGCATGAGAGGGTGAGGACGACGCAGTTTGTGCAGGGCTTGAGGCTGGAGCTGAGGCACCATCTGATCGCGAATGGGGCCACTGATCTCGAGACGGCGTCTCGTGTTGCGATTTCCTTGGAGATGGATATGCAGAGGACTCGAGGACCGATCAGCCAGGGGCAGTCTGTGTCAGGTCGCAGCCAGCAGTCGGCTACTCAGCAGCAGGGTTTCTTTCAGTCTGCGTCGGGTGGTTCAGGAGTGCCGGCACATGCAGCTTCGGTGACAGGATCTGCGTCCTTCGGCTCGAAGGTCAAGAAGTTCTTCAAGAAGGGGTTCGGCAAGAAGAAGTCCAGAGATCAGGGGCAGGCTTCATCGGGCAGTGTGCAGCAGCCGTTTCCTTTGCAGCGACAGGGATCGGTGGGTGGATCGCGAGGACCTTGTCCACGGTGTAGTGAGACCCACCCAGGCAGGCAGTGCACGGCGCCGATCATCTGTTTTCGGTGTGACCAGCCAGGGCACCTGGCGCGTGACTGTCCTCAGAGGCCGCCGCAGCAGCAGGTTTCCCAGCAGCAGCAGCAGCAGGGACAGTATCCGCCGCTACCCAGGTCAGCTAGTGTGGGAGGCAGGCAGAGAGCTCGTGGCCAGATCACGCACTTGACCAGGGCAGAGGCAGTAGCGTCGCAGCTCGTGGAAGGTACCGTTCAGATTTTGGGTTGTGCGGCTCGGGTTTTATTTGATTCTGGCGCGTCTCATTCGTTTATTTCGGAGGATTTCGCGTCGAGCGTCGAGGAGCCGGTGACCCAGTTGCCCTGTGATTTGGCTGTGGAGTTGCCTTCGGGTGACTTTATGGTCACTCCGTATTGCTTCGACCAGGTTCCGGTGTGGATCGATGGACGGAGTATGCCAGGCAAGTTGTATGCGTTGCAGCTTCGGGATTATGATGTGATTCTAGGCATGGATTGGCTCGAGACTCATAGAGCGGTGGTGGATTGTGGAATGAAGAGGGTCTACTTCCAGCATCCGAGCAAGAGGACCTTCTATTTCCAAGGTATCCGTTCCACCTCTTCTCGATTTCTTATCTCTGCTATTCGAGCCCGTCGATTGCTTGATTCAGGTTGCCAGGGTTTTCTCGCGTCAGTGGTTGTGTCTGACCGGATGGAGCCGAATGTCGAGGACATTGCGGTGGTGTGCGAGTTTCCCGATGTTTTTCCTGAGGAGTTGCCTGGATTACCTCCCCAGCGGGAGATCGATTTCGTGATCGAGGTTGTGCCTGGTACGGGACCTTTGGCGAAGGCTCCCTACCGTATGGCCCCCGCTGAGTTGAGGGAGTTGAGGGCGCAGTTGCAGGAGCTGTTGGCCAAGGGGTATATTCGTCCGAGCTTTTCCCCTTGGGGTGCGCCCGTGCTGTTTGTGAAGAAGAAGGACGGTAGTCTGCGGCTGTGCATTGACTATCGGCAGCTGAATGAAGTGACCGTTAAGAACAAGTATCCGTTGCCGCGGATTGATGATTTGTTCGACCAGCTGCAGTCTGCGCGAGTGTTCTCGCGGGTTGATTTGCGGTCCGGTTACTATCAGCTGAGAATTCGCGAGTCCGATGTGGAGAAGACTGCGTTCAGTACGAGGTACGGGCATTATGAGTTTCTGGTGATGCCGTTTGGGCTCACCAATGCCCCAGCAGCCTTCATGGACTTGATGCAGAGGGTGTTCCACCCGTATTTGGACCAGTTCGTGGTCATCTTCGTGGATGACATCCTTGTTTATTCGCAGTCTGCCGAGGAGCATGCGTACCATTTGGGTGTGGTGCTGCAGACGTTGCGAGATCACCAGTTGTATGCGAAGCTCAGCAAGTGCGAGTTTTGGCTCAGCGAGGTGCACTTTCTGGGGCACGTGATTTCTGGTGATGGCATTTCCGTGGATCCCGCCAAGGTCGAGGCCGTGATGCAGTGGCCGAGGCCGAGGTCGGTGACGGAGATCCGGAGTTTCTTGGGGCTTGCGGGTTATTATCGCCGGTTTATCCAGGATTTTTCCCGCATTGCGACCCCGATGACGAGGCTCACGCGGAAGGATGTGCCTTTCGTCTGGTCCGAGGAGTGTGAGCAGAGCTTTAGGGAACTGAAGAGGTTGCTCACCTCGGCTCCGGTGTTGGTTTTGCCTTCTGGATCGGGAGGTTTTGTGGTGTGTACAGATGCTTCCGGCGTTGGATTGGGTGCTGTTCTGATGCAGCATGGTAGAGTGGTGGCTTATGCATCTCGGCAGCTAAAGCCCCATGAGGAGAACTACCCTACCCATGACCTTGAGTTGGCGGCAGTGATCTTCGCGCTGAAGATCTGGAGGCATTATCTGTACGGTGAGAAGTTCGAGGTGTTCACTGACCATCAGAGTCTGAGGTATGTGTTCTCGCAGAGAGATCTGAACCTCAGACAAAGGCGTTGGATGGAGTTCATGAAGGACTATGACTTCACCCTGTCTTATCAGCCGGGCAGGATGAATGTCGTCGCCGATGCCTTGAGTAGGAAGGTTGCGGTCAGTACCTTGATGCTGAGGAAGTGGAGGCTCTGGGAACAGGTGCCCGAAGTATCTTTCAGGCTCAAGATTCCCCAGAAGCCAGGGTTGGCAGTGCTTGCGAGTCTGACTGTCACTCCTGTTATCCGTCGTCAGGTGACAGAGGCTCAGCATGCGGACCCTGAGTTGCCCCGGATTTTGGCGATAGCTGATGTGGAGCTTGGCGAGGACGGTGCTGCGAGGTTTCGTGGCAGGCTGTACGTCCCAGGGGAGGAGCAGGTTCGTCGTGCGGTGTTACGCGAGGCTCATGGGAGCAGGTACACTGTGCACCCGGGTGCGACGAAGATGTATCGGAACTTGCGGAGGCAGTTCTGGTGGCCTGGCATGAAGAGAGATGTGGCCGAGTTTGTGGCCAGGTGCCTGATCTGTCAGCAAGTGAAGGCGGAGCATCAGCGACCAGGCGGTACTCTCCAGCCCTTGGATGTTCCTGCTTGGAAGTGGGACCATGTGACCACGGATTTTGTGGTGGGGTTGCCCAGAACCCCGACTGGGCAGGACAGTATTTGGTTGCTGGTGGATCGGCTGACGAAGGTGACGCGGTTGCTACCGGTCAAGGTCAGCTGGAGCGTGTCCAGGTTGGCTCGTCTTTATGTGGAGCGGATCGTTCCGTTGCATGGGGTTCCCATTTCGATCGTGTCGGATCGGGATCCGCGCTTCACTTCTGGATTCTGGAGGAGTTTCCAGCGAGCTCTTGGCACGGAGTTGGCATTTAGCTCGGCGTATCATCCACAGTCGGATGGCCAGTCTGAGAGGACCATTCAGACTTTGGAGGACATGCTGAGATCCTGCTGCCTGGAGTGGCAGGGGAGTTGGATTCGTCACCTACCGTTAGTGGAGTTTGCCTATAACAACAGCTTTCATTCGAGCATCGGCATGGCTCCTTATGAGGCATTATATGGGCGTCCTTGTCGGACTCCACTTGATTGGTTTGAGGTGGGTGAGCGTGTTTTGACGGGACCGGAATTGGTGCAGCAATGTGTGGAGGTTGTGCACCTGGTTCGTCAGAACATGTTGGCGGCCCAGAGTCGGCAGAAGAGCTATGCTGACCGTAGGCAGCAGCCCCTCGAGTTCGCCGTGGGCGATCATGTGTTCTTGAGAGTTTCTCCGATGAAGGGGGTGATGCGGTTTGGACGGCGTGGGAAGCTGAGTCCCCGCTATATTGGTCCTTTCGCGATTGTGGAGCGCATCGGTGAGGTTGCTTACCGGTTGCAGTTACCCTCTGAGTTGGCGTCGGTGCATGACGTGTTCCACGTCTCTATGTTGCGGAAGTATATGCCCGATGACTCTCATGTGCTCGAGTTTTCCGTTTGGCCTGAGGTGACTCCAGATCTTTCTCTCCCAGAGTTTCCGATCCGCGTGGAGGATAGGCGAGAGCAGCGCCTGCGGAACAAGGTCATTCCCTTGGTAAAAGTCGTGTGGCAACGACACTCTGGTGGTGAGGCTTCGTGGGAACGTGAGGACGAGATGCGTCAGCAGTTCCCGTACCTGTTTGAGTGAGTCTTCCTCTTCTTTCCCCTTGGGTTGTTCTCAATTTCGAGGACGAAATTCCTTAAGGGGGGAGGGCTGTAATATCCCGGACCTTTCGGATCCTTCTTTATGGGTCCCGGATCTAGTTTTCGGAGTGTCCGGCTCCGTTGTGTCCGAAATTTCGTTTCGGACATCTTTCGTGTTCGGATCGGCGCGATCCGGAGTCGTTTCGGAGGCCCGGAGGCGTTCCGCGGCTTTTCCGCGTGTGTTTTCCGATTCCCGGTGTGTGTTTCGGCTTTTCTCTTCGGACGCTCGTTGCGGGTGAACCGGGCTGTTCACACGGACACGAGTGGTACCGTTGCGACCGGTGCGTTCCGAGGATCGCGGGGGTGTGATTTCCTATTTTTTTGGAATTTTACGGATTTTCCGGGTTTTTCTATAAAACCCTTTTTCTTTTCTCTCTCCCCCACCATCTTCTTCTTCCTCTCTTCTTCTTCCTCCTTCCTCCTCCACCGTGTCTCCCTCCCTCTCCCTCTCTTCCTCCCGGTTGGCCACGGCGAGCTCCCCTCCGGCTGCAGACGGCGGCGGGGCGACGGCGCGGCGACGTGGGCGGCGGCGAGGCGGTCGTGGGGGCGTGCGGCAAGCGTGGGAAGCTTAAGGAAGAACGAGGGTTTTCAAGCGTTCTTCGCGATTCGTGGACGATCCGGCGGAGCATTCGCTCCATTGAGGTAGGGTGACGTTCCCTAGCTCTTCGCCGTTCTTTTCCGTGGTTTGTAGGCCGCGGGGAGGCCGAGAGAGGCATGTTTGGGCATTTTTGGGGTTTTTCCATGTTTTGGGGTGAGCCGCCCGATCTATGGTTTTAGCCCATGATTCTATGTTTTGGTGGTTTAGATGCATGCTAGGGGTCCCCAGGGGTCTTCCCCCTTGTTTTCCCCCTCTCCGGTGGAGGTACGGGGGCGTGGTTGGTGTTTTTGGGGTTTTCCCGCCGTAGCGTGCTCTGGGGCAAGCGACGGTCACTCCAGTGACCGTCACATGCTTGTAACGCCCCTAGAGGGGTGCGTTACTTCCCTGGGTGTTGGCCTTTAGGGTCAAGGGCTGTAGCGGTCCTGCGACTGGCCGCCGTTTGCTAGTGACGCCCCTGGGCTGGGCCGTCACATGCTTTCGACCGTTGGGTTTTGACCGTTGGGGGTCAGGCCATGTAACGCACCGAGATAGGCGCGTTACATGCGTGTAACGCACTGGGGCAGGAGCGTTACTTCCTGTTGTCCCCCATGTAGATGGGCCAAGCGACGCACTGGGCCCAGCGCGTTACTTACAAGCGACGCGCTGGGGCAGGCGCGTCACTTTCCTTTCCATCCCGAGCGTGAGGGCCACGCGACGCGCTGGTCTAGGCGCGTCACATGCGAGTAACGCACTGAGCCCGACGCGTTGCTTGCAAGCGACGCGCCAGGGTAAGCGCGTTACTTTCCCTGTGGTTTTCGTGGGTGTGGGGTGCCATGTGACGCCCTGGCCTAGGTGCGCCGCTTCCAAGCGACGCACTAGGGTGGGCGCGTCGCTTCCCCCTACCCCCTGGCCGTGTGACGGTCCGTCTTAGACCGCTATTTCCAAGTGACGGCCCTAGAGTGGACCGCCATTTGGCAGTGACGGTCTGAGGGTAGACCGCCACTTCCTGTGTTGCCCCATGAGGGTGGCAACCTCGCTTTTCTCCGACCGTGGTCTCCGTGCGACGGGACTAGTGCGTGGGGTGATTCCCACACGTTGTCGGGCTTGGGCGTTGTTTTCCGTAACTTGAGAGTCTACTCCTTCAGTGACCCTCCACTAGTCGTAGCCTACTAGTACGCGTGTGCTAGTCGCACCAGGGAGTGGTGTACGGGCTGACCTTTAGAGACGGTTTGTGGACCGGTTACCGTTGGGCCCCACGTCTTGCAGCCAGAGTCCGGCTGAGGGGAAAACCGGTCAGAGGGCCAGACCAGGGACGCGCGGTCTGTGTGTGCACACGTGGTTGGGGGCGGTTGGACCCACGTCGACGGGCGTGACCCCAGCTAGTCACTTGTTTGTGGTTACTTGTACGGTGTTCGCGCCTCGGGTAGGACCTACCACGTCAGGCGGTTCACCTGCGGTGCGGTGTAAGACGTCAGGGGACGCTACCGGCTGTGCTTCTAGTGGGTGGTACTCCTGTCGAGTACGGAGTGTCAGACTGTCAGTCGTGTGTTTCCGACCTTCGGGTTTTGACGGTTCGACCGTTGAGTTGCGGTCTTCTCGTACCGTGGCACGTGTGTCGGTTTGCGTGCCGTTAGGGTCTAGTTCTGTAGAGTACAGGGCTTTCCTTTCCGAGGTACTTTCCTACCGCTAGAGTAGTGGTTTCGCGTTTTTCGAGGTAGGGTTCGAGTGATCCCTACTGAGTCTTGTTCCGAGACTCATTCCCTGCGTGTTTTCGCCGTGTTTCAGGTGAGGCGCCACCTTCGGGGAGCGTGTCAGGAGCGCAGCGGAAGCGTGGTGCGGGTGTCCAGAGGTAGTGCCAGAGGTCAGAGCCGGGGGATGCCCCGTGTAGCTGTACTTTTCTTTCTTGTCACTGTACTAGTCGTGGACTACTGTTGCTGTTGTTGTTATTTTATTGTGGACCATGTAAAATGTTAAATTCATTTCCTGCTTAATATTTTAACTGTTTAATTTCTGCAATTATTTGTGATACTTGTGTAGTTTCCACACCATCCTTTTAACCCTTCCGAGTCTTCGGACTCGTGGGTGGCGGTACGAGTCTCGGGTTATCGGGCCTTCCCGGTAATCGGATTCTCGGGTCGTTACATTTCCTTTCCGAGGTACTTTCCTACCGCTAGAGTAGTGGTTTCTCGTTTTTCGAGGTAGGGTTCGAGTGATCCCTACTGAGTCTTGTTCCGAGACTTATTCCCTGCGTGTTTTCACCGTGTTTCAGGTGAGGCGCCACCTTCGGGGAGCGTGTCAGGAGCGCAGCGGAAGCGTGGTGCGGGTGTCCTGAGGTAGTGCCAGAGGTCAGAGCCGGGGGATGCCCCGTGTAGCTGTACTTTTCTTTCTTGTCACTGTACTAGTCGTGGACTACTGTTGCTGTTGTTGTTATTTTATTGTGGACCATGTAAAATGTTAAATTCATTTCCTGCTTAATATTTTAACTGTTTAATTTCTGCAATTATTTGTGATACTTGTGTAGTTTCCACACCATCCTTTTAACCCTTCCGAGTCTTCGGACTCGTGGGTGGCGGTACGAGTCTCGGGTTATCGGGCCTTCCCGGTAATCGGATTCTCGGGTCGTTACACAGGGCATACCGCTGGAGGCCAGGGAGCGTGCCGGCGAAGGGAAACAGGGCGTACCGCTGAGGGCAGGAGGGTGTACCGCTGGAGGCCAAAAGAGCGTGCCGCTGGGGCTCAAAGGGGTGTACCGCTGAGGGCTAAAAGGGCGTGCCGCTGGGGCTCAAAGGGGGTGTACCGCTGAGGGCTAAAAGAGCGCGCCGCTGGGGCTCAAAGGGGGTGTACCGCTGAGGGCTAAAGGAGCGTACCGCTGGGCAATTGAGGGTGTACCGCTGGGAGCTTATTGAAGTGTACTGCTGAAGGGAGGTGGTTAGAGTGTGTCGCTGAAGGCTGCAACGGTGAAGGCCAGAAAAGGCGTACCGGCGAAGGGGTGAAGTAATGGGAATATGCCAAAAAAAGGGGGGTTGGATGAGCAGGCCATTGGGGAAACGATTAGAATGCACCGCTGGAGGGCCAATCAGGGCACGGTGATGGAGGTCCAGTCAGTCTTCAATTTCTTTTTATCTTAAGGCTTTTCTTTTCTTCTTATTTGATTTGTACATAGTTTTATATAAACTTCTTCCCCTGCTTTGTTCTGTTCGGTCTCCCCGGCACCAGTCGGAAGTTCGAGTCGCCGGGCGGTTGATCAGTTCGGTTCAGTTTTCGTTGTGATGCCGGCAGTGGTTTGATTGGTTGGAAGGTTTTATTAATTATTCTGCTCGTTTGCTGCTTCCTTTTGCCTTACTTAAAGTTTTGTTATTTTCTCACAAAAAAATTCGGCAGCATCTCCCCTTGACCCGGGGCGTAAGGAAGGTAAAGGGAATGCACCCACATGGAGTGGTGGAACCCGACAACTGGAGGTGAGCCCCCAGGGGAGCAACACCTTTATAGAACCTCGGAAAATGTGAAGAAAGGGGCTCGGAGGCGAGGCCAAGGAGTGTGTCGCTGAGGGCTTGAAGAGGGTGTGCCGCTGAGGGCCAAAAGGGCGTACCACTGAGGGCCAACGGGTGTGCCGCTGAGGGCCAGTGGGGTGTACCGGCCAAGGGGCGACTGGGTGTGCCGGTGAGGGTCAAATAGCATGTGTACCGGCCAAGGGAGCCAAAGGTGTGTCGGCCAGTGGCTAAATGGGAGGTGTGCCGCTGAAGGCCAAAGGAGGTGTGCCGGCCAAGGTTAGAGGTGTGTGCCTCTAAGGGCCAAAACTGATGTGCCTGCCAGGGGCCGGAGAGGTGCATCGCTGGAGAGTCAAAGGGGGTTAAGTATGTGGGCTGGGAGATCTGTGGGCCATCCAGGAGCATGGGAGAGGGATTGAAGGCCGGGGGAGAAGCCACTTAGCTGTGGTGTACTGGGAGAGAGGGTGAGGGTCTCCCTCCTTCCTAAACCAGTGGTCATAGCAGAGGGCCACGGAAGGAATCGAAGGGCCTATAAGGCTAAGGATCGTGGGAGGACGGTCATATAGACACGGAGGCCCCAAGAACACCAGAGAAATGGGGAGACGGAGGGAAGAACGGACAACCCGTTGGAAACCGCGAGGACTAGCATAAGCCAACGAAATCAAAGAGAAAACCCAAGAGGAACAACTTTCATTCATGGGAATCGAGAGGGCACGGCCCTATATACATATCATAGCAAAAAGAATGCCAAAGATAATGCCATGGCCGAGAAAGGGAAAAAGGCCCCAGAAAAGAAAGAATACATAAAAGGAAGAGGGGGACCGGAGGGCAGGAGGGAGGTCAGCCGCCCCTAACTCTCTCCCCATTACATTGAACCCTCCCTCCCTTACTCTTGCTCTCTTCCGGTGGTGGTGGTCGTCGAAGGAAGCTCCCGGCAGGGAGGGAGCCTCTTCTTCTTCTTCTCTCTTCTTCTCTTTTCTTCCGCGTGTATGTGTCTATCCGTCTGCCTCTTGTCTTCTCCCTCTCTTCTCTCTTCTCCTTCGAAACGAAGGGGAGGGGTTTTTATACCCCGGACGGCGGGAGTCTTCGTGCAAGGGCGTCGAAGCGGGAAGTGGCCCGTGATCATGAGGTTTGACCTGCCTGTCCTGGCTGTCAGTGGACTAGGCCACGTGGCCCAACGATCGGCTGCCACCTCAGACGGCTCCACTGCGCGCCAAGGATGTGTAGGGCATGGGCCTCACGTCGCCCGTTGAAAGAGCTTCACCGCTGTGCCGTTGAAGGGCTGAACAAGCGTGCCGCTGTGGTGCCAAAAGAGCGTACCGCTGGAGCCCCGGATGGGCGTGCCGCTGAACGGCCTGAAGGGCGTGCCGCTGAAGACCCCAAAGGGCCGTGCCGCTGAAGCCCCAAAGGGCCGTGCCGCTGAAGCCTGCTGAGGGCGTGCCGCTGAAGCTGCTGAGGGCGTGCCGCTGAGGCCTGCTGAGGGCGTGCCGCTGAGGCTGCTGAGGGCGTGCCTCTGAGGCCTGCTGAGGGCGTGCCGCTGAGGCCCCAAGGGGCCGTGCCGCTGAAGCCTGCTGAGGCCCCAAGGGGTGTGCCGGTGAAGACCCCCCCCCCCCCCATGGGGGGTGTGCCGGTGAAGACCCCCCCATGGGGGGTGTGCCGTTGAAGACCCCCCCCATGGGGGGTGTGCCGTTGAAGACCCCCCCATGGGGGTGTGCCGGCGAAGACCCCCCCTGGGGGTGTGCCGGTGAAGAGCTAAAATGGGCAATTTTGAGCCCATTGTGAGCATGAGTTGTGGCCCATTTGATTTTCTTCGAGGCCCACGGGCTGTGGAGCCTTTTGTGCTTGATTTCCCCGGGGGTTTCTTCACTCGGCGCCGTTGTTGATGCTGGGCTGAGCATGACATTTTGGATGTGCAATTTTCGGTGTCCACAGGTCCCTCTGACCCATCTGAGGAACATGCCAATATCATGGCCCATCTATCATGCCTAGTTTGCCAAATGGACCCGGCCCAGGCCCAACGTCTTATTGCATCTCATCTTCATGGGCCTCCTTCTCTTAATGGGCCTTCTTCTCTCATTAATGAGCCTCATCATGTTAATGGGCCCCATTCTCTTAATGGGCCTTATTTTTCTAATGGGCCTCCTCCTTCTCCTTCATATGCTGCTGGCCCAATTGTTAATGGGCCTTATTCTCTTAATGGGTCTCATTCTTCTGCCCATGTTGCTGCTTGCCCATTCAACCCATGTTCCAACGTCTCTTCCAGGCCCACACATCCTTCCACTCCCGGAATGGACTTTTCTTCTCCTTCTCAGCCCGGATCCTCTTATCCGGCCCAATATCATGCTCCTAGTCTTAATTCACATCCTCTTGCTCAAGTTGGCCCATATCCTTCTCGATCTCTCCCTACTGTAATGCCCTGGGGTTTTCGGATCCTTCTTCGTGGGTTTCGGATCTGGTTTTTCAGAGTGTCCGACTCCGTTGTATCCGAAATTTCGTTTCGGACATCTTTTGTGTTCGGATCAGCGCGATCCGGAGTCGTTTCGGAGACCCGAAGGCTTTCCGCGGCTTTTTCCACGTGTGTTTTCCGATTCCCGGCGTGGGTTTCGGCTTTCCCTTCGGAACCTCGTTGCGGGTGAACCGGGCCGTTCACCTAGGCGAGTGTGGTACCATTGCGATCGGTGCGTTCTGAGGATCGCGAGGGTGTGATTTTCGTAATTTTCTGAATTTATCAAATTTTCGGGTTTTCCTATATATATTAACCCTTTTCCTCTCTCCCCCTCTCATTCTCTCTTTCTCACTCTCTCTCTTCTCTCACGCCCTCTTTCTCCCCTCTCTTCTCCGGCGGCCGACGGAGCGAGGCAGGGGCGAGGCAGAGGCGGCGCGGGTGAGGACGCGGGCGAGGATGGGCGAGGATCGAGGCGGTGGAGGCGCGTGGGAGCTCGTGGCGCGGTCGCGAGCCGGCGAGGGTTTCACGGCGTTTCTTCGAGGATCGGTGAGCTCGGGGCGCGAAATCTTCGGTGGAGGTAGGGTGATAGTTCCCCAGCTCGTGCACTTCCTTTCCCGCGAGTTTCGTAGGCCGTGGTGAGCCGAGCGGGTGGAATCGGGGTTTTTGGGCAAAACCCATGTTTTTAGGGCTTGTGGGTCGATCTCCCGTTTCATTGCGTTTTAGGCCGATCCGAGGCCGTAGATGCATGCTAGGGGCTTCTGGGGAGCTTCCCCCTTATTTTCCCCCTCTCCTGTGGAGGTATGGGGGCGTGGGACGAGTTTTGGGTCGTTTCCCGCCGTAGCATTTTCGGAAGGAAGTGACGGTCCTTCCAGTGACCGTCACTTGGTGTAACGCGCCTAGGCAGGGCCGTTACATTCCCCTTCTGTTGGCCTTTGGTGGTCTGTGGGTGTGACGGTCCCACGATAGACCGCCAGGTTCTGTGACGCACCAGGGCTAGACCGTTAGAGTCTCTTCCATTGGTTTTCGGGTCAGGCGTGTGACGCACCAGGGCTGGCGCGTCACAGCCTTGTGACGCCCCAGGGTGGGTGCGTCACATTCCCTGTTACCCAGCTGAGAGCTGGGGGTGTGACGGTGCCCTCTGGACCGTTACATGCTTGTAACGCGCCCAGGGTGGGCCGTCAGAGCCGTTTTATCCGTTGGGGAGGGCAGCGTGTGTGACGCGCCGGGCCAGACGCGTTACATCCGTGTAACGCGTTGGGGCAAGCGCGTTACATCCTGCTTTCACGCTGAGAGCGTGAGGCGTGTAACGCACCAGGGCAAGCGCGTTACATTCGTGTAACGCGTTGGGCCAGGCGCGTTACATCCTGTGTTTCTTCGGGCCGTGTAACGGCCTGCGTTAGGCCGCCAGGTGGATGTGACGGTCTCGCCTAGACCGTTACAACCCTGTGACGGTCTAGGGCTAGACCGTCAGGCTTTCTGTTGTTCCGAGGCGAGTCTTTGTGTTCTCCGCCCTACTCCGCAATGTGTGGATCCCCGGTCGACCCGGTTGGGACCTAGTGGTCGACCTGCGGTCTTGTGAGTGTCTCTGACACCCTTAGGTTTCTGTGTCCGTGTTTTGAGGGTGTCGGGAGGACCGTGTTATCTCGTTTAGCGTGCCCGTAGGGTTGAGAGTCCGGGTGACTTCTCGCGTGCTGGGCCTTTGTGTTACGCTCGATCGAGTCACCGTGTATCGGTGTGTGTGCGGTGGGGTCTCCCCCGCATGTCGTGGGTTTCTTTGGAAGGCGATTCCCATGTGGGCCACGTGGTTGGTATTGGACTGCGAGTCCAGTTATCCGGCCTGGGGCTGGAGGTTTCCCGCTTGTTCCAAGATGGGAAATCGTCGTGGCGGCTTGTGTGCTGTCTTGGGAATCGTGCTTCTATGTTTTCCGTGTGGCCCGTGTGGGTGGCCTTAGTCCTTTGCGTTCCCTTCCCAAGGGAATGGTCTTGGCAGCTCGTGTGTTGTCTCGGTGCTCGTGCTACCGTGGTTTTAGACCTAGAGATTGGACTAGATTGACGGCCTTGTGCTGTTGCGTACAACGGTCTTAACCCTGAGTCTTGTGACTCAAGGATCGTTGGGTGTAGTGTGTCTAGAGGACTGTCCAGAGTCCAGTGACTTAGCGTCACTTGGGTTTTCTCAACTCTCGCGCACGGTGTGTGCGTGACCGTGGACTGCAAGTCCTATTTCTTCTCCGACTGTGGTCACCGTGTGACGGGGCCGGTACGTGGGCTGGTCCCCGTACGTCGTCGGATGCAGACGTTGTTTTCCGTTGAGAGTCTACTCCTTCAGTGACCCTCCACTAGTCGTAGCCCAACAGTACGAGGTGCTGGTCTCACCTGGGAGTGGTGTACGGGCACCCACCTTTCGAGACGGTTTGTGGACCGGTTACCGTAGGCCTCTCGTCTTAGCCAGAGTCCGGCTGCGGGGGAAAACCGGTCAGAGGGCCAGACCTAGGACGCGTGGTCTGTGTGTGCACACGTGGTTGGGGGCGGTTGGACCCACGTCGACGGGCGTGACCCCAACTAGTGCAGATTGTTCGTGGTTGGGTGGCCGTGAGCGTGCTCTGAGGGAGTTGTTTTTGGTGTTTGGCCACTCCAGTTTGAGGTTTGTCCAGCTCCTGAGGTGTTCTGATCGAGAGGTGTGCTCGGGTGAGCGGAATACCTTCTCGGTGAATTGCTGTTTCGTCGAGCCTGATGATCTTGTCGTGCTCTGTGGCGTCAGAAATGACGTGTCGGTCTCGGTTGTTTTGCGGATTTCGAGGTAGGATTTGGCAGAGATGTCCCGTTAAGTCTTTGCTCCTGCGTTTCTGTCAATGGATGGGTTGTGTTCGCCCTGGAGTTGGCTTGAGATGTGAAGGCTCCGCGGTGAGTTCGGGACTCGAGGATGAGCGTCGACGGTTGTTGTTATGGCTCGTGTTGCGGCTCTTGGCATGCCGTGTTGTAGTTCGAGGAATTGCAGCGGTGGTGCATCGAGAGATGCTGTGATTGTGGTCCGACGTGACACTCGTCAAGTGTGTCGGAGGCGCTGACCTGATGGGAGCGATGGTTTTTCCTTGGTGCTGGATGGTGCTGTTTCCAGCATGCGTGAGGTTCGAGATCAGGTCGAGCGTGGAGTTCTTCCGTTGGTCGAAGTGCGTTAGTTTCTCCTTTGGTTGGAGAGATTGCGTTCGGCTAAGGATCGTCGTCTTGCATTGTGTGTCCGGATTGGTTGGCCTTGTGTGCCATGAAGTCCGTGCGAGACGTGCTCCTTGTCTTGGCAAGGCGGTTGCCTGTGAGAAGTCGTGCCCATTCCCTTGTCGTGTGAGGGTGCTGGCGCTGTTCCGGAAGGACGAGTGCTGGTTGGGCGGTGTTCGCTTTCTCGGCTGTGCGCGCGGATCAGAGTGCGCAGCGGAAGCTTGGTGGGCTTGTGACCCGTTGGTTCAGGATCGTAGCGTTGGTTGCTACGGGCGGATTCCTGAATTTGCGTTGAGCATCGGAGGATTGGTTCCTCGGTGTGAAACGTGTTGTTGCCGTGCCGTTGCCCGAGATATCGTGGTGGTGGGCACTGGCAGGATGGAGTGTTGGGGAATGTGCTGGCTAGTGCGCCGCATGAGTACCCTGTTCCTGTGTTGGAAGCTGTGTCAGGCGTCGGTGTTGGACCTGGATGAGGTTGTTGAGGATGTCGCCTGACGATGGTCGAGGACGTGTTGGTCAGAGTCGGTGGCTTGGTGTCCGACTTGTGTTCCCAGTCGTGTCCTCGGATGAGATCATTTTTTGGGGAAGTGGTCTCTGGCAGGCCGTGGGTTCCTGTTGGTTCTACGGTCTTGTCGGATTGTGGCGGTGAGATGTTTGTTGCTTTGGGGTCCTTGTAGGACGTTGGTGTCGCAATGGTTATCCCTGGTTTCATGACTAGCATGGGGTGGTTCCCTATAAGTCTGAGTCCAGTGAGGTGATGACTGAAGACGCCAGGTTCTGTCATTTGGTTTCATCGTGCTCCCCGAGAGGGTCGAGTTGGCGAGCAGTTGGTGACCAGTGGATGGTCTTTTCAGGGACAGAAGATGCTGGTTGTTGGAGCTCGAGCGTGGCGAGAGCCGTGTGCCAGCGAGACCTTTGGTGGTCGTTTCTGTGATGTGCCTTTCCGGATGGGATCTGGGCTTTGTCGAAGTGTGTCTTCTGACGAGAGTTGGCACAGTGTTATGTCTGGATTTCGGCTTGCCATGTGTGAGGTGTTCCTTGGTGCTGAGCCGATGTTCTAGTTGCAGTCTGTCGAGATGGCTGCGTGAGCCGATGGAGGCTCTGTTTTAGTTGCTCCCTTGAGGAGGGTGTGCGACTTGTCAGCGGGCTGTGAAGCTGATGTGCGATTTGTCTGCCGACCATTGGATGAATCGGTAGCTGTTGCTCGTGTCGAGGGTCGTGATTCCTCGGTGGGCAAGATTGTGGCTGCGGTGCCATGGTGGATTCTCGCGTTGTCTGAGGTGATGCCGGACTGTGTCCTTTGGTATATGCCTGCTCTGTTGGCCAGTGTGCTCGGCGCGAGGAGCGAGGTGTTGCTTGTGATTGTAAGTCTGGCTGTGTCCCTCAGGATAGGTGTTTTCGTGAGAATCGAGGTTTTCTGTGCTGGGGCCCTGACAGCGTTGTCAGTTCGTTCAGTGTTCTTCCCCTGTGACTTCGTGCTTGGTCCTGAATTTCGAGGACGAAATTCCTTTAAGGGGGGAGGGCTGTAATGCCCCGGGATTTTCGGATCCTTCTTCGTGGGTCCCGAATCTGGTTTTTCGGAGTGTCCGACTCCGTTGTATCCGAAATTTCGTTTCGGACATCTTTCGTGTTCGGATCGGCGCGATCCGGAGTCGTTTCGGAGGCCCGGAGGCGTTCCGCGACTTTTTTCGCGTGTGTTTTCTGATTCCCGGCGTGGGTTTCGGCTTTCCCTTCGGAACCTCGTTGCGGGTGAACCGGGCCGTTCACCTAGGCGAGTGTGGTACCATTGTGATCGGTGCGTTCCGAGGATCGCGAGGGTGTGATTTTCGTAATTTTCTGAATTTATCAAATTTTCGGGTTTTCCTATATATATTAACCCTTTTCCTCTCTCCCCCTCTCATTCTCTCTTTCTCACTCTCTCTCTTCTCTCACGCCCTCTTTCTCCCCTCTCTTCTCTGGCGGCCGACGGAGCGAGGCGGGGGCGAGGCGGAGGCGGCGCGGGCGAGGACGCGGGCGAGGATGGGCGAGGATCGAGGCGGTGGAGGCGCGTGGGAGCTCGTGGCGCGGTCGCGAGCCGGCGAGGGTTTCACGGCGTTTCTTCGCGGATCGGTGAGCTCGGGGCGCGAAATCTTCGGTGGAGGTAGGGTGATGGTTCCCCAGCTCGTGCACTTCCTTTCCCGCGAGTTTCGTAGGCCGTGGTGAGCCGAGCGGGTGGAATCGGGGTTTTTGGGCAAAACCCATGTTTTTAGGGCTTGTGGGTCGATCTCCCGTTTCATTGCGTTTTAGGCCGATCCGAGGCCGTAGATGCATGCTAGGGGCTTCTGGGGAGCTTCCCCCTTATTTTCCCCCTCTCCTGTGGAGGTATGGGGGCGTGGGACGAGTTTTGGGTCGTTTCCCGCCGTAGCATTTTCGGAAGGAAGTGACGGTCCTTCCAGTGACCGTCACTTGGTGTAACGCGCCTAGGCAGGGCCGTTACATTCCCCTTCTGTTGGCCTTTGGTGGTCTGTGGGTGTGACGGTCCCACGATAGACCGCCAGGTTCTGTGACGCACCAGGGCTAGACCGTTAGAGTCTCTTCCGTTGGTTTTCGGGTCAGGCGTGTGACGCACCAGGGCTGGCGCGTCACAGCCTTGTGACGCCCCAGGGTGGGTGCGTCACATTCCCTGTTACCCAGCTGAGAGCTGGGGGTGTGACGGTGCCCTCTGGACCGTTACATGCTTGTAACGCGCCCAGGGTGGGCCGTCAGAGCCGTTTTATCCGTTGGGGAGGGCAGCGTGTGTGATGCGCCAGGCCAGACGCGTTACATCCGTGTAACGCGTTGGGGCAAGCGCGTTACATCCTGCTTTCACGCTGAGAGCGTGAGGCGTGTAACGCACCAGGGCAAGCGCGTTACATTCGTGTAACGCGTTGGGCCAGGCGCGTTACATCCTGTGTTTCTTCGGGCCGTGTAATGGCCTGCGTTAGGCCGCCAGGTGGATGTGACGGTCTCGCCTAGACCGTTACAACCCTGTGACGGTCTAGGGCTAGACCGTCAGGCTTTCTGTTGTTCCGAGGTGAGTCTTTGTGTTCTCCGCCCTACTCCGCAATGTGTGGATCCCCGGTCGACCCGGTTGGGACCCAGTGGTCGACCTGCGGTCTTGTGAGTGTCTCTGACACCCTTGGGTTTCTGTGTCCGTGTTTTGAGGGTGTCGGGAGGACCGTGTTATCTCGTTTAGCGTGCCCGTAGGGTTGAGAGTCCGGGTGACTTCTCGCGTGCTGGGCCTTCGTGTTACGCTCGATCGAGTCACCGTGTATCGGTGTGTGTGCGGTGGGGTCTCCCCCGCATGTCGTGGGTTTCTTTGGAAGGCGATTCCCATGTGGGCCACGTGGTTGGTATTGGACTGCGAGTCCAGTTATCCGGCCTGGGGCTAGAGGTTTACCGCTTGTTCCAAGATGGGAAATCGTCGTGGCGGCTTGTGTGCTATCTTGGGAATCGTGCTTCTATGTTTTCCGTGTGGCCCGTGTGGGTGGCCTTAGTCCTTTACGTTCCCTTCCCAAGGGAATGGTCTTGGCAGCTCGTGTGTTGTCTCGGTGCTCGTGCTACCGTGGTTTTAGACCTAGAGATTGGACTAGATTGACGGCCTTGTGCTGTTGCGTACAACGGTCTTAACCCCGAGTCTTGTGACTCAAGGACCGTTGGGTGTAGTGTGTCTAGAGGACTGTCCAGAGTCCAGTGACTTAGCGTCACTTGGGTTTTCTCGACTCTCGCGCACGGTGTGTGCGTGACCGTGGACTGCAAGTCCTGTTTCTTCTCTGACTGTGGTCACCGTGTGACGGGGCCGGTACGTGGGCTGGTCCCCGTACGTCGTCGGATGCAGACGTTGTTTTCCGTTGAGAGTCTACTCCTTCAGTGACCCTCCACTAGTCGTAGCCCACCAGTACGAGGTGCTGGTCTCACCTGGGAGTGGTGTACGGGCACCCACCTTTCGAGACGGTTTGTGGACCGGTTACCGTAGGCCTCTCGTCTTAGCCAGAGTCCGGCTGCGGGGGAAAACCGGTCAGAGGGCCAGACCTAGGACGCGTGGTCTGTGTGTGCACACGTGGTTGGGGGCGGTTGGACCCACGTCGACGGGCGTGACCCCAGCTAGTCACTTGTTTGTGGTTACTTGTACGGTGTTCGCGCCTCAGGTAGGACCTACCACGTAAGGCGGTTCACCTGCGGTGCGGTGTAAGACGTCAGGGGACGCTACCGGCTGTGCTTCTAGTGGGTGGTACTCCTGTCGAGTACGGAGTGACAGACTGTCAGTTTCTGTGTCTTTGACCTTCGGGTTTCGGTCGTGTTGACCGTTGAGTTTCGGTTGGTTCGCCGTGACGCGTATGTTGGTTTTCGCGTCATGAGATTAGTGCTAGTGGCTTTACCGAGGTTGTGTCTTGTTGTGCGGTACCCGCGATCGGATGGTCGGGGTTGCACCTTGGACAGCGTGTCTAGGTCGGCTGTGTCCGGGGGACAGGCCTCTGCGGCATGGTTGCCGTGTGTTGTTACTTCGGTAGGCGGTACTAGCGTGGTTTGGTGGCTTCGACTGCGTGATCGAGGTGCCTTCCGGTACAGTAAGAGTAGCTGTAGTGCCGAGTTTTGACCGGCCACCGGTTTGCTGTTCCTGCTGTAGTTGTAGCTCTCCTTTCCGCTACCGCCGTTGTTTCCGGTTGGGGTTCCGCGGGATCCCTGCTGAGTCTCTGTTTTGGAGACTCATTCCCTGCTTTTCAGGTGTTGCGGTTCTTCCTCGTGGTTCGAGGATGCGGAGCGGGGTTCTCAGTTGCCAGCTTACCGGGCCGAGTGTTCACTTGGCATGTGGTACATTTTACTGCTTTAGACTGTACTTTCTGTTGGACTGGACTCTGTTGTAGCTGTTGTTGTTCTTTCTTTCAGCTTCTTGTTGTTGGTTGTCCTGCATTATTTCCTATTTCTTTGTGTCTCCACACTCCTTTTAGCCCTTCCGAGCTCTCCCGGCTCGTGGGCGGCGGTGCGAGTCTCGGGTTATCGGGTCTTCCCTATAATCGGATTCTCGGGTCGTTACACCTACCCAGGAGATGATTGCTCAAACCTAATGCCAGCTTGATGAGTTTCAATGTCGGATTGATCCTAAGTCCTCCTTGAGGATTCCATTCGCATTTCAAGGTCTTCGGCTTCCGCCATCTTCACAAATTCCCGCATATCGCCGTTATGGTGGAGTTGGTGACTCGTATGTACACTTAAAGGAGTTTCTTTATGAGTCGGCCCAGTTTCGGCATGACCAATACTTGATGGCTTACTTGTTCGGTCTGTCATTGGAAGGCCCGGCTCGAGATTGGTTCTTTTCATTGTCGCAAGATCAAGTGGTGAATTTTCAAGCCGTTCAAGAGAAATTTCTTCAGTAGTTTCAAGACCAGGTTAGGCCCAAGTATTCTATCGCGGATATGGCCCATGAGAAGATGAAGCCCGACGAGGAATTATCCACTTTTGCCGACCGCTGGCGTCGTCTTGCCGTGCAAGTCCCGGGACACATTCCGGAGGGATAGCAAATCAAGATGCTAATTTCTAATGCAACGCTCGAATATCGGTTCATCTTAGCCCTCAACGACATTACCTCATGGCAATAATTATACAGCCGAGCCCGCTTCATTCGCCAACAAATCCAAGATTCCCTTGACCCCGAGTCTCCAACATCCACCTCCACATATCAGCCTTCACCCTCCATGTGCCAACCCTACGCTCCCATGAGTCAGCTCTCCATGAGTCAGCCTTCCACCGCATATCCCTCCACGAGCCAACCTCCCGCCTCAACATACCCATATGCCTCCGTATATCAACCTTC
Organism: Amorphophallus konjac; assembly: GCA_022559845.1. Lineage (NCBI taxonomy): Eukaryota > Viridiplantae > Streptophyta > Magnoliopsida > Alismatales > Araceae > Amorphophallus > Amorphophallus konjac. The sequence continues at coordinate 212,106,974 of CM040129.1, forward strand.
CATGAGTCAGCCTCCCCCTTCCACATACCCGTCTCCATCTCCACTTCCGGTCAACGGAACACCACATCCCGAGTAAGTAGATGTCGTCTATATACCCTCTCATCCCGTTCCACATATGTCATCACCAAAGCCCTCCACCACTAGCCACGCACTCTTGCCTACGCAACCTCCACTTCTGTCTCCACAAACTTCTCCACCATTACATATCCCTCGGCATCCAACTTGCTCGAAGCAGGCTCCTCGTCTTCCGTTGTCGGAGTGTTTCACCGATACCTTTCGGGCTTTGATGGCCACTCACGCGTTGCCGCTCTCTCCGGTTGTGCCTTGTTGACCCGCGGTTGGGGATATGCTCCAGTTCTGTTATTTCCACCGCCAACAGGGGCATTTAGTTGAGGATTGCCCTGAGTTCTGAGATTATGTTTATGATCTGGAAGCTAAGAAAAGGATTGATTGGGCCACTATTCACAAAGTCATTTTACATCTTCGCAGCCAATAGCAGTAGCAAGAAGTGCCACCCGGGCAGTCGTCTCTGTTACTTCAAGACTAGGGGCACCCCTGTGGTTCTTTATCTAGCGATGCACCCGCTCCATCGCCTACTCCGTTATCTACCCCATCTTTGCCACCTTCTACACCGTCTCCGTCACCTCCACCAACCCAGGCTCTTGCTCAGGCTAGTGCCTCCACTGCCTCCGCTTCCTCCATTGCCACCACCGCTTCCACTCCCAACACCGCTCGGCGTGTTGTATCGATACGTCAACGGTGGACACCACGACCTTCCCCTTTGCCTACATCACCTTCTCCACCTCCATCTCCATCACCATATCTATTGCCTATTCCATTACTTCTACCATCTCCGCCGCCTTTGCCATCCCCTTCATCATCTTCACCTGAGCCTGAGCGAGCTCCACCTCCGCCTTCACCTTCACCCACAACCCCTTTGCCTCCACCTAAACACACCATCCCCATTAAACCTTCCATGCCTTCTAAGCCTTTTACATACATTTCTTCATCTACTTCCACCCCACGAAGCGGGTGTGTGCTCTCTTCGGTGCCCCTCGGGTCTGGTCCCCAAGAAGACAATGAGCCGAGTCAGGGTAGTTCAGTGTCGGTTGTTCCATTCATGATTCAAGATTTCATCTACTGCATGTCGATCCGGGTCCTAGTCTCGGGCTACTTTGGGACTGATGAGCCTATGCTTCCGAAGATGGTTGTCAAGAAGAGTTCCCTCGCACTAGTGCCAGTTTCTTCACAAGCGAGGCCGGTGACAATCTCCTTGCTCGCCGGTGGGTTTATCGTTGATGTTGTTATTTCCTCTCGCTCGATTGCTGTTCAGTTCGTTGGTCAAGAAGGGTTCTCTACCCGCATTGTGCTAATGTGTACGGCTGCCAGAAGATTGATGAGTTTTATATTCAAGGGGCGGTTTGCCGTATCTTCTGCACTTTCTAAGGATATTCTGCACATCTTATGCAATCTCTCTCGATTTATCAGTACGCCGGCCACGTCAACGCCGTGCATTGATCTCCCTCAGCTTCATCCGTCTCTTCTATCAAGGGAGCTATGCTTCAGGCCTGATTTCCTAGTAGAGTTGTTGAATCTCATATTGTTTGTGCCGAGAGATGAAACTCCATGGTTTTTTGATAGTTCGTTGTAACGTGCCCCGTCTAGCGCGTTACTTGCTTCGTGTGTTTTGTGTTTTGAGGGTTATTGGCCCTGACGGCCCCGGTCTAGCGCGTCAGGTGTGTGTAACGTGCCCGGTGTTGGCCGTTACATGTTGTTTTCTGTGTTTAGAGTTGGATAGGGCAGTGTGTGTGACGGCTTGTCGCCCGACCGTCACTGTGTGTGTAATGGCCCAGGTCTAGACCGTCATATGTTTGTAGCAGTCTAGGGGTGGTGCTTTACATGCCTTGTGCTCCGATTTCCGTGATTTCAGTTTCGGCTTGTCTTGGCTTGTCCGTGTGGTATGCCCGTTGTCCCGTGGATGTCTTCTGACGTCCTATGAGGGCTAAGACTATGTTGTAAGGTGGCCATGAGTCTTCTTGACTGAGGTAGGATCCTCTATCCTACTTTTTGAGCATTGTTGTTAGGTTCTGGTCAACCCGGTGTGACCCAGTGGTTGACGTGTGACCTATTGTGTGCGTGTCTTGGCGGTTCTGTCCGGCCCGAGACACCGGTTCTGGATGCCTCGAGGTATTGCCTTACCTCGTTTTGTATGTCCAATTGTGTTGAGGGTTTCTGGTTTTCCCTCAGGTCTCCGTGTGTTGTTTTCTGCGGAGTGTGGTTTCTTCTGGCTTAGGATTAGACCGATTGGCGGCTTGTTCCGCTGTTTGTGACGATCTTGCCTTTGAGTCGTTCGACTCGGGATCGTTACGTGGTAGGTCTAGTTGCCTAGTCCTGAGTCTGTCGGTAGTAGTTGTACTGCCAGTTGTGCTTCGTAGTACGTGTGACAGGGCTTCAGTAGACTGTATGTACTTTAGCACTTGTGTTTTAGAGTCCGTGCCTTGTGACCCTCCACTAGTCGTAGCCTGTGACGTAGGCTTTTTAGTACGTCACCCACCGGGAGTTGTGGACGGGCGGTTTCCCGTTACACGGTTTTTAAGCTAGTTCTGTGGGCCCCGGCCAACGGTAGCGTCCTACCGAGGGGAATACTAGCTAGAGGCCTAGCCTAGGTAGTGGTCAGTGTGTGCACACGTTGTCAGGGACTGAGGACTTGCGCCGACGGACATGACCCTGACTAGTCACTCGCAGCTTGGTACTGCGATCCTGTGTCCGTAGTTGCCGTTCTTCCTTGGAATTGTTGTTCCTTGGACCTGGTTCTTAGTGTGTCTAGTCTCCTCTGTGCTGCACACGGTCTGGTGGACGTGACACTTGAGGCGTAGTGTAAGACGTCAGTGGACGCATCTGGCTGTCCTTCTAGTGTGAGGGTACTCCTATCACTTGACCAGTGACTCTCGGCGTTTCTCGTGCGTTGCAACCTTTGCGAGTGGCCCTCTCGTGGCTGTACTCGAGGTCGGTGTCCTGTAGTGTGCGCGACGTTCTGGTCGTGCGTGGGGCTGTGTGCACGACGTTTCTGCTCATGTTTGGTTGTCGTGTGTCTAGGTCTTTTCTAGACCTTTTTGTTATGCGTTGTTGGCTTTTGCCTTCTTCTTTGGTGTAGGTCGACGGACTGGTGTACCCTACTATGTGAGTTTGGGGTTGACCGTCTGTTGTCTTTTGGAGTAGCTTAGAGTGCCGAGTTCTCCTCGGTGGCCGTGTTCCGTGTTTTACGGCCTCGCTCTTCTTTGTTGTTGAGCTCCCCTTGCTCGTTGCCTGTTCCCTACTCATGCTGTCCCCGTTCTGTTTACAGCTTTGTAGTGTAGCTTTTCCTGCTTTGCTACATTTGTTGTTAGTGTTGCTTCCGTTGCACTGTGCATTTTTTAGTGGGGATCCGCGTGACCCCTACTGCGTTTCTGTTTAGAGACTCACCCCTGCTTTTCAGGTGGGTTTCACCGTCTACCTCTGCTGTTCCTGGTGGAGCACGTTGTTGTAGCTGCCAACTGTACCTGTGTCGGGCTTCCCCCGACTTCTGTGTACGTTTTTTTCTGTCAGACTGTACTTGTTGTCTTTCATTTGGACTAGACTCTGGTGTATAATTGTAAAATTTGAATTATTAATGAAAATATAATTTTATTTCTGCTACTTTAGCAAACCGTTCTAATGAAATTTAATTGCTTGCAGTTATATCTGTCAGTTCAATGTACTACACGATAGTCCTTTTTCCCTTCGGCGCTTTCCCGCGCTTGGGAGGCCTCGCGGGTCCCTTGCGGTACCACGTGTATCCGGTAGTCCTACCGGGTACACCAGGTATCCGGAATCCAGGTCGTCACAGTGAGAATTTATGAAGGAGGGTGAAAATAACAAAGAATTGCCGGCGTTGAAAATGCTATACATAGAAGGAGTTATGATGGAATGGGTGGCCCTAAATATGAATGGGCTTTCAATTTTTGCATGGTCGCACAAATGACTTTGATCGTATGTGAGAGAAGGCGTAAGAATAATTATTATAATAAAACTGATGGGTAGGGGCGAGAATAGGGGAGAGGATGGAAATAGCACCGATTTGACACATTTAAAATATATTTTTCACTGAAGAATTCGTGAAGAATAGAGTGACTCAAAACCCCACTGGATCATGAACTCTCCCATGGCGACGCGGGTTACCTTTATTATACCCTATCGAAGAGGGTGAGAATAAATGATGGGGGTGAAAATAACAAAGAATCGGCGGGGTTGAAAATACTATACATAGAAAGAGTTATGATGGAATGGGTGGCCCTAAATATGAATGGGCCTTCAATTTTGATACAGTCGCGTAAATGACTTTAATCATATGTGAGAGAAGGCATAAGAATAATTATTATAAGGAATTTTTGCATGAAAACTATTGTTAGAAGTGAATTTGTAGAAAAACTATTCGTAGAAATGCATTAGGAGATATATCACTGAGTTAATTCAAATAGTGCATAAATGTCATTTAAGCGTAATTTTTTTACAAGTTTTTGGCAAAAATAAGTGATATATCTGTAAATAAATATGGCATTTTGGCACAATTTATATTTACACAATGATATGCCTGCTAATACATTTGCAGGAATGGTTTTTTTACAAATTCCCATTTAACAATGGTTTTCATGTAGAAAATCCTTATTATAATAAAACTACTAGGCAACAGCGAGAATAGGGGAGGGGATTGAAATAACATCGATTTGACATATTTAAAAAATATTTTTCGCCTAAGAATTCGTGATGAATAGAGCGACTCAAAATCCTACGAGGTCATAAACTCTCCCACGGCCATGCGGGTTACCCTTATTATACCCTATCGAAAGGGGTGAGAATAAATGAAGGGGGTGAAAATAATAAAGAATTGGTGGGGTTGAAAATGCTATACACAGAAGGAGTTATGATGGAATAGGTGCTCCTAAATATAAATGGGCCTTCAATTTTTACACAGTCGCACAAATGGCTTTAATCGTATGTCAGAGAAGACGTAAGAATAATTATTATAATAAAATTGATGGGTAGGGGTGAGAATAGGGGAGATGATGGAAATATCACCGATTTGACTCATTTAAAAAATATTTTTCGGTGAAGAATTCGTGATGAAATGAGTGACTCAAAACCCCCCTAGGTGATTAACTCTCTCACGGCCACGTGGGTTACCCTTATTCTTCCCTAATAAAGGGGGTGAGAATAAATGAAGTGGGATGAAAATAACAAAGAATTAGCTAGGTTGAAAATGTCATACATAGAAGGAGTTATGATGGAATGGGTGGCCCTAAATATGAATGGGCCTTCAATTTTTGCGCAGTCGCACAAATGGCTTTGATCGAATGTGAGAGAAGGCGTAAGAATAATTATTATAATAAAACTGATGGGCAGGGGTGAGAATAGGTGAGAGGAAGGAAATGTTGGGTCCCGCGAGGTGTAAACGGATCTAGAAAGGGGGGTTGAATAGATCATTTCACAAGCTTTGGCCTATTTAAAACTCTTAGTTAGCGGAAGCTTAAACCACTCTTATAAAGTGAATGAATCACTTAGGCACAATGCACATTTGTGAACTTGAACGAAATAAGCCTTGTACTGCAGGGATCATAAAGCATAACACTAGAACATGCAATAGCTTGCAACAACCGTGCGTGTGTGTATGTGCTATGTTGATCACTCAAAGTGCATATGTGTGTGAACAATCTAACCAAGTATGGAAGCACACGAACCTGCGAATGGGGTTAGAAGATATAGATCAATCACACACGATAAACAACCTACAACACAGGGATTTTTAAGGTGGTTCGGTTGCAACCCCGGAACCTACGTCCACCCCTCACCAAAACCCGGTGAGGCTTCCTTGCTGACTCACAGCTTGACCGGGGAAACGCCCCAACCACAGAACAGAGAAAGCCCTCTTTCTGTCTTCCTACACACAAAGCCGACAGGGACGGCTACACCGCAAATCGGAGAACTCCCGATTGCCTTCCTACTAACCACCGATAGGGATGATTCTCAAGTTCAAGTGTTTGAAAGAAATGGAATAAAAATAACTTATGAAAAACACTCAACAAGATATAGAATATGCTTAAGAGAAAAGATCTTGTCTGAGGTTTGCTGGAGCTTGAATCTCTTGAGGATTTGATGAATAACTTCTTCCCGGAGTACTGTTCACAGCTACAGTACTCGAACTCCTCTCTCTTGAACACACCCTTGCAGCCTCCTTTGATCTCCCTTATTAGCCTTGCTTGCTTCTACTCTTCCTTGGAGGTTGATGGATTGAGATGTGAGCTTGAATCACCTTGAGTTGATGGAGAGATTGTATGGATGTAGCTTTGATGACCTTTGATCCTCTTGAGTTGATGAAGAGGTTTATGGATACAGCTTTGATCACCTTTGAGAGCCTTGAATGCTTCTTGCTTGCTTGGAGGTTGTTTGGCTTCAGATCTCACCTTGAAACACCTTGGAAGGATGAAGAACTCCTACCCTAAACACTGTTCACGGAGGTGCTATAGTGCCCGCGAAATGGCCTCCCTTGAGCTCTCTTTGATTCACTTCATCAACTACATCAACTAGGGTTTCTAACCCTATTGTATTGGTTTTATAGACTTTGAATGGTCTATAGACAAGCCTCAGACCAGATCCACAAATCATGGGTGTTTAGGTGACTTTTGGATTAAACAAATCCATGTTGAATGGTCCTTTTCGAAGTTGGAAACAAAGTCAACATTGAAGGCTCGAGGCTGGCGGTCGACCTGCAGCTCCTGGCGGTCGACCGCTACTGTGAAATGCTGTAGACGAATGGCCCCTGGGATTTCCGGTCGGGGTCAGTCCGTTAGCTGCTTCAGCTCCGTCGTTCAACTCCATTAGCAGTCTGTGCATGTCTGTGGCATCAACATTGACTGTCTTGAGGATTTATATTTGATTATATTGCTCTTATAATCAAAATTTTGTTCCGGGGGCTCCGCCCCCGGAAACCCCCGCAACGGGCGCTGCCCCCTTGACCCCCACGACCTGATCGGGCAGGTCGATCCTCGCGACTTAACTGCGCAGGTCGATCCGCGTGCGAGGGCGCAACCATTGATCGTTTACCTTTGCCATTTCCACTGAATTCCTTGGATTATCTTGTAGCATGCTATCAAGAAGTTGCACCGACCTAGAACCATCCATAAGATAAGACATGCACTGACCATATGAGGAGTGTGCAATGACCTTATGTGTGATGCTTTTCAACTTGATTCCTGTGCTTGAAACATGCTAGATTTACGTGCAACCAATATTGGCGTATGCCTTGATATCTGTGTACTGGAAGTGTTGTTCAAGCTCTTGATCTTGATCGTTTGCACTGGAAGTGTAATGACATGAACACTGCAACCAATATTGGCGTATGCCTTGATATCTGTGTACTGGAAGTGTTGTTCCAGCTCTTGATCTTGATCGTTTGCACTGGAAGTGTAATGACCTGAAATGTATGAGTATTAACATTATCAAATGCAGGTATAGTTCATTAATGACTACAGAGGCCGACATCATCAAAACTATAAAAGTAATCATGTGGCACACATGTTCAATAGGAAATAGCACAGATTCGACACATTTAAAAAATATTTTTCGTCGAAGAATTCGTGATGAATAGAGCGACTCAAAACCCCACCGGGTCATAAACTCTCCAACGGCTACGCGGGTTACCCTTATTATACCCTATCGAAGGGGGTGAGAATAAATGAAGGGGGTAAAAATAACAAAGAATCAGTGGGGTTGAAAATGCTATACATAGAAGGAGTTATGATGAAATGAGTGGCCCTAAATATGAATCAGCCTTCAATTTTTGCATGGTCGTACAAATGACTTTAATCGTATGTGGGAGAAGGCGTAAGAATAATTATTATAATAAAACTGATGGGCAGGGACGAGAATAGGAGAGAGGATGGAAATAGCACCGATTTGACATATTTAAAAAATATTTTTCGTTTAATAATTCGTGATGAATAGAGCGACTCAAAATCTCACTGGGTCATAAACTCTCCCACGTCTACATGGGTTACCCTTATTCTACCCTATCGAAGGGGGTGAGAATGAACGAAGGGGGTGAAAATAACAAAGATTTTCCGGGGTTGAAAATGCTATACACAGAAGGAGTTATGATGGAATGAGTGACCCTAAATATGAATGTGCCTTCAATTTTTACACGGTCGCACAAATGGCTTTAATCGCATGTGAGAGAAGGCGTAATAATAATTATTATAATTAAACTGATAGGTAGGGGCGAGAATAGGGGAGAGGATAGAAATAGTACTGATTTAACACATTTAAAATATATTTTTCGCTGAAGAATTCGTGAAGAATAGAGCAACTCAAAACCCCACAGGGTCATAAACTCTCCCACGGCGACGCGAGTTACCCTCATTATACCCTATCGAAGGGGGTGAGAATAAATGAAGGGGGTGAAAATAACAAAGAATCGGCGGGGTTGAAAATACTATACATAGAAGGAGTTAGGATGGAATGGGCGACCCTAAATATGAATGGTCCTTCAATTTTTCACAATTGCGTAAATGACTTTAATCGTATGTGAAAGAAGACATAAGAATAATTATTATAATAAAACTATAGGGCAGGGGCGAGAATAGGGGAGAGGATGAAAATAGCACCGATTTGATGTATTTATAATATATTTTTCGTTGAAGAATTCGAGAAGAATAGAGTGGCTAAAATCTCACTGAGTCATAAACCCTCCCACGGCGACGCGGGTTACCCTTATTATACCCTATCGAAGGGGAGAGAATAAATGAAGGGGGTGAAAATAACAAAGAATCGACAGGGTTGAAAATGGTATACATAGAAGGAGTTATGATGGAATGGGAGGCCCTAAATATGAATGGACCTTCAATTTTTGCACGATCGCACAAATGATGTTAATTGTATGTGAGAGAAGGCATAAGAAAACTTATTATAATAAAACTGTTGGACAGGGGCGAGAATAGGGGAGGGGATGGAAATAGCACCGAATTAACACATTTAAAAAATATTTTTTGCCTAAGAATTCGTGATGAATAGAGCGACTCAAAACCCCACTAGGTTATAAACTCTCCCACGGCTACGCAGGTTACCCTTATTCTAACCTATCGAAGGGGGTGAGAGTAAATGAAGGGGGGTGAAAATAACAAAGAATCGGCGGGGTTGAAAATGCTATACATAGTATGAATTATGATGGAATGTGTGATCCTAAATATGAATCGGCCTTCAATTTTTGCACGGTCGCACAAATGACTTTACTCATATGTGGGAGAAGACGTAAGAATAATTATTATAATAAAACGGATGGACAGGTGTGAGAATAGGAGAGAGGATGGAAATAGCACAGATTTGACACATTTAAAATATATTTTTCGCTGAAGAATTAGTGAAGAATAGAGCAACGCAAAATCTCATTGGGTCATAAACTCTCCCACGGTGACGCGGGTTACCCTTGTTATACCCTATCGAAGGGGGTGAGAATAAATGAAGGTGGGTGAAAATAATAAAGAATCGACGGGGTTGAAAATGCTATACATAGAAGGAGTTATGATGGAATGGGTGGCCCTAAATATGAATGGGCCATCAATTTTTGCACAGTCGCACAAACGACTATTTTTTGTCAAAAAATTCGTGATGAATAGAGCAACTCAAAATTCCACTCGGTCATAAACTTTCCCATGGCTACGCGGGTTATCCTTATTCTACCTTATCGAAGGGGGTGAGAATAACAAGGAATCGGTGGGGTTAAAAATACTAGACACAGAAGGAGTTATGATGGAATGGGTGGCCCTAAATATGAATGGGACTTCAATTTTTACACGAACGCACAAATGACTTTAATCGTATGTGAGAGAAGACGTAAGAATAATTATTATAATAAAATTGATGGGCAGTGACGAGAATAGGGGAGAGGATGGAAATAGTACCGATTTGACACATTTAAAAAAATTGTCAAAAAATTCGTGATGAATATAGTGACTCAAAACTCCACTGGGTCATAAACTCTCCTACGGCAACGCGGTTTACCCTTATTATACCCTATCGAAGGGGGTGAGAATAAATGAAGGGAGGTGAAAATAACAAAGAATCGGTGGGGTTGAAAATGTTATATATGTAAGTAGTTATGATGGAATGGATGGCCCTAAATATGAATGGGCCTTTAATTTTTGCACGGCCGCACAAATGACTTTAATCGTATGTGAGAGAAGGCGTATGAATAATTATTATAATAAAACTGATGGGCATGTGCGGGAATAGGGGAGGGGACGGAAATAGCACCGATTTGACATATTTTAAAAAAAATTTTATCAAAGAATTCATGATGAATAGAGTGACTCAAAATCTCATTGGGTCAGAAACTCTCTCAAGGCTATGTGAGCTAGCCTTATTATACCCTATCAAAGGGGGTACGAATAAATGAAGGGGGGTGAAAATAACAAAGAATCGGCGGGGTTGAAAATGCTATACACAGAAGTTGTTATGATGGAATGGGTGGCCTCAAATATGAATGTGCCATCAATTTTCGCACAGTCGCACAAATGACTTTAGTCGTATGTGAGGGAAGAGTAAGAATAATTATTATAATAAAACTGTTGGGTACGGGCGAGAATAAGGGAGGGGATGGAAATAGCACCGATTTGACACATTGAAAAAATATTTTTCGTCGAAAAATTCTTCATGAATAGAGTGACTCAAAATCTCACTGGGTCATAAACTATCTCACGGCTACGCGGGTTACCCTTATTATACCCTATCGAAGGGGGTGAGAATAAATAAAGGGGGGTAAAAATAACAAAGAATCGGCGGGGTTGAAAATGCTATACATAGATGTAGCTATGATGGAATGGGTGGCCCTAAATATGAATGGACCATCAATTTTCGCATAGTCGCACAAATGACTTTAGTCATATGTGAGAGAAACGTAAGAATAATTATTATAATAAAACTACTGGGCAGGGGCGAGAATAGGGGAGGGGATGGAAATAGCACTGATTTGACATATTTAAAAAATATTTTTTACCGAAAAATTACTCATGAATCGAGCGACTCAAAATCTCACTGGGTCATACACTCTCTTATGACTACGCGGATTACTCTTATTATACTCTATCGAAGGGGGTGAGAATAAATGAAGGGGGTGGAAAATAACATAGAATCGGCTGGGTTGAAAATACTATTAATAGAAGGAGTTATGATGAAATGGGTAGCCCTAAATATGAATGGACCTTCAATTTTTAGACGGTCGCATAAATGACTTTAATCGAATGTGTGAGAAGTCATAAGAATAATTATTATAATAAAATTGATGGGCAGGGACAAGAATAGGTGCGAGGATGGAAATAACACAGAGTTGACACATTTAAAAAATATTTTTCGTCGATTAATTCGTGATGAATAGAGCGACTCAAAATCCCACCAGGTCATAAACTCTCCAACGGCTACGCGGGTTACCCTTATTATACCCTATGGAAGGGGGTGAGAATAAATGAAGGGGGGGTGAAAATAACAAAGATTCGGCGGAGTTGAAAATACTATACATAGTTGGAGTTATGATAGAATGGGTGGCCCTAAATATGAATCGGCCTTCAATTTTTGCATGGTCGCACAAATGACTTTAATCATATATGGTAGAAGACGTAAGAATAATTATTATAATAAAACTGATGGGCAGGTGCGAGAATAGGAGAGGATGGAAATAGCACCGATTTGACATATTTAAAAAATATTTTTCACCAAAGAATTCGTGATGAATAGAGCGACTCAAAACCCCACTGGGTCACAAACTCTCCCACGGCTATATGGGTTACCCTTATTCTATCATATCGAAGAGTGTGAGAATAAATGAAGGGGGGTGAAAGTAACAAAGAATTGTCGGGGTTGAAAATGCTATACACAGAAGGAGTTATGATGGAATAGGAGACCCTAAATATGAATGGGCGTTCAATTTTTGCACGATCACACAAATGACTTTAATCGTATGCGAGAGAAGATGTAAGAATAATTATTATAATAAAACTAATGGGTATGGGCGAGAATAGGGGAGAGGATGGAAATAGTACCGATTTGACACATTTAAAATATATTTTCTGGTGAAGAATTCGTGAAGAATAAAGCGACTCAAAACCTCACTGGGTCATAAACTCTCTCACGGTGACGTGGGTTACCCTTATTATACACCATCGAAGGGGGTGAGAATAAATGAAGGGGGTGAAAATAATAAAGAATCGGCGAGGATGAAAATACTATGCATAGAAGGAGTTATTGTAACGACCCGGAGTTCAGGATACCGATATACCGATAACATCGATACACCGGTACCAAGAACTGGGGAGGCCACCCAAGAGGCTGATGAGGCCCCTGAAGGGTTAGGAAGGCATGTACAGAGTACATTGAAGCCACAGAGATATAACAAGAAGCAATTAAATTTCATTAGATTGGATTGCTAAAGTAGCAGAAATAAATTACCTTTTCATTAATAATTTGACAATTACAATTATACACAGAGTCCAGCCCAAAGGAAAGACAACAAGTCTAGCACAGTACAGTCTGACAGAAAGAAACGTACACAGAAGTCGGGAGAAGCCCGACGCAGGTACGGCTGGCAGCTACAACGGCAAATGCGCACTCCACCAGGAACAGCAGAGGCAGACGGCGAAACCCACCTGAAAAGCAGCAGGGGTGAGTCTCAACAGAAACTCAGTAAGGGTCACGCGGATCCCCACTGGACAGCGCATAAAGCAACGGAAGCAACAACAAAGTAGCAGGAACAGCGGGTGTAGCAAAGCGGGAAAAGCTACACTACAAAGCTGTAAACAGAACAGGTACAGCAGGAGTAGGGAACAGGCAGGAGAGGGGTGAGAACTCGCACCAACAAGCGGCTGCCGAACTAACCTCGGCACCCCAAACTACTCCAAACAAAAAGGCAACAGATGGTTGAACCCTAAACTCACACAGAAGGGTACGCCAGTCTGTCAACCAGCCCCAAACAATCAAGGTCTAGACAAGACCTAGACAGACGCCAAACAAACATGTACACGAGCGGAAACGCCATGCACAACGCCCCACGCACGATCGAAACATCGTGCGGACGACAAAACACTGACCCCGAGTGCAGCCACGAACGGGCGACTCGCAAAGGTCACAACGCGCAAGAAAATGCGAAGAGTCACGCGTCACGTGACGGAAGTACCCCCTTTCAAAGCCAGCCGCGTCCACTGACGTCTTACGCCGCACCTCAAGTGTCTCACCTACAGCACTGCCACAACAGCAGCAGAGACGCAGACACGAGCTGAACCAAACAGGAACAACCGAACAAGTAACTAGTCAGGGTCACGCCCGTCGACGTAAGTCCTCAATCCCTCACCACGTGTGCACACACTGGCTATAGCCCAAGCCAGGTCCTCTAGCTAGTATTCTCCCTCGGTAGGACGCTACCGTTGGCTAGGAGCCCGCGGAACTAACTACAAACCGCTCATCGGGAACACCCCTCCGCCATCCGCTAGCGGGTCGGCACTCAACAGACCTTAGGGCAACAACAAGTGGAGGCTTCACGCGACACAGAAGCTCAAAACACAAGTGCCGAAGTACAAACAGGCAACCACGCCCCTCAACACGTACTTCGAGGCACCAACTGGCAGCATCGCCACTGCCGACAACTCAGGACAAGCAACTAGACCTCCTACGTAATGATCCTGAGTCGAACGACTCAAAGGCAAGATCGTCACAACAGCGGAACAAGCCGCCAATCGGTCTAATCCTAAGCCAGAGAACCCACGCTCTGCAGAAAACAACACACGGAGACCTGAGGGAAACACCACAAACCCTCAGCACACCTGGGCACACAAACCGAGGTAGAACAACACCTCGAAGTATCCAGAAGCAGTGTCTGGGACAGGACAGAACCGCCAAGACACGCACAAACAAGGTCACACGTCAACCACTAGGTCAGACCGGGTTGACCTGAACCAAACAACAAAAGCATACAAGAGTAGGATCAAGAGTCCTACCACAAGTAAGAAGACTCCTGGCTACCTTACAACGTAGTCTTAACTCTCATAGGACGTCGAGAGACATCCACGGGACAACAGGCAGACCACAAGGCCAAGCCAAGACACACAGGAAATCAACGGACAGAAAACCAAGCAACAAGGAAAGTAACGCACGAGCCCTAGACCGCTACTATCCAGTGACGGTCTAGGCCATAGCCGTTATTTCCCAAACGACGGTCGAACACAGGCCGTCACTCACTACCCTGACAACCTACAAAACCACACAAAAGCCAAGTAACGCACAGCTCCAGGCGCGTTACAAGCAAACGACGCACGGAGGCTCCACCGTTACTCCCAACGGCATAGCCACCAAGACCAAAGCCAAGTAACGCACAACGCCAGGCGCGTTACTCGCAAACGACGCAGCAGGAGAGGTGTAATATCCCGGACCTTTCGGATCCTTCTTTGTGGGTCCCGGATCTGGTTTCGGAGTGTCCGGCTCCGTTGTGTCCGAAATTTCGTTTCGGACATCTTTCGTGTTCGGATCGGCGCGATCCGGAGTCGTTTCGGAGGCCCGGAGGCGTTCCGCGGCTTTTTCCGCGTGTGTTTTCCGATTTCCGGTGTGTGTTTCGGCTTTTTCTTCGGACGCTCGCTGCGGGCGAACCGGGCAGTTCCCCGAGGCACGAGTGGTACCGTTGCGATCGGTGCGTTCCGAGGATTCCGGAAATGTATTTTTCTAATTTTCGGTATTTTTCCGAAAAATCGGATTTTCTATATATTCCCATTTTCTTTTCTTTTCTTTTTCTTCTTTTCTCTTTTCTTCTTCTTCCTCTCTCTCCCTCACGCGACCGTGGCCGGCTCTCTCCCTCCTTCTCTCCCGTTCGACCGTGCCGACCCCCGTTCCGGCTGCAGACGGCGGCGGTGCGACGGCGCGAGGACGTGGGTGACGTGGTGGCGATCGTGCGGGCATACGGCGAGCGTGGGAGGCGTGGAGAGGCGAGATTCTAGCGGCGTTCTTCGCGACTTCGAGCTCGGATCGGAGCGTTTCGTCGCGGACCGGAGGTAGGGTGACGTTCCTTAGCCTCATGTCTTCCTTCCCCGTGAGTTTCAGCTCGAGACGAGGTCGAGAGGGGTTTATTTTGAGCCGGGAAGGGTCGATCATGCCGCGGGGTGAGTTCGTCCGATCCATCGTTTTGAGCCCCGATTTCACGGTTTAAGGGCGTAGGAGCATGCTAGGGGGCTTGGGGGTTCTTCTCTCGCCATTTCCCCCTCCGTGGGGTTTGTTTTGAGGCCGATTGGGCGATTCCGGTGAGGTTCGCCATTTTCTCGCCGGTGAGCGATGTGCGGTCGAACCAGTGGCCGCACAACCCCTATGCGGTTCCGTTCGGACCGTTCATCGGCTCGGCGCGCTTTGGGTGAGGCTTGGCGCGCAGTGGGCTTGAGCGGTCTATCGTGGGACCGCATATCCTAATGTGCGGCCCCACAGCTACCGCCCAACCCCAAGGGTTTTGACCGTTGGTTGTGACCGTTGTGCAGTGCTCTGGGATGTGCGGCCAGGAGCTGACCGCATAACCCCTTGCACGGCCAGGTGCTGGCCGTACATCCCCTAGCGCTATGGTTGGATGTGCGGTCTGGCCCTGACCGCACAACACCTGAACGGCTAAGCCGTAGCCGCCCTTCCCCAAGTGCGGCTAAGGACTAACCGTCCAGGCTTTTTACCGTTGGGAGACGAGCGGCCAGGAGGTGACCGTTCCTCACCCACGTGCGGTCAAGAGTTGGCCGCACATCTGTTTGAACGGTCCTGTGTTGGCCGTTTATCCGTCGTTTGGACCCTGGGTGGAACGGTCCTGATATGACCGTTCTAATCCTTGTGCGGTCCCTGTGTGACCGCACATCCCTGAGCGGCCCAGTGTGGACCGTTCAAGGGTACGGGTTGCGTCGGTGTGTCTCTCGTCGTACAGAGTGTACCGGGAGATGTTGTTGGCAGCTGGTCACCGTGCGTCGGTGTTGGTACAAGGAGCGTTCCTCGTACCTGCAGTTGCACCGTTGTTTTCCGAGACTTGAGAGTCTACTCCTTCTGTGACCCTCCACTAGTCGTAGCCTACTAGTACGCGTGTGCTAGTCGCACCAGGGAGTGGTGTACGGGCTGACCTTTAGAGACGGTTTGTGGACCGGTTACCGTTGGGCCCCACGTCTTGCAGCCAGAGTCCGGCTGAGGGGAAAACCGGTCAGAGGGCCAGACCAGGGACGCGCGGTCTGTGTGTGCACACGTGGTTGGGGGCGGTTGGACCCACGTCGACGGGCGTGACCCCAGCTAGTCACTTGTTGTAGTTACTTGTACGGTGTTTGCGCCTCGGGTAGGACCTACCATGTCAGGCGGTTCACCTGCGGTGCGGTGTAAGACGTCAGGGGACGCTACCGGCTGTGCTTCTAGTGGGTGGTACTCCTGTTGAGTACGGAGTGTCAGACTGTCAGTCGTGTGTTTCCGACCTTCGGGTTTTGACGGTTCGACCGTTGAGTTTCGGTCTTCTCGTACCGTGGCACGTGTGTCGGTTTGCGTGCCGTTAGGGTCTAGTTCTGTAGAGTACAGGGCTTTCCTTTCCGAGGTACCTTTCTACCGCTAGAGTAGTGGTTTCTCGTTTTTCGAGGTAGGGTTCGAGTGATCCCTACTGAGTCTTGTTCCGAGACTCATTCCCTGCGTGTTTTCACCGTGTTTCAGGTGAGGCGCCACCTTCGGGGAGCGTGTCAGGAGCGCAGCGGAAGCGTGGTGCGGGTGCCCAGAGGTAGTGCCAGAGGTCAGAGCCGGGGGATGCCCCGTGTAGCTGTACTTTTCTTTCTTGTCACTGTACTAGTCGTGGACTACTGTTGCTGTTGTTGTTATTTTATTGTGGACCATGTAAAATGTTAATTCATTTCCTGCTTAATATCATAACTGTTTAATTTCTGCAATTATTTGTGATGCTTGTGTAGTTTCCACACCATCCTTTTAACCCTTCCGAGTCTTCGGGCTCGTGGGTGGCGGTGCGAGTCTCGGGTTATCGGGCCTTCCCGGTAATCGGATTCTCGGGTCGTTACAGCTGGTATCAGAGCGCGGTTGTGGAATTACATGAGAATCATAGGTAATTGTATTGGTCCACTAGTCCACAACGATGATGTACATGTGACGCTGGCATTGGGCACCGCGTGTTTTATTCTGACCTTCCGTTTCTGAGTTTTCTGTCTTGTGCTTAAGGAGCGAGGATGGCGCCGAGGAGGAGTTCTCGCTCTCAGCAGGGGCAGTCGGCTGGAGGCCAGGAGATCCAGCAGGGGGTCCAGAGGGACCAGGAGGAGCATAGCAGAGTTCCGGGAGCTACCGAGGCCGCGGATGCTGCGAGGGCTCCGGGGGCCGAGGGTTTTCTCCGTGGCATGTACCATCTCATGGCTCAGCAGTTCGGCGGAGAGGCCGGTGAGGGCTCGTCAGTCAGGGGTGGGCCAGGCCGAGCAGTGAGGGATTTCATGCAGTTTCATCCACCTTACTTTAGCGGCCAGGCAGACCCTGATGCGGCTCGTGATTGGCTTGATGAGATGGAGCGGGTGTTCAGTTCTGCGAAGAGTGCTGTCGAGGACAGAGTGGTGTTGGCCTACAACCAGTTGCAGGGTACGGCTCGGAGGTGGTGGTCTTCCGAGTGGAAGACGTCCTTTCAGCTTCGTCCGCTTGAGCAGATCGAGTGGGATGACTTTGTCAGTGCTTTCGAGCGTACGTACTGTCCAGATATTGTTGCTACGCAGCGGATGCGGGAGTTTCTGGAGCTGGTGCAGGGTGACATGTCCGTGTTGCAGTACAGGGCCCGATTTGTCGAGCTGGGTCGGTACGCACCTCATATCATGGAGCATGAGAGGGTGAGGACGACGCAGTTTGTGCAGGGCTTGAGGTTGGAGCTGAGGCACCATCTGATCGCGAATGGGGCCACTGATCTCGAGACGGCGTCTCGTGTTGCGATTTCCTTGGAGATGGATATGCAGAGGACTCGAGGACCGATCAGCCAGGGGCAGTCTGTGTCAGGTCGCAGCCAGCAGTCGGCTACTCAGCAGCAGGGTTTCTTTCAGTCTGCGTCGGGTGGTTCAGGAGTACCGGCATCGGCAGCTTCGGTGACAGGATCTGCGTCCTTTGGCACGAAGGTCAAAAGTTCTTCAAGAGAGGGTTCGGCAAGAAGAAGTCCAAGATCAGGGGCAGGCTTCATCGGGCAGTGTGCAGCAGCCGTTTCCTTTGCAGCGACAGGGATCGTGGGTGGATCGCGAGGACCTTGTCCACGGTGTAGTGAGACCCACCCAGGCAGGCAGTGCACGGCGCCGATCATCTGTTTTCGGTGTGACCAGCCAGGGCATATGGCGCGTGACTGTCCTCAGAGGCCGCCGCAGCAGCAGGTTTCCCAGCAGCAGCAGCAGCAGGGACAGTATCCGCCGCTACCCAGGTCAGCTAGTGTGGGAGGCAGGCAGAGAGCTCGTGGCCAGATCACGCACTTGACCAGGGCAGAGGCAGTAGCGTCGCAGCTCGTGGAAGGTACCGTTCAGATTTTGGGTTGTGCGGCTCGGGTTTTATTTGATTCTGGCGCGTCTCATTCGTTCATTTCGGAGGATTTCGCGTCGAGCGTCGAGGAGCCGGTGACCCAGTTGTCCTGTGATTTGGCTGTGGAGTTGCCTTCGGGTGACTTTATGGTCACTCCGTATTGCTTCGACCAGGTTCCGGTGTGGATCGATGGGCGGAGTATGCCAGGCAGGTTGTATGCGTTGCAGCTTCGGGATTACGACGTGATTCTAGGCATGGATTGGCTCGAGACTCATGGAGCGGTGGTGGATTGTGGGATGAAGAGGGTCTACTTCCAACATCCGAGCAAGAGGACCTTCTATTTCCAAGGTATCCGTTCCGCCTCTTCTCGATTTCTTATCTCTGCTATTCGAGCCCGTCGATTGCTTGATTCAGGTTGCCAGGGTTTTCTCGCGTCAGTGGTTGTGTCTGACCGGATGGAGCCGAATGTCGAGGACATTGCGGTGGTGTGCGAGTTTCCCGATGTTTTTCCTGAGGAGTTGCCTGGATTACCTCCCCAGCGGGAGATCGATTTCGTGATCGAGGTTGTACCTGGTACGGGACCTTTGGCGAAGGCTCCCTACCGTATGGCCCCCGCTGAGTTGAGGGAGTTGAGGGCGCAGTTGCAGGAACTGTTGGCCAAGGGGTACATTCGTCCGAGCTTTTCCCCTTGGGGTGCGCCCGTGTTGTTCGTGAAGAAGAAGGACGGTAGTCTGCGGCTGTGCATTGACTATCGGCAGCTGAATGACGTGACCATTAAGAACAAGTATCCGTTGCCGCGGATTGATGACTTGTTCGACCAGCTGCAGTCTGCGCGAGTGTTCTCGCGGATTGATTTGCGGTCCGGTTACTATCAGCTGAGAATTCGCGAGTCCGATGTGGAGAAGACTGCGTTCAGTACGAGGTACGGGCATTATGAGTTTCTGGTGATGCCGTTTGGGCTCACCAATGCCCCAGCAGCCTTCATGGACTTGATGCAGAGGGTGTTCCACCCGTATTTGGACCAGTTCGTGGTCATTTTCGTGGATGACATCCTTGTTTATTCGCGGTCTGCTGAGGAGCATGCGTACCATTTGGGTGTGGTGCTGCAGACGTTGCGAGATCACCAGTTGTTTGCGAAGCTCAGCAAGTGCGAGTTTTGGCTCAGTGAGGTGCACTTTCTGGGGCACGTGATTTCTGGTGATGGTATTTCCGTGGATCCCGCCAAGGTCGAGGCTGTGATGCAATGGCCGAGGCCGAGGTCGGTGACGGAGATCCGGAGTTTCTTGGGGCTTGCGGGTTATTATCGCCGGTTTATCCAGGATTTTTCCCGCATTGCGACCCCGATGACGAGGCTCACGCGGAAGGATGTGCCTTTCGTCTGGTCCGAGGAGTGTGAGCAGAGCTTTAGGGAACTGAAGAGATTGCTCACCTCGGCTCCGGTGTTGGTTTTGCCTTCTGGATCGGGAGGTTTTGTGGTGTGTACAGATGCTTCCGGCGTCGGATTGGGTGCTGTTCTGATGCAGCATGGTAGAGTGGTGGCTTATGCATCTCGGCAGCTAAAGCCCCATGAGGAGAACTACCCTACCCATGACCTTGAGTTGGCGGCAGTGATCTTCGCGCTGAAGATCTGGAGGCATTATCTGTACGGTGAGAAGTTCGAGGTGTTCACTGACCATCAGAGTTTGAGGTATGTGTTCTCGCAGAGAGATCTGAACCTCAGACAGAGGCGTTGGATGGAGTTCATGAAGGACTATGACTTCACCCTGTCTTATCAGCCGGGCAGGATGAATGTCGTCGCCGATGCCTTGAGTAGGAAGGTGCGTGATCAGTACCTTGATGCTGAGGAAGTGGAGGCTCTGGGAACAGGTGCCCGAAGTATCTTTCAGGCTCAAGATTCCCCAGGAGCCAGGGTTGGCAGTGCTTGCGAGTCTGACTGTCACTCCTGCTATTCGTCGTCAGGTGACAGAGGCTCAGCATGCGGACCCTGAGTTGCCCCGGATTCTTGCGATGGCTGATGTGGAGCTCGGCGAGGACGGTGCTGCGAGGTTTCGTGGCAGGCTGTACGTCCCAGCGGAGGAGCAGGTTCGTCGTGCGGTGTTACGCGAGGCTCATGGGAGCAGGTACACTGTGCACCCGGGTGCGACGAAGATGTATCGGAACTTGCGGAGGCAGTTCTGGTGGCCTGGCATGAAGAGAGATGTTGCCGAATTTGTGGCCAGGTGCCTGATCTGTCAGCAAGTGAAGGCGGAGCATCAGCGACCAGGCGGTACTCTCCAGCCCTTGGATGTTCCTGCTTGGAAGTGGGACCATGTGACCACGGATTTTGTGGTGGGGTTGCCCAGAACCCCGACTGGGCAGGACAGTATTTGGTTGCTGGTGGATCGGCTGACGAAGGTGACGCGGTTGCTACCGGTCAAAGTCAGCTGGAGCGTGTCCTAGGTTGGCTCGTCTTTATGTGGAGCGGATCGTTCCGTTGCATGGGGTTCCCATTTCGATCGTGTCGGATCGGGATCCGCGCTTCACTTCTGGATTCTGGAGGAGTTTCCAGCGAGCTCTTGGCACGGAGTTGGCATTTAGCTCGGCGTATCATCCACAGTCAGATGGTCAGTCTGAGAGGACCATTCAGACTTTGGAGGACATGCTGAGATCCTGCTGCCTGGAGTGGCAGGGGAGTTGGATTCATCACCTACCGTTAGTGGAGTTTGCCTATAACAACAGCTTTCATTCGAGCATCGGCATGGCTCCTTATGAGGCATTGTATGGGCGTCCTTGTCGGACTCCACTTGATTGGTTTGAGGTGGGTGAGCGTGTTTTGACGGGACCGGAATTGGTGCAGCAATGTGTGGATGTTGTGCACCTGGTTCGTCAGAACATGTTGGCGGCCCAGAGTCGGCAGAAGAGCTATGCTGACCGTAGGCGGCAGCCCCTCGAGTTCGCCGTGGGCGATCATGTGTTCTTGAGAGTTTCTCCGATGAAGGGGGTGATGCGGTTTGGACGGCGTGGGAAGCTGAGTCCCCGCTATATTGGTCCTTTCGCGATTGTGGAGCGCATCGGTGAGGTTGCTTACCGGTTGCAGTTACCCTCTGAGTTGGCGTCGGTGCATGACGTGTTCCACGTCTCTATGTTGCGGAAGTATATGCCCGATGACTCTCATGTGCTCGAGTTTTCCGTTTGGCCTGAGGTGACTCCAGATCTTTCTCTCCCAGAGTTTCCGATCCGCGTGGAGGATAGGCGAGAGCAGCGCCTGCGGAACAAGGTTATTCCCTTGGTCAAGGTCGTGTGGCAACGACACTCTGGTGGTGAGGCTTCGTGGGAACGTGAGGACGAGATGCGTCAGCAGTTCCCGTATCTGTTTGAGTGAGTCTTCCTCTTCTTTCCCCTTGGGTTGTTCTCAATTTCGAGGACGAAATTCCTTAAGGGGGGAGGGCTGTAATATCCCGGACCTTTCGGATCCTTCTTCGTGGGTCCCGGATCTGGTTTTCGGAGTGTCCGGCTCCGTTGTGTCCGAAATTTCGTTTCGGACATCTTTCGTGTTCGGATCGGCGCGATCCGGAGTCGTTTCGGAGGCCCGGAGGCGTTCCGCGGCTTTTTCCGCGCGTGTTTTCCGATTTCCGGTGTGTGTTTCGGCTTTTTCTTCGGACGCTCGCTGCGGGCGAACCGGGCAGTTCCCCGAGGCACGAGTGGTACCGTTGCGATCGGTGCGTTCCGAGGATTCCGGAAATGTATTTTTCTAATTTTCGGTATTTTTCCGAAAAATCGGATTTTCTATATATTCCCATTTTCTTTTCTTTTCTTTTTCTTCTTTTCTCTTTTCTTCTTCTTCCTCTCTCTCCCTCACGCGACCGTGGCCGGCTCTCTCCCTCCTTCTCTCCCGTTCGACCGTGCCGACCCCCGTTCCGGCTGCAGACGGCGGCGGTGCGACGGCGCGAGGACGTGGGTGACGTGGTGGCGATCGTGCGGGCATACGGCGAGCGTGGGAGGCGTGGAGAGGCGAGATTCTAGCGGCGTTCTTCGCGACTTCGAGCTCGGATCGGAGCGTTTCGTCGCGGACCGGAGGTAGGGTGACGTTCCTTAGCCTCATGTCTTCCTTCCCCGTGAGTTTCAGCTCGAGACGAGGTCGAGAGGGGTTTATTTTGAGCCGGGAAGGGTCGATCATGCCGCGGGGTGAGTTCGTCCGATCCATCGTTTTGAGCCCCGATTTCACGGTTTAAGGGCGTAGGAGCATGCTAGGGGGCTTGGGGGTTCTTCTCTCGCCATTTCCCCCTCCGTGGGGTTTGTTTTGAGGCCGATTGGGCGATTCCGGTGAGGTTCGCCATTTTCTCGCCGGTGAGCGATGTGCGGTCGAACCAGTGGCCGCACAACCCCTATGCGGTTCCGTTCGGACCGTTCATCGGCTCGGCGCGCTTTGGGTGAGGCTTGGCGCGCAGTGGGCTTGAGCGGTCTATCGTGGGACCGCATATCCTAATGTGCGGCCCCACAGCTACCGCCCAACCCCAAGGGTTTTGACCGTTGGTTGTGACCGTTGTGCAGTGCTCTGGGATGTGCGGCCAGGAGCTGACCGCATAACCCCTTGCACGGCCAGGTGCTGGCCGTACATCCCCTAGCGCTATGGTTGGATGTGCGGTCTGGCCCTGACCGCACAACACCTGAACGGCTAAGCCGTAGCCGCCCTTCCCCAAGTGCGGCTAAGGACTAACCGTCCAGGCTTTTTACCGTTGGGAGACGAGCGGCCAGGAGGTGACCGTTCCTCACCCACGTGCGGTCAAGAGTTGGCCGCACATCTGTTTGAACGGTCCTGTGTTGGCCGTTTATCCGTCGTTTGGACCCTGGGTGGAACGGTCCTGATATGACCGTTCTAATCCTTGTGCGGTCCCTGTGTGACCGCACATCCCTGAGCGGCCCAGTGTGGACCGTTCAAGGGTACGGGTTGCGTCGGTGTGTCTCTCGTCGTACAGAGTGTACCGGGAGATGTTGTTGGCAGCTGGTCACCGTGCGTCGGTGTTGGTACAAGGAGCGTTCCTCGTACCTGCAGTTGCACCGTTGTTTTCCGAGACTTGAGAGTCTACTCCTTCTGTGACCCTCCACTAGTCGTAGCCTACTAGTACGCGTGTGCTAGTCGCACCAGGGAGTGGTGTACGGGCTGACCTTTAGAGACGGTTTGTGGACCGGTTACCGTTGGGCCCCACGTCTTGCAGCCAGAGTCCGGCTGAGGGGAAAACCGGTCAGAGGGCCAGACCAGGGACGCGCGGTCTGTGTGTGCACACGTGGTTGGGGGCGGTTGGACCCACGTCGACGGGCGTGACCCCAGCTAGTCACTTGTTGTAGTTACTTGTACGGTGTTTGCGCCTCGGGTAGGACCTACCATGTCAGGCGGTTCACCTGCGGTGCGGTGTAAGACGTCAGGGGACGCTACCGGCTGTGCTTCTAGTGGGTGGTACTCCTGTTGAGTACGGAGTGTCAGACTGTCAGTCGTGTGTTTCCGACCTTCGGGTTTTGACGGTTCGACCGTTGAGTTTCGGTCTTCTCGTACCGTGGCACGTGTGTCGGTTTGCGTGCCGTTAGGGTCTAGTTCTGTAGAGTACAGGGCTTTCCTTTCCGAGGTACCTTTCTACCGCTAGAGTAGTGGTTTCTCGTTTTTCGAGGTAGGGTTCGAGTGATCCCTACTGAGTCTTGTTCCGAGACTCATTCCCTGCGTGTTTTCACCGTGTTTCAGGTGAGGCGCCACCTTCGGGGAGCGTGTCGGGAGCGCAGCGGAAGCGTGGTGCGGGTGCCCAGAGGTAGTGCCAGAGGTCAGAGCCGGGGGATGCCCCGTGTAGCTGTACTTTTCTTTCTTGTCACTGTACTAGTCGTGGACTACTGTTGCTGTTGTTGTTATTTTATTGTGGACCATGTAAAATGTTAATTCATTTCCTGCTTAATATCATAACTGTTTAATTTCTGCAATTATTTGTGATGCTTGTGTAGTTTCCACACCATCCTTTTAACCCTTCCGAGTCTTCGGGCTCGTGGGTGGCGGTGCGAGTCTCGGGTTATCGGGCCTTCCCGGTAATCGGATTCTCGGGTCGTTACAAGAGGGCCGTCAGAGACAAACGATGCGCAGGGGCCTATCCGTTACTTCCAACGGCATAGCCACCCTCAAACCCAACACGACAGAAAACGACGGACAGAGGCACGCACGTTACTCACAAACGACGCACGGGGTCCCCACCGTCACATCCAACGGTGCAGCCACCCTACCTCGTCCACACAGAATGTAACGGCCAGGGGTAGGCGCGTTACACTCAAACAACACACAGGGGCATGACCGCTAGAGGCATCGCCTCAACGAGTCAACGTCAGTCAACTGGCAAGCAACGGCCTGGGCAAGGCGCGCCGCTTCCATCCAACGCGCTGGGTCAAGCGCGTTAGACCAACCGACTAAACCCCAAAGGAAAACGACAACACGAAAGTAACGGCCAAGCACTGGCGCGTTACACGGGAATGACGCACCACCCTTGGGCCGTCACTTAATCAGAAGCTAAAGAGCTAAAATGACTCAAACCAAACGACGGTCAGTCGTAGGGCCGTCAAAGACAAGTAACGGTCGCTGGCTAGACCGCTGCTTCGGTTACGGTGGGAAAACATAGGAATGGCCGGATTGGCCCGTTCCACGCCCCATTCACGCCGAAACGCAGGGGAGACACACCACAACGACAAGAGACAACATTCAAGGGCCAAAACGCCCACATGCAACCTCAAAAACACTAGATCCGGGCGATTTAGACAAATCAACCCAAAATGGGTCACCGAGGTTCCCGGGCTTCTACCGGCCTCGAATGAACACCAAACGACACGAAATCAACGTGGATGAGATCCTAACATCCCAGCGGTCAGTTAGAAACTAACTACGCCGCAAACGGTCGCCGTTTTCCGGCCGACCCTAAAAACCACGAAAATCACGGTTTAGGCAAAACAAGCCCAAACACACTCGTTTCCTAGCCGAACGCCGTGCAATGGCAGGGAAAACGAAGATGAAGAAGTAAGGATCCGTCACCCTACCTCCACTGAAGAAACCGCACCCCGAAGGGACTAAATCACGCCGAAATCCACTCGCGAACCGATTTCACCGACTTTGAATCCACCGTTCGGGATCGCGCCAGAATCGATCCGATCCTCCCCCCATCGCGAACCTCGATAGCTCCACGGCCTCGCCAACTCGCCCACGCACGCCTCCGTCTGCAGCCGGAGTCGAAAAGGGGAGAGAACGAGAGAGAACGGGAGAGAGAGAGGCGAACGCACGAATGAGGGAAGAGAGAGGAAAGAAAAAAGACAAAGGAAAGAAATTAGGAAATTTTCCTAATTTCCGAAAATTCTGAAAATGCGCCGAAAATGCATAAATTCAGAAAAATACGCAAAAATAGTCGAAACGACCGGCTCGAAGAGTACGTCGTCGCTGTAGCATCCATGAGTTCGAGAATTGCCAAACAAACTCACCGTAGGGTTCCGTAACTAGTACGTGAGAAAAACCCACACGGCTCGTCAAACTCAACTCGGAAGTCACAAAAGCGAACCGAAACTCAACGAAACCAATCCGAAACAGATCCAAAAGATCTAGGGCGTTACAATTATGATAGAATGGGAGGCCCTAAATATGAATGGGCCTTCAGTTTTTACACGGTCGCACAAATGACTTTAATCATATGTGAGAGAAGGCATAAGAATAATTATTATAATAAAACTGTTGGACAGGGGCGAGAATAGCGGAGGGGATGGAAATAGCATCGAATTAACACATTTAAAAAATATTTTTTGTCAAAGAATTCGTGATGAATAGAGCGACTCAAAATCTCACTGGGTCATAAAGTCTCCCCCGGCTACGCGGGTTACCCTTATTCTACCCTATCAAAGGGGATGAGAATAAATAAAGGGGGTGAAAATAATAAAGAAATGGCGGGGTTGAAAATACTATGCACAGAAGGAGTTATGATGGAATGGGTGACTCTAAATATGAATGAGTTTCAATTTTTGCACAGTCGCACAAATGACTTTGATTGTATGCGAGAGAAGGCGTAAGAATAATTATTATAATAAAACTGATGGGTAGGGACGAGAATAGAGGAGAGGATGAAAATAGCACCGATTTGACGCATTTAAAATATATTTTCCACTGAAGAATTAGTGAAGAATAGAGCAACGTAAAATCTCATTGGGTCATAAACTCTCCCACGGCGACGCGGGTTACCCTTATTATACCATATCGAAGGGGGTGAGAATAAATGAAGGGAGGGTGAAAATAACAAAGAATCGGCGGAGTTAAAAATGCTATACATAGAAGGAGTTACGATGGAATGGGTGGCCTTAAATATGAATGGGCCATCAATTTTCGCGCAATCGCACAAATGACCTTAGTCGTATGTGAGAGAAGCGTAAGAATAATTATTATAACAAAATTACTACGCAGGGGGGAGAATAGGGGAGGGGATGAAAATAGCATCGATTTGACACATTAAAAAAATATTTTTTGCCAAAAAATTCGTGATGAATAGAGCGACTAAAAATTACACTGGGTCATAAACTCTCTCACGGCTACGTGGGTTACCCTTATTATACCCTATCGAAGGGGCGGAGAATAAGTGAAGGGGGGTGAAAATAACAAAGAATCGGCTGTGTTGAAAATCTCATACATAGAAGGAGTTATGATGGAATGGGTGGTCCTAAATATGAATGGGCCTTCAATTTTTACACGGTCGCACAAATGACTTTAATCAAATGTGAGAGAAGGCGCAAGAATAAGTATTATAATAAAATTGATGGGCATGAGCGAGAATAGGTGAAAGGATGGAAATAGCACAGATTTGACATATTTAAAAAATATTTTTCGTCGAAGAATTCGTGATGAATAGAGCGACTCAAAATCCCACCGGGTCATAAACTCTCCAACGACTACACGGGTTACCCTTATTATCGCGTATGGAAGGGGATGCGAATAAATGAAGGGAGTAAAAATAACAAAGAATCGGCGGGGTTGAAAATACTATAAAGAGAATGAGTTATGATGGAATGGGTGGCCTAAATATGAATCGGCCTTC
The DNA here is from genome assembly GCA_022559845.1 of Amorphophallus konjac. Taxonomy (NCBI): domain Eukaryota; kingdom Viridiplantae; phylum Streptophyta; class Magnoliopsida; order Alismatales; family Araceae; genus Amorphophallus; species Amorphophallus konjac. Next base: position 212,134,618 of record CM040129.1, read on the forward strand.
AATTTTTGTATGGTCGCACAAATCACTTTAATCGTATGTCGGAGAAGGCATAAGAATAATTATTATAATAAAACTGATGGGCAGGGGCAAGAATAGGAGAGAGGATAAAAATAGCATCGATTTGACATATTTAAAAAATATTTTTCGACAAAGAATTCGTGATGGTAAAATCTACGAGGAAATGGAAATTTGCAAATACACCTTCAAAGTTTGTAATATTGTGCAAATATCTAAAAATATGTGCAAAAATTATTGAAATTTTAGAAGAAATAAATATTAAAGGGCACTCCTACTTTGATGGAAAATTGCATGTAAACTCCTCCGACAATGATTATTGTAATGATGTCTTATCTTAGGATAAAAAATATATGGGTTTTTTACATAGAAACCATTGTTATATGTGAAATTGCAAAAAAATCACTCTTAGAAACGTATTATCATATATATCACTATAAATTCTAATTGTGCAAAATTATCATCTGAGTAACCGTGCGTGACCAACCGTGAGTTTAACTATAGTTAACTTTGACTAGACATAGGAAATGCCCATACTAGCCTTGGTTAAAGACCGAACAGTGGCACTCGTTCGCAGTTCTTTCTCCCTCCCTCCCACCTTCAACCCGCTCCTGTCCCCAACCCTAATCCACTTGAAAACCCTACGTAAAAGAGAAGGACATTACGATTCACGAATCTTTGTCTCTCCCTCTCACCTTCAATCTGCTCCCGTCCCAAACCCAATCCACCTGAAAACCCTAGGTAAAAGAGAATGACATTGCCGTTGGCCTTGGAGTGTCGTGTGGCTCGGGGAAGAAGGATCGTGCGGCTTGGCGAAGAAGAAGGATCGTGTATGGACGCGAAGGAAGAGGAGAAAAGAATCGTGCATAGATGCGGAGTAGAAAAGAAGCATCATGCGTAGACACCTCTCCTATCTGCCAGGTAAAACTTCCTGATAAATTATCTACAACATGTGACGGGGGCAAAAGGAGAAGTTTTTATAATACCGTAGAGCACTAAATAAGGTTTTTTGTGGGTTCAGGTCTGGAGGGAAGGTTGTGCATTTAAAAGGTATCCAGCGCCATCCGGTTTGAGTGGGAGGGTGAAATCCAGAGGATCTTTTTCAGCGTAAAGTTTAAGATTGTGGGCCAGGATAGTTTTGTAATATCTAAATTATACAGCTCATGATTCTACACATGTGGGCACAGTATGGGATGATGAAAATAAATGTGGGATGAAGGTGGGGGCATTGCTATATGCATATTTTTAAATGTGCAGTGTAGTGGGGCACACTAGTAATTTATCTTCTTATATATGTTTGCATAATCTTGGACACATCTGCTTTTAAATGTGTTCTTGATAATTAGGAAAATTTGTCTGTGCATGTATATTTTTTGTCGTATTATATTTCTCTTCTGTGATATTAAGATGGATGAACAGACAGACCTCTACACTTTGCTCGTCAAGTATGGAGGATATTGGAAGATTGATAAGGATGATCCTTCTAGACTATGACAAGATTTGATGAAAGATGGTAATGCACCTATTAATATTACTTATGTTATCTTAAATAAATATTTCTTAAAGAATTTACCGTTTTATTTTGATTTCCAAAATCATTCTTCTTATAGTCTTATGATTCACATGACATAGTCTAGAGTGTCACAAATCACTAGATTCTAAATTGACAACATAAGTTGAGGAATCTGAAAAAAAGTTGATAGTATTGATAATATTGGGACAAAGCACATTTAATTTAAACAAACCCTCACTTACATAACCCTTTGCAATAAAATTTCTAAATTTGATAATTACAAATTTTTTCGACTCAAATACTAACTTATAATTATTCCTATTCAACAAGAATCCGCTTATTAGGTTCCTCCGAATCGTAGGCACATGTTGAACTCTTTGGAGAGATAGGACATTTCCTGAAGTTAACTTCAAATTGACTCGCCATCCCCTCACAACTCGAGCAGCACTGGAGTTCTCCAAAGTCACGCTCTTGTTGGTGGCCTAATAGGTGACAAAAGTATGTCGATCAAAGCAAACATGAGTGTTAGCCTTAGTATCTATCCACCAATCATTGGGGAAATTAATTACATTTATATCAGGGAATAATGTTACAAATCCATTGGAATGCTCAAAAGAGGAAGCTCCAGAGGTTATCATGTTGACTTGAGAATTTGGTGTTTGGTTGTGATCATGGCGATGAAATTTGGGACGAGGTCTGCCATTATTCTTTTTGTCATAGCAATTCTTAGCAAAATGTCTTGATTTTCCACACACATAGCAACACTTTGAATTAGATTGATTCTTAAAATTTTTCCTTTAGTCTTATAGTTTTGATTCATTTGATAATTGGTATTCTTTTGGTTATGGAATCTAGGATTAGGATTTTAGAATCTAGAATTATTGACATTTCTATTTCCATTGCTGTGCTCAGTCATGTTGACATTTGAGGAGTTTTTAGATTCAATAAGTTTTTTTTGTTCTTCTTCAATTCGAATGGAACATTGAAGTTCATCCAATGAGATCTTAGAATGTTTATGTTGAAGGGATCTAGCAAAATTATATCAGGAAGGAGGGAGTTTATCTATCAAACATGACACTATTAAATTCTCATCCATATTTTGATCCCTTAATTTTATTTCACATATAATATTAAAAAATTCATGAGTTTGTGAAACTACATACATGGTATCAGACATGATAAAATGTAGAAACTTAGAATTAATAAAATGTTCAATTCTAGCATCTTCTTTACCATATTTATCTTCTAAAACTTTCCATAATTCACGTGCAATAGGAATAGAACAATAGACATCATATAATATATCATGCATGTTGCCTCTTTTTTTTAAGATTATTTATAAGATATCTAGGCTTATCCCTCAAGCAAAGAGACCCTTAAGGGTTAAGGGTTAATGTTTAAGGTGTATGGTATAAGGTATAAGGTATAAGATATAAGGGATAAGTGATAAGGGATAAGGGATAAAGGGTAAAGAATAAGGATAAGGGATAAGGATAAGAAATAAGGATAAGGATAAAGAATAAGGATAATGAATAAGAATAAAGAAAGGAATAATGATAAAGATAAGGAATAAGGGATAAGGGATAATGAATAAGGAATAAGAAAAAGGATAAGAAATAAGGAATAAGTATAAGAAAGAATGATAAGGAATAAGGAATAAAGATAAGGAATAAGGAATAAGGATAAGGAATAAGAGTAAGGAATAAGTAATAAAGAATAAGGATAAGTAATATTTATCTTTTAAAACTTTTCATAATTCACGTGTAATAGGAATAGAACAATAGATATCATATAATATATCATGCAGGTTGCTTCTTTTTTTTTTAGATTCTCTATAAGATATACAGGCTTATCTCTCAAGCAAAGAGGCCCTTAAGGGTTATGGGTTAAGGTTTAAAGTATAAGGTATAAGATATAAGGGATAAGTGATAAATGGTAAAGAATAAGGATAAGGGATAAGGATAAGAAATAAGGATAATGATAAATAATAAGAATAAAGAAAGTAATAAGGATAAAGATAAGGAATAAGGGATAAGGGATAAAGAATAAGGAATAAGAAAAAGTATAAGAAATAAGGAATAAGGATAAGGAAGAAGGATAAGGAATACGGATAAAGAATAAGGATAAGGAATAAGAAATAAGGATAAGGATTATGGATAAGGAATAAGGGTAAGGAATAAAGATAAAGAATAAGGATAATGAATATTTATCTTATAACATTTTTCATAATTCACGTACAATAGGAATAGAACAATAGATATCATATAATATATCATGCAGGTTGTCTCTCTTTTTTTTTAGATTATCTATAAGATATCCAGACTTATCCCTCAAACAAAGGGGCCCTTAAGGGTTATGGGTTAAGGTTTAAGGTGTAAGGTATAAGGTGTAAGATATAAGTGATAAGGGATAAGGGATAAGGAATAAGGATAAGGGATAAGGAATGAGGATATAGATAAAGAATAAGGATAAGGAATAAGAATAAAGAAAGGAATAAGGATAAAGATAAGGAATAACGGATAAATGATAAAGAATAAGGAATAAGAAATACGGATTAGGATAAGAAAAAGGATAAGAAATAAGGAATAAGTATAAGGAAGAAGGATAAGAAATAAGGAATAAGGATTAAGAATATGGATAAAGAATAAGGATAAGAAATAAGAAATAAAGATAAGGAATAGGGATAAAGAATAAGAATAAGGATAAGGAATAAGGATAAGAAATATGGATACAAAATAAGGATAAAGAATAAAGATAATGAATAAAGATAAGGAATAAGGGTTAAGGAAATAAGAATAAGAAATAAGAAATAAAAAATAAGGAATAAAGACTAAGGATAAAGAATAAGGATTACAGATAAGGAATAATGATAAGGAATAAGGGTAATGAATAAAGATAAGGATAAAGAATAAGGAATAAGGGTTAAAGATTAAGGAATAAAGAATAAGGAATAAATGTTAAGTGTTAAGGGTTAAGGGATAAGAGATAAAAGTTAAGGGATAAATGTTTAAATTTTAGGCCGTGAAGACGACTAGGGCTAACATGAGCTATCGTGGCAGAGTCAAGAAGGTAGAGAGGAGTATTATCATGCATAGTGAGATAGAGAGACTCACACCTCTCCCTATCTCTGTTTTCCTCCCATTATCCCTCTCACTTGGACACCTTTCACTCTCCCCTCCCTCATCGCTGTCTCTCTCCATTATCTTTGTCTCACAGGGAGATAAACTCTAACACCTCTCCCAAATTTGATGATTTCATTTTTCCTCTGTCTAACTAATTTATTAATTTAATATTTCACATTTTTATTTGAATTTGTTATATTCTGAAATTGTTATTCCCAGTGTTAAATAAAATGTTGGAAGAAGTTGAAAAATATCATATTAATATTTTTTAATTCTAAAAATTCCATTTTATTGTTCTTTTTTTAAAAATAATTTTAATATTTTTAATGACATTTTTATTTATTTTCATTTTGTTGACCGTTTATTTTAACTTTAAGAGTTTAGATAGATTTGTTAACAGGAATCCTTGTTATTTGTTTATGTATATATAGGTACACATACATACATATATATATGTACATACATATCCTAAACTCTAAATCCTAAACCCTAAATTGTAGTCAGAGTGAGGTGAGACAGGGCGAGATGAGACGTCCACGGGTACGTCTCGTCTCTCCTCAACGCCTAGACAAGCACTTAGGCATACTTTTAACTACACAGAATTATGTTTGCTAGGTGTATCTTCTTATATCTAAACAGTCGCATCATATTTTGATTTTATTCTAAAGAGACTGTTGAGAATTTTGTTTAAAAATATTTAATTGTACTATGAAATTTTACTCTCAATCAACCATCTTTGATTCTTATTGACTATGAGTCAGTTCAAACTCTTCTTAAAACGACTTGAGACTTTTGGACATATTTATGCACATTTGATGTTAATCACATTAAAATATTTTTCTCTTTTGATTTTTAAATTATATCTTCTATCTTTATATTATCTAAAAAATCTAAAATTTAAGCCCTGCCATATTTTGGTGGTAATCTTGGGTTATCTCTTTTTTAGTGTTATTTAGAAGGATTTAGATACTTAAATTAAATAAGAGTTAATTTGAGTTAATTTAGATTAACTTATTTTATCTTAGTTAAGTTAATTTGTTATCATGTCAAAACACAAAAGAATAGAAGTTGATAAAATAATTTTATTTAATTTTAACTATGTTATTTTTAATCTTGAATTAAAGTAGAGTTAAGTCTTTTTTTAGTTGAGGGTTAATCTTGAGTTAGTATCATTTTGTCATTTTATCTTTAATTTGGTTGTATTTAAAGTTAATTTAGAGTTAGATTTTGAAACTCATCTTAAGTGGTGGATCTAGGGTTTAGGGTTTAGGTTTTACGGTTCAGGGTTATTTTAGGGTTTAGAGTTTAGGGTTATTTTAGGGTTTAGAGTTTAGGGTTATTTTAGGGTTTAGGATTTAAGGTTTAGGGTTTAAGGGTTTTAGAGTTTTAGGGTTTTAGGGTTTAGGGTTTAGGGTTTATGGTTTATGGTATAGGGTTTTAGGGTTTAGGGTTTGAGGGTTTAGGGTTTAGGGTTATTTTAGGATTTAGGGTTTAGGGTTCAAGGTTATTTTAGGGTTTAGGGTTTAGTTATGATGGAATGGGTGGCCCTAAATATGAATGGGCCATCAATTTTTGCACAGTCGCACAAACGACTATTTTTTGTCAAAAATTCGTGATGAATAGAGCAACTCAAAATTTCACTGGGTCATAAACTTTCCCATGGCTACGCGGGTTATCCTTATTCTACCCTATCGAAGGGGGTGAGAATAACAAGGAATCAGTGGGGTTAAAAATACTATACACAGAAGGAGTTATTATGGAATGTGTGGCCCTAAATATGAATGTGACTTCAATTTTTACACGAACGCACAAATGACTTTAATCGTATGTGAGAGAAGACGTAAGAATAATTATTATAATAAAACTGATGGGCAGGGATGAGAATAGGGGAGAGGATGGAAATAGTACCGATTTGACACATTTAAAAAAAATTTGTCAAAGAATTCGTGATGAATAGAGTGACTCAAAACTCCACTGGGTCATAAACTCTCCTACGGCAACGCGATTTACCCTTATTATACCCTATCGAAGGGGGTGAGAATAAATGAAGGGAGGTGAAAATAACAAAGAATCGGTGGGGTTGAAAATGTTATATATAGAATTAGTTATGATGGAATAGATGGCCCTAAATATGAATGGGCCTTTAATTTTTACACGGCCGCACAAATGACTTTAATCGTATGTGAGAGAAGGCGTATGAATAATTATTATAATAAAACTGATGGGCAGGTGCGGGAATAGGGGAGGGGACGAAAATAGCACCGATTTGACATATTTTTTTAAAAAAAATTATCAAAGAATTCATGATGAATAGAGTGACTCAAAACCCCATTGGGTCAGAAACTCTTTAAAGACTATGCGAGTTAGCCTTATTATACCCTATCAAAGGGGGTACGAATAAATGAAGGGGGGTGAAAATAACAAAGAATCGGCGGGGTTGAAAATGCTATACATAGAAGTAGTTATGATGGAAAGGGTGGCCCTAAATATGAATGGGCCATCAATTTTCGCACAGTCGCACAAATGACTTTAGTCGTATGTGAGGGAAGAGTAAGAATAATTATTATAATAAAACTGCTGGGTACGGGCGAGAATAAGGGAGGGGATGGAAATAGCACCGATTTGACACATTGAAAAAAAAATTTTCGTCAAAAAATTCTTCATGAATAGAGCGACTCAAAATCTCACTAGGTCATAAACTATCTCACGGCTACGCAGATTATCCTTATTATACCTTATCGAAGGGGGTGAGAATAAATGAAAGGAGGTAAAAATAACAAAGAATCGGCGGGGTTGAAAATACTATACATAGAAGTAACTATGATGGAATGGGTGGCCCTAAATATGAATGGGCCATCAATTTTCGCATAGTCGCACAAATGACTTTAGTCATATGTGAAAGAAACGTAAGAATAATTATTATAATAAAACTGCTGGGCAGGGGCGAGAATAGGGGAGGGGATGGAAATAGCACTGATTTGACATATTTAAAAAATATTTTTTGCCGAAAAATTACTCATGAATCGAGCGACTCAAAATCTCACTGGGTCATAAACTCTCTTACAACTACGCGGGTTACTCTTATTATACTCTATCGAAGGGGGTGAGAATAAATGAGGGGGGTGAAAATAACATAGAATCGGCTGGGTTGAAAATGCTATTAATAGAAGGAGCTATGATGGAATGGGTAACCTTAAATATGAATGGACCTTCAATTTTTAGACGGTCGCACAAATGACTTTAATCGAATGTGTGAGAAGTCATAAGAATAATTATTATAATAAAATTGATGGGCAGGGACGAGAATAGGTGCAAGGATGGAAATAACACAGATTTGACACATTTAAAAAATATTTTTCGCCGATTAATTCATGATGAATAGAGCGACTCAAAATCCCACCGGGTCATAAACTCTCCAACGGCTATGCGGGTTACCCTTATTATATCCTATGGAAGGGGATGAGAATAAATGAAGGGGGGTGAAAATAACAAAGATTCGGCGGAGTTAAAAATACTATACATAGTTGGAGTTATGATAGAATGGGTGGCCCTAAATATGAATCGACCTTCAATTTTTACATGGTCGCACAAATGACTTTAATTATATGTGGTAGAAGACGTAAGAATAATTATTATAATAAAACTGATGGGCAGATGCGAGAATAGAAGAGGATGGAAATAGCACCGATTTGACATATTTAAAAAATATTTTTTACCAAAGAATTCGTGATGAATAGAGCGACTCAAAACCCCACTAGGTCACAAACTCTCCTACGGCTATACGGGTTACCCTTATTCTATCATATCGAAGGGTGTGAGAATAAATGAAGGGGGGTGAAAGTAACAAAGAATTATCGGGGTTGAAAATGCTATACACAGAAGGAGTTATGATGGAATAGGAGGCCCTAAATATGAATGGGCCTTCAATTTTTGCACGATCACACAAATGACTTTAATCGTATGCGAGAGAAGACGTAAGAATAATTATTATAATAAAATTAATGGGTAGGGATGAGAATAGGGGAGAGGATGGAAATAGTACATATTTGACACATTTAAAATATATTTTCTGGTGAAGAATTCGTGAAGAATAAAGTGACTCAAAATCCCACTGGGTCATAAACTCTCTCACGGTGACGTGGGTTACCCTTATTATACAATATCGAAGGGGGTGAGAATAAATGAAGGGGGTGAAAATAATAAAGAATCGGCGAGGATGAAAATGCTATGCATAGAAAGAGTTATGATAGAATGGGAGGCCCTAAATATGAATGGGCCTTCAGTTTTTACACGGTCGCACAAATGACTTTAATCATATGTGAGAGAAGGCATAAGAATAATTATTATAATAAAACTGTTGGACAGGGGCGAGAATAGGGGAGGGGATGGAAATAGCATCGAATTAACACATTTAAAAAATATTTTTTGTCAAAGAATTCGTGATGAATAGAGCGACTCAAAATCTCACTGGGACATAAACTCTCCCCCGGTTACGCGGGTTACCCTTATTCTACCCTATCAAAGGGGATGAGAATAAATAAAGGGGGGTGAAAATAATAAAGAAATGACAGGGTTGAAAATGCTATGCACAGAAGGAGTTATGATGAAATGGGTGACTCTAAATATGAATGGACTTCAATTTTTACACAGTCGCACAAATGGCTTGATTGTATGCGAGAGAAGGCGTAAGAATAATAATTATAATAAAACTGATGGGTAGGGATGAGAATAGGGGAGAGGATGAAAATAGCACCGATTTGACACATTTAAAATATATTTTTCACTGAAGAATTCGTGAAGAATAGAGCAACGTAAAATCTCATTGGGTCATAAACTCTCCCACAGCGACGCGGGTTACCCTTATTATACCATATCGAAGGGGGTGAGAATAAATGAAGGGGGGTGAAAATAACAAAGAATCGGTGGAGTTAAAAATGCTATACATAGAAGGAGTTATGATGGAATGGGTGGCCTTAAATATGAATGGGTCATCAATTTTCGCGCAATCGCACAAATGACTTTACTCGTATGTGAGAGAAGCGTAAGAATAATTATTATAACAAAATTACTACGCGGGGGGAGAATAGGGGAGGGGATGGAAATAGCACCGATTTGACACATTTAAAAAATATTTTTTGTCAAAAAATTCGTGATGAATAGAGCGACTAAAAATCACACTGGGTCATAAACTCTCTCGCGGCTATGTGGGTTACCCTTATTATACCCTATCGAAGGGGCGGAGAATAAGTGAAGGGGGGTGAAAATAACAAAGAATCGACTGGGTTGAAAATCTCATACATAGAAGGAGTTATGATGGAATGGGTGGTCCTAAATATGAATGGGCCTTCAATTTTTACACGGTCGCACAAATGACTTTAATCGAATGTGAGAGAAGGCGCAAGAATAATTATTATAATAAAACTGATGGGCATGATCGAGAATAGGTAAACAGATGGAAATAGTACAGATTTGACATATTTAAAAAATATTTTTCGTCGAAGAATTCGTGATGAATAGAGTGACTCAAAACCCCACCTGTAATAACCTGGATCTTTAGTAGGTTTTTCGGATTCTTTTTGGAGAATTTTACATTGCTTTTGTATCTCCCGAGTTGAGGTCTTATGAACTGTGTGGTTCTTCTCTCGTACAATCTACAGAACCCTACGGTGAGTTTACCTCTCAGCTTATCGGCTCGTGGACAATACAGTTGCAATGTACTCTTTGTGAGGATCGTTTCGACTATTTTTGCGGATTTTTAGGCCTTGATTAGGCATTTATTCGAATTAGTTAAAGAATTATTAGAATTTAATGGGCATATTAACGATTTTAGTTCTTTGAGGGGTTAAAGTGCAATCTGAAGAATTTTTTCAAAAAAAATTAGAAAAATCGGTTTTTTCATATAACTCACGCACCGCTCTCTCTCTTCCCTCTCACTCTCGATCTCTCTCTTTTCTCTCTCTCTCCCTCACACGTTCTCTCTCCCTCTCTCTCATTGTCTCTCGGTTTTGGCCCAGACGGGGTCCAATCGAGGCGTGGGAGATACCGTTGGAACCGGCTCGACACGAGGAACGTTCTGACACTGACCTCGTCTCGATCCGTGGAGCGTGGAGACGCGTGGGAGCGAGAGGACGGTGTGACTTCCGTCGTCCGATCTGCATCGTTTTGCGTGTTTCGTCGCGATCGAGGTAGGTGGATGGATTCCTCGTCTTGCTAGGAACCCAACGACGCCACATGCGTCGCCATCCACTATCATTTTCATCGTTTTCCGTGTAAATCCCTTTTTGTGTTATTTTAGGCCTAATTTCTTGAAATCTCTCTCTCACTCGGTTTTAGCCCAGACGGCTACTGATCGAAGCAAGGGAGGTGCTGTCGGAAAGGTCGTTTCGCGTAGATCGCGGTGACGCCATTTTTCCCTCGATCCGCGGAGCGTGGTGGCGTTTGGCGCCGTGAGGACGGCGTGACTCTTGTCGACCGTTCGGCACCGATTCGGCGTTCCCATCGTGTAAGAGGTAGGGGGATGGAATCTTCTCCTCGCTAGGGACCCGTCGGTACCACATGCGCCGTGGTTCGACGCCAATTTTCTTGATTTTTGTGCAATTTTCCATGTTAATGTAATTTCGTGTTATTTAGCCTTAATTCATGAAATTGATTCCATGGCCATCGTCTTTCAATTTTAATGGCATGATTGGTGATTGCATGTTGTTATGGCAGGGTGGTTTGTTAGAAAACTTTGTTTTCCCGCGATACCCGGCGATTCCAGTCGTCCGGGAGGGAACCAATTTTAGATATAACCTGTCCGCGACCCAGGTGAAGTGACGATCCTGCCAGGAACCGTCACTCGCCTGACGGCCCTTTGGAGACGCGTCGTTTGTTTAATAACGGCCTGTCGGGGGTGCGTCGTTTTGAGAGTAACGGTGGGTCTCCCATCCGTTACTCCCTCGTGGTTTTGGGTTGACCCGGTCAGGCGGTGCGCCCGACGGTCAGTCGTCCGGCCGTCGTTTCCAAGCGACGCGCCGAGACGTATGCGTCGTTTCCCTGCTACTAGTTTTTAAATGTTATACGTGGGTTTTGGCCTCGGGTGAAAGTAACGGCGGTGTTCCCGCGCGTTGCTTCGAAGCAACGCATAGGACCCCCACCGTTACTCTCCCTCTTAAGGCCTGTGAGCTGGAACTCTGGTGGAAGTAACGGCGGGACGCCAACGCGTCGTTTCGGATGTAACGCGCTGGTCCCCCACCGTCGCTTGCCAGTAACGCACGGGCAGACGACCGCCGTTTGCCTGCAGGTTTTATTATGTTCCCAGCCTATTAGTTATGCATTCCATGTTGCATATACGCCTTGTTTAACTTATTTTATAAAAACTATGGCATTATTTTAGATCCCAATAGAGTAGCTCTCTCTTTCCTTGTGATGGAGCCACTAGTCGTAGCCCTCCGACTTGGAGTGTCAGCCCTCCTGGGAAAGGTGGCCAGGGTAGTTCCCGTTACACGGTTTTTAAGCTAGTCACCGTGGGCCCTCGGCCAATAGTAGCGTCCTACTAAGAGGGAAAACTAGCTGGAGAGCCTGGCTTAGGCACGAGCCAGTGTGTGCACACGTGGTCAGAGGCTTGGACTAACACTGACGAGTGTTACTCTGACTAGTTACTCGGTTCGGTACGGTTCTGTTACGCCTCTCGCTTGGAGACTCTAGCCATGCGAGTTGCTTGAGATGCATTGTAAGTCGTCAGTGGACGCATTTGGTCTCTCACTTCTTGTGGTCTCTTCTTTTTCCTATCTCCGGGTAAATTGAGCTTTTCTTTCTATTGGTAGATGTAGCTTCTGACGCTTATATTTATATTTAATTGGCATGTAGTTAGCTGTTTAAACTGCTTAGATAGGTTTTACAGCTTTACTATGAATGTGTTTTATTTATGCCAATTGCATGGTTATTGCTTTAATGCATGCTTTAATTACTGATATATTTGTATGCCTACGTGTTTAGTTGCGAGGTAGGGATCCGCGTGACCCCTACTGAGTCTGGCTGTGACTCACCCTTCCTTCTTTCAGGTGAGCCACATCCGCCGTCTCCTGGAGCTTCACGTGGTTTTGTCGGCAGCTAGTAGTGTGCCAACAGTAGTTCGGTTGGTCTTTTGTACTTTTGACCGGGGTATGCCCCGTGTAGTTGTACATTTGGACTTTCGTTTCTGTCAGTTTGGACTTGTTTCTGTTGTAAATCTGGACTATTGTATATATTTTATCATTCTGATAGTTTATTTTGCTTCCGCACTTAATTAGTATTGTTATTTAACTAATATTGCGCGTTGTATTTCCAATTTGTTATACAACTCCTCGACAAACTTCACTAACCCTTCAGGGGCCTCATCAGCCTCTTGGGTGGCTTCCCCAGTTCTTGGTATCGGTGTATCGATGTTATCGGTATATCGGTATCCGGAGCTCTGGGTCGTCACAGTTGGTATCAGAGCTGTGTTGAGAGTTTGTATAAGAAATTGAAATTGCATAGCGTCTGTCCAGAGCGAGTCCATCTGCATCGTCTATTGCTAGCTTAGGATGTTTTCCGTGATTGCTGATATGATTTTCGTTGTTATGTGCTTTCTAGGGTTTGATGGCACGTCGTAAAAAGGCACGTGTTTCCAGGGAGGGAAGTGGTGCTTCTCCTCCAGTGGTTGTCGTGGTGGTTTATGCACCTGTGCCTGGTCAAGTTCCTGCAACTCCTGCTCAAGTGATGGAAGGTTTATCGGGTGATCAGGCTGGAATGCCGTCTGGTGAAGGGCAGGTGAGACCCCAAGGGCGTACTCAGGCCGAGTCTACTCTGCCAGGTGTGCCAGGTGTGCAGTGTTACTTTGTCCCTCAGCCGACAGGACAGTTCCAGCAGGTCCATTTGCCGAGCGTACCCGGAGCCCCTTCCGTTATCCCTGTTGCCGAAGGTGCTTCTTCCTCGAAGTCTAAAGGCAAGAGATTCCGATACAAAAAGTCTAAGAAGACTCGGACATCTAAGGATCAACAGGTCGGGCAGTCGGATGTGTCTAGGGCCCCATCTCTTGTGCCGGATGATCGTGGTACACTTCCGTCCATGGATACCCGGAGCAAGTCGAGGGAGCGTGAGGAGCGGTTCGCCCAGCAGCCTTCTGCCAGTGTTGTTCCGTCGTCAATGCCTTCTTCTCATCAGCTTCGGGGGTCTGCCGTTAGTCAGCCGTGGACGTGCCGGAGATGCGGTGGTCATCATAAGGGCCAGCCGTGTTCTCAGCCCGTTGTTTGTTTTTGATGTGATCAGCCGGGTCACGTTGTTCGAGATTGCCCTTTTAGATCGAGACCGGTGCAGTTTTCGCAGGTTGCTCAGCCGCAGCCGTTCCAGATCCAACCTTTGTCATCGCAGCCTCAGTAAGATCTTTCGGCATCTCAGCTTCCCCTAGCTGAGCAGTGACGTCTTATGCTGTGAAAGGTGCGATTCTGCTTCTCGATCAATTAACTTGTGTTTTATTTGTCTTAGTTACTTGAATTGTATGTGATCTAGTTACTCCTTAATTGTTCATTGTAATAATTCTATCCGTGTGATTTTGGTTTTTTCTCTCCTATCCTTTTCATTTCTCCCGTTCTACTTTATCCTCGTTTCTCTTTTTCCTCTGTTTCTCTCAACGCGGGGCGCGCGACCGTGTCGAGTTGACCGAGGTAGAGACGCGATGGAATGGGTTAGAACGTGATGGAATGATGGATGAGGTGGACGTTAGCTAGATTCGTTGGTGGATCTTATGCTAGCGTGGTTTAATCGTTTTGTCGCCTGTGATTTTCTTAGAGGTCTATTTCTCTGTGTGGGCTAAGTGGCTTGTCACCGTCAGTGCCGACAGCCATGTGAGTAGTCTACGTTGTGCTTTATGTTATCTAAATTTGTAGATCATTTGATGTTGTTGATAGGAGGTTCTTAGCCTCAGTAGTTATCTTTTCCTGCTATTTGTGAGTTCCTTAGTGTTTCCCTGTTAGCTTTTCCCTTCTTGGTTGGAAATTGCTGGCATTGGGTTTGCGATTCCTTATCGCTTAGTTTTTCGTCATTTGCTCTGGGTGCTGTTGACTTTTTGGGCTGTTGAGGTGACCGTACACGTTTTTACGTTGTTTTGGTCATCCCAGCTTAAGTTCGTTCAGTTCCCGAGGTGTTCTACTTTTGTTGAAGTGCTCGATTAGACCCTTTGATTGAGAAGTTGTTCGAGCGAGCTAGGCTTTTCCCTTCTTGGTGAACTTCTGTTAGTAAGCTTGATGCTTCTCACCTCGTTTGGTGGTTTCTTTTTGAAGTCGGCCTTGGAATTGCTGTCTTAGTAATGCCTTTGTCCTGTATATGCTTAATGAGGACAGCTTTTATTTTGAGCCTGATCTTCTTCTTGCTTCGCGGTCGCTTGGCTTGAGACTTAATCTTTGTTTCGAAAGCTGTTGTGTACCGTGTTTCGTCGTGTCGTGTTTAACGGCCGATGCATTGTGAGGCTCACTTGTCGTTTTCAGGACGTAAAGGTAGGCTGAGATTAGCGCTTTTCCTTGGGCTTTATGTTGAAGCTGGTACTCTCCTCTGTTGCACTTAGGCTATTTATGATCGGTTGCTCGTGGGATCAGTACTCGTGGCATATCACATTGCAATTTTATGAGTTGCGATGGTGCCGTGTGTGTGCTGAGATGCGGATACCGAGATGTTCTCTGTTGCCTGTGTGCGTTATTTGAGTGCGCAGCGGAAGCATGTGTGGGCTGGTCACCCATTGGTCGAGAATCATTGTTGTGAGATTCTGGACAGTCGAGAATTCCGTTCTTCTCGATATAACTTCATCTTGGCTTCCTGTGCCTGGATATTGTCTGTTGCCGTGCTGTTGCTGATCATCTTTGGGAATTGACATTGACTATTGCGAGTATTAGGGAATTTGTCGGCTTTCCTGCTGATCAACTACCCTCTACTCTGCATTTTCTTTCTTGGGTGTTGTGCTCTTGAGGTGTGTTCGTAAACTTTGAGATGCGTTCCCCGATATTATTGTCGTGTTCTTGCTTTATGGGTCTTTTCTTGGTGAGCGGCATGATGCATGACTAGTCCCTTGAGGTCGTGTGTTCAGCTGTTCTTATGCCCTGATGTGACTCTGCTTGCAGTGTGCCCGTGGTTCTGTGTCCAGTACGGAGCTGGGATTCTGCGAGTGCCGCTGTATTGTTGGTTTAGCGTTATATCTGTATGATTTTGTGTCTCAGTCGTGGACCATTGTCTTGTCAGTTAGCTTGCTGTACTCTTGTCCCCTGTTAGAGTTAGCTCGCGACTTGATTAGATGTGATATCTGAATGAGAACTGACTTGATTGTGTTTGTGGTCCAGTGCTGTTGTCGTGCTATTGTTTTTCTGCGAATTTGTCGTTGGTATTCAGTGTGCCCGGTGTTCCTTGTTGCCTTGGGCACTGGAATCGATGATGTTGTCAGGATGTCAATCGTAAGGACTTTCTTTCCTTATCTGAGCCACTATTTGAGGTGTCTGTTGTTTCATCTCCTCGAGATCGGTGATTTGTTGCTGTGGCAGTCGTGTCTCCCGTCTTGTGAGAGGTAAGCGACGTTGCCCTGTTTCGGAGGTGTCGGACTGGTGTTCACTTGCGTCGTGCTCACTCCTGAGCGTGTACTTGTGATAATGGTCTGACGATGTTCCTCTGAGTTGTGTTTCTCGAGATTGCGTTGTTGTGTGTCGGGTTGTTCTTCCCTCGCTTCTTCCTTTGTAGTCCTTGAATTCCGAGGATGAAATTCCTTAAAGGAGGGGAGGATGTAATAACCTGGATCTTTAGTAGGTTTTTCGGATTCTTTTTGGAGAATTTTGCATTGCTTTTGTATCTCCCGAGTTGAGGTCTTATGAACTGTGTGGTTCTTCTCTCGTACAATCTACAGAACCCTACGGTGAGTTTACCTCTCAGCTTATCGGCTCGTGGACAATACAGTTGCAGTGTACTCTTCGTGAGGATCGTTTCGACTATTTTTACGGATTTTTAGGCCTTGATTAGGCATTTATTCGAATTAGTTAAAGAATTATTAGAATTTAATGGGCATATTAACGATTTTAGTTCTTTGAGGGGTTAAAGTGCAATTTGAAGAATTTTTTCAAAAAAAAAAATAGAAAAATCAGTTTTTTCATATAACTCACGCACCCCTCTCTCTCTTCCCTCTCACTCTCGATCTCTCTCTTTTCTCTCTCTCTCCCTCACACGTTCTGATGTGACACGACCTCGGACTTAGGCAAACAAGCACAATTAAGCATTCAAATGGGCCTTAAGGGCCACCGCTCTCCCGTCGCACTCTATACCCGGAGTGACTTGGCGATGTCAAGTGTGAGGTATGGGAAAGGGCCCTTGCTGGTAGAGGGCCAGCAAGGCCAAGGTTTGACTCCCAAGGTTTGGATGCCCAATTCAATTGGGGCCGACAAAGTGCACAAGGGCACCGGTTCACACTATCCCACGGCGATCACTCTTAAGTCATGGACTTGAGGATCGGGCGCTCCCTCGCAAATTCAGCGGCGCATGAAGTAAATATTGAAAGAGCAACACTAATGAGCTAGGATGAGGCACTTACTCGACCGGTTTGAAGAAACCGGTCCCGGTCGGAGACGAGGGCGAGCGGGGAGGCGGTGGTTCCCCACACGTCGCGGCGGTGAAGCTTGACCTGCTCAAACCATGTACAAAACTACGCCTCTCGCAGGAGGGGGATCTTGGGGTGGGGGTTAATGTGAATACAACAATACTACCTCCCGCAGGGAGGGGCCTTCAGCCGGCCAAGCGGGGTGGGGAAGTAAGGTAAAGAACGACGATTAAGCGAGGTTGCCGAATCTGCCGGTTGTCTATGAACAGGGACAGTGTGTTGGTGTGGTTGCTGTAGATCCTTCTCACGAATTTTTCCGATGGCGAGACTGGCGGCAAAAGCTTCGTAACAGGGACAGGAACGCTTCAGATTTTCTTAAATTTCTTCTGAGACCGTTGTTGACTGGGGCAGAGGTTGGAACAGGACATCAGGTTTTCTGACTCGCAGTTGCAGACTTTTGGCAGCAGGTTGCAGAGGATGCCACGCACCCTCCCGAACTCCGATCAGCACGAAACTGGCGGCGACGTCTTCGTGGTCGAAGTAGCTTTCAGCCAGAGGTGACGGGGCTGCAATCAGAGGTCGAGGACAGTCGGTGTACCCTAAAGAGTGGGCACTGGTCGGAGCAGACTGCAGGAGACAAGACTGGAGAGATCGGGGGGGAAAATTTGTAACTCCTTCCTCCGGCAGCCGAATGAGGTTCCGTTTCTTGATCCTGAATGAAGACTGGAGGAGGAAGATATTTGTAGAAGAGCTTCGGGGCTGGTTCATCCAAGGTTTGTCGTGGCCGAGCTTTTAGTCCGGTTCAGATCCTCAGTCGGAGCAGAACTGCACGGTCGGGGAAGAACGGACCTCCACAGCAGCACCGATCTCCGATGGGGATGAGACCTTGATCGTTGCGAAGAGGACAGGTAGCCGCTTCCGTGGATGCCTCTTGGGTCTTCAAACTCATCGGGAGGAAGCCGTGGTCGCCGCTGTAAGATGGTACACTTCTGCAGGTTGTCAGCTGAAACGGTAGGTTGAAGATGATGGGGGGGAAATGGGGTATATGGGAGAGGAAATGGGGGTGGATGAGTGTGGGGAAAGCCCGGGCTGTGAGGGGGTCTAGGATGGGGTGTTTCAAGGTAAGGGAGGGATAGAATGGGAGCTAGAAGGGGGTGTTTTCTGTGGGTGAGAAAGGAGCTACGAATTTGGGGTTTGGAGGGAGAGGGGAGAAGGTGAGGGGGAACAAGTGGGTGGAGGGAGTGTGAATTTCAAATTTGAAATGGCCTTGGAAGGTGGGTGATTATGTGGGGAAGTGGAGAGTTTGTATTGGAATGGGGTAGATTTGGTGGGAAGGTGGAGAAAGGTGTTGGAATGGGGAAGATGCCACCTAGGGACTATGGGAGTGGAGTAATGGCAACTTGGGGAAGTGGAGGGGTATTAAATGAGGTGGGTAGCTAGTGGAGGTGGTTGGGAGGGGAGGAGAGAGAAGAAAATTCGAAATTGAGGTTGGAGGAGAGAGAAAGAGGGGTGAAATAGAGAGATTAAGAGGAGAATGGGTGTTTCGACCGTCTCTTCCTTCGCTCCTTTTCGTTGGTATTTTTCATTCATTTATTTCGCGGGTCGATCAATCAATTGACTAACTAGTAATCAACTGACTGATTGACGACACGGGCGTGCCAGTCACATGAGTGACGATTTATGATGCGCTCATTCTGACCCTTATCGGGCGAGAGTGAGGTTCGGTCGGGACCAGCAGTCCGCCATACCGTAAAGGCTATGGCGTTAATTACATCCCCCACGAGGAGGGAACACCTTTGATTAGTTGCCGAGATAGCGGGCTGTCGAAGCCGGAATAAAAGATACAGAGCATGCGAACAATCATGCAAGATGTCATGACCGAATACGCAGGGTTTATTGAGGTGGGGCCTGGTACATGGCGGAGTACTTAGGCCCGAAAGCCGCCTTCACGCGTGACAAGGTTTCCGGTCAGGTATAACCCGGCCTTCTGACAATGTCATTTGATATACCAAGGGTGCACCCACTCGGGCATACATTAATGAGACACGAATGCTTGGGCCAAATCATGATGCCAAAGATTCGAGACATATCGATTCAAGCTTGAAAAGCTAGTTTATTCAATTTATTCAATCAAAGAGCTTATGAAATTCCATGATTAGTATGAGAAATCATCCCATAAATAGGAAAAAGGATTAGAATTATGCGATGACACGACTCGGAACGAAACCGGTGCAGTGCATGTGAAGAAACGGGTTGGAATGGTTAAAACGGCGCCCTGAAACGTAGGTAAAAGGGGTTAAAACGGCGCGGTCAAACGTAGGTAAAAGGGGGAAAAGCCGTTAAAACGGCGCGGTGGAAGGTAGGGGCGCGCCGGGGAGGGCGCGCCGGATAGGGCGCGCCGGATAGGGCGCGCCGCTTTAGGCCGCGCCGTTTTAACGCGTGATCGCACCGTTTTAGCCCGATTTTGCGGAAACCGAGATTCCGTTGATTTATTTATGGATTTATTAGATTATTTTGGGGGTTTTGAGGACTTTATTGAATTGATTATTCATTGGATCGGTCCCAAACCGTTCAAAGCCAAGTCACGGGTTCGCGCGAGGTTCACACTCGAGCGCAGCAATTGTTTCGAGTTTACACTCGTTTGAGCCGAAATTTCGGCAGCATCTCCCCATCCTAAAGGATTTGTCGGGGAGAAGCGGAGGATGCTCACGTGGCGGAGCAAACCCCTAAATGCCGGGTGGCACAACGGCGGCCGGCGAAGACCCCGACGGAAAGGGAAAACCCCGAGGCATAGCCTACTAGGGGCACCGAGTCCTTGGGCAACAGTGAGTGAATAAGGCGGCTCAATATGGGAGCGAGAACCCCGAGGCAAGCCTACAAGGGGCACGCGACCCGAGTCACCACGACGCTCGAATCGGGACGGCCGAGATGGGAGGAAAACCCCGAGGCAAGCCTACGAGGGGCACACGACCCACGGCCACCACTAAGCCCATAAAGGACCGTGGATTTAAAGTGTAGGGGATTAACCCAATTGATGTGCGCTCACTGGTTCTCAGAGACCCATTACCGGTAAATGGGCTCTTACAGACCGAGCGAATTATTATGAGAAATCAGTAGAATGTTCCCCCTCCCCGGATGCCGGAGTGATGCTATATAACACACTCCCATCAAAATGCTATTAACACAACAGGAAGCGGTATGGAATCGTTTGACAGATAAGCAGAATGCGTTAGAACGTGTCAAAACAATAGATCCCCCGTGTCCAGCAGGCTGCTCACCGTCATAGTACAGGATCGATGCATAGCCCGGGGCACCGTTCTATGTACATTCACATGGTATTCGGAAAGAAAACCCATATGGGGTTTGCCATTGAAACGCCAAAGACAAACAGAGAGGTGCACACAGGTGCGTCTCTGTTCGCCGGCCGGTGGAACATTCAACACAGAATTCGGCCGTTGCATCGGACTCAAAGCAAGAGAGAGCCCCGGGGAAGGGGGGGGGGTTGAATGGTCTCTGTAGCCCGAAGGCACACCCAGCATCGGAGAAACCGGCTACACGGGAATGCGGACATATATTAAAAAGAACCATTAAATGCACGCTCGTAAAAAGGGGGGGGGGGGTGAAAGAGAACATGCACGAGGTAAAAGATATCGGCCACAACATCATTTCATTCATCCCATGATTAACATGATACATATATATGCAGAAGGCATAGATCCCGGTGCCGGTGTTGTCACCGGGCGCCGTTTACATTGACGAAGCAACGATTTCGGATGAAGCCAGGAGGAGCAAAGGATAATGGTGGGGAAAGGGGAGTTCAGGCTCATATCATTGCCCCTCCCCCTTTCTCGCTTACATTGTATCGGAGAGAAACGAGAATGAAAACAAAGGGGGGAATCCACCGGGAGAAAACACGGGAAGCCCACCTAAATAAACCAGAAAGATGATCTTCTTCTTCGGCTCTGGGGAGCTCGGGTGGAGCAGGGTGGCGGCCGCCGGGAGGCTCGGATGGAAACTTCTGCCCACAGACAAGAACCCCCGAAGACCTTTTTCTGGACCCCTCTTCTTTCTTCTAATTCTCTTTTTTTCTTTTTTGGATTCCGAGGCTTCTCGGATCTCTCTTTTTTTTTCTCTTCCCTCCGGTTTTTCTGTTGGCCTCCCCCTTCTTTATAATCCCCCTTTGGCATGCCATATATATGGCATGTGGTTAGTCCGGCGCGGTGGAGAAGGGCGCGCCGGGTTGAAGGCGCCGGGGAGCAGCCCCCTTGGCTTTTTGCGCGCCGGATTGACGGCGCCGTTTTAAGCGGCGCCGTTTTAACCTGTTTGCCAGGCACGGCCAGGCCGGTGGGTCCGGGGATGGTTCCGGAGACTCCAGTTGACTGTTCCTCTCGTACTGGCTCTTGGGGAGCCTTGACGCGACGAACGGCCTTGATCAGAACTTCGTGTGCTTCCGATCCGGACACACGGGTGTCCCGTCGGTACGACTTTCGGCACTGTGATTGGTGCCTCTCATCAAGACGGACCTGTGTCCGAAGCTTCCTCGCAGGATGGCATTGCATCCTGGGTAATTCCGCCTTGAACGGCGATCCATCGGCCGCTAATGGGCTCACTAGGGCGAGAAGCCGAACCCGTGTCGGGTGATCGGGATCTTCTTGCTGACAGAACCTCCGGCCCCTTGTTGTGGATGGTCGTGGGCATTCTTCCTCTTTCGGAGAATCATAAGGTAGACCGTCGTCCTTGATCGGACGTCGGATGTGGGGTAGCGGCATGACAGAGTCGATGCCGGATCATTGGGCAGGCTTGATCGCACTGCCGGTTGGTTGCGGGTTGACTTTGACTCTCCTGAGGTAAGGTCCCCGGTGTTCCCTCCAAGGTGGCTTGGGGCTTCGTCAGCTCGAGGGACCCTCGATAAGTTGATTTTCATCGGCTTCTGTGCTTCAGTGGGCCGTATCATTCGTCTTTGCGGCTTGGTCGCCAGGGATCATATTTTGAGTGCCAACAATGGGTGAGGAATCTCTCCCCTAGGGTCTCTCACCCAAAAACTAGAGGAATCACTCCAATTTGAACTCAAATGGCAAGTTTAACTCATTCATTCATTCATTCATTCATTCATTGACTTCAAATGGGGGAAATGGGGTCCTATATATAGGAAACCCACATTTCTACAAAAGTCCATGATAAAAGACTCAATAGCAAATAACCGAAGGTGGAAGGGGTGCACATGGGCCTAGTCCAATGAATTGGGCCCAATTAGCACATTACATCATCTAATGACACACAATCTTAGGAAAATAAATGCAAGACCTAGGGAAATGACTCAAATAAAATGAAAATACATCAAAATGACTCAAAGGAAAGCTACAAAATGGATAAGGGGCCTTAATAGAGTGAGGCCAAAACTCAACCAGCTCCCGAGTGTGAAGAAGTGGACCCGAGCCAAAGGGAATCGTGGGTGATGCCTCCATCAAATCCCCTGGGCCGCGAAGAGCTCGACTCCGTCGAGTAAGGGTCCATCCGGCTAAGGTATCGCTTGAGGAGGTCCGGATCCAACCGCTGGAGGTCCTCCCGACTCACCCATGAGTCTTCCGAAGGAGGCCGATCCTTCCACCTGACGAGATAGCGCTCATAAACCTTGCTCCGGGTGGTAGTGACCTGCTCATCCAATATTCGTTCAATGCGTTCGCGCTGAGCTCTCTTGGCTAGTGGACTCTCCTCACGGGTGGGTGCTCTCTCAAAGGAAGAAGTAGGCTCAATCTCCTCACTAGGTACCACCGTGGGGCCCTTGTATGGCACTAAGTCGGCGACATTGAATGTTGGACTTATCCCATAATCCTCATGGAGATCTAACCAATAAGTATTTGCATCAATGCGCCTCAAAACCTGGAAGGGACCAATCCCACGTGGCCTCAACTTGGAGTTGGCTCCTGGGGAGAGCCTCTCCGTCCTTACCATCACAAAGTCACCCTCTTGGAACTCTAAGTGACGCCGGTGAGAGTCAGCCAACCTTTTATAAGCCTCATTTTTTTATGCTAATGTGCTTGCGGATTTCCTCATGCAATTTTGTGAGTGCTGACCTTCTAGTGGTTATGGCTGGACCTGGACAATCATATATAGACCATTTATGCCATGATGCCATATGGACCTTGATGAGCCTTGGTGGGCCGGGGCAACCATATGTGGACTTATCATGCAATGTTGTCATGTAGACTTTGGTGGGCTTAGGTGGACCGGGGCAATCATATGTGAATCTATCATGCAAAGTGGTGATGCATGTCGGGGGATCGGACATCCGTAGATGCCTTTGATATGCTTAAGACCCATGATGAATGAAGGTGGACCACTACATCCAAATTTGGACCACTCATGCTTTCTACTTGACATGTGGGTGATATGAATGAATGGCCCCAACATAGTGTTCATGCCAAGGGGTGTGGAAAGCCTAGACACATGCATACTTTTCCAAAAAGTGACTTCCATGTGTATAGGGGTGGGACAACCTTTGAATTCCCATTGGAACAGATCGAATGGATCTAAGAAGGTGGTCATCATGGGGTGGGGCACAACCTTATTACCTAGGGATATGTGGCCCAAGGTCTTGGCTCCCAAGGTGTAACCCGGGTCATGGATGAGATTGGTTTGGCCCAATATGATGGGTGAGGGTAGGAAAGGGTGGGTGGTGGGTAAGATGGTTGGGTTACATGGGGAACTAGACTCCCATAGGAAGGGATCAAAGGGGTCGTAGAAAGGTCTTCCTAGAGGGAGGCACTCTATGTCTTCAAGGTTCTCAAATTGTGAGTCATCCTCCTCCAAGGTAAGTGGGCCAAGTTTTCTAGTGAGTTGGCCGAACAAAGTGTTTGGGATCTTAATGGGTGGGTATAGGAAGGGATCGAAGGGGTCATGGTAAGGGTCACCTAAGGAGAGGAACCCTAGGTCCTTTTGGTCCTCACAACCCCTTGATGGTGGATTCTCATCCTCTAGTAAAGTGATCGGGCCAAAGTTTTTGGTGGGATGGTCGGCCATGAATGGAGGACTAGACTTTCTACCCGAGATAAGAAGCTCTAAATCGAGGAGAAGGTTGGGCTCATCGGGTGTAGGGAGGAATAGAAGGAGGTCACTAGTGTAACAACCAATGGTGCAAATCGAGGTGATAGACCCTATGCATAGGTGTAGGAGGCCAAGGCTCCTAGGTGGTTTGGCCATAGGGGTCAACATGCTAGTGAACTCAATTTGCCATGCTACGCCCTTAAGAAGATCCTCAAAGGTTTCCACTTGGTAGGATGTTTGGATTATGGTGTGATAGGAGTTAATGGGTGCAATGGGAAGGTTTTTCTCCATGGGTGGGTAAACATAGGACACGATGGGGTGAAGTGGTCTCTCCTTTAGCCATCTAGCTAGGGGCCCATCTATGATTATGGTGCTATTTGTGAAGGCTTGTGGCTCTTGGGGGTCCAAGCTAGGGGACATTTGTGATTCTTCCTTACCACGGATATGAACTTGGGTTTCCTCAATGATGGGGATGGGTTCATCTACTCCCATGTGGATGGTTGTGGTCTCCTTTCTCAAGGGAATGGGAAGGTCTATTGAGGGTGGGGTGATGATGGTTGGTGCATGGTGTACCCGGGGTGGTGGGTGATGGGAAACTTTGGCTTGGATAGGGAGGGGAAGTAGTGGAAGCCTAGGACTTTGAACTTTTGGGGTAGGGAGTGGGAGATGAGTTGGTTGGGGTGGCTTGGGTTGATTGGTTTTGGGGGGAATGTCTTTTTTCGGGGACAAGGGAGGGGTGGTGGTGGGGACCAAGGGGTTTTGTGGGGTAGGGGTTTGGTGGGAGCTTCTGGATTGGAGGGTGGTGACAATCATGGGCCTAGGTGGAGGGGTGGACACGGTGTCCACTTGGTTTTGAATGGTGAGGGTTGGTTGAGTGGTGGTCATCATGGAGGGGATTGGGTCGATTATGGGTCTCTTGCCCTTAGGATCGTTTGGGGTGGAAGTGGGAGCTAAAGGGGCTTGACTAGCGTAGGTTAGGGAAGGGGGTTTTGGTTGGGGTATGGGGGCCCTCATGGGGTTAGGTGGAGAGGTGGATGTTTGGTTTATTAGGGTCTTAAGGGAGAGGACTTCGTTGCGAAGTGTAGTTATGATGGTTGAGAGGTGATTTGTTGGGATTGGTGGGGGTGGAGACCAAAGGTCGGTCTCAAATTGGTCGGGTGAGGATGGAGGAGTGGTAGTGCTCCTCGGGCTTGGGGTGTTCGAGTAGGAGGGTTGGGAATATTTTGGGATGTAGATCTTCCTAAGTTCCTTCTTCATATCATCCCACGAAGAAATGGGCTCTTGCCTCCTAACCCTTCTTAATCCCTCTATGTTTGTCCATTTACTCTTGGCTTGACCCCGAAATCGTCCCTTGGCCTTGCGGACTCTCGCGGGTCCATATACCCAAGTCCGTTCAAAATATCTTTCCATGGTAGTTTCCCACCTAAGATAATCACTAGAATGTGATCCGTCAAAGGTAATGTCCCCATCTAGAATGAAATTCAAGGTTAGTGAGTAGGCTAAGTAGTTGGCCATGATGATCGGGGGGATCAATGCAAGGGTCGGATTGATGATGACTCTAATGCAAGAATGCCCTAGGACTTGACTTGATAGAGACAAGTCAAAGACTTGCTCTGATACCACTTGATGTGACACGACCTCGGACTTAGGCAAACAAGCACAATTAAGCATTCAAATGGGACTTAAGGGCCACCGCTCTCCCGTCGCACTCTATACCCGGAGTGACTTGGCGATGCCAAGTGTGAGGTATGGGAAAGGGCCCTTGCTAGTAGAGGGCCAGCAAGGCCAAGGTTTGACTCCCAAGGTTTGGATGCCCAATTCAATTGGGGCCGACAAAGTGCACAAGGGCACCGGTTCACACTATCCCACGGCGATCACTCTTAAGTCATGGACTTGAGGATCGGGCGCTCCCTCGCAAATTCAGCGGCGCATGAAGTAAATATTGAAAGAACAACACTAATGAGCTAGAATGAGGCACTTACTCGACCGGTTTGAAGAAACCGGTCCCGGTCGGAGACGAGGGCGAGCGGGGAGGCGGTGGTTCCCCATACGCCGCGGCGGTGAAGCTTGACCTGCTCAAACCATGTACAAAACTACGCCTCTCGCAGGAGGGGGATCTTGGGGTGGGGGTTAATGTGAATACAACAATACTACCTCCCGCAGGGAGGGGCCTTCAGCTGGCCAAGCGGGGTGGGGAAAGTAAGGTAAAGAACGACGATTAAGCGAGGTTGCCGAATCTGCCGGTTGTCTACGAATAGGGACAGTGTGTTGGTGTGGTTGCTGTAGATCCTTCTCACGAATTTTTCCGATGGCGAGACCGGCGGAAAAAGCTTCGTAACAGGGACAGGAACGCTTCAGATTTTCTTAAATTTCTTCTGAGACCGTTGTTGACTGGGGCAGAGGTTGGAACAGGACATCAGGTTTTCTGACTCGCAGTTGCAGACTTCTGGCAGCAGGTTGCAGAGGATGCCACACACCCTCCCGAACTCCGATCAGCACGAAACTGGCGGCGACGTCTTCGTGGTCGAAGTAGCTTTCAGCCAGAGGTGACGGGGCTGCAATCAGAGGTCGAGGGCAGTCAGTGTACCCTAAAGAGTGGGAACTGGTCGGAGCAGACTGCAGGAGACAAGACTGGAGAGCTCGGGGGAGAAAATTTGTAACTCCTTCCTCCGGCAGCCGAATGAGGTTCCGTTTCTTGATCCTGAACGAAGACTGGAGGAGGAAGATATTTTTAGAAGAGCTTCGGGGCTGGTTCGTCCAAGGTTTGTCGTGACCGAGCTTTTAGTCCGGTTCAGATCCTCAGCCGGAGCAGAACTGCGCGGTCGGGGAAGAACGGACCTCCACAGCAGCACCGATCTCCGATGGGGATGAGACCTCGATCGTTGCGAAGAGGACAGGTAGCCGCTTCCGTGGATGCCTCTTGGGTCTTCAAACTCGTCGAGAGGAAGCCGTGGTCGCCGCTGTAAGATGGTACACTTCTGCAGGTTGTCAGCTGAAACGGTAGGTTGAAGATGATGGGGGGGAAATGGGGTATATGGGAGAGGAAATGGGGGTGGATGAGTGTGGGGAAAGCCCGGGCTGTGAGGGGGTCTAGGATGGGGTGTTTCAAGGTGAGGGAGGGATAGAATGGGAGCTGGAAGGGGGTGTTTTCTGTGGGTGAGAAAGGAGCTACGAATTTGGGGCTTGGAGGGAGAGGGGGGAAGGTGAGGGGGAACAAGTGGGTGGAGGGAGTGTGAATTTCAAATTTGAAATGGCCTTGGAAGGTGGGTGATTATGTGGGGAAGTGGAGAGTTTGTATTGGAATGGGGTAGATTTGGTGGGAAGGTGGAGAAAGGTGTTGGAATGGGGAAGATGCCACCTAGGGACTATGGGAGTGGAGTAATGGCAACTTGGGGAAGTGGAGGGTATTAAATGAGGTGGGTAGCTAGTGGAGGTGGTTGGGAGGGGAGGAGAGAGAAGAAAATTCAAAATTGGGGTTGGAGGAGAGAGAAAGAGGGGTGAAATAGAGAGATTAAGAGGAGAATGGGTGGGGAATCTCTCCCCTAGGGTCTCTCACCCAAAAACTAGAGGAATCACTCCAATTTGAACTCAAATGGCAAGTTTAACTCATTCATTCATTCATTAACTTCAAATGGGGGAAATGAGGTCCTATATATAGGAAACCCACATTTCTACAAAAGTCCATGATAAAAGACTCAATAGCAAATAACCGAAGGTGGAAGGGATGCACATGGGCCTAGTCCAATGAATTGGGCCCAATTAGCACATTACATCATCTAATGACACACAATCTTAGGAAAATAAATGCAAGACCTAGGGAAATGACTCAAATAAAATGAAAATACATCAAAATGACTCAAAGGAAAGCTACAAAATGGATAAGGGGCCTTAATAGAGTGAGGCCAAAACTCAATCAGCTCCCGAGTGTGAAGAAGTGGACCCGAGCCAAAGGGAATCGTGGGTGATGCCTCCATCACGTTCTCTCTCCCTCTCTCTCATTCTCTCTCGGTTTTGGCCCAGACGGGGTCCGATCGAGGCGTGGGAGATACCGTTGGAACCGACTCGACACGAGGAACGTTCTGACACTGACCTCGTCTCGATCCGTGGAGTGTGGAGACGCGTGGGAGCGAGAGGACGGCGTGGCTTCCGTCGTCCGATCTGCATCGTTTTGCATGTTTCGTCGCGATCGAGGTAGGTGGATGGATTCCTCGTCTTGCCAGGAACCCAACGACGCCACATGCGTCGCCATCCACTGTCATTTTCATCATTTTCCGTGTAAATCCCTTTTTGTGTTATTTTAGGCCTAATTTCTTGAAATCTCTCTCTCGCTCGGTTTTAGCCCAGACGGCTGCTGATCGAAGCAAGGGAGGTGCTGTTGGAAAGGTCGTTTCGCGTAGATCGCGGTGACGCCATTTTTCCCTCGATCCGCGGAGCGTGGTGGCGTTTGGCGCCGTGAGGACGGCGTGACTCTTGTCGACCGTTCGGCACCGATTCGGT
Source organism: Amorphophallus konjac (assembly GCA_022559845.1). NCBI lineage: Eukaryota > Viridiplantae > Streptophyta > Magnoliopsida > Alismatales > Araceae > Amorphophallus > Amorphophallus konjac. The sequence goes on from CM040129.1 coordinate 212,163,371, forward strand.
GTTCCCATCGTGTAAGAGGTAGGGGGATGGAATCTTCTCCTCGCTAGGGACCCGTCGGTACCACATGCGCCGTGGTTCGATGCCAGTTTTCTTGATTTTTGTGCAATTTTCCATGTTAATGTAATTTCGTGTTATTTAGCCTTAATTCATGAAATTGATTCCATGGCCATCGTCTTTCAATTTTAATGGCATGATTGGTGATTGCATGTTGTTATGGCAGGGTGGTTTGTTAGAAAACTTTGTTTTCCCGCGATACCCGGCGATTCCAGTCGTCCGGGAGGGAACCAGTTTTAGATATAACCTGTCCGCGACCCAAGTGAAGTGACGGTCCTGCCAGGAACCGTCACTCGCCTGACGGCCCTTTGGAGACGCGTCGTTTGTTTAATAACGGCCTGTCGGGGGTGCGTCGTTTTGAGAGTAACGGTGGGTCTCCCATCCGTTACTCCCTCGTGGTTTTGGGTTGACCCGGTCAGGCGGTGCGCCCGACGGTCAGTCGTCCGGCCGTCGTTTCCAAGCGACGCGCCGAGACGTATGCGTCGTTTCCCTGCTACTAGTTTTTAAATGTTATACGTGGGTTTTGGCCTCGGGTGAAAGTAACGGCGGTGTTCCCGCACGTCGCTTCGAAGCAACGCATAGGACCCCCACCGTTACTCTCCCTCTTAAGGCCTGTGAGCTGGAACTCTGGTGGAAGTAACGGCGGGACGCCAACGCGTCGTTTCGGATGTAACGCGCTGGTCCCCCACCGTCGCTTGCCAGTAACGCACGGGCAGACGACCGCCGTTTGCCTGCAGGTTTTATCATGTTCCCAGCCTATTAGTTATGCATTCCATGTTGCATATACGCCTTGTTTAACTTATTTTATAAAAACTATGGCATTATTTTAGATCCCAATAGAGTAGCTCTCTCTTTCCTTGTGATGGAGCCACTAGTCGTAGCCCTCCGACTTGGAGTGTCGGCCCTCCTGGGAAAGGTGGCCAGGGTAGTTCCCGTTACACGGTTTTTAAGCTAGTCACCGTGGGCCCTCGGCCAATAGTAGCGTCCTACTAAGAGGGAAAACTAGCTGGAGAGCCTGGCTTAGGCACGAGCCAGTGTGTGCACACGTGGTCAGAGGCTTGGACTAACACTGACGAGTGTTACTCTGACTAGTTACTCGGTTCGGTACGGTTCTGTTACGCCTCTCGCTTGGAGACTCTAGCCATGCGAGTTGCTTGAGATGCATTGTAAGCCGTCAGTGGACGCATTTGGTCTCTCACTTCTTGTGGTCTCTTCTTTTTCCTATCTCCGGGTAAATTGAGCTTTTCTTTCTATTGGTAGATGTAGCTTCTGACGCTTATATTTATATTTAATTGGCATGTAGTTAGTGTTTAAACTGCTTAGATAGGTTTTACAGCTTTACTATGAATGTGTTTTATTTATGCCAATTGCATGGTTATTGCTTTAATGCATGCTTTAATTACTGATATATTTGTATGCCTGCGTGTTTAGTTGCGAGGTAGGGATCCGCGTGACCCCTACTGAGTCTGGCTGTGACTCACCCTTCCTTCTTTCAGGTGAGCCACATCCGCCGTCTCCTGGAGCTTCACGTGGTTTTGTCGGCAGCTAGTAGTGTGCCAGCAGTAGTTCGGTTGGTCTTTTGTACTTTTGACCGGGGTATGCCCCGTGTAGTTGTACATTTGGACTTTCGTTTCTGTCAGTTTGGACTTGTTTCTGTTGTAAATCTGGACTATTGTATATATTTTATCATTCTGATAGTTTATTTTGCTTCCGCACTTAATTAGTATTGTTATTTAACTAATATTGCGCGTTGTATTTCCAATTTGTTATACAACTCCTCGACAAACTTCACTAACCCTTCAGGGGCCTCATCAGCCTCTTGGGTGGCTTCCCCAGTTCTTGGTATCGGTGTATCGATGTTATCGGTATATCAGTATCCGGAGCTCTGGGTCGTCACACCACCGGGTCATAAACTCTCCAACGGCTACACGTGTTACCCTTATTATCGCTTATGGAAGGGGGTGCGAATAAATGAAGGGAGTGAAAATAACAAAGAATCGGGGAGTTGAAAATACTATACAAAGAAGGAGTTATGATGGAATGGGTGGCCTAAATATGAATCGGCCTTCAATTTTTGTACGGTCGCACAAATCACTTTAATCGTATGTCGGAGAAGGCATAAGAATAATTATTATAATAAAACTGATGGGCAGGGGCAAGAATAGGAGAGAGGATAGAAATAGCATCGATTTGACACATTTAAAAAATATTTTTCGACAAAGAATTCGTGATGGTAAAATCTACGAGGAAATGGAAATTTACAAATACACCTTCAAAGTTTGCAATATTGTGCAAATATCTAAAAATATGTGCAAAAATTATTGAAATTTCAGAAGAAATAAACATTAAAGGGCACTCCTACTTTGATGGAAAATTGCATGTAAACTCCTCCGACAATGATTATTGTAATGATGTCTTATCGTAGGATAAAAAATATATGGGTTTTTTACATAGAAACCATTGTTATATGTGAAATTGCAAAAAAATCACTCTTAGAAACGTATTATCATATATATCACTATAAATTCTAATTGTGCAAAATTATCATCTGAGTAACCGTACGTGACAAGCCGTGAGTTTAACTATAGTTAACTTTGACTAGACATAGGAAATGTCCATACTAGCCTTGGTTAAAGACCGAACAGTGGCACTCGTTCGCAGTTCTTTCTCCCTCCCTCCCACCTTCAACCCGCTCATGTCCCCAACCCTAATCCACTTGAAAACCCTATGTAAAAGAGAAGGACATTACGGTTCACGAATCTTTGTCTCTCCCTCTCACCTTCAATCTGCTCCCGTCCCAAACCCAATCCACCTGAAAACCCTAGGTAAAAGAGAATGACATTGCCGTTGGCCTTGGAGTGTCGTGTGGCTCGGGGAAGAAGGATCGTGCGGCTTGGCGAAGAAGAAGGATCGTGTATGGACGCGAAGGAAGAGGAGAAAAGAATCGTGCATAGATGCGGAGTAGAAAAGAAGCATCATGCGTAGACACCTCTCCTATCTGCCAGGTAAAACTTCTTGATAAATTATCTACAACATGTGACGGGGGCGAAAGGAGAAGTTTTTATAATACCGTAGAGCACTAAATAAGGTTTTTTGTGGGTTCAGGTCTGGAGGGAAGGTTGTGCATTTAAAAGGTATCCAGCGCCATCCGGTTTGAGTGGGAGGGTGAAATCCAGAGGATCTTTTTCAGCGTAAAGTTGAAGATTGTGGGCCAAGATAGTTTTGTAATATCTAAATTATACAGCTCATGATTCTACACATGTGGGGCACAGTATGGGGTGGTGAAAATAAATGTGGGATGAAGGTGGAGACATTGCTATATGCATATTTTTAAATGTGCAGTGTAGTGGGGCACACTAGTAATTTGTCTTCTTATATATGTTTGCATAATCTTGGACACATCTACTTTTAAATGTGTTCTTGTTAATTAGGAAAATTTGTCTATACATGTATATTTTTTATCGTATTATATTTCTCTTCTGTGATATTAGGATGGATGAACAGACAGACCTCTACACTTTGCTCGTCAAGTATGGAGGATATTGAAAGATTGATAAGGATGATCCTTCTAGACTATGACAAGATTTGATGAAAGGTGGTAATGCACCTATTAATATTACTTATGTTATCTTAAATAAATATTTCTTAAAGAATTTATCGTTTTATTTTGGTTTCCAAAATCATTCTTCTTATAGTCTTATGATTCACATGACATAGTCTAGAGTGTCACAAATCACTAGATTCTAAATTGACAACATAAGTTGAGGAATCAGAAAAAAAGTTGATAGTATTGATAATATTGGGACAAAGCACATTTAATTTAAACAAACCCTCACTTACATAAGCCTTTGCAATAAAATTTCTAAATTTGATAATTACAAATTTTTTCGACTCAAATACTAACTTATAATTATTCCTATTCAACAAGAATCCGCTTATTAGGTTCCTCCGAATTGTAGGCACATGTTGAACTCTTTGGAGAGATAGGACATTTCCTGAAGTTAACTTCAAATTGACTCGTCATTCCCTCACAACTCGAGCAGCACTGGAGTTCCTCAAAGTCACGCTCTTGTTAGTGGCCTAATAGGTGACAAAAGTATGCCGATCAAAGTAAACATGAGTGTTAGCCCCAGTATCTATCCACCAATCATTGGGAAAATTAATTATATTTATATCAGGGAATAATGTTACAAACCCATTGGAAGGCTCAAAAGAGGAAGCTCCAGAGGTTATCATGTTGACTTGAGGATTTGGTGTTTGGTTGTGATCGTGGCGATGAAATTTGGGACGAGGTATGCCATTATTCTTTTTGTCATAGTAATTCTTAGCAAAATGCCTTGATTTTCCACACACATAGCAACACTTTTGATTAGATTGATTCTTGAAAATTTTTCCTTTAGTCTTATAGTTCTGATTCATTTGATAATTGGTATTCTTTTGGTTATGGAATCTAGGATTATGATTTTAGAATCTAGAATTATTGACATTTCTATCTCGATTACTGTGCTCAGTCATGTTGACATTTGAGGAGTTTTTGGATTTAATAAAATTTTTTTGTTCTTCTTCAATTCGAATGGAACATTGAAGTTCATCCAATGAGATCTTAGAATATTTATGTTGAAGGGATCTAGTAAAATTATGTCAAGGAAGGAGGGAGTTTATCTATCAAGCATGACACTATTAAATTCTCATCCATATTTTGATCCCTTGATTTCATTTCACATATAATATTAAAAAATTCATGAGTTTGTGAAACTACATACATGGTATCAGACATGATAAAATGTAGAAACTTAGAATCAATAAAATGTTCAATTCTAACATCTTCTTTACCATATTTATCTTCTAAAATTTTACATAATTCACGTGCAATAGGAATAGAACAATAGATATCATATAATATATCATGCATGTTGCCTCTTTTTTTTTGGATTATCTATAAGATATCTAGGCTTATCCCTCAAGCAAAGAGGCCCTTAAGGATTAAGGGTTAAGGTTTAAGGTATATGGTATAAGGTATAAGGTATAAGATATAAGGGATAAGTGATAAGGGATAAGGGATAAAGGGTAAAGAATAAGGATAAGTGATAAGGATAAGAAATAAGGATAATGATAAAGAATAAGGATAAGGAATAAGAATAAAGAAAGGAATAAGGATAAAGATAAGGAATAAGAGATAAGGGATAAGGGATAAGGAATAAGAAATAAGAAAAAGGAATAAGGATAAGAAAAAGGATAAGAAATAAAGAATAAGTATAAGAAAGAAGGATAAGGAATAAGGATAAAGAATAATGATAAAGAATAAGGATAATGAATAAGAAATAAGGATAAAGATTAAGGATAAGGAATAAGGGTAAGGAATAAGGATAAGGAATAAAGAATAAGGGATAAAGAATAAGGATAATGAATATTTATCTTCTAAAATTTTTCAAAATTCACGTACAATAGGAATAGAACAATAGATATCATATAATATATCATGTAGGTTACCTCTTTTTTTTTAGATTATCTATAAGATATCCAGACTTATCCCTCAAGCAAAGAGGCCCTTAAGGGTTATGGGTTAAGGTTTAAGGTATAAGGTATAAAATATAAGTGATAAGTGATAAAGGATAAAGAATAAGGATAGGGGATAAGGATAAGAAATAATGATAAGGATAAAGAATAAGGATAAGTAATAAGAATAAAGAAATAAATAAGGATAAAGATAAGGAATAAATGATAAGGAATAAGGAATAAGAAAAAGGATAAGGATAAGAAATAAGGAATAAGTATAAGGAAGAAGGATAAGGAACACGGATAAAGAATAAGGATAAAGAATAAGAAATAAGGATAAGGATTAGGGATAAGGAATAAGGGTAAGGAATAAGGATAAGGAATAAAGAATAATGATAAGGAATATTTATCTTATAAAACTTTTCATAATTCACGTGCAATAGGAATAGAACAATAGATATCATATAATATATCATGCAGCTTACCTCTTTTTTTAAAGATTATCTATAAGATATCCAGACTTATCCTTCAAGCAAAGGGGCCCTTAAGGGTTATGGGTTAAGGTTTAAGGTGTAAGGTATAAGGTATAAGATATAAGTGATAAGGGATAAGAGATAAGGGGTAAGGAATAAGGATAAGAGATAAGGAATAAGGATATGGATAAATAATAAGGATAATGAATAAGAATAAAGAAAGGAATAAGGATAAAGATAATGAATAAGAGATAAAGGATAAAGAATAAGGAATAAGGATCAGGATAAGAAAAAGGATAAGAAATAAGGAATAAGTATAAGGAAGAAGGATAAGGAATAAGGAATAAGGATTAGAAATATGGATAAAGAATAATGATAAGGAATAAGAAATAAAGATAATGAATAGGGATAAGGAATAAGGATAAAGAATAAGAATTAGGATAAGAAATAAGGATAAGAAATATGGATACAGAATAATGATAAGGAATAAGGATAATGAATAAAGATAAGGAATAAGGGTTAAGGAAATAAGAATAATGAATAAGGAATACAGAATAAGGAATAAGGATAAAGAATAAGGAATAAGGATAAGGAATAAGGGTAAGGAATAAGGATAAAGATAAAGAATAAGGAATAAGAGTTAAAGATTAAGGAATAAAGAATAAGGAATAAGGAATAAAGAATAAGGAATAAATGTTAAGTGTTAATGGTTAAGGGATAAGAGATAAAAGTTAAGGGATAAAGGTTTAAATTTTAGGCCGTGAAGACGACTAGGGCTAACAGGAGCTATCGTGGCAGAGTCAAGATGGTAGAGAGGAGTATTGTCATACATAGTGAGATAGAGAGACTCACACCTCTCCCTATCTCTGTTTTCCTCCCATTATCTCTCTCACTTGGACACCTTTCACTCTCCCCTCCCTCATCGCTGTCTCTCTCTATTCTCTTTATCTCACGGAGAGATAAACTCTAACACCTCTCCCAAACTTGATGATTTCTTTTTTCCTCTGTCTAACTAATTTATTAATTTAGTATTTCACATTTTTATTTGAATTTGTTATATTCTGAAATTGTTATTCCCAGTGTTATATAAAATGTTGGAAGAAGTTGAAAAATAGCATATTAATATTTTTTTAATTCTAAAAATTTCATTTTATTGTTCTTTTTTTAAAAATAATTTTAATATTTCCTAATGACATTTTTATTTAATTTCATTTTGTTGACCGTTTATTTTAACTTTAAAGGTTAAGATAGATTTGTTAACATGAATCCTTGTTATTTGTTTATGTATATATAGGTACACATACATACATATATATGTACATACATATCCTAAACCCTAAACCCTAAATCCTAAATTGTAGTCAGAGTGAGGCGAGACAGGATGAGATGAGACGTCCACGGGTACGTCTCGTCTCTCCTCAACGCCTAGACAAGCGTTTAGGCATACTTTTAACTACACAGAATTGTGTTTGCTAGGTGTATCTTCTTATATCTAAACAGTCGCATCATATTTTGATTTTATTCTAAAGAGACTGTTGAGAATTTTGCTTAAAAATATTTAATTGTACTATGAAATTTTACTCTCAATCAACCATCTTTGATTCTTGTTGACTATGAGTGAGCTCATCTTTGATTCTTGTTGACTATGAGTGAGCTCAAACTCTTCTTAAAATGACTTGAGACTTTTAGACATATTTATGCACATTTGATGTTAATCATATTAAAATATTTTTCTCTTTTGATTTTTAAATTATATCTTCTATCTTTATATTATCTTAAAAATCTAAAATTTAAGTCCCGCCATATTTTGGTGGTAATCTTGGGTTATCTCTTTTTTAATGTTGTTTAGAAGGATTTAGATACTTAAGTTAAATAAGAGTTAATTTGAGTTAATTTAGATTAACTTATTTTATCTTAGTTAAGTTAATTTGTTGTCATGTCAAAACACAAAAGAATAGAAGTTGATAAAATAATTTTATTTAATTTTAACTATGTTAGTTTTAATCTTTAATTAAAGTAGAGTTAAGTCTTTTTTAGTTGAGGGTTAATCTTGAGTTAGTATCATTTTGTCATTTTATCTTTAATTTGGTTGTATTTAAAGTTAATTTAGAGTTAGATTTTGAAACCCATCTTAAGTGGTGGATCTAGGGTTTAGGGTTTAGGTTTTACCGTTCAGGGTTATTTTAGGGTTTAGGGTTATTTTAGGGTTTAGGATTTAGGGTTTAGGGTTTAAGGGTTTTAGAGTTTTAGGGTTTTAGGGTTTATGGTTTATGATTTATGGTTTATGGTTTATGGTTTATGGTTTTAGGGTTTAGGGTTTAGGGTTATTTTAGGATTTAGGGTTTAGGGTTCAAGGTTATTTTAAGGTTTAAGGTTTAGGGTTATTTTAGGGTTTAGGGTTTAGGGTTTAAGGGTTTTGGAGTTTTAGGGTTTAGGGTTCAGGGTTATTTTAGGGTTTAGGGTTACGAGTTCAAGGTAATTTTATTATTTAGGGTTTAGGGTTATTTTAGGATTTAGGGTTTAGGGTTTAAGGGTTTTAAAGATTTAGGGTTTAAAGGGTTTAGGGTTTAGGGTCATTTTAGGGTTTAGGGTTTAGGGTTTAAGGGTTTTGGAGTTTTAGGGTTTAGGGTTATTTTAGGGTTTAGGGTTACGAGTTCAAGGTTATTTTATTATTTAGGGTTTAGGGTTTAGGGTTATTTTAGGGTTTAGGGTTTAGGGTTTTAAAGTTTTAAGGTTTAAAGGGTTTAGGGTTTAGGGTTTGGGGTTTAGGGTTTAGGGTTTTAGGGGTTTTGGGTTTTAGGGTTTAGGGTTTTAGGGTTTTAGGGTTTAGGGTTTAGGGTTTTAGGGTTTTAGGGTTTTAAAGTTTAGGGTTTTAGGGTTTAGGGTTTTAGGGTTTTAGGGTTTAGGGTTTAGGGTTTTAGGGTTTTAGGGTTAAGGGTTTTAGGGTTTAGGGTTTTAAGGTTTAGGGTTTAGGATTTAGGTTTAGGGTTTAGGGGTTTAAGGTTTAGGGTTTAGGGATTTAGGGTTTTAGGTTTAGGGTTTAGGGTTTAGGGTTTTAGGGTTTTAGTTTAGGATTTTAGGGTTTAGGGTTTAGGGTTTATGGTTTTAGGGTTTATGGTTTAAGGTTTTGGGTTTCGGGTTTAGGGTTTTGGGTTTCGTTTTTAGGGTTTAGGGTTTAGGGTTTTTAGGGTTTTAGTGTTTGGGGTTTTGGGTTTAGGGTTTTGGGTTTTGGGTTTTAGGGTTTTAGGGTTTAGGGTTTAGGGTTTTCGGGTTTAGGGTTTAGGGTTTGGGGTTTTAAGGTTTTAGGGTTTTAGGGTTTTTAGGGTTTTAGGGTTTAGGGATTTATGGTTTAGGGTTTAAGGGTTTAGGGTTTAGGGTTTAAGGGTTTTAGGGTTTAGGGTTTTATGGTTTAGGGTTAAGGGTTTAGGGTTAATGGTTTAAGGGTTTTAGGGTTTTAGGTTTTAGGGTTTAAGGGTTTTAGGGTTTTAGGTTTAGGGTTTTAGGTTTAGGGGTTAGGGGTTTAGTGTAACGACCCAGAGTTCAGGATACCGATATACCGATAACATCGATACACCGATACCAAGAACTGGGGAAGTCACCCAAGAGGCTGATGAGGCCCCTGAAGGGTTGGAAGAAAAGTGTTGAGGGGTATGCATAACGAATTAGAATTTGGAACGCGCAATTTACAATTAAGTAAATAAATTAACGCAAGTGCGGAAGCAATTCAAAATAACTAGAGTGATATGTATATACTAGTCCAGAGAAACAAGAGTACTAGCCCAAAAAGGTACAACTACGCGGGGCATACCTCGGCAAAAATACAATAAGCCTCAAAAGGCGCCTCGACTAAAGCTGGCAACTAACACGGTCCCCGAACCGACTCACGAAGCACCGGGAGACGACGAGCGCGGCTCACCTGAAGAGAGAAAGGGTGAGTGTAACGACCCGAGAATCCGATTACCGGGAAGGCCCGATAACCCGAGACTCGCACCGCCACCCACGAGCCCGAAGACTCGGAAGGGTTAAAAGGATGGTGTGGAGACTACACAAGTATCACAAATAATTGCAGAAATTAAACAGTTATAATAGAATAACATTTTACATGGTCCACAACAGAAAATAACACAATAACAATAGTCCCCGACTAGTACAGTGACAAGAAAGGAAAGTACAGCTACACGGGGCATCCCCGGCTCTGACCTCCGGCACTACCGCTGGGCACCCGCACCACGCTGCGCTCCTGACGCGCTCCCCGAAGGTGGCGCCTCACCTGAAACACGGTGATGAAAACACGCAGGGAATGAGTCTCGGAACAAGACTCAGTAGGGATCACTCGAACCCTACCTCGAAAAACGGGAAACCACTACTCTAGCGGTAGAAAAGTATCTCGGAAAGGAAAGCCCTGTACTCTACAGAACTAGACCCTAACGGCACGTAAACCGAGACACGTGCCACGGTACGAGGAAACTGAAACTCAACGGTTGAACCGTCAAAAACCCGAAGGTCGGAAACACACGACTGACAGTCTGACACTCCGTACTCGACAGGAGTACCACCCACTAGAAGCACAGCCGGTAGCGTCCCCTGGCGTCTTACACCGCACCGCAGGTGCATCGCCTGACATGGTAGGTCCTACCCGAGGCGCAAACACCGTACAAGTAACCACAAACAAGTAACTAGTTGGGGTCACGCCCGTCGACGTGGGTCCAACCGCCCCCAACCACGTGTGCACACACAGACCTTGCGTCACTAGGTCTGGTCCTCTGACCGGTTTTCCCCCGTAGCCGGACTCTGGCTACCGACGAGGGGCCTACGGTAACCGGTCCACAAACCGTCTCGAAAGGTGGGTGCCCGTACACCACTCCCAGGTGAGACCAGCACCGCGCACTGGTGGGCTACGACTAGTGGAGGGTCGCTAAAGGAGTAGACTCTCGAGTCACGGAAAACAACACCCAAGCCTGACAACGTGTGGGAATCACCCCACGCACCAGTCCCGTCACACGGAGACCACGGTCGGAGAAAAGCGAGGTTGCCACCCTCATGGGGCAACACAGGAAGTGGCGGTCTACCCTCAGACCGTCACTGCCAAATGGCGGTCCACTCTAGGGCCGTCACTTGGAAATAGCGGTCTAAGGCGGACCGTCACACGGCCAGGGGGTAGGGGGAAGCGACGCGCCTACCCTAGTGCGTCGCTTGGAAGCGGCGCACCTAGGCCAGGGCGTCACATGGCACCCCACACCCACGAAACCACAGGGAAAGTAACGCGCTTACCCTGGCGCGTCGCTTGCAAGCAACGCGTCGGGCTCAGTGCGTTACTCACATGTGACGCGCCTAGACCAGCGCGTCGCATGGCCCTCACGCTCGGGATGGAAAGGGAAGTGACGCGCCTGCCCCAGCGCGTCGCTTGTAAGTAACGCGCTGGGCCCAGTGCGTCGCTTGGCCCATCCACATGGGGGACAACAGGAAGTAACGCTCCTGCCCCAGTGCGTTACACACATGTAACGCGCCTATCTCGGTGCGTTACATGGCCTGACCCCCAACGGTCAAAACCCAACGGTCGAAAGCATGTGACGGCCCAGCCCAGGGGCGTCACTAGCAAACGGCGGCCAGTCGCAGGACCGTTACAGCCCTCGACCCCAAAGGCCAACACCCAGGGAAGTAACGCACCCCTCTAGGGGCGTTACAAGCATGTGACGGTCACTGGAGTGACCGTCGCTTGCCCCAGAGCACGCTACGGCGGGAGAACCCCAAAAACACCAACCACGCCCCGTACCTCCACCGGAGAGGGGGAAAACAAGGGGGAAGACCCCTGGGGACCCCTAGCATGCATCTAAGCCACCAAAACATAGAATCAGGCTAAAACCATAGATCGGGCGGCTCACCCCAAAACATGGAAAAAACGCCCCAAACATGCCTCTCTCGGCCTCCCCGCGGCCTACAAACCACGGAAAAGAACGGCGAAGAGCTAGGGAACGTCACCCTACCTCAATGGAGCGAATGCTCCGCCGGATCGTCCACGAATCGCGAAGAACGCTTGAAAACCCTCGTTCTTCCTTAAGCTTCCCACGCTTGCCGCACGCCCCCACGACCGCCTCGCCGCCGCCCACGTCGCCGCGCCGTTGCCCCGCCGCCGTCTGCAGCCGAAGGGGAGCTCGCCGTGGCCAACCGGGAGGAAGAGAGGGAGAGGGAGGGAGACACGGTGGAGGAGGAAGGAGAGAAGAAAATGGGGGGGAGAGAAAAAGAAAGGGTTTTATAGAAAAACCCGGAAAATCCGTAAAATTCCAAAAAATAGGAAATCACACCCCCGCGATCCTCGGAACGCACCGGTCGCAACGGTACCACTCGTGTCCGTGTGAACAGCCCGGTTCACCCCCGCAACGAGCGTCCGAAGAGAAAAGCCGAAACACACACCGGGAATCGGAAAACACACGCGGAAAAGCCGCGGAACGCCTCCGGGCTCCGAAACAACTCCGGATCGCGCCGACCCGACACGAAAGATGTCTGAAACGAAAATTTCGGACACAACGGAGACGACACTCCGAAAACCAGATCCGGGACCACGAAGAGGATCCGAAAGGTCCGGGATATTACAGCCCTCCCCCTTAAGGAATTTCGTCCTCGAAATTGAACAACCCCAAGGGGAAAGAAGAGGAAGACTCACTCAAACAGTACGGGAACTGCTGACGCATCTCGTCCTCACGTTCCCACGAAGGCCTCACCACCAGAGTGTCGTTGCCACACGACCTTCACCAAGGGAATAACTTGTTCCGCAGGCGCTGCTCTCGCCTATCCCTCCACGCGGATCGGAAACTCTGGGAGAGAAGATCTGGAGTCACCTCAGGCCAAACGGAAAACTCGAGCACATGAGAGTCATCGGGCATTACTTCCGCAACATAGAGACGTGGAACACGTCATGCACCGACGCCAACTCAGAGGGTAACTGTAACCGGTAAGCAACCTCACCGATGCGCCCCACAATCGCGAAAGGACCAATATAGCGGGGACTCAGCTTCCCACGCCGTCCAAACCGCGTCACCCCCTTCATCGGAGAAACTCTTCAAGAACACATGATCGCCCACGGCGGAACTCGAGGGGCTGCCGCCTACGGTCAGCATAGCTCTTCTGCCGACTCTGGGCCGCCAACATGTTCTGACGAACCAGGTGCACAACATCCACACATTGCTGCACCAATTCCGGTCCCGTCAAAACACGCTCACCCACCTCAAACCAATCGAGTGGAGTCCGACAAGGACGCCCATACAGAGCCTCATAGGGAGCCATGCCGATGCTCGAATGAAAGCTGTTGTTATAGGCAAACTCCACCAACGGTAGGTGATGAATCCAACTCCCCTGCCACTCCAGGCAGCAGGATCTCAGCATGTCCTCCAAAGTCTGAATGGTCCTCTCAGACTGACCATCCGACTGTGGATGATACGCCGAGCTAAATGCCAACTCCGTGCCAAGAGCTCGCTGGAAACTCCTCCAGAATCCAGAAGTGAAGCGCGGATCCCGATCCGACACGATCGAAATGGGAACCCCATGCAACGGAACGATCCGCTCCACATAAAGACGAGCCAACTTAGGCACGCTCCAGCTGACCTTGACCGGTAGCAACCGCGTCACCTTCGTCAGCCGATCCACCAGCAACCAAATACTGTCCTGCCCAGTCGGGGTTCTGGGCAACCCCACCACAAAATCCGTGGTCACATGGTCCCACTTCCAAGCAGGAACATCCAAGGGCTGGAGAGTACCGCCTGGTCGCTGATGCTCCGCCTTCACTTGCTGACAGATCAGGCACCTGGCCACAAACTCGGCCACATCTCTCTTCATGCCAGGCCACCAGAACTGCCTCCGCAAGTTCCGATACATCTTCGTCGCACCCGGGTGCACAGTGTACCTGCTCCCATGAGCCTCGCGTAACACCGCACGACGAACCTGCTCCTCCCCTGGGACGTACAGCCTGCCACGAAACCTCGCAGCACCGTCCTCGCCAAGCTCCACATCAGCTATCGCCAAAATCCGGGGCAACTCAGGGTCCGCATGCTGAGCCTCTGTCACCTGACGACGGATAGCAGGAGTGACAGTCAGACTCGCAAGCACTGCCAACCCTGGCTCCTGGGGAATCTTGAGCCTGAAAGATACTTCGGGCACCTGTTCCCAGAGCCTCCACTTCCTCAACATCAAGGCACTGATCACGACCTTCCGACTCAAGGCATCGGCGACGACATTCATCCTGCCCGGCTGATAAGACAGGGTGAAGTCATAGTCCTTCATGAACTCCATCCAACGCCTCTGTCTGAGGTTCAGATCTCTCTGCGAGAACACATACCTCAAACTCTGATGGTCAGTGAACACCTCGAACTTCTCACCGTACAGATAATGCCTCCAGATCTTCAACGCGAAGATCACTGCCGCCAACTCAAGGTCATGGGTAGGGTAGTTCTCCTCATGGGGCTTTAGCTGCCGAGATGCATAAGCCACCACTCTACCATGCTGCATCAGAACAGCACCCAATCCGACGCCGGAAGCATCTGTACACACCACAAAACCTCCCGATCCAGAAGGCAAAACCAACACCGGAGCCGAGGTGAGCAATCTCTTCAGTTCCCTAAAGCTCTGCTCACACTCCTCGGACCAGACGAAAGGCACATCCTTCCGCGTGAGCCTCGTCATCGGGGTCGCAATGCGGGAAAAATCCTGGATAAACCGGCGATAATAACCCGCAAGCCCCAAGAAACTCCGGATCTCCGTCACCGACCTCGGCCTCGGCCACTGCATCACGGCCTCGACCTTGGCGGGATCCACGGAAATGCCATCACCAGAAATCACGTGCCCCAGAAAGTGCACCTCGCTGAGCCAAAACTCGCACTTGCTGAGCTTCGCATACAACTGGTGATCTCGCAACGTCTGCAGCACCACACCCAAATGGTACGCATGCTCCTCGGCAGACTGCGAATAAACAAGGATGTCATCCACGAAGATGACCACGAACTGGTCCAAATACGGATGAAACACCCTCTGCATCAAGTCCATGAAGGCTGCTGGGGCATTGGTGAGCCCGAACGGCATCACCAGAAACTCATAATGCCCGTACCTCGTACTGAACGCAGTCTTCTCCACATCGGACTCGCGAATTCTCAGCTGATAGTAACCGGACCGCAAATCAACCCGCGAGAACACTCGCGCAGACTGCAGCTGGTCGAACAAATCATCAATCCGCGGCAACGGATACTTGTTCTTAACGGTCACTTCATTCAGCTGCCGATAGTCAATGCACAGCCGCAGACTACCGTCCTTCTTCTTCACAAACAGCACGGGCGCACCCCAAGGGGAAAAGCTCGGACGAATATACCCCTTGGCCAACAGCTCCTGCAACTGCGCCCTCAACTCCCTCAACTCAGCGGGGGCCATACGGTAGGGAGCCTTCGCCAAAGGTCCCGTACCAGGCACAACCTCGATCACGAAATCGATCTCCCGCTGGGGAGGTAATCCAGGCAACTCCTCAGGAAAAACATCGGGAAACTCGCACACCACCGCAATGTCCTCGACATTCGGCTCCATCCGGTCAGGCACAACC